>JAAKBH010000328.1:0-661760 GCA_019776075.1 Amaranthus palmeri
TTCCCGCCCCATTTCTACAATCTAACCTCTTCCAAAATATTTACTGTTCAACATTGTATATTCCTAACTTCTTTTTGGAAGCTATTCATATATGGTAAACTACTAAACTACTAATTTAATCCCTCTTTCTCAATTTCCTTTTACTGTAAAAAAAAAAATCTTACTTTGAAAGGTTTGCGATTTTCTAGCTTTGATTTTTTTTCCTTCAAATTTTTACAATATTATGTGTCATTTTTGTAGAAAAAATTAGGCTTTTGTTATTTTTTTTGAATTTCAAGCTTTTAATTTTATAAATTTATGGGAATTTCGAAAGTAGAATTTTTGTGTTTATTTTACCATTTCTTGATTTTATTGTTTAATAACGTTTCGGAAAAATTTATTTAATTGTGATATTTTATTTTTATACTAGAGTTTAGGTGACTTTTATATGATTAAAAATTGGGGTTTCATTTGTGTTGTTTTATTTTAGTTTAGTTGAATTTGAAATTTTTGTTCATGGTATTGTGTTTGGTATTTATTTTATTATAGTATGTAGTAATCCACTCAATCACCACTTTATGTCTTCAATTTGAAAAGGAGATAAAAAAGATGGACGTCATGATGCTGCTGTAGAAGACAAATCATTCTACTTTCAATTTAATTTTATTAAAGTTTAAACTTAAATTTGTTTCAATTTTTGCTTATTATGGGTAAATAGAAAAGTTTGTTATGGTAGCAATACCTAAATGATCTATAACCCATAATAAATTGTCCAAAATTTATTGGTAATTTGACCCAAACTTTGAGTTTTACCACTGTATTTGTGGAACAATATAAGATAAGTTTTTCAACCACCCGCTTAAATACCTATATTTATTATACTTGTTCCCTTTTAATTATAAAATTAGTTTTTATATCAAAATCATATCTTTATGAAAAAAGTAATTATAGTTCCGTGCGTGTACAGGTAAATACCTAGTGCTAATAAATCAAGTAATCCCCGTAAGTTTATAGCAAAGAGCTCGAGAATGCCAAAGTGCCCAATGCAAAGATTTCCGGGAATGCAAAAAGACTTTAAAGAGAGAGGTAGGAATGAATGTGTAAGATGAGGGGAAAGAAAACCTGGTGAAACAGATCCCATCATGAGGTATGAAGTTATATTAGCATCAACAATAAATGCAACACGGGCACTATTCGAAGCTGCTATGCTTTCTGACCATGAATAATCCTGATTAACACTGCCTCCATCCACTGACATTTTCGTTGAGCTAGCACTAGCCCGAGAACCATCTTCGTCGTCACCAAGAACAAGAGATCCATGGAGACTAGCATCCTGAAGAACAGATGCTGGGTCAATTATTTTCTCAGCCCATCCCAATCGACATGAGAAAGATGCGGCAGCTTGCAACTGCAAGAGATCGGCCTGTAATGTGGTGGAAAGTTCTTCTACAGTTGCATGCTCACTTGAAACAACGAAAACTGCATAAAGTAACCTACAGATTTGACATTGACGATAAGAATCTCAAAAGAACAAGTTCACATTACAGTTCAAGAACATGGTATCCATGTTCAAAATTTCGCTTGCTTACTCCTCTATAGGATCTTCATATGACTGCTCCCTGTTTGAAACAAAACCCTCCAGCCTGGAAACTGAAACACATTACATCAAATCATTTAAACTAGGATCAAAGGTAAATAATCTGAAGAACAACAATTTTTACAGTATTTGAGAAATCTTCGAGTCCTATTTGCCCACATATCAGATGCAAAATATCCCATGTTTATCACCAACTTCAGGTAGAAAATATAGAATAAAAAAATCTTGAATATTACCCAGGTATCATGACCTTTTGTTGCACAGGACATTGTCAAAACATGAAGCTCCAAAGGAATCATAGAACTCGAGGATAAGTATTTTATGCATAAAAATGTTCAAGTAAAAGTTTGGGGGTGAGTCGTATATTTTGCGTTAGTTTTTTTATTTCCAGGAGCTGACTAATTCAAAAATATTTTTTTTCCCTTATATTAGAATGAAATGACATGGCATGAAACAATTTTTAAGATAGGCAGTGAATGATGGTTAAAAAGTAAAAATCCATACTATCACAATTTGGAAATATTACCTTTGAAACGGTCATTTGGATAGACAGGGACATCATAATATATTAAACCCCGCCGATATAGCCCCTTTATAACGTCGGGATCAAAAAGAGCATATGAATTGGCCTCTTCCTTGCAAACTTTATCAATGGTTGCCATTTCTTTTTCTGAAAGTTTCTGAATCATTGAAAATTGGTTTAAGACCTCATAACATCTTTACAGCGGCAGCAGCATAACTTATCGAAAAAAATTAAGAAATCAACTAACGCTCACGTAAACGAAATTTGACCAAGCAACAAATTGTACAAGGTAAGGGGGATAAGCAAAGGACAATGAATTAATAGATAGTTTACCTTAAATTCTTCAACAGTAAAGTTGACTAGACAAACTCCCCACCAAGGTTCGATTGGAAAATCAACTGGCTGTGTCGGTAGAAGTTCTTTTGCAATTGACTTATTAATTTTCCACATGAATTTCTGAATAGCTCCACATCAATGAAGAAGGAAAACAGGGTTAAAGCCAAATTCTCAGGAACTTAATTCATGAGATAAGAAATGCCAAATTATGCACTTGTTGTGATTGACCTTTAAAATATGGTGATACCCATACATTATTTTATTTATTTTTTTCTGAAAGTAACACTTTATTTACTAAAAAGCACCAACTTTTTTTAAAAACAAAAGTAACATTTTTTTTGCTCAAAAGTAACACATTTTTTTGTAAGAAAGTAACACATTTTTATCAGGGAGAATGGTTCTCACGGTTCTCACCGGAGCTTGACCCGGAAGAAGTTCAAGTTCAAGTGAGAACCATCCTTATATGAGAATCGTGAGAACCAATTTGCCTGACAAAAAAAGTGTTACTTTTTTTTATGAAAAAATGATACTTTTAGGCAAAAATATGTTCTTTAAAAAAATTTCGAAAAAAAAAATTACAAAATGGTTACTTTTTACACAAAAAGGTGTTACTTTTTGAAAAAAAACTTGTTAATTTGTATTTATATTTTTTTTCTGAAAGTAACACTTTTTGCTAAAAAGTAACAAATATTTTTATATACCAAAAAACATTTTCTTGTCCAAAAGTAACACATTTTTATCAGAGAGATTGGTTTTCAAGGTTCCATATAAGCTTGGTTCTCACTGAAATATATATATATATATATATATATATATATATATATATATATATATATATATATATATATATATATATATATATATATATATATATATATATATATATATATATATATATATATATATATATATATACATCCTTGTGTGTGTGCCCACATATATATAGAGAGAAAGAGAGGGTCTCACATGAAAACAATTTTCATGGTAAAAATCAAGGGAGGGGGCATATATGAGCCTTTGTACGTGAATTCTCATACTGATATGTATGTAATTATTGACAACTTAGTTCTAATAATATTGGATGAATTTCTTTTGAACATAGTTCAAATTATCGGCCTAAAAACCTCATCGCGACCACAATAAAGATTGCAATCACCACAAAATCAACTGCGTTAGTCGCGAAAGTAGTTCATGACATGAAATAAAAACTCCCCCGTTACGTTACGTTGTGCTCGTTATTTAACATGTTTGAGAGTTGCCGCAATATTAAATCCAGTAATATAACGTTGCGAGAAATTTCACAGCCAAAATATCGTATTCGCCGTTATGTAATGTGTAACTCACGTTCTTTTACCGTTATAATTGATATTTCACCATTACAACGTTATTTTTCTCTCTATTCAAATTTCATTAATAACCATTAACTTGAATTATTACGATCACTTGAATAACAATTACACATAATATTACTTGATAACCAAAAAAATCAACTAATAACCAATAAGTTAATTTACTATACACTAAAAGAACCTCAAATATTGCAATTATAATAGTTGTAGGCATATTATTGCATAATAATAGTAGTTCAACAACAAAAATACAATTTATACTTTGTATCTGGGGTACTTCACTTAATTCGTCAGTTGTATTAGGCTTTGGTGGTATTTATCATATAAGTTCAAAACTCCCCTTATTACTCCATTATAGCAATTTTACGCGAACACCGTAACCATTTCTGCAAATGCATCTGCGACCGCGGTTTTTTTCCATGGTTCGTGACCATTACACAATAATCATAAGCGTATTTGTTTGCAATATGCCTTAGGTAGCCATTTAATAGTCATATACAACAATAGCAAATCCCGATCCCACAAAATACAGTGAACTACATGAACCAACATTTTTTTCCTAGTGATCATCCATATAAATTATGCCTAGTCATGTAAGACTTCTTGGCCTAAATCTCTCATATCCTTCCTCCAACATCAAAGTATCATTGGCCTCCCTTCCAATGAAATATCCTTAATTCCAACCTCTCTCTTTTCTTTCTGAGGTTGTTTCCAGCCTTAGTCACACATGTCCAAAACAATAAAAATAAAATATATTATTTAGTCTTCAATGTTTGCAACTTCAAACCCCTTTCTTATACCCTCACTCCTAATTTTGTCTTTTGTGCTCATCATGGTAACATAGGCTCATCTATCCATTTTTCGTACCGCAATCCATTTTAAAGGCTAAACATTTTGTCCCATTAAAAAACGTTGGTCTAATGATTGTGCAATAAATATTCCCTTAAAAAGTCCTCAACTGCATAAGATTTTGAGTGCAATTCTCCACTTGATGTCTTGAATTGAGCCCAGCTACTTGAAACATGTACTCGATTGTAGTTCCTTATTCTCCAATATCACACCACCTCAAGTTTGTTTCTTGGTGATAAAAATGCATTCCTTATACTTTTTCTTTCACTTTGTCTATAATTCCAACTTGTGCCTCCAAGATTCCAATTTTATAGTGTGACTCATTATTTTCATCCCAATAGTAGCACCAATCTTGCGCATCTTCTATGTTCTTGTAAACCAATATTTGTGTGTTTTTCCTCAATTCTATAGACATCTTATTCTTCCACCAAGTCCTGCTAAACAAGTTTGCTACCCATTTTACGCCAACTTTCCCTAAACACCTCCAAATCTAAATAATTGTACCATCTTACTTTCATAAATCTCATCTCCCTTGATGCAATTTTTATTCTCAAACAAATTTTGGTTATATATCTCATGTTTCATCCCCTTGATCTCCCTAAGATGAGAAATGGTCTTAATTTTTTGAAGAACTTAAATTTTCAATTGTGGATTCGTTGTCAAGATTGATGCTAAGGTTGTCCATTGCGGAAGTATGTTTAATGCTCGTGTCTAATTGAAGTATGGAGATTTATGTGAGGTTATTAATTCAGTGCCAACAATAAATCTCAATTGCCTAAAGAGAGGAGGTAAGATTAAAAAAAAAGGATGAACAAAACTGTTTCCATTGATCATTTGTCTTTCCCCCACATACACACTTTCACTTTTCCAGTTCTTAAGATTCCATGAAACCCTCGATCGCTATCCTCGCCCTCCTCCAAAGCCCTTTAAACATACACCAATCTCTCATTCTCTCGGTCAAGGACAATCACAGGTTATACAAAACAACTCCAGCGAGGAAAACATTCTTTACCAGTAACAAAATAGTGGTGAAAGGAGGTTAAGGATTATTTGATAGTGAAGGAAATATATCAGTGATTACTTCCAAAACATTAAAAATTCAGATTAGAGGATCATATATTCAACAGCAGAAACTATCTACAAATACCACAGCTGTATGTCTAGTTCACTTCCACAACCCCTCCATCTAACTCATCACCATCATCATCATACCCAGTGTATCCCGCTCCTCTCCATCTAACTTCCAAATGAAAATTTTATGGATTTGCTTCAAGCATCAAGAAAAATTACTTGCAAAAGATTTATGACAGAATTAACAGCAAAAATACCTAGTCTGTCTTGTATAGTTCAAGTAATGAAGAACTTTTTCAGGAGTAACAGTGAGCATTTAGAAATACCTTAGATCTACATTTGTTCATGATATCGATGAATTCATTCCTCCCTATTCCTGTGATTCTCAATGCATCTGCTGCAGTAAAATTTGGAATGCTATCATAAGGTTGCTCTGCAAAAGTACGATTAAGTCATTGAAGATAGACTGATTATATATCAAACACTATTAAAGACTAAGTTTTGATAAAAGAAAAAGAAATAAAGTATGACCATACAATCAAAAGTGATACAATTATCATTCAGCATAACTGATGAAAGGGAAAGGAGACCTGTCATATAAAAAAGGGAGAGAAAAAAAAGGGAAAAAAAATCCCATCAGTTAATACATCCAGAACTATGCTGCTTGACTCGGGTACGGATGTCTAACTTAGGTATGGTCTGAGGGTCAAACTCATCATGTTCTAATTTTCAGAGCTCAGGTCACCAATTTTCAGATATGGACATGGAGATATGGTAATCCAAAAACTTCCAGGCAATCTGTAGATCTTTAACTTTTAGTTAAAAACAGTGAAAGAGGGAAAACACTGTAGTACTTCAACAAAATGATTAGTGGTAAAGTGAAAAAAATTCACATGCTTCAGCTGTAAACAAAGAATTTCAGGTATCAAAGTATAAGAGCAAAGAGAAAGCTGTCAGTCATCAACCCTCAAACTCACAGAGCCATACTTATTTCCCCCCCTTCCGAGTTCCAACATAAAAGAAAGATAAAAGAAAGCAGACGCACAGGAGAGCAAAGAAGCTATAGAGATCTCCGTTACCCACTTGAAAGAGAAAAACACCAATCAAATTGTTCCGGTGGGCTTGCTTCACTTTAGCGAGCAGAAGCCCCAACATTCCATCTGCCAAACTTGATTTGATGCCTCAATTTTCAGTCTAGGGTTTCTAGTTATGGGTCCATTTTCTTGTTTCGTGTGTCCGTATCAAGATTGTGTCCTATAAACACCGGTACAGTGAGAGTAATTTCCAAATCCAAACTTCAAAGATCCAGAATAAAGAGAGACAATAACATCTCACTTGTAGGAAAAACACAAATAAAAAAACATTATCCCCAGTTGGAGAATGACCAACCTAAAATACCATCTTTAGTCATCCAAATTTAACGAATGTTTTCTTTTTCAAGTTACAGTCAGCTTCCATAAGAATTCTGCATTTTCTACAGTTTAGAGGGAAAAATACACAATAGCGCAAGCGTATTTTATTTGTCCCTCCCTTTATAAAAACACACACCTAGGGGGTCACTTTAAAGTAATTACTACATTGTCATTGTGAATTAAATTAAGGGATGTGATCTACTGATTAACCAGAAAAACTCGACACATGAACTGAAGCAAACTAAGCAGTAACTAAGTGCCCTCAAATTTAGAGTAACAATTAATCTACCCCATATAATGTTAAACTAACATTAGGGCAAAAAAATTCAGAAGAAAAAAGAGGAATCATTTACCATTTTTCATAACCTCAAATATTATATCACAGTAATATCTAAAAGGTGAGATCCTCATTACTCGGCATACATATTCTGAGAGGTGGTAAGGGAACAGCTGCAAGAAAAAAACAATGAATTATGAGCTTAGCTACAGGATTATGCTTTGTTTTTCAAATTACAAAATTCCATAACAAACTCTAATAACCACCTCTCCCTCTCCCTCATATTAAAATACACTGTTAAAGGACAAAGGAAAAGAAAGAGCAAAGCTAGGCCTGAGCAAGCCACTCCTTCCTTAAGTATACCATACTTCTGTAGATAAACGTTATCAATCTCTAAATGATCCGTTCATCAAGAAATATGAGCTCAAGGAAATATGAGCTTAAGTATACCATACTTCTGTAGATAAACGTTATCAATCTCTAAATTTGGGGTAGGCATACAGTGGATCCCCAAATGGCAATATCTCAATTCTCAAAAATGCCAACAAATGAAAACTCCCAGGAGGGGTAAGAAGTTGATCTCAGGTGGTGAAGGAGGAAGGCAAATACCTTACAAACCAGCTCCCTTAGACACTATAAGAAGAAATCAAGTTTGCTACATAACTTCCTATAACTAGTTTAACTACAGAAAACACAGACTATTTGACTCAAAGCACATCTATTGTCGCATAAAAATATAGGTAATTTTTTTGAAGTTTTTTAATGATTAAATCATCAAACACAACTTCTTCAAACATTGTCTTATTTAAATATGTCAAATTATTGCCCTTATCGTACGAGGAAAGGCAATAATTCAGATAACGAAAAGAGAACCATTTAGCAACCCTTCAGTTCAGGAAAACATAGTGATTTCCTATTATCTTGAAAACTACAAATTTATATTTTGCAGTTTTGCATACAGCAGTAGTGTTAAACTATCGCACAAGTTTTATGTATTGACTCTCTACAGGCAGCTATTTACCAAAAGTAGAAGATGCATGCCATTTAACCGAGCAAAACACAAATGGAATTTTTTCTTCTTCAGAACCAGCTTCCAGAACTCTTGATTGTAGTTTTAATAGCTACTTACAAACAAGCTCAAAGCAAAAATTACTAAGAAACCTACTTTGTCCACATGATTCAACCACTTCAAGAATTGGAGTATCATCACTAAATAAAATGGCCTAAATAGCATGTTTCAGTGATGCGACATCTACTAATTTGTGGTGAAATAGAAGTCTGCCTTTTCACTACCAAAAAATAGTCCAACAAACACTAGTTTGCTACCATCAGCACAGATCACGGTATAACAATGAAGAATTTAAATGACATATAGCATCAAATCAGACAGCTTCTGAGAAAGTTTGAACTCATTATATCTTGCAATCTCATTCCATTATCCCAATGCTATTAAGGCGTCCCACCAAGGCAGGGTTTGGGGAGCCAAACATATGTCACCTTAAAAACGAGGAGATTGTTTCCGATTGACCAAGATCATTTACCACTTCACATAAAAAGAAGCATATGATTTAACGAGTCATTTTACTATAGTCTATTATAATTTAAAACTTAAGAACTATAAATCGTTGGCACCATCAAGAATGACATGTGATTATATTTAGTCAAAAAGCAAAAATCACAAACAATTTACACCTTAGGAGGCAAAATAAGACCACTGAAAAATATGGGTATACAGTATATACTGACCGCGAGATTTCTTCTTAGATACCGCATCATCTCCTCATAGTACTCACTTTCTTTGATTACTTTGCGAGCAAAACATGTACTCCATTGAAGTCTTTTTTTTATACAATGTACAATCACCCTACACCACACAGAATAGAGATTGAATTAAGAAAGACTTGGGTGAGCTCAACTTCAGTCTAGAGACATTTTTTAATATAAATTCCATTGATGAAAAGATATTACAGAAAAGCACAAGTACATATCCATTTGAGTCAAGGAGAAAAACAAGATTTGCAAATAAGGCAAATGTGAGCAACATTTATATCAAAACTCACAAACAAAGATGGTCTCCTAGTATTTTTTCCTACCGAATCCTACATAGAATAAAGTGATAGTCTACAACATCGTAAGCACTTTCACCTTAACAAACACGAGTAAAGGCCATACAACAGATTCAACATGCTGGCTAAAGCAAGAGTGTAGAATAACCTGCCAAACACACACATGGGCGGACTCAACTTACTAGATCACACACTTCATAACTACTTAATATCTCAATTATTTATCTTCTCTAAGACACTTTCAACTGCTTTGGAACAATAGACAACTATAACGAAGAATTACAAGTACAAACAAGTTGGAAACATCCAACTATTCTCGTATATCTACCAGTTATCCAAAGCAATAACACCATAGTATTCAATTATTCATAAACAACTCTTCAACAGTTCCAAGTTTTTACAAGAGTTGGACATACTATCACCCAAAATAACAGGCCAACGACGATGTATGTAAGCAACCATAATAATCAACATCAAAAGGATGTTCCTTAATCCTTACACAAAAGCAATGTCTTAAATGTTAATCCTAAAAGACATACATGGAGTCGAGAAATAACAAGTTTGGTCGTCGATATTTGATGGTGCAAATAGTTATGAAAGTTAATGTAATTTTGGTAAAAAAAAATCATCTTTATTTCATCACAAAATTCATTCAAATTGCATTACCATTAGGAAATGTGGTTTTAGGTGGTAATGAAAAATTATAGATAAATTTTCTTTTCATGATTATAAATTCATCACCATGGGAACGACATGGTATAATTCATGAAAAATACACTACAAATCATTCTCATTAGCACCTATTAGTACCCATAGTACAAAAACAAGGTTACAGCTCGTATCGGCCATTCGTAAAGGTTTTAAAATTTATTGAACAGGTATGCAAAGCAAAGGTATTAAAAATCGCTTTTAAGGTTGCTTCGAGCAATATTTCATGTTTTAGATCGATAGTTATCAGCATGGAAATCGCATCATCCATGTTAGCGCATCACCGTGTTCGTTACTGCAAGACTCTTGCCGCATTTTTGCATTATATTACTAATAACAACCAAACGAGTTGTAAGAGGTTTATTACCAACAACTACCCAAAATTTTCCTCTTCTTTTATTCAATTTTGCCTAGTCCTATGGGAATATCGAATATATCTAAGCCCATTTAAGTATGAATAGTGTAAATTACACATTAAAAACGTAGAGGGGTAACAATCTAGTAGAGGAGTTGGTTTGCCAATTTTGCGAGACATAAAAGTCAAACATTAGATTTGCATTAGCAAGGTACTTTCTTATACTATTAAACTCTACCAATGGTAATTATTAAATCTTTTCAAACAAGTGGAGATTAGAAAAAGGATTTGAGGAGTTGGGTAGATAAAGCGGATGAAATATCCATATCATTAAACCTAGTGCTCTTAAAGGCTATAAACTTTGCATAAAATGTTCTTTCCATTGTGATTTTTTGAAATGTTTGACCAAACGACCTCCTTAAAGAATCACCTAACCATAACCATATTGCAAACACAAGGGTATAGCACATCACAATGGTGGCATTGCAAACGTTTTTCTAAAAGTGAACCAATATTTCTCGCATTGTTAAGGTGTAAAAAATAACTTTTTAGGTTGTTTTAAGGGGTATCTCCTAATGTCAACAGATATTTGGTTTTATCATACATCACTCTCGTTACCTCAATCGCAATTGATACCACATCACTCTCTTATTCTATTCCTATAGTACTCCATCATTAGTCTCATAAGATGAATTGCTTTCATTGTAGAACTCAATAGCATGAATCCAGTTTGATTCTCTTTTATGGAGGTACATTTACTCATACGTATATCTATCACTTTTCCCATAGCTTTATAGTATGGTGATTAATTATAATACCTCGATAGTTAGAGCAATCTTGTACATCCCCTTTGTTCTTAAACATAGGCATTAGAACACTTCTCCAATCATTGAGCATTTTGTTTATCATCTAAAATCTTGTTGAATAGATCAATTAGCCAAGTCACTCCAATAATCCTTATATCTCCATTTCTCAATAGGTATACAATGGTACCATATGGCCCAACCGCTTTTAGCTTCCTTTTCTTCAACACCCTATTCACCTCTGATTTTTGTGTTCGCATAAAATCTATATTTTCATCTAAGAAAATAATTGTTGTATCCCTTATAATATTTCCTTGTTCTCAATTAAATAGCTCATCAAAATACTCCCTCTATCAATCCTTGATGTTCTCTTCCTAAACTAGAATGTCCTTATTCTTATCCATAATACACTTTACTACACTTGTGTCATTAGTTCTTAATTATCTCTTCTTTGCGATCCTACATATATATACATATATATAGGGTCAACCGGTCCAGTTCCAGTGAGAACCAAACTTATATTAGAAAATGTGCTACTTTTGGGCAAAAAAAATTTTTTTATTTTTAAAACAAAGTTGTTACTTTTTATCAAAAAAGTGTTACTATCAAAAAAATTTTCAAAAATCAAATCATACAAAGTAACATGTTTTTTCCGAAAAGTAACACTTTTATATGTAAAAAGCAACACCTTTTGTGAGTTTTGTTCATGATTTTTTTTAAAGTAACACTTTTTTGTAGAAAAGTATCATCCTTGAAAGTATTACTTTCAGAAAAAAATATCAATACAAAGTAAAATGTTTTTTTTCGAAAAGTAACATCTTTTATGCAAAACGTAATATGTTTTGTGAGTTTTTTTCATAATTTTTATTCTTAAAGTAACAATTAATTGCCTAAAAGTAACATCAAAAAGGTAACAATTTTTTATCAGGCAGATTGGTTCTCACGGTTCTCTTTTAAAGATGGTTCTCACTTGAACTTCTTCATATATGGGTCAAGTTCCAGTGAAAACCAAGCTTATATGAGAACCGTGAGAACCAAATTTCCTAACAATAATGTGTTATTTTTTTTACGGAAAATGTGTTAGTTTTGGACAAAAAAAAAATGTTACCTTTGTTTTATAAAAAAGTTGGTACTTTTTAGCATAAAAAGTGTTACTTTTAAAAAAAAAATTTCAAAAAAATAAAAATATTAAAAAATAAAACATTTTTTCCGAAAAGTAACACATTTTTAAGTAAAAAGTAACACCTTTTTATGAGTTTTTTTCAGATTTTTTTTCTAAAAGTAACATTTTTGTGTCTAATAGTATCATAAAAAAATAGTAACATCATTTTGCTTAATAGTAACACCTTTTTGTAAGGGAAATTAATTCTCACGGTTCTCATATAAGGATAGTTATCATATATATATATATATATATATATATATATATATATATATATATATATATATATATATATATATATATATATATATATATATATATATATATATCATTTAGAATCTAATTTATCAAACACCTATTCAAAGGCTTTAATGTTCTAACAAGGAAAAGGTCATAAATTTTTGGGATAGAGAAAGTTGTATTTTAGTTTGTTGACATCACATAACCTTTTTCTGCATCCACCACTATTGAAAAGATTGAAATTATCCCAATTTTAACTATTGAAACTAAAACATAGAATGGTTTTAGCATTGCTAACAGTGAGGTCATGATAAAATAAAAATCATTCAAAATGATGTTAGCATGTATAACTGAAACTAATAAGAAAGTTAGAAAGAATGGAAACCTCGATAGTAGAATTGAACCTCATCCCTCGTTCAAGGATCGACATGTTGATACTTGACAATTTTTTGAAAAAACATAGGAAAACTGATGATGACTAGATGGAAAACATAGGATCGAATTGTATTCTGGGTAACAATGGTAGAAACTTGAAAGTTGACAGTTTTTTAGAAAAAGAATAGGAAAACTGATGATGACTAGAAGGAAAAAGGATATGAAGAATTCACGTGGATGTGTATGTTCGATATGTTGGTTCATGTAACGAAGCTCAATTCTTTTGAAATTGCCCTTTTAGGCATTATTGTTGGTGAAAATAAGGTATAAACTAAAAGGCAAACTCAAAAAAAAAAAAGAAAAAAAGAAAAGAAAAGGAAAAGAACATTCAAAGCTACTTGCAAAACAAGATCTTTAGTTTTAACACAAAGTTCTCTCCTTAAGGTATCTCGAATTCACTTTGAAGATTAATACACTCAAAATCCAAAAATTATACAACACATCAATCATTATTCCATGAACGATGTATGACGTCTTGACCTTTCAAAGACTAAAAAGTCTACAACCACCTATTATTGAAGCTTTCGAATTCTTTAAAAAAAATTTCACTTCCACATAGACGTAAAAAAAACGGATCACCGTGATGCTATCTAAAACATTGAACAATATTGGCGCAAGACCAACAGATAACCATCATGTTTACTTCAACACATAAATCATAAGCTATAACCATCAATCCAACAGCAGCCACTTAAAAAGGCACTACTACATAAAAGAAAAGATAAGTAGACTTCAGGCAAAGCTGAGGAGGTCCATCATATAGTATACGGAGCATTTTTGGATCTTAATAACTAGAATTAGTACCACACAGAAGCCCTAAATCACTTCATAGAGTTAAAAATCCATCTGATCAAAGAAATAAGATCAAACACAAACAAAATATTTCCATAAATAGCTCCAATTACAACAATGTAGCACTAAATGATCATTTAGTGAAAAAATACAGCCTCATTGATAGAAGAAAGAATTTATCATCCCAATGTCCCATTAAGCTATCAGTCTTACTTCCCACTTTCCAATGAAAGCTATAGTATTTCCTTTCTCCGGTACAACCTCCTGGCATCCTCCTCCACCTCTCCGCATCCTTACATACACGGAACTTATCAAGCTCTTCAATTAAAGATTGGACCAAAAAATTCTCGGATACATAAAAGGTGAAGTTTATTGAAACATATGAAAAATTATGAAGTAATGTGATCAGCCACTCAAACAGGCAAATAATATTGAGATAAGCTTCAAAGAACAACCATACATGTACATAATGCTGAAAACGCATAATTTGAGTCCAAATAATACCAATTTTAAACATACACTAAAATCTAGAAGTACAATTTAGTGACTAAACTCCACAAAAAAAAAAAGAAAAAATAAATAAAATTCATAAATTCAGGAGAATGTGAAGCTAAACGAACCTCCTGTGCCATTCTTCTTTAGAAGCAAGAGTAGATTGCAACCGTTTAGGCAGATTCTCCCATGGACACTCCTCTCTTATGGCTTTCAAAATCAATTGCTCCTCAACCGACGCCGGAGCGTGATGCATTTTAAATTTCCTTTATTAACAACAAAATAGCAGTGAAAATGTACCAAATCTCCTGCGCAAAACGATCAATATCATTATAATTACGGAATCAATAAATTCAGATCAAACATGACAAATGAAACAGAAAACGAGCAGAGAATGATTTGCAATTACCCGAAGGAGATCGAAAATTGTTTTATGCGAGCAAAATTCGGAACTTTAGGGTTTGAATAATCATGGAAGATGCGAATTGCCAATGAGCCGGAGAGAGAGAGAGAAACAAGGGTTGGAATGATTGCAGGAAAGTTGAAAGAAAGAGGGGAAGGTGTAGAAGAGAAGACTAATCACGACGACAGTATTACGGTATGGCCCATTTTTAATTGAACTTCGCTCGAGGGACCGAAGGTTAGGTAGTTATGTTCAAGCCAGCTCGTGCTAGAAAATGTGGAGTCCCGCGAATATAATAATATACCCCTAGTCACTTTGTGTCCAATTACTTAATTTTTAACGTTATTAATCTATTACTTCTAATTTGTACGCCCTTCGAATCAGTTTAGGTGTTCCATTTGGAATTTCACGGATTTTAAGGGTTGATTGGGGTTCATTAAAAAGATGGTTATTGGGTATTTTAATTGATTAAATTGATTGTAAAGGTGATAGTTGGGTAATGGGAATTGGAAAAGTGGGAGTATTTAGGTAAAAAAGATAGACAAAAAAGGAAATGGGACAATTCGTATGGTTTTGCCAAATAAGAAAATGAGACATCTAAACTGATTCAAAGGAAGTATTTTATTATCAGTTTGTAATTTAAAAGAGCATAATTTTATAAGGTACCAACCATTTTTAAAGGAAATGCAAATTGGAAACATTTTTTTGTTTTTTTCCACATTATACCAACAAGCAGTGGCGAAACTTGAACAAATTTTTAGGGGGGGCGGAGTTGATAAAAATAAATTGAATTCAACTAATATATATAGCAAATCAATGCAACAAAAAATTATTATGTAAATTTTGATCATTGTAAAGTTCGACGCTTTTTTAGTACTTTAAAATTGAATATAATCTCATTGACACTATATGTCTTTGCCATTTGTCTCTAAATGTACATTACTAAACCATCTTCATAATTAATTGTTTTATTGTTATGAGTTTCCAGTGATTCAAGTATTCACTTATTCAAACTAATTATTAAAATAAAGAAAAGAAAATTCAATTAAAAGATATAAAACAAACCTTTAAATTATAATTAATTTCACTCCTAATTTGATACTCCAATCATACTTATAAATTTTTTTTATTTTATTTCAGTTATTCATTCTCTTTCTTTAAATGTATTGCTTTTATTTGTTGGCCTAAAATTTTTAAAAATATAAAATAACGATTGTATATTAAAAAAAAATTACCGAAAATCTCAGAGGGGCGAAGCCCCTACCCGCCCCAAGGAAGTTTCGCCCCTGCCAACAAGGTTTCAACATTATAAAATTCGTAGCAAATTAGTTAAATATTTGATAAAAATTAATTTAAAAGACCATTACACCCTGAATTTTTAACTTTATATTTAAAGTGTTAATTTTAATATGAAATGGTGTGTTAAATATTAAATAATTAAAAGTGCATATTTTAAGTACGAAAATGGTACTTTAAATTAATTTTGGTTAAACAATTTAGTTTAATTTAAGATTTTCACATGGTGAAATCGTCTTACATGAGAATTTTTGTTGTAGACGTTTTATGGGAGTGGATTCATAACTATTCGAATGTTTGGATATAAATTTACATTTTTGCTATATAAGGTTGATATTTACTTAAATATTCCTATAATGTAGAATTTACATTTTTGCTATAAAATATGAGTTATTAGAACTTTTTTATAAAATAGCTAAAATATAATTTATACAAAACAAAAGAGGAATGATATGATTTTTAATAGGGTCGTATCTGGCCTAGGGCGGGTGGGGCAAAGGCCCAGGGCCCCATATATTAAAAATTATGTAGATTTATTAAGTCTTGAAATTAAAACATTAATCAAATTTTAAAAAATAAATATGAGAATGTCATAGTAGGAATGGAATATTAATGGCAAAGATAAAAAATGTCTAACATTACTCTTTACAATTTCAAGAAAAAAAAGGAGAAAATTTCATATTTATTTGGATAACAAGGGAATTTGAAAGATATTTTAAACTAATTAGAAGATTGGGATGAATTGGAGCATTTTTGATCTTTAAGTTTTTTTCTCTCATTTTCTTTTGCCTAAAGCTTTATATTCAAATGGTGGGTTTTTAAACTTCTACATAAGGGCCCTTAGTTTTAATCTCCATATAAGGGTCCCTACTATTAATCTTGCCCTAGGCCACCTAATATTTAGAAACGGGCCTGATTTTTATGCTTTAAAAGTTTTTAGTGACCCTAACTTTATCTTATACACACGATTAGAGGTGTTCAATGGGGCGGGTCGGGGTGGGGCGGGGCGGGGCGGGTCATGTCAAATGATAAACGGGCCGGGGCGGGTAAAGCCCATTTAAATTCGACCCACTTAGACCCTTTTTTAGAAAGTTCACAGAATATGTTTTTTTATTATATTTTATGGCTCGTTGGGTCGAGCCACTTATGTATATAATAATATCATTAAAAAAATTTTTAAAAAGTGGTAAATTTTTTTCCGCAATCAATACTTATAATTATCCGACCCGGCCTTGCCCGACCCTTTACACCAAGGCCCGTTAATGACCCGACCCGCTAGTAACCCGTTAAAATGTGACCCGACTCTTGACCCGTTGGATCGACCCGCCCCATTGAACACCTATACACATGCACCACACTGCTAATCACTATGAAAGTGTAGCTAGTAGCTCCTAGTGAATTTGCTCCCATACTTGCCGCATATTCTAGTTATTAATTAGTTGGAATTTATTGGGGAATTTCAAATGTTTGATTAATTGGCTATGGGTTATTAATGATAAGGGTGAAAGCATAGCTATTTAAATCACCATCTTGTTATATGATTTTACAATCTAAAAATAAGTAAGCGACTAGAATTGTAAGTTAGTATAATTATAGGTCTTTAATTAAACTAAAATTAGTAGAGATAAAATTAGAACACGATATTTACGGTCCTACGATTTAACAATTAGATTCTACGAATTTATTCTTAATGTTTTAAACAAAATTCTTATGTACCTTCTTTCAATCTTTTTTTTACAACTCAACGATCCATCATCATAATTATTAAAAAATAAATTCTTTATGATATGAAATTTAAACTAATTTATTAAATATTTTTTTGTTTCATTCTTAAAAATGAAATGAATGAAACTTTAATTTAGAAACTTAAACATTTGAGGTGAGTGAATAATCTATAACTAATACTAAAACAAAATACAGCTAATGTCATCATTTTTTAAAATTGCTTACGTGTCACCATCTCAATAAATATTTTCCCTCTAAAACACAATGATGATGTCATTGTATTTATTACTAATATTTATAGCTTTGACTTTTTTATTTTCTAATTATGACTAATATTATCAATATTGATTTATTTTTACTTTTTAGGTCATATCATTTAATATATGATGAAATCATATATATTATTTTATTTTCTTTCAATTATTTATAAAAGCTTTATAATGTTATAGGATATTTTGAGATGGTTAAAGGCTTAAAGCATAAAACCATCAATTTTTAACTTTTTTTATTTAAAAAAATATATCAAAAATTTAATAAAATCGTGCATCGCACGGGAATTATCTAATTATGACTGTTTAGCAAATTTAAGTTTATAATAGAATTTTACAATTTCTACGATTCGATTTTACAGGTCTGAATGATTTCATGTAGAATTTCAATTTTGACAACTTTGGGTGAAAGTAATTTGGATAGAAACTACATGTCAAATCAATCCGATCCGAGTCACAAATATGGTTAGAACTTATTAAAAATATGGTTTGGATTTGGATTGGAATTTTCGACATCGAAATATTTGCTTTTGAATACATTTTAGTCTTTGGGCATACTTTAAACTCAATTAGATATAAAAGCTCACTTTTTACATTGAGGTAAACTATTAATTGAGTAAACGTTGTGTAACCTAAGTAACAATAACATACTTCATATCGTTATTAAAAAATTCATTTTTATTTATATGTTAAATAGTAAAAGCTCTATGCATTGTATTGCTATAGAACTAACAAATTAATAGTGATGAAAAGAGCAATGATTAAGAAAAATAGAGAATCCACATTGAAGATCGACTTTGTGGAATCTTTAAACCATAAACCAATAATACAAAAGTAAAGTAGGAGTTTTTTTGTTTTCCTGGAAAATATACAGAAAAGGAAATTAAAAGCGTGAATGAAGAAAGAAAAAAGAGGAAAAGAAAAAACGTAAAGCACGTAAGTTTGACCACCGGCACGGATACGTCCGAGTACCCACTTAAATCTGGTCAAATACCAGGAATTTCTCCGAACTTAATTTGCACGGTAATGTTGTGCCGTTTAGTTTTACCCGTTCAATTTCTTTTTTTATTTTTTAGTTTTAGTTCATTTCAAGTAATAAGCTCGTAATATTTCAAAAAAAAAAAAAGTAATAAGCTCGTATTACGAGAATGAGACATTTGTTTTTTGACATTGTTTACTTATTACTTTTAATTTGTATTTTATTCTTAATCTATGGATTAGAACATAGTCAAGTGAGATCTTGTTTTATTCGTCTCAATGCAAAGATTATTAATATCCACTTTTTATAATATTTCGTTATGTTATAACATGAGATATTAGGCATTAAATAAGTGCATTGGATAGTATGCAATAATAAATTTTTCATTCTTTATGAATAGGATGGAGTATAATTTTTACATGTTAAGGAATCATCTTAACAAAAAATTTAAGCTAATGGTTAAGGCCTTAGGATATGTTATATACTCTAACACGCCCCCTCACACGAAAGCCCATTGGGCTAGAATTATAGATGCAGCACAGAACCTTCTCATATATATCTGAAGCTAAATATTTCACTTTAAATGAGGGGTGATTAAGATTCGAACACGTGATTTCTTGTCACGTTGCTTCTGATACCATGTCAGAGAACCATCTCAACTAAGATTTTAAGCTAATAGTTAAGGTCCCATGATATGTTATATAAGAACATTACACAGTGGATTTATGATATTTTAAGGGTCATAGGCAAACTGAAAAAAAAAACCATTTTTATGAAAGGTCGATTTTAAAATTAAACGAGTGTTTGGAAAAATAATAGAGACGGACTCTATATATTGTAATTATTATTTTAAATGTAAATGTATACTTCTTAATTGATAAAAAATTAATCATAAATTGCAAACATTTAAGTGTTTACTTCATTTACTATTAGGCCGTGACAATTCGTCACATAATCTCACCGTGGCCCACTCGTGGGGACACGGGACACCTGTGGGCTCGGGCCCACAAACCCACGGGTCAAGAGCGTTGACTTGCATATACACTCGGTGAGGTTCATTGATTCCTATAACCATATGGCTATAGGAGAATTAGCTCACCAAGTATATATGCAAGTCCACAACCCACTATTTTATCGATGTGGGATCTTGTCTCACATGTGAAGTATTTCCAACATTAACCTTAATTTTCAGACGTACAATTAAATTTGCAATGTACTACTTTATATCAATTTTGCATATTTTTAATAGAACTATTCAAAGAAATTAAGGATATTAATTTATTGCACTATATGCATGGTTTACAAAAATTGATGTACAATTTAATTTTTAAGGATTTATGGATTATATAACACGGACATGTAGTGAATGTAAGACGGATAAAAAATGTTTATAACCTATAATGGCTATGAATATATACGATTGATAGTGAGTGGGAATGAGTTTAGATGCATATCCAAATGAACAGATGTGATATGAAAATTTTACGCGTTATAAATAGGTATCAAAGTTTTAAATATACCTATGTGAATACGAGAAAGAATATATAGCACTAGTACATCTACCAGCCTATTTTACCATGCATCTTTAGTCATTATATTTAACCTTTTTATATACATGCCAAAAATAAATTAAACAAAATAATAGGAATGAAGTACATTACCATTAACATCACCACTACGAAGTCTAATTTGACCAGATGACAACCTGTCTTGTGTCTTAACTTTTTGCTGGCCGTCTATTTTAGACATATTCTTTATTTACAACTTGTGTACCCTTTTCCTTACCCCTCTTATACTTCCTAGTTCCTACTTCCTACACACACCCATGTCACTTGTCACATATAGGGACGGTCACGGGTTCAGGATTCTGTTGGACCCGTCCCAGATCCGTTCCTTTTTTAAGGGTTTGGGTCTTATTTTTTGAGATTCATCGGATCCGTGTCAGATCTGGATTTAAAAAATATTTGGCGGGTCCGGGTCCAATATTCGGACCCTGGACCCGCCCCTTGGACCCTTAAAAATATTGAATTGTCCATTTTTATTTGTCTTCTACGCATGAATTATGCCCTCAACACTTATTTTCTTTTCATATGTAGTATAAATAATATATATGTTACTTGATAAGTGTTAACCCAATTACCCTTATTTCATGGACTCACATACTACACATAAAAGATAAGTTGTTCTTTCACCATTTCCCTTCCTTCTCCGAGTTAGGATCATCTTCATTACATTCGGCCCGTTTGGTAGTTGGTAATAAATCGTGGCAATGGGAATGAAAAACTAATGTAATTTTAGTTAAAAAATCTTTTGGTTATCTTGATGGTCATGCTTGACAACCTTCAATCATCTCATTTTGTTCACAAAATTCATTCCAATGCATTACCAATGAGAGAGGTGATATATATTAGGAGGTAATGGAAATTTGTAAACAAAAAAAAATTTTTTGTGATCAAAGTTTCATTACCATGGGAATGACATGAAAGTTTTGATGAAAATTTACACTATAAATCATTCCCATTACCACTATTTAGTACCACTAACCAAACGGGCCGTTTATGTAATGGAGAATTTATTACTTATCTAATGGTTGGAATTGCTTGATAAAAAAATGAAGGATTTTAAGATTTTTTTATTCTAAAATAGGTGTCAAAATCTTAACAAGGATAATAAAGAAATGAAAAAAGTAATGAAAAGGATCCTAGTTAATTAATATCCTTAGTCCTCCCACATATTCTCAAAAAATTCGTGTTAGTAATGTTTTATTTAGCTTGTTATATTTGCTAATGGTATAGAAATAAAGGAATTGAGTATATAGTGCATTAAAATTGTAGATTATTTAAAATATATATATATATATATATATATATATATATATATATATATATATATATATATATATATATATATATATATATATATATATATATATATATATATATATATATATATATATATATATATATATATATATATATATATATATATATATATATATATATATATATAATAAAAGAGAAACTATAAACAGTAAAAGTGGTTGATCATATTCAAAAAAATAAAAATTGAGCTAATTCACTAAAACATAAGGAAAATTTTATCTAGGTAGCATAATTTATAATGACATATAATAATCTTTCAATATGAAAATATAATAAGTAAATAGAATTATTCTCTCTCTCAAATTACTTGTTTCATTATACATAATTTATATTTTATTGTAACTACTACATTAATAAGCTTTAGGAGTTAGCTAGACAGATGATTTTTAATTTCGTCAGCGATAATTTACTTGTTTAATCGTACATTTTTTAAATTTAACGATATTTGACTTGTAAGTTTCATTTAAAAAACTAGTGAAATTGTAGTTTTAGTTATTTGAACATTAAAAAGAAATCATTAAGCAAAATAAATATAAACCCTAAACATATTGGAGTACTTATTTATTTATGTTTTTTTGATCGGATTAATCCCTACGGCTATAATTAAGTAAAGGGAATAAAAATTAATCTTTTACATAAATAACAAGAATTAAAACATTGTTGCAATAATGAAAGAAAAAACAAACATATAATTATATAACTCATGAATAACTTTCACTATTTTGAGAGAAAAAGGCAAACACCATTACAAATTACTTAATGAATGAATTGTTACTTTAATTTGTTTACTAAAATTGTGAAGACTTGACTTATCAATATATTATTACATTTCTCAAGTTGTCATTTTAATTTTTGCGACTATCTTTATATACAAACAGTTTTTGTTTATGATATGATGATACACCTAATTGTCGCCAGGGTCTACTTTTTGACTAAATAGCGATGATTTGACGAGGAAAAGTGTTATCGCCTTTTTGTTATTGTTTTGTAGTGATTTAAATGTAATTTTCAATTTTGAATTTCTTTAATTGTAAAATTATAAAAAAATATTATTAATAATGAGTGGAAAATTAAAAAAATTTCACTATAATATGTTCTTATTTTTAGATTAAAAATAAAGTACAAATTGAGAATGATCGTGATTAGTATTAAAAAAACAAATGGGAGAATTGTTTTGAATTGGTTGATTAACATAACTTGTTAATTTAAATTTGAACAATCAACTTAAACTAAATAGATAAATTTCAATTCATAGAAAATAATGTCCAACTCATCCAACTCAAATACACCTCCTAATGACATTAATTAATTACTTTTTTTGACCAAGCAATTAAGCATGCGTAGCGCCAATAAATCATGGTGATCTATGCTTGTCAATTGAAAAATTGCATAATAATATTGTATATATTTGGAACTCGTAAAATATTGGCAAAACTTTTATTTTTATTACTAGATTAGAGTGTAAGTGTAACAATTTCCTTGAATTCTATTGGTTACTAGAATAGAAAGATTCTAAATGGGAAGAACTTTTAAAAATTTCCAAATGGGGAAAGTGAGAAGAACATATGAAAACAGAGGGAGTATTATTATTATTATTATTATCATTATTATTATTATTATCAGTAAGTTTTGTATGGGACTGTCTTATTCAAAGTTAAACTTACATATATAGTAGTTACTTAATTAAATAAAACAGTTTTTTTTATTAAATTCTAAAAAATCAAAGATTAAAACACCCATATAAGTTGCCTTACGGTGAGACGGTCTTAATTTAATAATTTAACATATTATTATTATTATTATTATTATTATTATTATTATTATTATTATAATATATCCGCTTCGTTAGATTACTAGTGTATCAATATTAATTTAATAATTTAACATACGTATAGTTTTATGAATCATGGTATTATTAACATAAACAAAGTTCAACATAAACAAAGTTTATGATATCGTAATCATTTTCAAGAATTTTAATTTTATCATCAATACATTCCTTTCGTTTCTTCTTAAATACTTTTTAGTATATTAAATCCAGCTAACATACACCGATATAATATTGAAAAAATAATTGACATTAATTATATCCAATCTTTTACCAATATGCTGAAAATAATCTCACATTTGCATAATTTTCTAATAAACTAAACTTTGTCATACATTTACCCACAACATACCAAAATACTAATAATAGGTATAAATTGGTATGTTGTCAGCAAACTAAAACAAAAGTTGAATTATTCATAGCGAACTAAAGACAAACGTTAGATTATTAAAAAATAATCTAAAGATGGAATTATTCACATCGGACGAGCAAACAGTTGAATTATTAATGCCAATTATTCTATAATATTTCATATATCTCAATATTATTATGTGACTACTACTTGAATTTTCATGTAGGTAGAGTTTGGTAGGTTGAATTTACTATACTCTTTGGAAAAGGAAATGAGACAATTACTTTGAATAGGAGGGATCGGAGTATTAATCAAGCTAATTAGCTTTTTTATATATAATTTATTATAATATAATTAAGTTGAAGGAATTATAGTACTCCTGCTATAAGTTATTTAGAAGTAAGAGACTACACTTGAATTATTTCTATACCTTAATTTAGATATAAAATAAGTTTACCAGCTAGCTACAAGTCATTTCTTAAAAAATTATCATATAATAAACTCTAATTAAATTGAATATGTAAACAAATTTTCGTATATTATATATTGAATCAATTACAAAATTCAATTATTAATCTCTGCCCAAAGCCTAATTCTTAATTTTCTTTTAGATTTTAGTTATCACCGATCAAAGAATTTGATCATTTTCCTTATGATAATAAGTATTCAATTCTCACTACATATTAAAAAATCATTTCAATTTTTATATATAAGAGATTTGAATTTTCTACGAATACTCAAAACAATAGTAACAATTATTATTACTATTATTATAAAAAATAAAATAATTAATTTACTGATAAAGAAAATAACTACAAACATGACTTTAAGCAACCAAAATTCTTTGAGAAACTTGTATAATGTATGATAATTTACAAGTATACCGTATACCGTATACATTGAAGTACAAGTACATAAAATTAAAAATAGTAGTATGATAGTATCTCCTTTTCCCTGTAATTAATTAACCGTAGATTTCTCCCTCCTTTTCGGTATTTTTATACACAAAATGAACAAACAAAAATATGAAAGATTATAAAGTATATATCAACTAAAAACTAATTAATCTGGCTAGCACCATAATTATAATTATTAAATTCTAACACCAATATTCGTTATTTGTCAAACACCTTAACAATTCAATTTTATGGATTGATTTGACAAACAGCTTAGCTATATTGAAGTGATTGATTTGATGAACTAATTTTATTTACCAACTGATTTGACTGGCTAATTTTGAATACCCTGTTGATTCTTGTAAATCAGCTGATCCATAGTCATCAGATGATTTGACCACCTAACTATCAGTTTGTATCAAAATATAGTCTGAATAATCTATTTCGCCAAACACCTTCAATAATTAATAAACAACCATGGTACTAGAGCTAGCATTAATCTTTTGATCATTTCTTCCAAACCGAAAAAAACTATCCCAAATTTTACTAACATTATTCTTCTTCTTTTTCATCATTTTCTGATCATTATACAATGATTCAAACTTGTCATTCTCAGCCGCCATTGATTTACTCTTACTGAAAAACAACAACCTTCCATTATCCTGATCTTTATTCTTGGCGGCTCGCAAGTCGGATACTATCCGTCTATGGCGAGCCGCCTCGTGTAAAGGAGAAGCTGCATTAGAAGAAGCGTAAGAAGATTCATAGCTTGAAGAAGATAGTGAGGAAGAGGAAGATGAATGATAATAAACTCGAGCTCGAGCTTTGATCATGGCGGCTCGAGATCGAGAATTATTGCTATTTGATGAGATTTTTGAGAGTTTTTCGGATAGACAAAGGGAACAAACACCAGGACATTGACGATGTTTTGGGTGTTTTTTACATTGTTGTTTTCCCATACTTTTTGATTTTGTTATGGGTTTTAAGGATAGAGATCTTCCCATCATCTTGTTCAAGTTTTGGAAATTTAGGCTGAAGATCAGGTGAGAATCGAATTCAAGACCTTATCTGATATGATATTTGTTTCAACTGAGATAAGACTGGATTCTCAAGTTTAAGAAATAAAATTTGATCATCAAGAAAAAAGTAATACTTGCTTCAACTGAGATAAGACTCGATTTTTCCGAATTATGGGAAATTTGATAGTGAGGAAAAGACTCAAGTTTTTTGGAGATAGGAAGGTGAGGTATATATAAGAGAACTGAATTCAAGACCTTATATAATGAAAGTGGTATTTGCTCTAACTGAGATAAATTTCAGATTCTGAAATTTAGGAAAATTTGATAATGGAGGAAAAAGGTGAAGGTTTGTGGAGATAGGAAAGTGAGGTATATTTATAAGTAGTAGTAGGTAATAGGCATGTAAATTTCTAAGAGTGTTCAAGTGTGTTTCTAAGTAGTTTCATAATATAGAAGAAATAGACTCTTTTTCCACTTTTACTTATTCCTTTGTTGTTTCCTTCTACCTTACTTTGTTGTGTGGTGTTGGTGTTGATGTGGTGTGGATTTCTTTTTGGTAGGACATTTTGATTTGGATTTTTGGGGTTTGAGGATTTGAAAGGTAGGTCAAGTGGCCCTAGTTAGAAGGTAAGTCTATATAGTCTTTTTCCTCTAAAAGTATTCATCTAAATCAAAAAGTTTGACATCGGATACAAAAAGTATACTAACAACTTGTAAAAAATTATTCACATATGGATCTAATATTAGTTTTTAATTACTTTTTTTTTTTTATGTATTTTGAGAAAACTATATAAAAAAATTTATTTAATTTGAGGTAATTTGTATTCCTTATCTATAATTTTAAGAAAAAATATATAAAATCAAACTTATAAAAGCTGCATATATGATTTTAAATATGAACATATTAAATATTAAATAGACTTTTATAATGTGAATAGTTAACCAAAAAAATTATTCTAGCTGAATCACCTGACTTATTGATTTTTGAAATTTGTAGGATATGATTAGGATAAGATATGGATTTTATAACATTAAATATTTGATGGGTAGATATTTAGCGTTAGTGAACATTATGAAAATAAAGAAGTAATATTTTTTGCTAACAAGAAATTATATCGATCAGTTAGAGATTGAATTAAATAATGATATGAAAAGGGAAAAAAAATATAACCTTTTGTGTTTAGGGTAAGACCTAAATCGAAATAATGTTGTTAATTATGAATAAAGGAACATGTAAGGTTGTATAGAGGTGTAAAAGAAGAGTGATAGAATCATGAGAGTTAACATTATATACGGATAGCTAAAGACTTGAACATCATATATAAAAAGTGCCTATGCACTGCAATGGGGTTTGAAAAAATCAATTAAAAATAAATTTTTGAAGGGGTGGCACGTAGGAAATTCCATTGGTTAAAAAGAGTCCATGGAGGTTTTGGTTAAAAAATTGAAAGGCAGAATTTGTTGGTTGCTAACACATCGTCTTAAAAGCGAGATAATTATTTGATGACTTACTAAAACTAGTAAATGCATTTGCATTTCGACTATATATTGATAAGGGGCTAGTATCGTGGTAAGCATGGATACAACATGGTGAAATTTAATGTTATTTAAGGTAGTATCATAATATTTAGGAAAAATTACTTAGAATAATTCAATCTATTCATGATTTTCCTACAATAATCTCATCTATTGATTAACCATGAATAATCCCAACTTTGAGGGTATTTTTCCAGAGTAAACCCGGTGACCGGATGACTTGTTATAAAATGTCGAAAAAAATGTTAAAAAAGTGTTCATAAAAAAATTATGATTTTTTTATTATTTAGAATTTTTTATGTAAATTTTCAAAATTATTGTCCAATTTTAAATTAATATTCAATTTATTTTTTTGGTGAAGTACCTACTATAGCAGGTCATCGGGTCACCTAAGTTTACTCTAGGCAAATACCCCTTAAAGTTGGGATTATTCATGGTTAATCAATAGTTGGGATTATTGTAGGAAAACCATAAAAAGTTTAGATTATTCTAGGTAATTTTTTTCTAATATTTATATTTTTAATAGTTACACTACTCTATTTTTTTTGGAAGTTTTATGAAAGAAGTTTAGCTATATAAACAATTAGAATAGTACTATATAATTAAAGACTAAATAATTCAAAATTTAAAGTACTCCCTAATGTACTATTTACATTGATTTATATTGTTATGAATTCTATTAACTAATCACAAATACTCTTTTCTAACCACTACAACATAATTTACTTTTAGTGATATATATTTAGTGATATTTAATATAAATGTCAATATTTTATATTTCTATTAGTATACATGGTGGATTTAGTGACCATTTAGCACCATAAAAAAATCATACTAAAGTTTTTTCGCGACTTAGGAAATAGTGACTTTTCTCATAAACGACACTATAACTTATAGTAACAATTACATAGTATATGATATATCGATCACTAAAGGGCAAATAAATTAAGTGTCACAAAACAACTTTATAATTGAACTTTAAATAAAAACCAACAATTTTTACACTAAAAATATAAATCAATGAATTTCTTTTTAAATCACTAAATCCAATATTGTGAAAAGTTAATTTTATCGTAATAAAATTCAGTTTAAAATCCTCTGAATTAGCCCAAACATAATTAAAAAAAACGTAAAAAATGATAAGAGGAGGGAGATCTTTGCTTAACAAATCGTATTAGATGTTTTAATTATTATTTTTCGAACTTCTTAAAATAAGATTGAAAATTATAATTTTAATATGATTTGTTGGATTAAAGAAATGAATGACAGATGTCAGAAATTAAATGGAGTGATTTGTTTGCGTATGATTAAACAAATTCTTGAGGAAAGCGTTGCGGCTTGACTAGTAAACCAAATCAATGCTCCTATTTAGGTCGGTGTTGATAATCCGATACGTGTCCATACTTACTATACTATTTAATATTTATAGTCTCCGTCTGTTTCTTGATAAAGTTCTAAGAAAAAATGTTTACATAAATTAAAATAAATTGAATATTTTGTATGTTAGATCTATAATTTTATTAAATAATAAATTTGATGAAAAACATAAACACTAAAAAATATAAAAGATAGTTAATAGAAAACATATGTGAACCAAAAATCAACACAACTAATAAAAAAAATGTTTTTATGAAGTTTATGTAAAATATTTGAGGATTTAAGCAATATAAAAATGTTAAAATAAAGTTAGTGGAAGATACGTGAGGACTGAGGACCATAAGTATTATTAAAATATAAAGATGAGGATGTAAAAGGTGTTATTGTTGTCCAAAATTTTTTTATATAAATAAAAAGAGAAACACCCCAAAATGACAAATAGAAATTTTTTTAAGGAAGGGAGGGAGTATATAATACTTCCTCCTTCGATTCATACTAATTGTCGATTTGAAATTTACATTCTATCTAATACATTAATTTAGTCCTAACTCCTAAATATCTCTGTCATGGACAAGTTCCAGCTCTCTTTGACTAAGTCATGAAATCAGCTCAGTCTTTGACTACATATCGGTCAAATCCAGTCAAGGCATGACTTTCCAACTTCCAGCAAGGTAACCGTCCAGTAGTTACTTTCGTAACTGCCATCCACAGCCAAAGTAACCGTAAAGGTTATCATGATCGGGATCCATAACTCCCATATTCCCCACTCCCCCTACAGAGGTAACTACCATCTGATGGGTATAAGAGGAGTGCGTTAGACGAAATCGAAGGCCTAAGCCTTATTATCATACCGAAACTCTGTCAAAATACAGACTCACCACCTTCACCCACCATCGCTACCTATAACTACCTTACTCAGGTGATAAACAACCACTCTAAACACCCTTACCTATTCATTTCTAGTTATTATTCACTACTTTTCCCCTATTACACCATCTGACTTGAGCGTCGGAGAGGGTTTCCGGGAAAACCCCCCGGGCTAGGCTGACTTGTTATTGTGTAGGGCAAACGTGCTGTTTTCAGGAGGTGTCGCTTCACAACTTGACCGACGTTTGACTACCATACGACTTCCCTTTCAGGTATCTCACGTGCCTTTCATACTTCCTCGTTTCATATTCGAAACAGTTTGGCGCCGTCTGTGGGGAATACTAACATAAAAGCTATGGCCCCGAAGAGAGTACCAACGCAAACCGCCACAGTGCACAGCACAGACACAGACACGTCCGCGGGACAGGCCAACAATCAGGCCGTGACTCGCCGTGATCTGGACATGCTGGCACAAAGTCTTACCACGGCATTTGCTGAACAACTTCGTGCTGCACTCAGCACCACCACTGCCCACCACAACCAACAAGCCTTGGACAATATGGCTGAACAAATCGAGAATTTGAGGCAAAGGATAGATTCCCCCCCTTCATCGAAACCCGCTGATTCTCAAAGGGAGGAAACTTCTCAAAGGCGTAACTCAAAAAAGCAAGACGATCAAGAAACAATGGTTTCAAGGTCAAGCCACAAAAACTGGAAGAAGAGGGAAAAAGCCCGTCGCCAGAAAAGTTCATCCTTCCAAGGTGAATCAAGGACACCAACACAAGATGCAAGGGATTACCTCAATCAGAAACGATCCCGACACTCTGAAAGTACCCAAGCAATGATTGATAGGAAGCGTGAGGAGAGGAAGGCGCAACGACTTTCTGAATCTGGCCATTCACAAAGTCCCGTTAGGCCTCCCATTCCGGCGCAGGAGGAAGTTAGCCTCGGAGGACCCCAAGATGCTCCTGTAGTGCTGAACTCCCCCCTATCAGCGGAAATATTGGCGACTCCCAATCCGGCCAAGATTAAGGTACCTTCTATGACTCCTTTTGATGGTACCACATGCCCAGAAGAACATATCGTGGCCTACAAAAATCTGATGTTGCTGTACACCACCAATCAAGCCCTACTGTGCAAGTTCTTCCCAACTACTCTAAGTGGAATTGCTCTTGGTTGGTACACCTCCTTATCATCTGGGACAATTCACACTTTCGCGCAGTTGGAAACCAAGTTCGTTAATCATTTTGTCGCTTCCAAAAGGCAAGAGAAAACAAACTTCCATCTGCTAAGTGTGGTACAACAGGAAGGGGAATCTATCGCCTCTTATCTTAAAAAATTCCAGGAAGCTGTCTTGGAAGTTACGGATTTGGAAGATTCCGTGGCTCTTAATGCCTTGATCAATGGTATGCGAACTCCCAAATTGAAATTCCAGCTTGTGGAACATCAGGTGAGGAGTTATTCTGAGGCCATGAGACAATGCCAAAGTTATGTTACTGCCTCGGAAATATGCCACGCCCATGATTCCAAGAAGAGGAAGAGCGACAAAAGGGAAGGCCTCCCACCAAAAGTGCCACGGGACGATCGACCCTCAAGAAGGGACAGAGGCTATCATCACCGTTCCCACGGTCATCCTTCTGACATGGGACCACCGCGACAAAGGCAAGTTTATACAACAGAAGAAGCCGGAGGAAAGCATATCAGGGACGGAGGAGAAGATCCTCGCTTTAACAGCAACAGGCGGGATATCTTCTACGCTGTCCAGGATGCACTTCCAGCGCCGCCACCTACCACTACACCTACAAACCGCCGTAACTATGATCTGTACTGCGATTACCATCGAGAATACGGTCACACCCTGGAGCAGTGCAGGGAATTGAAGCGTGTTTTGTATCAAATGGCTGAAGAAGGAAAGCTAAGCCGGTTCTTGAAGAAAGATTATTCCTCCCGTGGCAGTGAAAGGTCCTATCGCTCAAGGCCTAAGTCTCGAAAGGAGGAAGACAAGAAAGAAGCCTCAAATGATACCAGAGGGGTTATAAACATGATAGTTGGGGGCTTCAATGAGGAATACCCCTCAATCAGAGCCGCCAAAGATAGTGTACACACCTTAATGAAGGGCCCTCCAAAAGCACCTTCTAAAGGCCCAGTGATGAAGTTTGATTCTACCCTATCAGAACCACTTCAATCACCCCACACTGATCCTCTGGTAGTCGCACTTAAGATTGGCCAGATGGTTGTTAAGCGAGTCCTGGTGGACACCGGCAGTACAGCGGACCTTGTCACCATGGACTGCTTAAGACAGATGAAGTTCGAAGAGAAACACTTGCAACCCTTTGATAAACCCCTCGTTGGTTTTGGAGGCAGCCAGGTTGTTCCCTTGGGAACTATCACACTTCCAGTAAGAATAGGAGAAAAAGACGGATGCAGAACATTGCCTATCCGTTTCACAGTGGTGGATCTCAACTTCCCGTACAATGCCATTATGGGACTACCGCTCATCAACAAAATCAAAGCAATCATATCTCCACATCAACTCCTATTGCAGTTTGAACAGGATGATGGGAAAGTCGGAATCCTAAGAGGGGATCAAAAGGCGGCACGTCAATGCCTCATTAACTGCTTGAAGCATGACGGTGCCCCTAGAGCACCCCCCAAAAGGAAAAGGGAAGAAGAACCTCAGTCGATTATGAGTGTTTATCTGGATAATCTCAATGTCCAGGAGAAACCTCAACCTTTGGAACAGTTTGAAGAAGTTCCAATGTTCGATGGAAAGAAAATTAAAGTAGGAAAGGTCCTACCTGAATCTGTGAGAAGTGACATACTTGCAGTTATTGCTGAATTCCGGGACATCTTTGCCTTCACTGTGGAAGAGATGCCTGGCATACCGCCTGAAGTCATGTGCCACAAACTTGACATTAAACCTGGACATAAGCCCGTCAAACAAAAGCTACGACATCAGGGCAGGGAAAGAATCGAAGCAGCCAAAGCAGAAGTGACAAAGTTGCTAAATGCAGGCTTTATAAAGGAATGCCAATATTCTGAGTGGCTATCCAATGTGGTGCTTGTTAAGAAACCCAATGGCAAATGGAGAATGTGTGTTGACTTCACAGATCTCAACAAAGCCTGTCCAAAGGATGACTACCCTTTACCGAAGATTGATCGACTTGTAGACTCCACAGCAGGTCATGCACTTCTCAGCTTCATGGATGCTAACGCGGGATATCATCAAATCCCCTTGGCACTAGAAGATCAGCCCCATACGGCCTTCATAACAAATGCTGGAGTATATTGCTACAAAGTCATGCCTTTTGGACTAAAAAACGCAGGGGCAACGTATCAACGAATGGTGAATAAAGTCTTCAACTCTCAAATCGGCCGGAATTTGGAGGTTTATGTTGATGACATGATCACCAAGAGCAAAGAAGCCCAAGATCATGCTGCTGATCTCAGAGAAACCTTCCTAACCCTCCGTAACCATCAAATGCGTCTTAATCCTGATAAGTGCGTATTTGGGGTAACAGGGGGGAAGTGTCTTGGTTTTCTGGTAGATCAAAGAGGGATTGAGGCTAATCCTGATAAAATTCAAGCAATCTTGACAATGAGATCCCCCAAAACCGTCAAAGAGGTTCAAAAGCTAACGGGATGTGTGGCTGCCCTAGGGAGATTCATGTCAAAATCAGCGGATAAATGTTCGCCCTTCTTCAGGACCCTCAAACAAACCAAGTTCGAGTGGACCGAAGAGGCGGAAGCGGCATTTGATAAGCTGAAAGCCTACCTTGCTTCTCTCCCAAAGTTGGTTTCTCCCATGGAAGGAGAGACCTTGATCTTGTATGTTTCCATATCAGAATACTCGGTCTCTGGAGTCCTGATAGCAGAAAGGGAAAAGTCGCAATTGCCCGTATACTATATCAGTCATGCATTTCGTGGCTCCGAGGGCAACTACAGTGAAGTAGAAAAAATACTACTGGCCGTTGTCATGGCAAGTAGGAAACTCAAACCCTACTTCCAATCTCATCAAATCCGGGTCAGAACAAATCAGCCCCTCAAGAAAATTCTGGAAGGGAGAAACCAATCAAGCCGTATCTCCGATTGGGCTAATCAATTGGCAGACTTTGGAATAGAGTATGAACCACGTACCTCCATCAAGGCTCAAGCTCTAGCAGACTTCATTGCTGAAAGCACAGGACCAACTCCCTCGGATCCCAATCAAGAGTGGAAGTTGTATGTTGATGGTTCGTCCACCAAGGTCGCCAGTGGTGCCGGGATACTGATCATATCCTCTGCCGGTGCAAGGTTGGAAAGAGCAATAAGATTTGAATTTACTGCTTCCAACAATGAAGCAGAATATGAGGCCCTGATCTTGGGGCTAACAATTTGCTACGAGTCCGGGGCAAAAAGCTTGTCAGCATTCTCTGATTCCCAGTTGATCGTAGAACAAGTGAAAGGCGAGTTCGAGGCGAAAGACGAGGCCATGAAGATGTACTTAGCCAAGGTGAAGGGATTAGTGGAAAAGTTTGAAAAATTTTCACTATCCCACATACCTCGCTCTGAAAACGCCCAAGCAGACTCTTTGGCCAGATTAGCTAGCTCCGCGGAATCAAATCAGCCAAGGGACATTGTGTGGGAAGTTCTCCCTAACCCCAGCATAAATGTCATGGTACATGTGATAGACAGATCAACAACATGGATGGAACCTTTGGTCAAATACTTTGAAAATCAAGTTCTCCCTGACGATGAAAATGAGGCTAAACAACTTCAACAGAAAAGCAAATGGTTCGAATATTTGGATGGCACACTATACAAAAAGTCATACACCCATCCCCTTCTAAAATGTGTTACCCCAGAAGAAGGAAACTACATTCTGCGGGAAATTCATGAAGGAGGATGTGGGATTCATCAAGGAATTCGAACTGTGGTAAGCAAAGTACTTAGAAGTGGGTATTACTGGCCAACCCTGAGGCAAGATGCTGAAAACTTGATACGAAAATGCTCAAAGTGCCAATTCTTCTCAAAAGTGTCCAGAAAACCCTCAAGCTTCCTCACCACCATGCAGTCAGTGTTGCCCTTTGACAAGTGGGGTATGGACTTACTTGGTCCATTTCCCCCTGCCAAGGGGCAAAGAAAATTCATTATTGTGGCTATTGATTATTTCTCCAAGTATGTTGAAGCAGAACCACTTAGCACTATCTCTGAGAAACAAGTCTGTCAGTTCCTCTGGAGAAACATTATCACCAGGTATGGCATCCCACGGGTAATAATCACTGATAATGGCAGACAATTTATAGGCCGGGGAACCGTAGAATATTGTGAGCAATTCAACGTCCAACTCCGGTTCAGCTCAGTGTCCAGACCTCAAACAAATGGGCAGGTTGAATCAGCCAACAAAGAGATACTTAATGGGATCAAGAAGAAAATTGAAGGAGCAAAGGGATCCTGGGACGAAGAACTGCCAGGCATCCTCTGGGCCAGCCGCACAACCGTGAAGGAATCAACAGGGCATACCCCCTTTTCACTCGTCTTTGGTTCAGAAGCTGTCTTACCAGTGGAAATAGGAATACCCTCCACAAGGGTAACTTATTATTCACATTCTGAAAATGATGAGGGGAAAAGGGTGAATCTTGATTTACTTCCGGAGACCCGTGGCAATGCACTCCTTAGATCGATTGCTCAAAAACAAAAGATGACTCGTCAATTCAATAGACACGTCAAAACAAGGGTTCTCAAACCTGGAGACTGGGTCCTACGTAAAGTGGAAGCAACAGGGAAGCATACAGAAAAGGGTAAATTGGGGGCCAACTGGGACGGTCCATTCAAGATAACTCATGCTGTCAAGATCAACACCTTTGAGTTAGAAGACTCCGCTGGAAAGAAGTTGAAAAGGCCGTGGCATGCAGACCATTTGAAGAAATATTTCATTTAACAAGTCTAGCAAGGGGCATACATCGTAATACTAGCAGATCATTATTTAGTTCAGTTCAGTTCATTCTCAGTTTCATTTTTCAAGTTAAGATCAGTTCATGTAATCAACATTGCACAATTAAGCGGTACCACAGTTTGCTGGTACTTTGTCATTCAAGCGGTACCACGGTTTGCTGGTACTTTGTCAATTTAAGCGGTATCTATTTGATACTTTGTCAATTTTCAATTTTCCACCTAGTTAAAGGTGAAGCGGTATTTAATTAATACTTTGTCAATTTTCATTTATCCACCTAGTTAAACGGTGAGGCGGTATCTTTTGATACTTAGTCAATTTTCAATTAAACTCGACTTTCAGAAATCAAACTAAACAAATGAAGAGGCAAGAATAAACAAATGCAAGACTTGTCAAACAAAATATATTTACAAATGATGTTTGGATTACAAATGTTCCGCTACAAAAATATTAATTACAAAACCCGGGGGAAAGGGAGAAACTAAGCTAAGTAGGAGATGGTTCCTGCTGCTGTTCTGCAGGCGCTGGTTGATCCGGCTCAGGCTGCTGCGGAGAGGGGGTGAAGCTGAAGAGTTCTTCAATATCAGGCAAGGGCTCTTCCCCCGCCAGCTCAGCAGACAGTCCTTGGAGAGTCTCCCTCTTCGATGTTAGAATCTTCAACAAATTTGAAGATTCAGATTGGAGATCAGTAAGGGTAGACCTCTCCGGAGCCTTTGGAAAAGGAGGATAGCAGACCGGGATCTTTTCAAGATCTAACTTCAAAGCTCTTTTCTCCCGGTCTGGATCCATCTTTTTGAGCCATTCTTTCCGCTCTTCCTCATCTTCAGCCACGGCTTTCGTCAAGACTTCAGATTCTTTGTTGAGAACCTCCTTCAGATTGGCCGTGGCTTCGTCATGGCTTTCAGTGGCCAGCTCGGTTAATTGGTTGACATCAACGCCCATTTTCTGAGCCGCCAGCCTGAACTTCTCCGCCTGAACCAGCGCCCCAGTTTTCATCATCTCCACTGATAGCTCATTCAGAATGGGAACCACCTCCGGCGAGTCTAGCCAACGGCGAGCAATGTATGAAGTGCGCTCAGACCGCATCTTGTATACTTTAGCCGCATCAAGGACCCTTTCGAAGCGGTCCATGTCTCCCATCACAGTTTTTATCACCTGCTCGTTTTCCGAGACAAGTTTATCGTATTGATCTAACATCCGGGCCACCTCTTGATGAATTTTGGTAGCCAGCCCGGATGCCTGTTCAAGGGACTGACCAGCTACGTCCAGGTTCTCCTTAATACGGCCTCTCCATTTTTCGGCCTGGGCTAGACGCCCCTTGAGCTCCTCGCATTTCGCCAGCTTCTCCCTCAGCCCCGGGAGACCGGCCAAATCCTGCTTCAACTGCTCAATCTCCAATGCTTGAGCTTCAGTCTTGGCAGATAGGCGGTCATTTTCAGCCGCCAGTGACCGCTGCACGATCAACTCAAACTCAGCCCGGAGTAGAGCCTGTAAGACAAAAATGAGTTAGAAAAATCAAACTTTATAAAAACTCTAATCTTACAGGAAATCACTTACGTCGGCAGCAGAGGCGCGGGATTGTTCAGCCCGCTCTACCGGGGATAAGGAGTTTAAATATTCCCTGTCCCTATCGCTCACCAGATTTCTGGAGGCACGGTTGATACGAACGTTTAGGTCTTCACGACCCAATTCAACAAATACCACATCGTCCCGGTGTGGACGAATGCGGCGTTGGTAGACCCTCTCGAAAGCATCGAGAGATCCTTCAGCAGCCTCCTCGGCCACAGTTTTCCCCTTCTGTGCAGGGGTATATTTAGGTTGGGGCTGTGATGGGCCAACCCCCGCAGCAGCTGCTCCTGCTGGCCTATGTTCAGCAATAGGCACAGCACTTTGTATGGTGTTCGACCCTTGGGTCGAACTGTCACTAGCAATGTTAACCTCCACCGGCTCAGCAATATCCGCCGGTTTCACGGGTTCTTCTTTCTTCTTCTTCCGCTGCTCATCAGCTGGAGACTTAGCCTTTCTTTTGGCTGTAGTCTTTTTCTTCTTAGGCGCAGGTTCACCCCGTTCCACGTGAGACGGAACAGGGGCTTGTTTCCTCTGCTCCAAGAGGACCCGGGCTTCCGCCTCAGTGGGCGCTTTATCAACACCAGTCATTTTGGTGCTGCCATTCTGCAAAGGAAGATTACGTTAAACAGGTTCAGAAAGTGTACAAAATCCAAAAGAAACCAATTTACCTTTGGTGAGCGGGGCAGAGGGGTCGGATTTGCGGCCCTCTGGGCCAAGCTGTTGGACATAGCCATAAGATTGAATTTACCCATCAGTGTTTTCTGTTTTTGGGCTAATTCTTCTCTAGCAACGCCTGCATACATCAAAGACAGTCAGACCGCAAATTGTTATCACGGACACACGTGAAACAAAAAAACACTTACGTTTATGAATCTTAAGGCTTATTTCGAAAGCCGACAAAAGCAACTCTAAGTTAAGGTGGCTCCTTTGAGGAATCCAGTTATCTTGTTTATTTACCGGGGCATTTAGTTGCACCACGGTAGTCTGGGCATACTCAATTATCACCGCTTCTTCAACTGTACATTGCGGGACATTGTTATTAAACTCGTTGATCCTTGGGTTTATATCAAAAGAAGTCTTGAAATTCCAAGGCTCCGAGCTGTACAAATATGCAAATCTTGTCCGGTAACCCTTTTGATTATCCGGCAGATCTCCTACTAGTTTGTAACCCTTCCTATGGGCTAGTGTGATCCACCCGGCGCCATGGTCCTCTGAGGAACATAACCTGGCCCGGAATATATACCTAAAGGCTGTAAGCGAAGGTTTTATCTTCAAAACCTTGCATACTATCAAAAATGCCGTTATACACCCCCAAGCGTTTGGGTATACTTCAGCTACGGTAACGTTCAAAAATGAAAGTAACTCTCTAATGAAAGGGTGGAGGGGGAACCGTAACCCTAGCTCAAAAGCCGCAAAATACACAGCAATACAGTTAGGTGGGGGAAACCTAACAGTCTCTAAGTTTGCTGGCCTTATAATGTTAATGTTATCTGGAAGACCCCATTCTTCCGCCAGCTCCTCCCGGGCAGTATCCAACTTGTGCCGGGTCTTTGAATCGATAAAATAATTCAAAGGCCCCCCATGTTTGATGTAGAAAGGAGGAGGCTTCGGGGCACCGCTCTTCCGCCCAGACGATTCTTTGTCTTGCTCCATGTTAGTATCTACAATCAAGAATCCGTCCAGTTCAGGGTTTATTTTTGTTAGATAATGGGGAGGGAAAGCTACATCTACTTCCCACGGAGCAGGGTACTTTATTTCCGGCGGATAAAACGGTTCAACAGAAGATGGAGTATCACTTCTGACCGGGGTATATACCGGATCAATAAAAACAGAGTTCCAACTCGACTCCTCGTCCTCATCTATGGTTATATCAACATGGGTCTCCCGGTGTTCCGAGGGCGCGGTCACATTCGTGTCTAATAATTTATTATCCATATTCCGGGAAAAACAGATAAGTTATACAAGTTTTATTTGAGGTTAAGAGTATATGCATAAGGGTTGTGGATTATTTGCACAGTCAAATCATGAACATATTGAAGATCAAGAACACATTGAAGATATTAAGGGATTTATTCAAGAACACCAAGAACAAATTGAAGATCAAGAGAAAAATTAAGATCTTCAAACAAAATTCAATCAAAAATCAATATTCAATCGAGAATTTTGAAGAAATTTGAGGAATACCTTGTTTGTGTTCTTGAGATCTGTCAGAAAATCGAAAAAATTGTTGATTGTCAGAGCGTCTCTCTCTAGCTTTCTCTCTCTAAGAAGAAATTTATAAGAATTCAAGTCAAACAAGTAACTTTAGTTTGACTCACCAACTACCATTTATAGGGTCAATAAATGCTCAACTACTAAGCTACTATTCATGTCAGAAATTCATCTTTGGAAAGCAAGGGATTTTGTCCGTCTGAATAACTCATTCGGACCCTGTTTTGAGCCCAAAAAGGATTTTGAGGCTAAAATATTCTAAGTGTCGAAGGGAAATTCCGTGGCATCAGGAATTTCATTCGGACCCTCCCCAAGAAGGATTTTGAGGCTAAAATATTCTAAGTGTCGAAGGGAAATTCCGTGGCATCAGGAATTTCATTCGGACCCTAATTTTAGCCCAAGGATGGTCTTGGGGCTCAAATATTCTAAGTACAGAATATCATATCTGTCCGTCTGAATGACTCATTCGGACCCTATTTTGAGCCCAAAAAGGATTTTGAGGCTAAAATATTATAAGTGTCGAAGGGAAATTCCGTGGCATCAGGAATTTCATTCGGACCCTAATTTTAGCCCAAGGATGGTCTTGGGGCTGAAATATTCTAAGTATAGAATATCACGTCTGTCCGTCTGAATAACTCATTCGGACCCTATTTTGAGCCCAAAAAGGATTTTGAGGCTAAAATATTCTAAGTGTAGAAGGGAAATTCCGTGGCATCAAGAATTTCATTCGTACCCTAATTTTAGCCCAAGGACGGCCTTGGGGCTGAAAAATCCCAAGTATAGAGCTCACCGTTTGTCCGTCTGAATAACTCATTCGGACCCTATTTTTAGCCCAAGGATGGTCTTGGGGCTGAATAATTCTAAGTGTGGAATATCATGTTTGTCCGCGGGAAAAGTTCATTCGGACCCTGTTTTTAGCCCAAAGTTGAGCTTGGGGTTGAAATATTCTAAGTAAATCTTCAAACGCACCGCGGTACCGATGCACCGTGATATAAGTTTAACTATTCATTTGGACCCGGTTCTTTGCTTGAGGGCCCTTAAGGATTTTTGTCAGCCGGACAAAAAGCTACGCTGGTTCACGATACCACGGTTCCACGGTACCACGGAAAGACATCCAAAATTTCATCTTTTCCGCATAAAGCAAGAAACGAAGTTTGATTCTCATCCTCCTTTCATCCTTCATGCGTGGGGCTAAATGTCATGGACAAGTTCCAGCTCTCTTTGACTAAGTCATGAAATCAGCTCAGTCTTTGACTACATATCGGTCAAATCCAGTCAAGGCATGACTTTCCAACTTCCAGCGAGGTAACCGTCCAGTAGTTACTTTCGTAACTGCCATCCACAGCCAAAGTAACCGTAAAGGTTATCATGATCGGGATCCATAACTCCCATATTCCCCACTCCCCCTACAGAGGTAACTACCATCTGATGGGTATAAGAGGAGTGCGTTAGACGAAATCGAAGGCCTAAGCCTTATTATCATACCGAAACTCTGTCAAAATACAGACTCACCACCTTCACCCACCATCGCTACCTATAACTACCTTACTCAGGTGATAAACAACCACTCTAAACACCCTTACCTATTCATTTCTAGTTATTATTCACTACTTTTCCCCTATTACACCATCTGACTTGAGCGTCGGAGAGGGTTTCCGGGAAAACCCCCCGGGCTAGGCTGACTTGTTATTGTGTAGGGCAAACGTGCTGTTTTCAGGAGGTGTCGCTTCACAACTTGACCGACGTTTGACTACCATACGACTTCCCTTTCAGGTATCTCACGTGCCTTTCATACTTCCTCGTTTCATATTCGAAACAGTCTCTAAGTATGCGTATTTAACATATTGATAAAATTTAAATTGAGACGAATTAAATAAAGTTCATTGGAATATATCTTAACATCTAAATTAAGAATAAAATACAAATTAAGATTGTTTAATTTTGAATAATGTCAAAAAATCAAATGAACATTTACTTTGAACTAGAGGGAGTATAATTTTGTTAGTAGAAGTACGTTATTGTCTCTATGACGCAATAGAATAATTTTTTTTTCTCAAGGAAAATACAGAGACTGATGATAAATTAATAAAATGAATATACTGTATGAATGAAATTAAAAAAATTAAATTCTATAAATACGTTTCAAAAAAGTGAGAAATCATTATTTAAAATTAATTTTAATATAAAATTATATGATTAATTTAAAATAAAAAATAATGTTAAATAGAAGTAAAATTTAGAATGTTTCATGGCTCTTGCTAAGTCAAATATTTTGGTGCAAAATCGAGTTGTTGAGCGCATCTCTAGACATGTAATTTAACAAGTAGTCACGTCCCAGCTTCCAACGCCTTCGTCATTTTAACAAGTAATAGTAGTCAGTTCGTCCTTATGAATAAGTATTAAAGAAAAATCAAAAATTATATATTAAAAATTAATATTTGATGATAAATAAGTAACATATTAATAAAAGTTTTTTTTTGAGATAAATAAAAGTAACATTACTGCGAATTCGTATTAAATAGAATGTGAAATCGGTTTTTAAAAAATGTAAATATTTGATATTAATAAAGAAATGATCATTCATGTTATTGAAGTCACGTTGTAATCATTGACCCATGGAGACAAGTATTAATGTGAAAACTGGAAGAATAATCCATTCTGTATGATTTTTCTACAATAATCTCATCTATTGATTACATCTATTGATTAACCATGAATAATCCCAACTTTGAGGGGTATTTTCTTAGAGTAAAGCTGGTGACCGGATGACTTGCTTTAGCAAGTTTAAATTTTTTTTTAAAAAAAGATAAATAATAAAATGTCAAAAAAATGCTAAAAAATAATTTTTAAAAAATTATAATTTTTTTATTATTTAGAATTTTTTATGTAAATTTTCAAAATTTTTCTCTAATTTTAAATTAATATTCAATTTATTTTTTTGGTGAATTACCTACTATAGCAGGTCATCAGGTTACCCAAGCTTAGTCTAGGCAAATACTCCTTAAAGTTCGGATTATTCATGGTTAATCAATATTAGTTGGGATTATTGTAGGAAAATCATAAAAAGTTTGGATTAATTCTAACCACTTTTACAATCTATATATTATCTTTTTTATTTCTTAATATCTATATCGGACCACCACTTTAACCACCAAATCCGACTTTTAAATTTTTATAATATTATTTATAAATAAAACAATTTTATTGAAATAGACTACCGAATGAGTATCAGGATAAAATGGCCACCACTCCTAATAAAAAAAAAAGAAACAAAGAAATATAAATTGTTGATAAGGTGTATCAAGCTAAAAAAATAAAGATTGACAAGTTAGAGATAATATAGCATATACAATGAAATCCAAGCTAAAAAGGAGGGCAAATACTAAGTATTAGAGTTAGTAACGTGAATCTCCATAAAAAATGCTCCTCTACACAAAAAGGGAGGCTCACCTGCCTATAGATTACAAATATTCTTTTGCAAGCTTAAGTAACTAAATTATTGTGTAGATAAACCTAAAATAATTTCAATTTGAACAAATTTTTTGGTTTCAAGTTTAAATTATATATATAACAATTAAATAGCAAACCTATTGATAATTGAGTAGATAAATAACATTTACTCTATATCAATTCAAGCAGTATTTGTAATTTTACGTGTTTTAATATATGAATTAATTCATACTCCCTCCGATTCACTTGTGTTGTCTCATTTTCTTATTTGGCAAATTCATATCAATTGTCCCATTTTCTTTTTTGTCTATCTTTTTTTACCTAAATACCCCCACTTTTCCAATTCCCAATACCCCACTACCACCTTTACAATTAATTTAATCAAATTAAAACCCCACTTTTCCAATTCCCAATACCCAACTACCACCTTTACAATTAATTTAATCAATTAAAATACTCCACTATTTCACTCTTAAAAAACGTGCCCAACCAAATGGGACAACACAAGTGAATTGGAGGGAGTATAACGTAGCCGAATTTTCACTAAATCTATATAAAATGAGTTCTAATTAAATAATAAATATTCAAAATATCATGTCATTTACCCTATTTCAATTCAATTATTGCTATAAATATTCAAAATAAAATTTACTCTAGTACTTCATATTTTGATGTATGAATTCATGTAATGTAGCTGTATTAATAAATTTGTTAAAATGGTAAATAATTTTTTATTATTTTACTATAATTGCTAAATATTTCAAAATATCATGTAAATTTTTTTAACTATATTTAATAATTATAGTACTTCATATGAAGTTTTAGTTTTGAAATATCATCTCAAATTCTTAAAATTTTCTATAACTAATAAGTTAACTCAAAATCTAGAGAAATAAATTCCAATGGGAATTTCCTTTGTAGTTACATTCTTTGTCAACTTCTTAATATTAACCTTGTTTTTTGTTTGAATAATACTCCCTCCAATTTGAGTTGTCCCATTTAGTTTTTCACACTTGTTGAGACAGCATTTTAGCCCTTTCATGTCTCAAATTATTGTTAATTAAAAATTATAAAAAATTGATATTAATAATCTTTGTATTGAGACGAATTAAACAAGATCCCACATGACTATGTTTTAACTTATAAATTAAGAGTAAAATACTAATCTACAGTGATAAGTGAATAGTACCCAAAAACAAATGGGACAATTCAAATGAATTGGAGGGAGTATTAATTTTGTTTGGTTCACAAGAAATTTTAATTGACACATAAATTTAGAGCACAATTACTAGTACCCATTGATGATTTAATTTTTACATTTTTTAAAAAATTTAATTTTTTTCCATTACATTCATACAATTCCTTTTACTTTCTCACAAAACAAATCTTTGTTACCACATTTACTATTTTATTTATTTTCACCTTACTTATACTTGAGATTAATGTTTCGGGTTGAGTATACATGTTTGCATATTAAAGTGTTTATTCACCTCATTAGGACAATTTTAAATCAGGTTTTCTCGATCAGTTTAAAATTGACTCTTTTGTTTATATAATTTTTACATAATTTTAAATTTTTAAAAAAAATCAAATTAGAATTAAATTCTAATACTCCCTCCAATTCACACAAACGGGGACATTTTTATTTTGGGCCAATTCATACAAAATGTCCTATTTCCATTTTTACTCTCATCTTTACCATTAATTTAATCAATTAAAATATCCAACAACCCCCATTTTTACTAGTCCCAATACCCAACTACTACCTTTATAATTAATTTAATCAATTAAAATACCCCACCATTCCACTCTTAAAAACCGTGTCCAACCTAAATGTCCCATTTTGTGTGAATAAAAGGAAAAATAAAATTTGATAAATATCAAATCGTTAATTCTGTTTTAACACCAGTTGGTATAGCCAACTAGGAGTTAGGACGACAAAGCCAACTCAAAAGCAAGCTTTAATGAGACACACCATGCATGCTTAGTTATGCCAATCCATTCAGACAGTTTCCCGACAACTTAAGCACTTTCATAGAACCTGCTAAAGTACCAACTTCCTCCCTTGATCTCATAAAATTTGGCCTATACACATTTAACTGGGAAATAAAATAAGTGCATGATTTATATACTTATTTCATTTAAAATTATTTGCAATATTAGAAATAGTACATTATTTATTTATCATTTTTAATATGTAATTTTTTTTTCAAGTTATTTACAAGTTAAAATATATAGTTAAGTGAGGTTTTTGATTCGTCTCAATGCAAAGATTATTAATATCAATTTTTTATTATTGTTATTATAAATAATTAGAAATATTAAGAGTTATATTAGTGCATTGGACCGCATGAATAGACAAATGTTGCAAATGTTTTGGAATGGAGGAAGTAGTACCCCTCCAATTCATTTGAGTTGTAATGTTTACTTTTTCACATTTGTTTGTCGATGTAACATTTTGACTTTTGATATCCCTAATATTATCCTTAATTAAAAATATTACGAAAAGTTGATATTAAAAATCTTTGTATTGAGATGAATAAAAAGAAGATTATATTTGACTATATCTTAACTTACAAATTAAGAATGGAATGCAAATTAAAAGGGATTTATGAATAGTAACAAAAAGTAAATTGGCCTAGGCCAACTTAAAAGAATTGAAGGGAGTATTTTATAAGAAAGTGGAGAAATGTTTAGATGAGATGAAAATGTAAGTAAAATGTGCAAATAAAATTATAAAAAAGTGTGGGTGATGATCAAATATAAAAATAAGGCAAATTTAATTGAATAGACTAACATAAAACAAGGTCAATGTTTGGAGTAGTTCAAAAATAAGAACTCTTATTTCTTTGATCTAAATTTACATTCACATACTCAGGTGACGGTGTTTAAAATAGAATCAATGACTTAATATTTACCTAAGTATCGAATCTTATAATTAAAATTGATTAAAATTGACTTTAAAAATAAATATAAATGATATAAAAATTAATGTCAACATAAAATTTGATTTTAAATCATTAATTGAAAATATATACTCCCTCCTATTCAAATTAATTGTCCACTATGGATTTGGACCGGATTTTAAGAAAAAATGGTAGTGGGTTGGTAGTGGGGTATTTTAAGTGATTATAATAATTGAAAAAGTGGTAGTGGAGTATTTTAAGCGATTATAATAATTGAAAAGGTGGTAGTGGGGTATTTTAAGTGATTATAATAATTGAAAAGGTGGTAGGTGGGGTATTATTAAATAATATAAGTTGGGGTAGTTGGGGGTATTTAGGTAAAAAGTTTTGCCAAAAATAAAAAGTGGACAAGTAAAGAGACTTTACCAAATAAGGAAAGTGGACAATTAATTTGAATTGGAGGGAATATAATCTAAAATTGATACACACTTTTAAATTAGGTGCACTAATTTAATTGGGTGGAATTATGAGCAATCCACCACACTAGTAGGTAGGGGTGTTCAAAATTACCCGACCCGCCCGACCCGACCCGCCGACCCGCTGACCCGGCTCATAAATGGCGGGTCAAAAAGTAAAAAAATTTGAAAATTACGGGTCGGGTACCCGACCCGCCTTAACCGGGTCGGGTCATGGGCCGCTATAAAATGATCCGGGTACCCGCTAATTACCCGGTAATTTTTTTTACATATATACTCATTTTTGTCTTAGGGTTTACCTTCAAAAGAACTTACCTATTCTAACCCAGGCGCCGTTCTCTCTCATTCACTTCTCTACCCTTCTTTTAGGGTTTTCATTCATCCTCTAAAGTCTAAATTCTAAGTCTCTCACTTCTCTTCTCTTCTTCAAAGTTTAAGGTGTGTATTGTTCTCTACTTGATTTATATATTTTGCTTGATTTTTTTTGAAGGTCGATTTCTGAGTTCTAATCCTCTTCTTTCTTTATTTTGAAGGTCGATTAAGGTCGATTTCTACTTTTTTTTTTTTGGGTTGATTTTGTTTTTTTGTTGATTTCTTCTTGGTGATTTTGTTTTGGTTGATTTCTGTTAGTTTAGTTTTCTTTTTTGTTTATTTGGTTGATTTTGTTTTGGTTGATTTATTTTGGTTCATTTTGTTGATTTCTATTGATTTTGTTAATTTTTTTCGTTTTTGTTTATTTTTTTTGATTTCGATTTGTTTTTGTTTTTGTTCTCTACTTGATTTCTGTTTTTGTAATTTGTTTTGGTTGATTTGGTTGATTTTATAGACTTGCTGATTTCTCCATAAATTTCTGTACTTGATGTTTCTCTCTCCTCTGAGAAGATGACCCAAATGTTGATGATGAATGTTTGTTGTTATGCATCCATACTTTGAATACATTTCTATCAACTCCTGTTTCTTTACATAATTCTTCTACTAATCTTTTTTTTTTAATTTCCACCCAATTTTTTCTGAGAAATCATGTATTTTTTCCTTTTGTTCTTGACTGAATTTCGTCCTGAATCATGTCTAACTGTTGCTGTTGCTTCCATTGTTGTTGTGATAGGATTGGATGATGGGTCCGGGTCCGCCATTGTGACGGAAAAATGAGTAAATGAAGACTGTATAATTTAGACAGTTGTTTAATTTTACATTATTGAAGACATTTGTAATTAAGAATTCAGTTATTTATTTTTATTGGTTTTGAAAATTAGAATAATAAATTTTAAAATCTAAAATTTAAGCTTTGATCAATAATTAGAAAAATTCTGCCTAAATATAACTTAAAATCTGTCCGGAATTCGAACTTAAAAATTATAATAAAATCTGAAAAATAATCAAAAATAATTATCGGGTACCCGGTGTCCCGACCCGTTTTATCCGGGTACCCGCTAACCGGGTACCCGCAATAAATGGGCCGGGACACGGGCCGCAAAAATAGGTACCCGGCTAACCGGGTACCCGGCTTTCCGGGTACCCGTTTAGCCGGGTACCCGGTAATGAACACCCCTACTAGTAGGAGTATCTTTTTAATTGATGATTATAGTCGATCTGCATTATCTGTAGTAGTAGCCTAGTAGGACTAGCTAGTAGCTAGTTAATAGGAGTATACTCTCCTAGTGCCTCCGATTTTTAAAGAAGTTCAGACTTAGACAGTGAATATTCATGAAAATTAAGAAAAATAAAATTTTTTAGATAATAAATATATTATTTTATTGGATAATAAATTTGATGAGGAAAAGGAAATATTATAAACATTTTAAAAATATTAAAAGAATTCTGATGGAAAAAATATAAGGACCACAACTATAAAAAAAAATTTCATAGAGATAGTGGGAAACATGATTCATGAGCAATATAAAATTGTTTTAAAAAAATAATAGAATATATGTGAAGACTATAAATATTATTAAAATATTAAATTGATAATGAATAACATTAATTTTGTCCAAAATGTATGATATAAATAAAAATGTTATTTATGAAAACAATAAATAAAACACTCAGAATAACAAATAAGAACAACTTTAGCATATATTTGTTATTCAGCAACTACTTATCAAAAAATATTTAATTATTTTTTCAAAAAAATTAATTATTTATCAATCAATTATCAATTATCAATTATCGCCTCACGCAAATAACATATGCGGTAGATATACCAAAACTCGTCCAAAACTGAGCTGTTGCTAGTAATAGTAGTTATGTACGTACTGTAGTGTGTACATTCATAGTACTTTCCCGTAGATATGCCACTAACTCTACAACTGTCCCACCACCCTCTAACAGTTTCAAGCTAATTATACTCCCAAGTCCCAATTAATTATTGCCTTATTGCATCTACGTACTATTTTATTTATTAGTGGTAGTTTGAAGAATACGACTATACGGCTATATTCATGGCCAAACACTTCAAGTTACAACCAAGAGCGACTATTTTCTTTTTATAAAAACAAACTATTATTGGGGTCCCACTTTGATGGGATGAGAAAGTGAATACTTCAAAATGAAATATGTATGTTAACTGTTAAGTGTGTCTGACATGTTAATTTGATCTGAACCTGATTCAAAATGAGAAGGTTTAGGATGCGACTTTTGACCGATTAATTAAATGAGTTTATACCGAGTTAACTCATTTTATTAAACGAGTTTATACCGAGTTAATTCAATAATTATAACCAAAACTTAATTCATTTGATAATATCCTGTTTCTCATAATATATAAAAAAACTGTAATATCCTGGAAAAGCAGTAAATGCGAAAAACCGTAAAATGGATACAAAATATTTAAACGGGTTAAGGTGCTTGAAATCAGATGAACTATATTTGTTGTAGAATTCAAGGTTGGGATCATTATCATACCCAGTGTATCCCGCTCATAGACAAACTATGGTCATGGTCTAGGGAAGAAAGATAGTCGACAACTCATACCCATATAGGAGGGATTCTGGGTTGGGATGTTTAACCCAATTAATTAAACATGTGACAACCCAAATAGGACGAACGACTTCTTAGGTCGGTTGTTGCTATGGGATTAGCTCTTCCACGTGTAAACCTCCAAACTTATATAATACTTTGGGGATCTGGACTGGACGAGCAATGACATATGTTGATCAGATTTCGTATGCTATGATGAACTCATTACTTGTTATTTAACCTTTATGTTGCTTTGTACTATGTCTATGACGTATCTAGCTGTGTATTGTTCTTGGAACCTGCGATGATTTTGTCACATTGATGGTAGCAAATTAATTGCAGGTGGGCATAAAAGTGTGAGGTGGACTTCTTGGAACATGTTGATATGATACATCCGTTTTGTTTTTGTCTTGAACTTTTGTTATTGTTTAATTTGATTTTAATAAGTACATTGAATGTTAGATTTCTTTAGTCATAAGTTGTATGCGAAGTTGTCAAGGTACGAATTCTGGTTAAAAAATGTGTCATTTTTAGAACATTTTGTATCTAAAGAGGGCGTTTTAGTAGACCCTACAATGGTGGAGGGTGTACGGTTTTGATCGTCACTTAAAAATGTTACGGAAGTGAGGAGCTTTTTAGGCTTGGCTGGGTAATACCAGCGATTAGTTGAAGAATTTTCCCGTATCGCTCGACATATGACTTCTTCAATGAAAAAGGAGAAAATATTTGAATGTTAGTTTCATGACTTTGAAAGAACCGTTTACTACGACCTTTATTCTCGCTCTACCTGATCCCAAATTGGATTACTCGATTTATAGGGGACGCATCAAAAAAGGATTTTGAGATGTGTGCTTATGCAGGACTGCAAGGTTATCGCAGGAGTTGAAAACACACAAGGTTGAGTATCCCACTCGTTATTAGGAGTTATTTGTTAGATAAGATATATCAAAGCCTCAAACTTATGGTTTGGTGGTCTGGGATGAAGAAAGATATTGTTGAATTTGTTTCAAGTTGTTTGACTTGTCAAACGGTTAAAAGTGAACATAAATGACTAGTCGTTTTACTTCAACCCTTGAAAATCCAGTGTGGAAGTGAAACTAGGGCTGAATAAAATTTGGTCTAAACCGTAAACCAAACCGTAATATGAGTATTTGGTCTAGTCTATGGTCTAAATGGTCTGGTCTTATTTTTTCAAAAAAAATTACGGTTTACGGTCTAGTCCCGGTGTTTTTATTTTTCTGACCAAACCAGACCGTAAACCGTACTTTAACCAAATCTACCTGGATATTTTGAGATAATATTATTTTTATCTAGGACTATATATACTTGAATAATGTTGATGCAATCAGCTAATTACAGATTATATTTATTTAGTGTTTGTAAGTGCGAAATATTTTCATAGAACATATATTAATATGGAAGAAAATATAAAAATAAAAACCGCAAACCAGACTAGACCAATCCGTTGTAGAACGGTTTGGTCCGGTCCGACATTTTAAACTGTCCGGTCCGATCTGGAAAATTTCTAAACCGGAATTTTTAGTTTGGTCTGATTTTAGTGTCAGACCAGACCAAACCGGACCATGTGCACCCCTAAGTGAAACGATATATCAATAAATTTCATTGTGGGATTACCTCGGATGAAGTCGGATAATGATGCATTGTGAGTAATGGTGGATCGTTTGACAAAGTCTGCATGTTTCATTCACATGATCTATAGGTGGGTGATGAATCAATTAGCACGGGCTAATGTTAAACATGTCGTCCGGTTATATGGTGTGCAGGGCCGGCCTTGAGGGTAGGCCATAGGAGCCACCGCCCAGGGCCTAAGTTAAAAACTCAGAAATACAATGTAAAAGAGGGCCCATTATACAAGATAACATATAATAAAAAGGCCAATTTAATTCTAATAACTAGAAAGTCTAAAAGTTAAAAATTTAAATTAACTGAATGTATTCCAATTACTGCTTTTGTCCCCATTAATTCCCGAATTCAACTCCCCCATTAATTCCCAACTGCTCTGCCAATTCCCAAAATGTTTGTGGGTGTGCATTTATATTCCAATTGGCTTGTCTTCTCAATATTTATCCATGGCATTGTTATGGTAGATTTTTCAAATCTAAACTTTACTTCGTCAAATCCAGTTCAAATCCTGTTTATCTTGAATTCATCTGTTCATCCCTTTCATTTTCCAATTTTCTAGTTCATTTTGAATTTCGATTTTAATCTCAACTTGACTACATCAATGCCATGTAGGGATGGTCATGGGGCGGGTCTGGAGCGGGTCCAACTAAACCCGGACCCGGACCCTTATAATTTTTTGAGAACCAGACCCGGATCCGGACCCTAAGGGTCCAAAATTTTCAGACCCAGACCCGGACCCTCCGAATCTGATGGGTCTAGGGTCCTTAATGGGTCCTTAGTGGGTCTAAAATAAGTCTCTTTGATTTGTCAAATATGAAATATTTGTAAGTCATTGTATTTTTCGTATATTTGTAAGAGAGTTATTATCGTATTTTACAGATATTTAATACTAATTTAACATCTAAACTCGCGTAACGTCACCAATATACGCTTAAATTTTATTATAAACACTAGTTCGAGTCCATGAAATAAGGGTAATTGGGTTAACACTTAGCAAGTAGTATATATATTATTTATATATATTATGATCAAGGTTGTTAGGATCGGGATTCTACGTAGGATCGTTGAGAGGGTAAGATCGAAATCGGTAGAATCGGATCGTAGGATCGTGTGATCCTACAAATATGCATTAATATGCTTTAGATAACTAATTTTCAATTGTATTTGTTCTTTTTTTTAAGTTTTAAGGTTTAAATTAACACTTATATCACTTCAACTATTAAGTTTTATAAAAGAATACCTTAATAATCATTTTTAAAATGTGAATCAAGAAAAACTTGAATTTTGGTCATATTGATATAATTGTTTAGATATATACATATATATAAACATAAGTAAAATTTGGATTATATGAAAATTTTGTACGACTAAAACTACCATTGTAGAGTCGGATCGTAAAATCGTAGGATCGTAGAATCGTGTTATGATCCTACCACTTAAATCCTGGAGCTATGTAGGATCGTACGATTCTACCAATTTAAGATCCTACTTACGATCCGGATCGGTCGTCTAATTTTGGATCGTAAGATCGTAGAATCGTTGATCAGGATCGAGATTCTGATAACCATGATTATGATTATATCAAAATAAAATAAGTGTTGAGAACTTGAGGGCATAATTCATACGTAGAAGACAAATAAAAATGGACATTTTAATATTTATAAGGGTCCAAGGGGCGGGTCAAGGGTCTGGATAATATTGGACCCGGACTCGGACCCGCCAAATATTTTTTTAGATCCAGATCCGACTCGGATTCGATGGGTCTCAAAAAATAAGATCCAGACCCTTAAAAAAGGGGCGGGTCTGAGACGGGTCCAACAGGGTCCTGGACCCGTGACCATTCCTAGTTGCAGTTTTGATTCACCTATTTTAGTGGTTTATTGTCGGTGGGACGATAGAAAAATCATTGTAGATAATAGGTAATTTGATGCTATAGAATTAGATAATCCCTAATGTTGGGAGTTTAGAATATTAACTAAGTTGAGATTTTTTGAATTAAATCATAAATTTAAAGATTCCATCAACTAAAATTTAATATCAAGATGAATATTAGGGATGTGCAATGGATCGGATTGGATAAGGGCGAGACGGGCTTAAGTAAATATGGCCATGTTAGTATTTTTATTTCTAAAAGTACACAAATTCTTACTTAAGACCGCAAAAGACATCTCAAGATTGGGCCAACCCAATATTTTCTTCCACATCGCCGTTTGATACGGCCTTCTACGAAAAATGTCACTAGATCTTATATAATTATTACAATAGTGACATATATTATTATGACAATAATCTATATTATGTTAATATCCATTTAAACTAGTAATTAGGTCGAAAGTTCATGTCATTTGTTTAGAGGGCTCAGCTTAGTCAAAATAGTCATCGCTTGAATGTGATGTTAAATTGTAAATCTTAACTACCTTCGAATTGTTCATTTTAATGGATATCAGTTAGGGGTTTTTTGATTGCGTGTAGGGAGTAAACAATGATTCAAATAATTGATAACCTAGTTTAATTGAAATTAATGAGTTTTGAATACTACGCGTTCAAACGCAAAAATAAAACACAAATTTTTGTTATAGACCGTCTATAACATATACAGCTAAATATAGGTCAGCCCATTTTGCAAAATAAGTAGCTGATTAGTCATTAGTCTTATTTTTAAATATAATAAAGTCATTGGACTGGGCTGTTGGGAGAGTCGTCTTTACCACGGTCTCTTCGGAGACCTTCTTTATCAATTTATAACAATTAAATTATCATTTATAATAATTTAATTAGGTTGAAAAAATCTAAATAATTTCATTGACGATGTCATTTATAACATTTAAATTATACATTAATTATATAATTTACAATAATCCGTTTTCGGCCCTTATTAAGCCCTTTATAGCCCGATTCATTTTAATTATAGTATAATCCGTTTTCGACCTTACCCATTTTTGGCCTGGCCCTTATAAAACCCTTCTAAAAACGGGCCATATAAGAGATCAAAATGGGATCCGGCCCATTAATCATAACTTAACCTTATTAAAACAGGTGCTATCTTGCGAGAGCGTCTTTTGTAAAGACGACTCTCAAAAGTCCAGCCTAAATCTATATTTAGAGTTGTAATTATCACTAATTCTTAAATGAGACGATCTCATACAAAACTAGCTATGTAACTATATACATTTAGAATTAAATTGGGCTTTTGAGAGTCGTCTTTACATAAGAATTTGTGTTATTAAAATAATCACAATAACCACCATAAAACAGCGAAATAACCGGTGAGAATTAATTCCTATTATAAAGTTTCTTCAAGACAAAAAAAATACATGATCCCTACAATTTCTATCGATAACCGCCTACTAAATATAGAACAAATAAAAACTTTTTTTTTAATTTGATAACCGCCTACTAAATATACAATCATGAATAGGATTTAAGTTTGAATTAAAAAACAAATTCCTATAATAACGTGATAAAAGCCCCTAATCCCTGATAACATACAATATTTTCCGAATATTACTCTGAAAATATCAAAATTACCTTTTGTTTTTGTACTAGTAAAACCCTATTTCCAAATAATTCTCCTTTTTTTTCTCTTAAAAAAATATATAAAACCCTACAGGCAGGCTATATAATTGGCTATCAATTCCCTAAAACAACATATACTTCCCAATAATAATTCTCCCTTATTATTTTCTGAAAATAAATATAAAACCCCCTAAAAAATTTTCTTACAATTAGCTATTCAATCCAAAAAACCCTTCTTTATTACCTTTTTAGGTTGAATTAAGAATAGTTCTAATGGCGTCAATCAATTTAGTAAGTACTCTTGTTAGGGTGAAATTCTTAAATGACAAAACAGAATCAGATTGGGGTTCATTTCCGATTGAAATAAACCCTGATTTGTATGAATTAATACCTCATGAAATAACAATTTATTTGGAGCACAATGATCAAAATAATCATCAAACTACAATCGCAATCAATGATTTTTTTTTCTCAACGATGAAAAATGAAGTTACAGGTGAAATGTTTCCTAATTTTTTGTTTCGTAAAAGGAATACGACAGAAATGGTAGAAGCAGAAGAGATAGATTGGAATGATAATTCTTTGAGATTGAATTCAATAGATTTTTTCTATCCATCGAAATCGAATCATAACCATGGTTCTCATTCTATTAGTGATGAAAGAAGTAATAGTAGTATTGATGATGATGTTCATAGACAAACAAAATGTGATATTTGCTTTAAGATCAACAATACTATCAATGGATCAGACGAAACGATGTTGTTTCATTTGTGTCCAAACGATGTCGTTGTACGAGATTTTCGAACCACCTTGGGCCCCATTGCTCCTCCGTCAAAGTTAAGAAGCCGTAATATATAGTCTAGTTTCATTTGTTCATGGTTGATTTTATTTTTAGTTTAAGAAATAAATAATATCTATTTTTTCAGAATTTAATTTTTTGTAGGTTAGATCAAATAAAGATTATGCAATTGCATACCACTATTACTATCAATAAAATTGTAGTTTTGATTTTATATAATTAATTCTTTAATTATTTTATCAATATTATTGGTTTTTCTTTTGATCTCATCAATTTAATTTTGTTGTTACGTTAATATTGTAGAGTAGTATTCACTATTATACACTTATATTCATTGATTCTAAACTATTCACAATTAAAAATGGGCTGGGCCAGATTTTAAACCCTTATCCGGCCCATTGAACACCTCTATACTTGTCCCATAGAAGGAATTTTGAACATACGAAAATAGGAGAAGAGAAAGTGAGAGGAAGGGAGAATTATTTGTGTATAAATGTTTAGTATCATCATTTAAATTATTTGTATGCTAATTATTATCGTGGTCGTTAAAGGTAGTTTAGTAGTAGTCATAAATCATAATGTTGATGCTTCTTCTTTTGCTAGTAATGAAAGAAGTCTAGTAGTACTTATGATAATAAATGTTCATCATACAATTACAATGCTACCATTGATCAGGTCAAACGATCTCGTTTCATTTGTATCCAAACGATATTGTTGTTCAGGAATTTTGAACTACTGCGGCCCCATTGCCAGGGCCGTCGATTATAATCTTCGTTAGAAGACAAATGGTTACGCCATATAACATCGTAAAAAGACAAATATTAGCTTAAATGTATTTTATAAAGACAAATAATGACACTAGCTACGCCTACAAGGCGCCACTAATTGACAAATAGCAACGCTAGCTACAAATTGTCGCTAATTGACAAGCGTATGATACTAACTCTGTTTTCTATAATTACTTGCACCTTTTGACTTTTCAGACTATCATTCAATTGTTTATATCTCTAATTAGTTTTATAAAGTATTGCTATTTGATAAATGTAGCTATTATAATAGTTGTAGCTAGGCTTGTGGCTGTAAAGGATCGTTTCGATACAGGATATAATATATACCACTTGATATCAATTAAACTGTTAATATCTAAAATTAAAAATACACAAATTTTTGTAAGCGACGGTTTCTTTGAGAGACCATTATTAATTGGGCTGACCCATTATATATTTTTTGAAACACAAATTCTTACTTGAGACCGTCTTTTGTAAAGTTGGCTCTCAAAAGCTCAATCCAATTCTAATATGTATTGTTACAACTCTAAATATAGATTTGGGCTGGACTTTTGAGAGCCGTCTTTACAAAAGACGGTCTCTCAAGAGAGACCCTGTTTTTTGAAAATATTATAAACAGACATTAACAATTATGTAAGTTGATATCTAAACTATTGTAAGTAACATTAAGAACACAATAAGGAGATATTAATCTTTATTGGGCTAGACTTGAGTTACGTCTATCAAAGAGACGATCTCTTGAGACTAGCTATCACACCTTAACCTTTGCCTAACTTACCTATTTTTTAAACCGCTACAATTTCTATTGATTATCAAACCGTCTTACTAAATATAGAACAAATCATATAACTATTTTAATATCAACTACTAAAACATGCAATATTTTCCGAATAATACACTTAAAATATCAAAATAACTTTTTTTGACTAGTACAACACTATTTCCGAATAATTCTTATTTCTCTTCTGAAAAAAAAAATATATAACCCCTGCAAACTATAAAACAATATATATTTCCAATAATTCTCCCTTGTTTTATTTTCTGAAAATAAAATATAAAATCCCCCACAAAAACATCTTACAATTAATTATTCATTCCTAAAAATCCGTCTTCATTGCCTTTTGAGTTTGAATAAAGAATACTAGCAAGCTCTAATGGCGCAGATCAATTTTGTAACTCTTGTCCAAGTGAAATTCTTGAATGGCTAAACAGAATCAGATTGGAGTACATTTCCGATTGCAATCAATATTAATTTGTGAATTACCTCATGAAATTACAGTCTATCTGGATCGCAATTATCAAAACCATCATCAAACTACAATCTCAATCAATAAATTCTTTTTCTCAACGATAAAAAATGAAATTACAAGTGAAATTTTAGCTAATTATTTGTTTCGCAAAAGGAATAATTCTAATTATACGATGGAAATGGTGGAAGTGGAAGAGATTGATTGGGATAATAGTTCTTTGAGATTAAATTCAATAAATATTTACTATCCATCAAATTCGAATCATAGAGGTTTAAGGCGGTTTAAGGAGGTTTAAGGCGGTTTAAGGAGATTTATGTCACAAAGTTTAAAGAAAAAGTGTCACAAAATTTTACAAATAAGTGTCACAAAGTTTAAAGAAAAAGTGTAACAAAATTTTTATATATAAGTGTCACAAAGTTTAATGAAAAAGTGTCAAAAAAAATTTATACATAAGTGTCACAAAGTTTAAAGAAAAAGTGTCACAAAAATTTTATAAATAAAAGTCACAAAGTTTAAAGAAAAAGTGTCACAAAAATTTTATAAATAAGTGTCACAATGTTTTAAGAAAAAGTGTCACAAAAATTTTATATATAAGTGTCACAAAGTTTAAACAAAAAGTGTCAAAAAAATTTTATACATAAGTGTCACAAAGTTTAAAGAAAAAGTGTCACAAAAAATTTATAAATAAGTGTCACAAAGTTAAAAGAAAAAGTGTCTCAAAAATTTTGTAAATAAGTGTCACAAAGTTTAAAGAATAAGTGTCATAAAAATTTTATAAAAAGTATCTCAAAGTTTTAAAAAAAATGTCACAAAAATTTTATAAATAAAAGTCACAAAGTTTAAAGAAAAGTGTCACAAAAGTTTAAAGAAAAAGTGTCACAAAAATTTTAGAAATAAGTGTCAAAAAGTTTAATAAAAAAGTGTCACAAAAATTTTATAAATAAGAGTCACAAAGTTTATAGAAAAAGTGTCACAAAAATATTCTAAATAAGTTTCACAAAGTTAAAAGAAAAAGTGTCACAATAATTTTATAAATAAGTGTCACAAAGTTAGAAGAAAAAGTGTCACAAAAATTTTATAAATAAGAGTCACAAAGTTTAAAGAAAAAGTGTCACAAAAATTTTATACAATAGTGTCACAAACTTTAAAGAAAAAGTGTCACAAAAATTTTATAAAAAAAGTCACAAAGTTTAAAGAAAAAGTGTCACAAAAGTTTTATAAATAAGTGTCACAATGTTTAAAGAAAAAGTGTCATAAAAATTTTATAAATAAGTGTCACAAAATTTAAAGAAAAAGTGTCACAAAAATTTTACAAATAAGTGTCACAAAGTTTAAAGAAAAAGTGTAACAAAAATTTTATATATAAGTGTCACAAAGTTTAAAGAAAAGTATCAAAAAAATTTTATACATAAGTGTCACAAAGTTTAAAGAAAAAGTGTCACAAAAAATTTATAAATAAGTGTCACAAAGTTAAAAGAAAAAGTGTCACAAAAATTTTATAAATAAGTGTCACTATATAAGTGTCATAAAAATTTTATAACTAAGTGTCTCAAAGTTTAAAGAAAAAGTGTCTTAAAATTTTATAAATAAGTGTCACAAACTTTAAAGAAAAAATGTCACAAAATTAAAAGAAAAAGTGTCACAAAAATTTTTAAGAATAAGTTTCAAAATTTTTTTCAGAATATGTGTCATAAAATTTAAAGAAAGTTTAAAAAATAAGTGTCACAATAATTTTAAGAATAAGTGTCACAAAAATTTTGTTGAATAAGTGTCACAAAAATTAAAAGAATAATATTCACAGAAATTTAAAGAATAAGTGTCACAAAAACTGTGGACCGTATAAAGGTCGGGCCGGGCTTAAGCAAATTTGGATCATGCTGGATAAGGTTCCTTTGAAATTAATATGGGCTTTAAATGAGCCGGGCTTTCAAAGCCCAATCTTGCCCAACCCGACCCATTTTACAACTAAAATTTATTTTAATCCCCATTTATCAATTTATAACAATTAAATTATCTAATTTCATTGACTAGTTATCACACCTTAACCTTTGCCTAACTTACCTATTTTTTAAACCGCTACAATTTCTATTAATTATCAAACCGTCTTACTAAATATAGAACAAATCATAACTATTTTAATATCAACTACTAAAACATGCAATATTTTCCGAATAATACACTTAAAATATCAAAATACCTTTTTTTGACTAGTAAAACACTATTTCCGAATAATTCTCATTTCTTTTCTGGAAAAAAATATATATAACTCTTGCAAACTATAAAACAATATATATTTCCAATAATTCTCCCTTGTTTTATTTTCTGAAAATAAAATATAAAATCCCCTACAAAAACATCTTACAATTAATTATTCATTCCTAAAAATCCGTCTTCATTGCCTTTTGAGTTTGAATAAAGAATACTAGCGAGCTTTAATGGCGTCGATCAATTTTGTAACTCTTGTCCAAGTGAAATTCTTGAATGGCCAAACAGAATCAGATTGGAGTACATTTCCGATTGTAATCAATCTGAATTACCTCATGAAATTAAAGTTTATCTGGAGCGCAACAATTCCAACCAATAAATTCTTTTTCTCAACGATAAAAAATGATATTACATGTGAAATTTTACCTAATTATTACGACGAAAATGGTGGAAGTGGAAGAGATAGATTGGGATAATAATTCTGAGATTAAATTCAATAAATATTTACTATCCATTGAATTCGAATCATAGAGGTTTAAGGCGGTTTAGTAGTAATCATGCTTATTATCCTCCTGTTGATAGGAGAAGTAATAGTATTACGGATAATGATGTCCATAGACGACCAAAATGTGATATTTGCTTCAAGTTCAACAATTCTATCAATGGATCAGATGAAACGATGCCATTTCATTTGTGTCTAAACGACGTCGTTGTTCGGCATTTTCGAACTACTGCGGGCCCCGTTGCTCCTCCGTCAAAGCCAAGACGCCGTCATTAATAATTTTGGTACTGTTCATGGATCGATGATTTTATTTTTAGTTTAGGAAAATAATGCCTTTTTTATCAATTTAATTTTTTGTAGGCTTGATCAAATAAATGGTATGCAATTGCATATTAGTATTACTATCAATAAATGGAAATTAGTATTTTTTTTTTTGGGAAGTATTATAAGTAGCAACTAGTAGATTGTCTATAATTTTCATTATATTTTCTTGTTTTAATTTTATTTTGTGGAAAGTTAGTTTTTTTTTTTTTTTGAGATGAAAATTAGTAATCTAAAATTACATACTTTGTATTGCTAGAATGGAAATTAGTAATCTAAATATAAATAGGCATAGTTAGATTACTAATTTCCATTTTCTCTTGTTTACTGTCCATGAATTTGTGGAAAGTACTTGCTTTTATTATTAGTTAATGGTGATCGATGATCAAAATCATTATGAAATCACAATCCCAATCAATGAATTCATTTTTACAACGATAAAAAATAAAGTTATTATTCCTAATTAATGCTTTTTTATCAATTTAATTTCTTGTAGGTTAATTATAACAAATAAAGGTTATGCAATTGCATTTTAAGCAATTAATTAATTTGTTTTTATTATTGTTTAATTGTTTTTGTGAAATTTATTGTATTAGTTTTTCTTTACTCTTTGTCTCGTAGTCATAATAATTTTTTTAACCTTACTTAATCCATTTGTTTTGCGGACGCGTTTGGGCTTTATATTTATCAGGTTTGTCTTGACTCTTGAGTAGAATGATTGGTTGTATTGCTTGAATGGAGGAGTATATGATATGCCTATTTATAGGACACAGTTTGGTACATCCTTACTAAATATCTTAGATATTTTTAATTATATTTTCGAGAAAGTTCTAAACTAATATCTTGGATATTTTTATTTTTTAATTCTTTTGTTTATATATTTTTATTTTAATTAAAATCCTAGATTTTTCTAGATTATTTTAACAGATGCTTTATCAACTAATTAATTTGTTTTTATTTTAATCTTTGTCTCATAGTCATAGTAATTTCTTTTACCCTTACTTAATTCATTTGTTTTGCGGACGCGTTTGGGCTTTTTATGTATGAGGGGCTCCCTTGAGTAAAATGATTGCTTGTATTTAGGGATGGTCATGGGCGGGTCTGGAGCGGGTCCAACCAGACCCGGACCCGGACCCTTTTAATTTTTAGAGATCCAGACCCGGATCCGGACCCTAAGGGTTCAAAATTTTCAGACCCGGACCCTCCGAATCTAAGGGGTCCAGGGTCCTTAATGGGTCCTTAGTAGGTCTAAAATAAGTCTCTTTGATTTGTCAAATTTGAAACATTTGTAAGTCATGATATTTTTCGTATATTTGTAAGAGAGTTATTATCGTATCTTACAAATAATTAATACTAATTTAACATATAAACTCGCATAACGTCATCAATATATGCTTAAATTTTATTATAAACACTAGTTCGAGTCCATGAAATAAGGGTTTGGGTTAACGTACACTTAGCAAGTAGCATATATATTATTTATATATAATATGATTATATGAAAAGAAAATAAGTGTTGAGGGCATAATTCACGCGTAGAAAACAAATAAAAATGGACAATTCAATATTTATAAGGGTCCAAGGGGCGGGTCCAGGGTTCGGATATTGGACCCGGACCCGGACCCGCCAAATATTTTTTAGATCCAGATCCGACCCGGTTCCGATGGATCTCAAAAAATAAGACCCAGACCCTTAAAAAAGGGGTGGGTTTGGAGCGGGTCCAACAGGGTCCTGGACCCGTGACCATCCCTAATGCCATGGCTGATGATTCATCTTACTGTATCTTAGTTCATCTTGCATATCAATATTATGTTGATTTCAATTTCATGATTTCGATTTTTGATTTCTTAATGTCTTGCATTTCATCTTGATTCTTGAATTTCATGTCATTCTTGATTTCATATTTTCTATTTTTGATATTGAAATCTGAATCAATTTCAGACTCAAAACTTGTATGTCGTTTACTTGTCTAAAAATTTGTTTTTTTTTTTAAAAAAGTCTTTGATATTTATTTTTTTAGTTACTTAATGTAGATTTCATCTTGGTGTGGGATATAGCTTGATCCTAGAAGAAACCTTAGATGTTATTCATGGTGGACTAAAAGAAAACAACTAGAAGTAGAAGTATATGGAGTACATAGGTTTTAAATAAAATTATATTTTCCCTCCTTTGCACAGGATTGAAGGGATATCTTTATCTCAATTCAAGGAGTAATTCCTAGTTGTCAGGAAAATGTTAAGACAAAACATCCATCTTTGTGATTATGAGAAATGCGCGTTGAATAAATTTTACAAATCTTTTTAGAGGGGGCCTATTTTTTCATTTGGCTTAGGGCCCATAAAATGTCAGGACCGGACCTAATGGTGTGCCCCGTACAATCGTGCCAAATGAGGATACGAGTTATCTGTCACATTTTTTGACATTTTCACCCATATACAGATAGACATACAGAGAGAATGAATAAAATCTTAGAGGACATGCTACGAGTTGTTGCGATGGAATGACAAGGGCTTTGGGATAAAGATTTAGATCCACACAACTTGAATGAATAAAAGAAAAATGTGCATATAATATATTTTCTCTCCTATTCAGAATTAATGTCTCATTTGCTTTTTGCACCTTTGTTAATGTTTTATTTCAATTAATGATCTCTCTAATTGTGTATGATTACTAATTTTGAAAAGTTAATATTAATAACTTTCACACTAAACGAATGAATCAAGATCCTACTTTGACCACATTTGAACTTATAGAGTAATTAAGAATTGAATACAAATGAAGAGTAAAGTGTGAATAGTATCCAAAAAAGTAAATGGAATATTAACTTTAAATTAGAGGGATTATTACTTTTTGGAGTGAATCTTTAGAGAAGAACGTGTAAAGATCGAGACAACCAAAATTACTTAATAAATGTTGAATTTGCAAAGCCTAAATGTTGACCAATAATTATTTGATACTTCCGACTATTATTTTCTTCCCTTAACTATAAATCATGGATAGATGGTAAATAAAATCTGCTTTGCTACCGACCACAATGTGGTCATTTATCGAACAAAACAAAAGATATGAAGGAATGTACAATGTCAAGTTTTTTAATTGGTTTATTGATGTCATTTTTAGATTAGTAATATCAAAAGTAAATTTCAGATTAATGATCAAAATCCACAAGCATCATAGAGAAAGACCATTCAACACAACAACACATACAAAAACATAAGTATTTTTGTAAGATTTAAGTTTAGCACCACTATAAAAAAAAGGTTTTTTTGTATTGTATGGAAAATTTGATTATAATTGCAAGTCGCAAAGTTAGGAACGACAAAGATAACAAAAATTATCTCAAAGAATTATACTTTATGTAATAGACGAATCCATAAATCAATTGTAATTAATTTACAAGACAATTTAATTCCTCATGTTTAAGGTCATGTACAAACTATTTAAGTTTATTACACAAATAAATACTGTTATATTATAATATGGAGTATATCTCATAATAATTATTATTTCATCTTTAGTATATATACTTTTCATATGTTTGTTATTACATATTTTTAAAAATTATATTTATATATAGCTTTATAGTTCAAAATACTCTGTGCATTACAAGAGTTTTTATACAAGTAATATACATTACTTTTTGGAGTGAATAGTTAGAGAACATATAAGGATGGAGAAAATCAAAATCACTTAATAGATGTTGAATCTGCAAAACCTAAATGTTGACCAATAGTTATTTGTACTTCCGACTAAGATTTTCTTCCCTTAATCGTACCATGGATCACAGATTGAAGACAGATAAAATTTGTTTTTCTACCCAACACAACGTGATCATTTACTGAATGAAACAAAGAAGATGAAGAGTGTGTTTCTATTATGACTTTAGACTTATTATAACACAGTGTAACAAATATCCTCGAGTAAACAAAATAACAATACAAATTCTTGTGTGATATGTTCCTCATACATAAATTGAATAGCCCAGCTAATGCAATTATTTACTTATAACCTCATTATTTTAAAATTATATTATTGAAAAACGATCTCTCACAACAACAACTATTAATTACTTAATACTCTACAATTATATACAACAGTATTTCTACTTCTCCCTCAAATTCTACAATGAATTACATTAATGTTCAAATAAAAAAGTTAAAAATGCTTAACTCAAACTTTAGCATATTATCAAACATTTAAATAACTCAATTCATTTCAAAAAAAAAAAAAAAAAAAAACTCAATTAACCCATTTCATTTAATATTTTTTTTTTGAAAATCACCCATTTCATTTCATTTCATTACATTAATAATTAATAATCATGTTATATTCTCGAAAAATTATTTAACACATTTTATTAAGTTATTTAATGAGTTTTTTTTATGTGCCCTAGTTGATTGTTCTATCTTTCACTCACTCCTACATTTCTCAATTCTCCCTGCACAACGGACACCCTGCAATTCCCTTCCTTCCTTCCTCGTCCTTCATTCTTCACTCACTTTCATCAATCTCTCACTCGTCTCTTTCTACATTCCCAATTTCCTCATCTCTATAATTCCAATTTTAAACTGAATTTGAAAAAGGGTTAGTTTTTTAATTCAATTAAGTCATCTTAATTTGCACGAATATAATTTTTCAAGTTTTAATTTTTGATGATTGCTAACCTTGTTTAATGTCTGCATGCTTCAGGTTTTTCAGATTCAATTTGGGTTGGTTTTATTTTGTTCTTTCATCTTCAAAATTTATAGTGAATTTATTGTTTGATTTGGGTTTTGAGGGGGTTTAACGTTAGGGTTAGGGTTTTTGGGAGTAGGCTAATGGTGGTGGAGGTTCAAGAGCAGGAAAGGTAATGGAAAACGCGGAATTAGATGAACCAGATAAGAAAAGACCTCATTTGAGCATTAATTCTCCTCCCATGGCTCGCAACTCCATTCTCTCGCCTGATAGCAAATCGGTATTTCTTTCTCCTTTTATCCATATTTGATTAGTTTTGATCGAATTGCTTAAAGCTTTCAGTTGTTGGTAATTTGGTTATTAAATAAAACTTAAGAGTTTCCGTTGATTATTAGTTATATCCAGTGGTTATGATTCATAGTGCAAAAACGCGGGAACGGTCGCGCGGTAAAGGAACAGTAATACGGTAATGGGTTGTCGTATCGCCAAATATCGTAAACAAATGAGATTTCCATTGAACATGCCTAAAACGCGGTTATTTTACGCCTTTGCAACGCGGGAAACGATTTATCTAAAAACCTTTCCAACGCGGCCTTTCCGATACGTTGCGGCCTTGTTTTTGCACTATGTTATGATTTTATGAATGTTTTTACTTTTTATGCTATGGTAGTTTGTATTGCATTGTTTCTTAACATAGGTTGCTTCGAGTTGGGTTTGGTGACGAAAATGGAAAAAATTGAAAATTATAATGAAGCAGGCATATACTCCTTAATAAGTGAAAGTACTATGTATTTTCTGGGGTGCGAGGAGTGTCAAGTAAAGTACACTATATGTGTTTATATTTAACTTATATGAGAGGTGTTATAATGTAGCCGAGTTTATGTAAAATTGGGACTTGAGAGTAAGGATTGTTTGCCATTTTGATACTGCTACTATATTGTGTTCGGGTCGTGGTATACTATGCTCCAAGATTTGGCTATTGATGTTTGTTTATAAAGAGTTTGATGTTTACCAACTCACCTGAATTAAAGCAGTTGGTTATATTTTGAACCGAAATAAGGTAGATCGCCTTTTTAATCTTCGGTATTTTTAGAAGCAAATCTCAGGCTTTGACTAGTGGGTTTTCTTATTTGTTCTGAAAGACCCATTTTATTGATTTCCGTTTCCGGAAGAATTGCCCTTCTGTGATTTGTTTCCTTGTTTTTATTGTGTTAAAAGGGATTGCAGTGAGGATTGCGAGTTCTTTTTTTATAGAGAACTAAAAGCAAGATCTTGCACTGTTGCGCGTGCTGTGTCATGCTCTGCAGGAACAATAATAAGTACTACACAATTATGTATGAAAGATGCCACATCTCAACAATAAAAAGGAAATAAGAACAAAAATGAGTGTTTTCCCTTTCTGATTAGTGAACACTTGCGTGATTTGGCATTGTTTATGAACATGTGTGTGGTACATGTTTTGCTCACTTTGTGGCCATTGTTGTGTGATATGATAAATCAAAATAAATGTAGTATTCATTGTAATTCAAGATCTCTAGAAATACTTTCTTAATTTGTAGTTTACATTTTTTGGTACTTTTTACATAATTTTTACTTGATTTCGATATCGAAATAGAATTTCAATGGCTGATATGTAATTTGAAAGTCTACCTCCTTTTAATCACATGTGATGCCATGCCGTTTCAAAGAATGACAAGTTCTTTGACATTTACGTAGATGTTTTGTGCCTACCTTATAGACCAACTTTTTCCCATCTTTTTTTCTTAGTATCCCTTTCTTCTTGTGATTATACGTCCTGGCTCCCTTGTCTTTCCTGGTGTTTTATCCATATGAACTAGACACTTATATTTCTTTTACCTGAACTAGACTATACATTACATGAGCAATGCGTGGAATGTATATTTGTTAATTAACTACTTAAATTTTATGTTGATTAACATTTCCTTGTCACCTTCCGACCTATCTCCCCTTTATGGAGGTTGACTCCAGTGTGGTGCTACCATTGGTTCTCGTTTACCTGAACTGCTTGCAGCATCCTTCTTGTCCCAATACTTAAATCAAAATCGCATGGTACATAACTACAGCTTTCCAATCATTGGTTTTCTGTTTACAACACTCCTAATCAGATGTACCAAAGTAAATGAGGTTGTGAAAATTACTATATGCCAACTGATGCTTAAACTCATTGTCATAGAATTTTGAGATATTTATTTGCGAAGCTTGTCTTTGAGGATGGGAATTTGTCTTAGAGAGCATATATGAATAGCTCTTTCACTCTTTGTCTATTGCAGGTTGATGCAGCTGTCCTTCAACACCAAAATCAAAAACTTGTACAGCAACTAGATGCCCAAAAACAGGAATTGCATGATCTTGAAGTTAAAATTCAAGAATTAAAAGAGAAGCAATCTTCTTACGATGATATGATAACAACTGTGAAGCACTTATGGAACCAGGTTACATACTAAATTCTGTTAGTTTATATCTTTTTAGATTGGTGTCTCTGCTTTTACTTCTATTTGCTTACGTGGTTTGATGTTCTTGTGATGTAGTTGGTTGATGATTTAGTTTTCCTTGGGGCTAAAGCTGGTGGAGGCCTAGATGTTTTGCAAACTTTAGACTCTGAAGACTTTTCTAATGGTTGTCTTAGCTAATTGAATCTGTGATCCAACTGAGATTTTTTGATTTTTAAATTGACATTAATTTGAATTCTGCTTAGACTTAATGTTTGCTTTGACTGAAGATTGACTCAAATTCCTTTTAGGTTCAATTGCTTCATGTCCTGCAGAGGAAACTTTTCTCTGCAGTCTTCTAAAAGTTGAATCCATTGGGTGCACCGGGGAAGATAGTGGTGTTGAATTTATTGAAGGTATCCTCGCCCAGCGCCAATCTTCAATTGAAAAGTTACTTAAATGGCTTGAAGACTTTGTTGATGTTCAGAAAAAGAATATTATGACTGTCTCTCAGGAATTACATGAAAGCGTTTCTACAGAAGGTATTAAAGATAAATTTTGGATATTAATTACTATACAGTCTGTACTTCGGTAGCTGCTATAGTTATTGTTGCTTTTGATACCATGGACATTTTCCAATTAAGCACTGTCCTTTTCTTTTTTTTTACTGTTGTAGATAACGCAGATGCTATCTTTAAGTTGAATAAAGTTGAAGAGATGATGGCAGATGAGGCTAGAAGTCTTAAAGCTGTCATTGATGGTCTACATCAAAAACACTCGGTGTATGCTGATAAAATCCAGAGCTACATGCAGAACCAGCCAGCTGATGAAGCTGAGATTAAACATATCAGTGGTCAGTAGGGCTCTCTTCATTTTTGGCCCTTAGGAATGTTCGTGGATGTTGAAATTAGGAGTAGTATGTAATGTTATTTGTTTTATTGCTCTGTTTAACTCTTCTTGTTTCTTCTCCTTCTCAATGTGTTATAAGGTGAGGTAGAAGAATACATGGCTGAGCTTGAAGATAGCAGACGAAAGCTTGTGAATTTGAGAATGCAGAAGAATTTGGTGTCTGGGACTTACAGCCCGACCTCTGTGGTTGTAAATGGAGCCTTGTCTTCCTTGAAGCCACCTGATAGATCAATGGGTCTGCAGGATCTGAAAGACTCAATTGAAGAAGCTGAGGTACGTAGCCTTTAAGTGCATCCTTGTTTTGACATAAAAAGGTGTACACATGTGGCCTGTCTTGAACTTGTAATGTGTATTCATATTAGTTTGTAATAACATATAGCAGTGTTGCAGATATTGGCAGCTGATCGTCTTGCTGAGCTTGAGGATGCACGTGAAGACATTTCAATCCTGTCGAAACAGATGGAAGATGTGGAGGTCTGTTTTATCAAACAATGACTTGTGTGCATAATCAACTTATTCATACACTGTTCTTGCTAGGCGACTCCTTAAAAATTGTTATATGAGAATATTTTCCAAGTGCAACCTAAGTTCATATTTATGGAAAGTACCAAAAAATTATTTTAAAATTAATATGTATATATTATTATTATTAAAATTGTTTTTATTTTCAATTTGCATCCTTTTTCTGCTGAATCGATTTGGTATTTCCATCTTAATGACCTCTCATAATTGCTGGTTTGACTTCCATTCCTTTTTTGCATTTAACTTAAAAAACATTATTTGCATTGAGTTAGTGAACCAATTGCTTAAATTCCCCAAATTAACAAAAACCCTAACAAGAACTTTTCTCGCCGCAATCTTCTCATTTGTCTTACAGCCGAAAATCTCCTATTGAACCTCCAGCACAGCTATGGAAAATTCGTCCAGGGGTTAAATCAACTCCATTATTTCATCCGTTTATCATGTTATCTTCTATTCCATAGTTCTTCCCTTTCTTCGTATACCTCTTTCTCTCTCTCTCTCTCTCTCCCAACTTTTCATTCGAGTTTTTCTTTATGTGCTGAATTCCCATTATATCTTTGAATGTCTATTGATACATGTAAGTTGTCGTATAGTAAGATATAGTTTCCCTCATAAATCACTATCTAGTGCGTTTTTTTAAATCTAAAACCATTATTCAATTAAAATAATTGAATTATAAGCAACAATTGTTTTTCATTTAACCTTTGATTTTGTTTTGATGCCATTAATGATTATCTTAATATGCTATAATTTGCTGATTTTAAAAATATAGTTTTATTAATGTAGATGATATTCTCTACAATGAGTCAATTGCCCGAATATGTTTTAATCGTTTTTTTTGACTTGCTACGCTACAAATCACTACGAATAGGACATAGGGAGGGAGATTTAGGAGAGATAAATGTTTGCTGTTTTGGGTTGAGTATATTTTTATGGGGAGGGAGTGTTAATGAATTGGTATTCAAAGTTGGAAAAACTAGTTTATAGAATATTTTTGCAGATACAAGTTTGGGGTCGTGGTGGTCAAACCACCTTACAATGGTGGTCAAACCACCTTACAGTTAGTTTTGTCCCTAATTATTGATCAAGGTAATTAATTCTAAGTAGTTGATTCTTAAAACTCTCGAGAATTTCTTATGCTAAAAAAACATAAAAAGGCTGTAGTTTCCAACTACCGCAGCAATAGTAGAAACTCAAGATGGCTATAGTTGACAAATGTTTACTTTGTTAAATCTTATCCTGTAAGTGTTTGGAATGGACTGTATTTTTTACTTCATATGGATTAACATGTAATTCATTTGTAAATTCGTTGCAGAGCGAAATAAAAGATGATAAATATGTTTACAGTTCTCGAATGTATACTTTACTGAATGATCAACTCCACCATTGGAAAGCTGAATTAATGCGATACAAAACTATGACAGAATCTTTGCAGGTGATGTCTACTTCTGTTTTTGTATTTGTTTATCTATGCTTGTTCACTTGTTCTGATAGGGTATGCTTCAGGCAGAAAGGTCTTACCTTATGAGAAGAGAGAAGGAACTTGAATCAAAAACAGAATCAGCAGAGAATGCAAAAGTTGCTATTAATAAGGCTGAGGCCAGAGTTGAGGAGCTAGAGCTGATGTTGCGAAATTCCGTTATTGAGAAAAATGAGCTTGAGGCTAAAATGGAGGAAGCTGTTCAAGATTCTGGTAAGTTCAGCTTATTTGATCGTGGATGTACAACTTTATATCTGTTCACGCTCTAACACCTGAAAGTTTTCACAGGAAGGTCAGATATCAAAACTGAGTTTAATGTGATGACCTCTGCTCTGTCAAAAGAAATGGAAATGGTGGAGGCTCAATTAAGTCGATGGAAAGATATTGCCGAGGAAGCTTTGTCCTTGCATGAAGGAGCAGAATCACAGAAGGCTTTGTTAGTTCAAAAGGTGCAGCCCCATGATATTCTGAAAATGACACTTTTTGCACATTACTTGGTTGTCAGCCAAGATGTCACTCACTCTTTACTCTTAAGAGCTTCGCTTTCCACATATACAGAAGAGAAACAAAATAATTTGTTTAAGGCTGTAGGAAATACGTGCACATGGAGTTTCAGTGATACTTATGGATCTTAATTTATTAAGTACTTCTACACAGAACAAAATCTTTGTCAAAGAGACTAGGTTCCTATGGATCTATTCCTTTTAAAGTAGTGACTAGTATCTTGTACAATTTCTTGAAGACAGGACTATCTAATGTGTTGTATTTTCCTTGGTTTTTAGACAAGTGAAGTGAAAGCCGTAGGAGATAAATGTGCTCAGCAGATGGCAGAAATCAAATCTCTTAAGGAATTGGTGAGTCTTTGTGCGAGTAATGTTTTCTATCATTTTATTGGGGGTGGGTGGGTCAAAGTGAATTGATGTAGTGATTATGATCATGTACTTTAGTTTTTTTAATGCTTAGTTTAACTTACAAATTTGGTGAACATTGCAGATTGAGAAGCTGCAAAAAGAAAAGTCGGAATTGCAAATATTTGTTGATATGCTTGGTCAGGGAAGTTACGACAATAGGTATGTTGGTGAGAACTTTCGAATTTTTGAAATGCTATATGATTTTATGTGGGATGGCTTATCATGATCCGTTTTAGTTTACAATTGTGATCTATGTGATTCACCCTAACAATTAGAAGCGTGCCTAAGGATTGTATAGTTTGTACACCTATGTACATCCGACAACCTTAGGTGCGTGCAACAACAAAAAAAAATACCGAACTTGTAAGAATAGATCTTACCTTGACATAATGCGTTTACAAGGGAAGCCCTTTTGGCTTGATTTATTGAAGGTTGAGTTTGTTGTTGAGGCTAAGGGGATATTGCAAGAACAATGGAAATACGGTAATATACGTTTACCCTACATAAGTTCTATTAAAGTTTGACATTGTTGTGTTACATAGTTTGAGCCAATTTCAAGTACATGAATTTCTGGTGTAAAGGGGAAGGCAAGCCTAATGAATTAATAAAGGCTAGTTTGCTCCAGATACGTTTGATTAGTCGAATTCCTATGTTAATTGAACTCGGTTACTGATGTTGGTTACTGGTATGTGTTCGGGTGTCGAATATGTCAAAATATTCAATTTTACGCCTAAAATGAAGTGTCTAAGTGCCATACTAATGTCTGAGCATTAAGGTTCGGACACGGGTACGTGAAGCAAAATGATGAGTTCGAGTAACATAGTCAGGTGAAGAAAACCTTTTACTTATTTTGGACACTATTATGATGCTTAGAATGAATATTGAGCTATACAAAGAATACCATGCAAAAGGCTTTTTCTCAAAAGATGGTGTTTGAGTGTTTCCTTCAACCACATTCCATTATCCTTTTGCCACCAAGTGCTTGTCCATTACCCCAAGATGGTGTCTCCTACATCAACCAGAGTTTCAGCACTTGTGCTCATCCTTAAAGATTCTCTTCGTTTATTCTGTTTTTTTGAAGGGGTGTCAATTGGAATTGCTGTTGAAGGATTAGGTTCAGAACAGCAACAATGCCAAATCCTTATTCCAAAAGATTGGGGTTTGATACATGAACCAATATATCATTCTTAATGGTCGTCCAAATGTTTTCTTCTTCAATATGTTGATGTGAATATGTGATCAATATTATGTGACACTGACTGACTTTTTTTTTGTTTTGAAAATGGAAATTAACTTTTACCTCTTGTTTGTTATGTTTTCTCCTGTTCTACTACACGTGCATATGATATACTTGTTTTTTTAATGAAGAATCTGAATTCTAACTTTGTAGAGATCTGATGGAAATCCAAGAATCTGAACGAAGGGCTTGCGCTCAAGCTGAGATGTTGAAACATGCTCTTGATGAGCATAATCTAGAGCTCCGTATAAAGGCTGCTAATGAAGCAGAGGCTGCCTGCCAGCTCCGTCTCTCTGCTGCAGAAGCTGAAATTGCTGATTTAAGAGCCAAATTGGATGCTACTGAAAGGTTTGAACTATGTACAATTTTAATTCAAGATCTAGTTTGGTGAATTTTGAATTTATATATTAATGAGTTCGAACAATTAGCGGGAAGAATTTAGCAGGTAGAGGTAGAGGTATTCCCCAATTGAGGGGATGAAGGAGGTTGTCCCATCTCAGAGAATGGTATGTAGGTGTAAATTTTTGCAGTTGTTACCACCCTCCTTGTCCAGAATTCTGAGCCTGATAGTTAGATATTGTAAGATTCTGATGGTAATGGATAGTCAAATGCTATAAAATATATTGCATTAATTTGCATACCTAGAACCAGTGTCACATGATTCACTAATCTCATCGCAAAATGCAACAAAGAAAAGCAAATCACATCGGTTTTGGGATTTTTTTTCGTCACTTTGAGCGAATTGTGAATTATAAAGCAAATCAGCTGTGCATAGCACCCATATGAAGTTTTGTATAGTGAGCAGGTGTAGTATTTTGAAAGATTTTGAAGAATGAAGCCTTGCTTCAGATTTCAAAAACAGTTTATCTTGACTTCAATTGACAGAGGCATACTGCAGGCTAGATGGTACAAAGCAGACTACAAAAATGAGACTTTGGCATCTTACTTAACGCTGTTTAATTTCTAAGTACTGAATGATTAGCTAGTTTAAATATTTTTATTCTCTTGGAAGTTACAAGTTGTCTATCTGCAGGGATGTCTGTGAATTGACGGAAGCAATAAAAATAAAGGATGCAGAGGCAGAAGCTTATATTTCTGAAATTGAGGTTCTCATGTCTTTCCTCTTTATCCCTAAAAAATTCCAGTAATTAAAGCATTGCATTTGCAGTTAGCTTTTTTGGAAAACGACTTATTTCCTCGCTAATGGCTTCTATTTTTCAGATCATTGGTCAAGCTTATGAAGATATGCAGACACAAAATCAACATCTTGTGCAGCAGATCACTGAAAGAGATGACTATAATATCAAGGTATAATGCTAGTCTTGTCCGTTTATGACCGAACACAATTCTTTTTTTTTTTTTTTTTGAAATTTAATGGATTGACTAACATGCTATTGTGCTGCATTTTATTTATCAGCTGGTATCTGAAAGTGTGAAGACAAAACAATCTGTGAACACACTCTTATCTGAGAAGCAAACCTTGGTTAAGCAATATGAGTTAGTTAATGCGTCACTAGAATCTCTTAAAGGAAGGATTTCACGCAGCGAAGAGCAGGTGTGTGTGTGTGTAGTTTTTTAAAGTGATTTTTTTTTCGTAGGTTATTGTGCTTAAGAAATGATTCAATTATTTGCAGATGAAAACTATTATGTGTGAGGCCTTGAACCACTGTCAGGAAGACAGAAACCTCATTGCTAGTCTAGAGAGAGCAAAATGGGAATTGTTGGATGTCGAGAAGGAGTTAAAATGGGCAAAATCCGCGCTTGCTTCATCTGAGAAGGAATATGAGCACATACAAAGGAAGACTGCTGAAGTCCAAAAGGAATTGGACATCGAAAGGTAATAGCATGGTTTCTTAATCCTATGTCGCACATGGTATCTTCATCCAAATTTTCGGAAGTATCTTATCTTTTTTAAAAAAACCTATCGTTAAAATTTTTAAATTAATATACACAAAGAAAGTATATTTGTTGTGATTAATTCATGAATTAATTAAGGAAACGTATATTGTTGTGGAAAATTAGTCTTGAAACAAAGAAGCTGGAGGAGGAGCTTAGAGAGTGGAACGAAAAGGTTGCTCAGATGACTGCTGAAACAGGGGAGGCTGCAATCCAGAAACTTCACGAGGAAATAAAGGAGTGCAAATCTATCCTCAAATGTGGCGTTTGCTTTGATCGGCCAAAAGAGGTAGGTTTCTCATCATTGACCCGTCATTTTTATTTTCTTAATATTTAGAAGTATATATTATATCATTTTGGTGAGCGAGAAACTATTTTATGTAGGTCGTCATTGTGAAATGCTACCATCTTTTCTGCAACACATGTATACAAAGAAACCTGGAAATTCGTCATAGAAAGTGCCCTGCCTGTGGCACCCCATTCGGGCAGAGTGATGTTCGATATGTAAAGATATAAAATAAAAAAAGCTAATAAATTTCCATATGGTTTTCTGGGTTACGAATAATCCGATGTTTTATATGATAAAAGTACACTACATAATTGTACTTGGCTGCGTAAGTAGCTATGCTCCCGAACCCACATTGTAAATAGCAATTAGCTTAGCAAACCCGTCATTAGAAACTACAATGATATTTCCTACAATGTATCATAAGATAATTATACTTTATGCCCTTAATTATGTAAGCGTAAAAGAATATTACATCTTTAGTTCATTCTTTTCCATAGTTCATAAGATCGGAAATTTCTCAATGACGACATCTCTTCTTGGGAAATCTTTTCAAGTTCATTCTATCTTTGCTTTCATGAATGTTTTTGGGAAATCCTGTAATCATGCTGTCACAAGTTATGGGTATAGGATCTTTCTCTAATATCCTGTTTGGGTAGGCGGTATGGACATTCAGAGAGCCAGAGGACTCATGGCACTCTCCTTTATGGGTATGAGTTGCCGGCGTCCATCCCGCCATAGACCCTGAGCATAGTTTTCTATGAGCAGGATACACTGGGTTTGATGATAATGACGATGGTAGGCAGTATGGTCTTTCAATGTTTCGATCCAAATCTGAACCCGACCTATAATTTAAACCCCAATTTTAGTGAAGTCCGTACATTTTGATATTGTCTAGCTACAAAAACTGTTACTGGTGCCTTTCAGTTTTGATGGCTTTAATTATGCCTGATTTGACTCGTACTAGGACCACCAACGGGACCTCATTGCTCCAAACCGTTCTTTTCCATTCTTAACTTTTATACTCTTACTATTCTATCAAATTTATTCTATTTTTTTACCGATTATTTAGTATGAGATTGTCTTGCCATAAGATATGCGTATAATCAGTCTATTTCTTAAATTGATCATTTTGAGATTGTAGTAATCACTAAAAGGTTATATAAGTGGTTATTTTAAATCTATAAAAAAATTGTATAGAGGGTTATCAAGTGTAGTGTATAACAATTATGTTTTTGCATCATGTAGAAAGTACCCAATCTTCGATATAAACCCTAATCAAAAAGTTAACGTTCCTAATTACATTATTTATAAATTGTTCCTAAATTGTTTGATTGTTGGTACTATTAGGAGCAAAACACAAACAATTTGTAGATAAAGAGTTGTGTCTTTGATGGATGAAAGAGATATTAAATTTGCAAATGAAAAAAAATAATCGAAAAAAATAAAAATATGAATATATTAGCGAAAAAGTTATATTAAATTAAATGAGACAGATTAGTATATTTCAAACCGAAGTGCCACAAACCATGTAGTTTTACACGTTGACATGCCCGTTTGGCTTTTGTATATGAAATGTTCCATCACATTTAATTATTTAAATATTAAATGCAATTTGGTCATCACATTCCTAAGTTTGGTATAGTCGAAAAATGAAATAAAATAAATTTTTTAATAAAATATTTCAAGGTAAGCTTTGAGAAATTTTAACAACGAATAAGAGAAAAAAAATTTATCACGACTTTGTTTATCACTACAAACAACAAATAAAAAGAAGATGATGTCAAAATTTAAAGGGACAAAAATGCAAAAAACAATGTTTGTTTGCCGTTGATAATATAAAGCATACTATTTGGTTTCCTTTTGAATGTTATGACATAGTCTTATTTGCTACTAGTAACAGCCAACAATATGTGATAAATTTTTTTTTTCTTTTGATAGTGAACAAGCCTGACTTTAGACTCGGATAAAAACTAAATTTTCTCAAACTTATTTTGAATTTTTTTCAAAAAAGTTTATTTAATTCCTTATTTCGGTATAGTCCACCTAAACATGTTTTTCAGCTCGTGGAATGTTGTGGTTGTAGGTGTGGATCTTATTCATTATCAAGTGCGCTTTCCACTTATTATTGTGGGGTGCCCACTTTCTTATAAGCTAAAAGGATCAATTATTTTACGAAGTATCATTTTCTAGGAAATTAATTTTCAATAGGTTAGCCCAATATATTACTCCCTCCGGTATATTTGACTAGTCCCATTTGACTAGTCACAAATTTTAAGGTAGTAGTGGAGTCCATTTAAAAGGTGGTAGTTGGGTATTGGAAAAGTTGAGGTATTTAGGTAAAAAAGGATAGCCAAAAAAGGAAATGAAACAAGTAGTATGAAATTGTTAAAAAAGGAAATGAGACAAGTAAACTGGACCAGCGGGGTCGGCCACACTGCCCCCTCAACTTTGAATTTTTCTTTTATAATATTAGCTATAAGGTATTTCATGAATTTTAATCTCTTAAAATTCTATGATATGGTTTTTTTAGCCCTTCCTCATCTTAATTGTTCGCATTGTCATTGACCTTGTCTCAATAAAAAATTACTTTTAGGAGCATTAAATATTTAGAAATACAAGACGTATTGAGGAATTAAGAATCGAAACATTGTCATTAGGTTTAAGGAAAATAAGACTTAGGTGTTGTCTTAGTTAGAGCAAGTATCGTCTTTCCTTGACAAGGTATGATCGAATTCTACATAGTCATTCTCTTCCTTAGCTTACCCAATAATTTCATGTTCTTCTATAGTTTGGTGTTATTAACAATGAAGACTTGCCATGACGACATTTTTTTTGAGACCAATCTTATTTTTACCACTTTTATTTAAAATGCCCATCTATTTCAAATATTCAAAATTCTCAAATAAACTAAAAAATAAGCTTCTTTAAAAAAAAACTCCTAAACAAGCTTCGGAAAATTTTCATTTTATAATAAGCGTCTTCGTGTCCGAATCTAAGGTCGGGGATAGCGAACAAGAACAAGAGGGAAAAAAATTATTTTGTTCGCTGTTAGTAACAACGAACAAGGGACAATATCATAACGTCTAAAGGGAGAAAAACAATAAATAGTTTGTTTGTTGTTACTAACAACGAGCAAACTTAGTTTTTAATTTTTTTGTCCCTTAAAACTTTATAACATTGTTCCTCTTTTATCGTTGTTACTGATATTAAACAAAGTAATTTTTTCTCTTGTTTGCCGTTAGTAGCAGCAAACAAACTCTGACCTTTAACTCGGATCGGACATAAAAACGCTTATTTTAAAAATTAAAATTTTCAAAACTTATGTGAGATTTTTTGTTTAAAAAACATTTTTTTAATTTATTTCCCATTTCTGACATAATAAATCCAACTCAGTACTCTAAGTTCATGTATGGGACCCACTGTTTCTTCCTCAATTCTGTCGGGCAAACGTTTCATGACACGTGATTTGCACACTATTAGTTCATGGACATTTTAACATGTGATGCATAATTATTAGTTTCCCCACTAATAATTATAATTATTAATCAACTCTTTAAACTTGATCAATAGATTTTTTATCAAGCCACCAAGTGTCCCCTTTATTGTTTGATTTCATTCATAATTTAAGTATCCTGTTATCCTTTGATTTTACACATTGAACAATATTTTAATTAAAATTTGATATTAATAGAATTATACTAAGATCAATCAAATAACAATTTGATTGATCATGTTAGAATAATATACAAACTAAGAGTTATCATAGCAAATCTTGTATGCGATTGTTTCACCGTGAGACAAATCCATACAAGTAGCTCAAATCATTTATATTTAGCCGTCTAACCGTAAGACGATTTTGATAAAAAAATTTATCAAGGAATGATTGGTGAATAGTGTTAAATAAAAAATTGAGAGATTTGATCAAAATAGAAGGGACTAATAAATTCTTATATTCTATTCTATTGGTCCTTTAATTATTTGTTTTATTTAAAATATTTGTTAAAAATAAAAGTGATCACTTTTTTTATAAATTCATATGGACTCATTAAAGTCATATTTCATCTTTATATATAGTTTTTTTAAATTAATATTTGTTTTTCTTAAAGTTTGTTATGAAGTTATGATATATTATACGGATAAGAAGATGTCAAAACCTTAATCTCAAAAGATTGAAGTTAAACTAATAGATTAATTCTTCATTATTCATTTCATTCTATGCCACCTTAATCTGTAATTTTAAGTTTTCCATATTTTTTTTCAATTGTCATTTTTGGTCATCCCCATCCCCAGAGTTTCAAATTTGTATCTTCCTCGTAAATTCACTAATATTCATCTTTGCACATATCTAAACCATCTTAAACATTTCTATTTATTCCCTCAATATCTACGAGACTACGGCTCTTAAAACCGTTTGTTATGCCTATGTTTCAAATTATCCATCGAAATATTCTCATTTTTCTACTCTTATTTTCAAACTATGATCCTTTTAAAATTCCTAACATGTTGCTTCATATAGTACATTAATTGGTCTAATGAACGTTTGATAGGCACATGATATCGTAGTAGTCGCTCTTCATGTTCACCAATTGCACTTAATACTATGGGTCACATCTGTTGGATATTTTCGTTACTCCAGAGAATTTATCAATTTATTAATTTTAATTTCGATACATTAATTAAAATTCTTACCAGCTACTCTACTACAAGAATATGTTATTTTATAATAATTATTTAATATGAAGTTCTTTTGGTTCAAGGGCCGGCCCTATGCGGTAGGGCACCTCGTACGAACCCCTATCTCCCTAGCTCCTTTGACCATGTATAATAATATAAGGGTAGACAGACTACTATTAATTAGCTTACATCAAATTTTACTTTATATTAACAAATAGGTGTTATTAATATTATAGCACAATACCATCTAATATTTACCATCTAATTAATATTTGTATGTGTAAACCTTGTAGAGATAGTCTGTATTTTTCTCTCATGTGCCACAAGTCATAATATTAAAGATTTTGGATTCACTCTAAAGTAGTTAGGTTAACTTTCAATTTTTTGTTGATGACTAAGTCTATTTATTTGAGTTGAGATTAGGAATTTTTATATGTAAGAGAGAAGAGTGTAAATATTAGTGAAAAACAATCTCTTATCATAAAAATAAAGAAAATATAAATTATTAATATTTGCTTTAAAATTTCAAAAAAAAAAAATATTTGCTTTAAGTTTTTGCAATAATAAATATTTGTATTTGTTATGAAATGTAATGTTAAAGCTTAGAATAAATTTTGGTATATTAGAAGCTAAGGAAAACTAAATTTAAGGAAGCACATGCAAAGTGATTCATAGTAGAGAAAAAAAAATGTCTTGAGATCTACAAAATATATAGTAACGGCTTGGTATTAATTCCAACTGTTCACTCCAATTTCAATCAAGTTTAATTGGTCTTCAATTCATTCCAAAAAAAGCTAGCTGGTGAGTCCAACTTAGCTTATTAGCTACTTCTATTTACTTGGTATTTCATATACTCAGTCGGAATCAATTTAGTTGTCTCATTTGCTTAGACACAATTATTAAAGGTGGTGTGAGGTCTATTAAAAGGTGATAGTTGAAGTATTTTAATTAATTTAATTAATTGTAAAGGTGGTAGTTAGAGTATTATAACAAGTAGTAAAAGTGGGGGTATTTTGGTCTTTACTTGTGTGAACATGGGGTATTTAGGTAAAAAAAATTGACAAACAAGGAAATTGAACAATTAATATAGATTTGCCAAATAAGGAAATGAGACAACTAAATTGATTCGGAGGGAGTATGAGCTTAGTTATACCCACCTATCAGATAAACTACTTGAGATCCAACTGATTAATAACAAATACTTCTATATTTTGTTTATCTATTAATAATAGATATTTATGTTAAGCAACCAACTCAACCATTTGGCTGAGGAATATTCTATATTCTTTAACACGTCCTCTCACATGAAAGTCTATTGGGTTAGAAGTGTGAATGCAACATACAATCCTCATATTTGCCGTGAAATATTCCACTTGAATTTGAGAGATGGTTGAGATTCAAACTTGTAACCTTTTGTATTGTTAGTTCTGATATCAGATTAAGAAATCAATTCGATCAAAAAATTAAATTGATAATTGAGATATGTTATATACTCGAACAAATTTACGTAATAAAATCAAGTAATAATTTCCTGATTATGGGCAGACAAGAGAGTTTTTTACAGTTGGAGTTGATGGCATTAATTATAAAGAGAATTAAATTGGTATAGGAGTGAGACTAGGAATAGGATTAGTACTTTCCTGTAAAGCAAGGCATATAGTCATATACAAGTACTTTCAACTTTCATTCTTTACTCTTCATTTAATTCCTTCACACCATATTCCTTCTTCGAATCTTTTACATACACGTCATCGTTCAAAACAACCCACATTCTCATCAAAAATTTCTAATTAACAATCGTGATTTGTAAATCAGTAAAAAAGACAAGAAAGATAAATTAAAACAACAAACCTCTCATCGTTTCACCACATATGGATGATTTTATTAACCTCACAAGTAACCTTTATTTACTAAAACTTTCCATTGTGATTTAATAGTGAATACAAACAATTAACACACTTACACACCTACTAAAAAATTAATAGGTACCATTTGCATATAATTAAAAATGAAACAAAAATTAAAATATATAAATGATAATTAAAGATTATAGTGCAACACTAGCTACCTAAATGAAAAATATTATAAAGTAAAAAGACATATTAAAATGAAAAGTGTAACAATCTCTTAAGAAAAAAAAACCTACTAAATATAAACAGTGAGAATCAAATTTATGTCCTAGAAAAAAGATATGTATTCCTACTAAAAAAAACTCAAATCTCACTAATATTTTCAAGTTATTATCAATTTTTAAAGGCAATAAGAATCTCACAAATTTCCAAACCTTAAATTATCCGTCAACTATCCAGATAATAAATCACCAAAAAAGTCCTAGAGGCCAGTTTGTAAATCATTCACATAATATAAAATAATGCTAATTATATTATTACTTATATCTAAGTTATAAGTAAGTTATGTCTAAGAGTAAGTATGGTTTTGGCAAGTAAGTTCACACCTAATTTTTCTCTTCATATATACCCTTTAATAAAAAAAACAGTAAAATATATGTTAGGAACTTAACATCTACAGATCTACTTGAGATTTTCTAAACACGAACTTGGTATAATCTAAACCCCAGCATGCTGTAAACCCCTACTGAATACGTTAACATATTTTTAATCTCTACTTTATATATTTGATCACTACTTGAGGAACCACAAAAACCCTAGTTAAGGTACTTTGAATCCCTAATTGGCACTCCTAAACCCCTATTCGAGTTACATTAAACCCCTACCTAAATAACTTGATGGAGAAGAGCAATGGATAAAGAAGGAAGGGATCCATAAGATAGAAAGTGATTTTAGTTAATAATTAATTATTTTTATTTTTATGTCTGAGCTAATATTCATAATTAAATAATTATAATAACTCCCGTTAAATTTAGTATTTCTATATATAACAATTACTTATTAAAATTAAAATTAAAATTAAAATTTATATAAAAGTTTGAGGTTGTTAGTTTACACGCAAATCGTTTAACAAATAACATGAAATATGCAAGCTTTTTGAATTGCTCAACTTTTATTTCAAACTTAAAATAATAATTCGTACATTCTTTATGTATTTTCTTTTTTGAATTAATATATCCTTCATGTTTTATGTAGCTATTATTTTGGAAAAATAGGTACAAAAATATATTATTAACTATCACATAAGTACATTTTATTAATATTTGGTAAAAAAAATTTTATTTAATACAAACTTGGATCCTTCATGTTTTATGTAGCTTTTTTTTAGGAAAAATAATAACCGTTTTGCTATTCTTAAGGCTGCTCAATATACACAAAGTCGTGCATGTCTTCATCATTGTGAGTTTTTTGATATACTCCAATAAATGTACCAAATTTCCATGCCCTTTTTGTAGAATAATTTATCAAATATCAACTAATTTTACCATTTTTTTACATAACAAAGTTAAAGCTAGTCATATTCATAAGTAAATAAGTAAATAACTATCTTATCTCAAAAAAAAAAAAAAAAAGGAAATAACTACCTAGAACATTAACTAGTTTGACATTCTAAAGCTAAAATTTTTCACCTAACTACCAAACATAGTTTAATATCATCATCATCATACCCAGTGTTCCCGCACATAGATACTCTATGGTCAGGGTCCGGGGAAGGAAGGTCGACGGCGTCTCATACCCAGAAGGAGAGGGCGGTCATAAGAATCCTTCGGCTCTTAGTTTAATATGTTCAATTAAATTTAATTTTTATTATAAAAAAGTTTTAATAGCTTGATGTATTATAAGCTATTGTTATGAATTTCGCATTTTAAACTACTAATATTATGTGCTATCGAAGGCTCAAAATAAGTGAAAGTCATCTAATGATGTCGAGATAATAAAATGTTGTATATTTATGAATATTGCCACCCTTAAAATCTAAAAAAGACTTGTTTGATATAATCTAATATATAAGTTTAAATAAGAGTTGAAAAATCCAAATTGGTTCTTATAAACCCAGTTACACATTGAAAATATAATTGGATATGATCTGGTGAATATTTCTTTTACTGCGCCAAAACATAATTCTCTTAATACACATTGTACGTTGATTTATCGATCTAAAATTAATAATGACTTCTTAAGTTGACTAAATACAATGATTATACATATATCTAATTAAATGAGTTACTTAACCTAGCATCGTGAGTACTACTACTATTATCTATTGTCAAACTATTTGTTGGCAAACTTATTATTTGATAAATATTCTAAACTACGCTAGTTAATTTAGCTAGCTAGAGAATATTCATAGTACATCAACACAATTGTTGCAACTTGCAAGTATATATGATTAAGGGATTCTAATTAGCTGCCCTTCAATTATGAGAACAACAACCTAATAGAACAAGAGAACAATTATTCATAGTTAAAATACTTAAAGCAAAATTATTTAGGAGAACTATTTATTATGTAATTTGAAATTTGATTTTTAATTACCCATTAGTTTGTGTGACTTTTAACTCTTAAAGTGTTACAAGTTGTAACTTTTTGAAAACAATTACATACACCACTAAAGGTTACTTTCAAGTTTTACCGAACAATGATATTAAACCATCAACAACAACTTAAATCGCTACGTGTAACATACACAAAAATGCGAGTTTTAGAAAATTACCAAGCAAAAGATTTTTTTTCATTCATCCGAAAAAAGAGAAAAATACAATAAAAAAATTAAAGGCCTATCCGGCCTAATTGCATTAGTTTGGAAACAAGACCCACATTTTATTCTTTATTTCTTCGGTTGAATTTTTCTAATTAAATCAATATTTAATTTTTAATTAATTCTAAAACTAAAACCTAGATAATATTATCAAAAAATTTTAAAATAATAATTATAAACAACAAAATTAAGAATCTATCTATATCCCATAAAAAATAAGATATTGGATATATATATGTATATTTAAAAAAAATATATCTCTAACATTAATTCAACATAATTAGTTACAAAAACAAAATCAAAGTTTAAAATTCCGATTTCTTAGTTATGGGCTATATGACCTAATGGTAGTTCAAGAAAAAGAGGAAAGAATGAAAAAGATAATGACAAATTAGGGCTTAAATTTCGGCTTAAGAATTTATCAAAATTAATTAATCATCATAATAATCGTAAATAATAACTAATACAATAATTAATTATAATTATAAATACCACCATAATTAAATCCTAACCCCCCATCTCCACTTCTCTCTTCCTCCTTCCCACGTTACCCAGAATCTCAACCCCCTCCTCCTCCATTAATAGTAATAATTTTGATTAATAATTATAATTAATAATAATAATAATAATTCTTATTATTATTAATTATTAATTAATTAAAGCTGAACCGTTAAGCTCAGAATTCGACGTTTCCCAATTGTGCCGGAAAATACATACAATCTGACAAAAGTTTCAGCGTCAATAATCATAAAAGCGTCAACCGACAAACGTTGATAAATAAAATCAATATCAACGCTTTCTGTGATTATTTGAATGGTTTGGTTGGAAAAAAACAAGTTTCCTGTAAAATTTAGTGTTTCTAGAGAGAGAAAGATTATGACGCAGAAGAAAAAATTGATTACACTTAAAGATACGCGGAAGTTGCTAATTTACGCTGTTAGTATGATAGGGTTATTGGCTTTTTTCGTTATTCATATACCCAGAGTTCCTAATATGCCTGATCCCTACAAACTTCCTACGGTTATTTTTCTGTCTCTCCTCTTTAATTTGTTTTTTATTTGATTTCTGATAATGGTTTTTTTTTTTTGATTTAATTTGATGGGTTATTGAGAAATTACCATTATTGGGTATTTAAGGTTGAAATAATTTATTACTGGGTAAATAAATTATTGTTCTGTTTGATTTTTTTTAAAATTTTTTTCGGAAATATTAATATTGTGGTGTTTAATGTTGTTGTTTGAGTGGAATTAGTCCTGAATTGATTACTGATAATTTGGTGGGTTTTTGTATGCAGCAGCATGAAGCTAATTTCCAGAAATTTAATGCCGAGAAAGAGCTTGTACTGGAAAATGCACCTCCGAATGTTACAAAACCTTCCCATACTCCAGAGAAGGTTTTTACTTCTTACATTTTACTCTACAAGTTTCAATTTTTTCATATAATTTGCATATTTTTTTGGTTTGAATTCAATTTTTAAGGTTGTATAGAACTTAGGATGACATTGAATTAGAAGGAATTGTGGGGTTTTGTTACTGTTTTACTAATGCAAAGACTCAAAGCTATATGTTCTGAACATATATCATCAATCCAATATCCCGTTCGAAAACAGGATCTGGGTGAGGGAAGGTAACATACAATTCATACCCATACCCTCTACAAAGACAGACATGAGGAATGGTCAATTTTACCCCAAATAGTGAGAGCCGTGTGTTGAGAAAAATATGGGTGACGTCGTTGCCATGAACATATATTTGTTTTTTGATCAACTTTTTCTCATTTATATTTGACAGGTGGTTGCTGCCACTGGGGTAATAGACTATGCTAAATTGTGGAAGAAGCCTCCTAATCGTGATCTTGTGCCTTGTGTAGAGCCTAGTGATTCATATACACGTAAGGAATCGATCGTTTGTTTTCTTTGATTTAAGAATTTCTGGAATATGTCATATATACTCATTATACTGTTATGTTTCATGCATTTTTCAGCTCCTTCAGAAGAGTCATCACAACGTTACCTGCTTGTTAATACTAATGGTGGTCTTAATCAAATGAGAACTGGGGTTCGTTCTCTCTATTCTTTCCCTCCCTTATTTATAGCATCGCTTTATTGTTTTGAGTTGATTTAGCATAGGATTGAAATCTTGGTTTATGTATCCAACCCCGTCTACTTGCGATTATACTTTTGGCATTGTTGTTTATCTTTGTGAAAACACCTTAATGTGGTGACCAGAGTTAGAGACCCTTTTATTTCATTTGATGGTATCACCGTGATTCACTAATCTCCTAGCGAATCACGAATAAGAAAAGTGAATTATGGTTGGTTTTGGGCTATTTTAGGGTCATTTTGAGTGAATTGTGAATTTAAAAAGCGAATTAGCCGGCGAATTATGTTATGTTGGATGGTATCGAAACATTGAAATTAGTTGAATAGCCTGTAAACACACCGGAGGTACTATTAGTAAGCAGATGGGTACATTATGATTCTATGCAAGGAGGAAAATCATAATTACTTTTGTATTTGCAATCCAGATATGTGATATGGTGGCTGTGGCACGGATCATCAAGGCAACGCTCGTAATCCCAGAACTTGACAAGAGGTCATTTTGGCAAGACTCAAGGTATACATTGTATTTTCATTGTTTTTGACATGGCCTCTACTCTCTAGTGACCGGTGCGGACAATTTGAATGCATATCATCTCGCTTTTGCTAATGTCTCCGTAAATTTATTGCAGCAACTTTGAGGATGTTTTTGATCAAGACCATTTCATTAAATCTTTGGCTGGTGATATTAAAGTAGTAGAAAAGCTACCCAAGGAGCTTTCGACTGCTCCAAGAGCAGTGAAACATTTTCGAAGTTGGTCTGGGTTAGACTACTACCAGAATGAAATTGCTGGCATGTGGAGCAACTTTCAAGTATGTGCATTATTATTTTCTTGCTAAATGCCGTTTAGCAAAATTCTGAAAGATGCAATATCTGCATTTTGATGGGTGATTCTAAACTTCTACTTTTTTTCATGTAGGTAATCCGAGCAGCCAAATCTGATTCTCGATTAGCAAATAATAATCTTCCCCTTGATATTCAAAAGTTGCGTTGCCGTGCCTGTTATGAAGCCCTTCGCTTTTCTCCTAGGATTGAAGCAATGGGAAAAGTATAACTTCACTGACTAAATATATAAATGCTTAGTTGTATAAGCTTTGAATTGATAGTATTGAGGTTAAATGTTACTTTTTTTTTGTGTGTAGTTGCTGGTACAGAGAATGAGGAATTATGGCCGTTATATTGCTTTGCACCTACGGTATGAGAAAGACATGCTTGCATTTAGTGGATGCTCCCATGGGTTATCACCGGAAGAAGCTGACGAGCTGACAATGATTAGGTATGTAATCAAAATATATGTTGCACACATGCGATGTGTTTTGGACTGTTTCCGAATCCTAGTTTTGCTAACGTAATTAAGCTGTGTTATGCTGTTATGAAACTGAAGGGAAAACACCACACATTGGAAAGTGAAGGATATTAATGCGACAGAACAAAGAAATAAAGGGTTTTGTCCCTTGACGCCAAAGGAGGTTGGCCTTTTTCTTTCGGCTCTTGGATTTCCATCGGACACTCCCATCTATATTGCTGCCGGAGAGATATATGGTGGTGAATCTCGTATGGCTGATTTGCGGTCTCGTTATTCAGTCTTATTGAACAAGGTACCCCTATGTTCTGCCCCTATACGTCACTTGTATCTTTTAGCCTAGATAACTGGTTGCACATATTGATCGGCCAATGCCAGAATGGGATTTTAATCAGGTAGAAATAAGGAAAATAAAAAATAAAGCCATTTGGTGCAGGAATTTTAGAGTGCCAGGATCAAAGCACCGGTATCATATATGCTATGTTACTCGGACTCTTCATTTTACTTCACATATCCGTCTCTGGTCCTTGATGCTCGGACATTGGTATTTCACTTAGACACTTCATTTTAGGCTTAAAATTGAATATTTAGACGTATCCGACACTTGGACGCGTACCGGTATCCGACAGTAGTCGAGTCCAAGTAACATAGCATATATGTTCAACTAGGAAGTTTTATTTTACGGAACTTAAAACACTCCTCTTGGCTCTTGAATAGAGTGTAATTACGTTTTATTTTTACTACGCTTAATACTACCCTTCCTACTTTGTTATTCTTTTGCATTTTCTGATTACCTCACGGCCATGGCCAACCCAGGTCATAAAATGTTGATTTTTTATAATGTGGTCATTATTCGTAGGAAAGCTTAAAACTTGGACTTGTAATATGTCATTAACCCTACCTCATGTTTGTTTTTAGGATAAAATAGCATCTGCGGAAGAACTTGAACCGTTTATTAATCATGCTTCTCAAATGGCTGCGCTGGATTATATTGTTTCTGTTGAAAGCGATGTGTTCATTCCTACGCACACAGGGAATATGGCAAAGGCAGTTGAAGGTCATCGTCGATATTTAGGTCATAGAAAAACAATCATTCCTGATAGGTGAATTCTTTTCCGAAGCTGGCTTTTGTGATTGATGAATGTTTTTCAATATTGTGAAACTAAATTGTTTTGTCACTACACCAGGAGGGCGCTTGTTCGCTTGTTTGACAAGGTCGAGAGAGGTTCATTAAAAGAAGGGAAGAAATTGTCAGATCGCATAATTGAAATCCACCGAAGATGGTAAGTTCAATGATTAACTTGCCATTGTAAATATAATTTTGAAACTTAATCTCTTTTTCGGAGGATATTTCTCGAGCCGAGGGACTCTTTGGCTGCATTCTCCTTTATAGGTATGGGCTGTCGGCTTGTCCTTTCCTCAAACCCTGATCATAGTTCCTACGGGCGTGATACATTGGGTAGAATGATGATAATGAAGATACCCAAGTACCAACCTACCAAAAAAGGATAACCTACCCTAAAATGGGATCAAATGATGCATCACCGAATGATGTCCTAAAATGAATTGAGTTGACGTTTGATTAAATGATCTGTTTTTCGACCTCCCATGATATATGATGCATACACGCTTAGGAATTAACATTGTAGACATACGTTGATGGTTTTTTTTTTCTACACAGGCAAGGGTCACCGAGAAAGCGAAAAGGTCCAGTATCAGGAACAAAGGGCATGGACAGATTTCGCTCCGAAGAAGTATTTTACGAAAATCCTCTGCCAGAATGTTTGTGTCAGAGGTCATCCTTTGAGCTGAATACGCTGAATACTTCCACCATCAAATAAGCTACCTGCAGGAATGATTTCAGAGTTAACACACAATTTTGCTTCGTATAAAAGACTCCTCTAACACCATTACACCCACTTGAAAGTCGAGCTGCGTATTCCGACGACACCCTCTGATTCGATGCACATGCTAAAGTGTAAATTCTTGAAGCCTGGCACAAAACATAATTTGAACCCTTTTGGTTCATTTCCATCGAGACGACCATGATTTCGGCTAAACGAGATGCGAGTTTATTATTCTTAAATCTTAAATATGACCCCATTTTTTGGTTGGGAGGCGAAATTTGTACATTTTCTTCAAGTAGATTGCAGAAGGCGAAACACACGACGATTTTTGGGCTAGAGCGGGGGAGAATCGTCGTAATGTTCCTCACCCGGGTTTCTACTTTCTATGTTTTGTGTTCTTCAATTTTTCGGTTCCTCCCCCTACATAGGAATACCTTGCTGCTGTTGCAGATCTTATTCTTTAGTGGGTAGATAACGATTCGGTAATTAACATGTATAGTATGAACAAGATTTATTCATTCATTTGTTCATCTAATGCCATAAAAATGATTTATTATTTTTTGACTGAATAATGGATATTGTTTAATCTTCATGTTCACTGTCTTTTTTGTGGTGCCTTAACTTTCTTTTACGAAGACAAAGTACTATAAATTATTGTATAGTAGAACGAACAGAAAGGGAGTGAACAAAAAAAATCACATTATACTTATTAATTTAATGATCATAAATCACATAATATATTAATATTTATATTTATATAGGGTTTCTCCCAAGTTTACTTATGTCTTTCGCCGTTTCATATTGCTGGTTACGTAGGCTTAGTGAAGACTTTTTAGTCTTTGTATATTGCTCAGCATGCAAAGTAATAAAAGGAATTGCACTTCATTCATTTACTTTTCCTCATTTTCAGTGCTAGTACAAGAGCCACCTATACCTCTTTTATATTGACAAGTAAGAGGACCACACCTATTCTAGAATGAGCTACTAGTACAGGTGTCCAAAAAGTAGATGGATAGTACAAAGTTTGTTATAACAAAAGCATCAGAAAATATTCTAACAAAATGTGAGAAGCACCGATTGCATATACTGCCTCAATACTCCCCCTCAAGATTGGTGGAGGTAGAAACACCAAGCTTGGAAAGGATATAATGCTGCTGATTTGTTGGAAGCACTTTGGTGAAGACATCAGCGAGTTGATGCTTGGATGGAACAAATTGAGGAGAGACAGAGTGAGAGTTCACATGATCCCGTATAAAGTGACAATCAATATCGACATGTTTCACACGCTCATGATAGACGGGGTTGGCAGCAATAGCAAGGGCAGCTTTGTTATCACTGAAGAGAGGCGTGGGTCCTGTATCAGTAATACTGAGATCTTTCAACAATTGCTTGATCCATAAAACTTCACATATTGTCATGGCCATAGCACGATATTCAGCTTCGGCACTACTACGAGCTACCACAGATTGGCGTTTGGACTTCCATGAGATTGGGGAATTGCCCAGAAGGATACAAAAACCCGTGGTTGATTTGCGAGTAGAAGCACAACTGGCCCAATCGCTATCACAATAAGCCGTAAGAGAAGCACTAGTATCACTAGTTAAGAGTATTCCTTGAGAAGGAGACCCTTTAAGATAACGCAACACACGTAGAGCAGCTTGATAGTGAATTACTGTTGGCTTGTGCATGAACTTGCTTAAGACATGAATAGCAAAAGATATATCGGGGCGTGAAATAGTAAGATAAATCAGTTTTCCAACAAGCCGTTGATACAGTTCAGCATTAGGAAGAGGATCACCAAAGCCCAATTGCAATTTCAAGTGAGTATCCATAGGCAAACGAAGTGGTTTGCATTTGTCCAGCCCATACTCCTTAAGAAGATCAAGAGTGTATTTGCGTTGAGACAAGAAGTATCCTTGAGGAGTATGATCAACCTCGATGCCCAAGAAATAGCGTATACCACCCATATCTTTCATATGAAACTGAGAATTAAGATAGGCCTTGGTTGACTGAATTTCTGTTGGGTTATTACCCGCAATAAGCAAATCATCAACATAAATGAGGATCAAAGTAATGGATCCCTGAGATGTTTTGGTAAAGAGGCTGTAGTCAGTGCGAGATTGCACAAAATTATGACTTTGGAGAGCTGCACTTAGCTTGGCAAACCACTGTCTGGGCGCCTGTTTCAAGCCATACAAGGATTTCAATAGTTTGCAAACTTTGTGAGAAGGGGATGGAGAAGGAAGGGACTCCCCCTCAGATACAACCTGGATCCTGCAACCCGTATGAGTATAACCAAGAGGCATTTTCATATAAACATCCTCCTCAAGATCACCATGTAGGAAGGCATTCTTGACATCCATTTGTTGAACATTCCAACCTTTGATAGCAGCTACGGCCAATAGAGAACGAATGGTGGTCATTTTTGCGACGGGGGCAAAAGTGTGTGTGTAATCTTCACCGGGTTTTTGATGATTACCCAAAATAACCAAGCGAGCCTTATATTTGTCAAGACTCCCATCCGCATTAAATTTGGTTTTGAACAACCATTTGCATCCAATAGCCTTTTTATGAGGTGGCAAATCAGTAACCTCCCATGTATGGTTGAGTTCAAGAGAATGAAGTTCATCATTCATAGCATCTACCCACTTTGATTGAAGGACAGCGTGTTTGAAATGAATAGGGTCTTGAGTGTGAATGGATTGAGACAAAAAACAAGAGTAAGAAGGGGATACTATGGCGGAGGCAGTGGCATCAAGTTTGGTAGGAGAAGAGAGGGTGCTGAACATAGCATAGTCAGAATGCCATTGGGGTTTAGTAATATGACGAATGGATTTTCTGAGTGGTGGTGGAGGGTTAGGAAGAATGGGAACAGAAGGAGGGAGGAATACAGGGGCAGCAGGCTGCGGATCTGCACAAGGTAAGGAAGTGGAGTTAGAATCATGAGTAAAAGCAGGAGAATTATTGATTTGAATAGAAGGGTGAGGGGAACAAGAAGGAAGGTGGGAGAACATTTTATAAGGCATAATGTGCTCAACAAACCGGACATCTCGACTGATAAAACATTTGTGATTGATTAAATTGAACAGTTTGTAACCCTTTTGGTTGGTAGGATACCCCAAAAATACACAAGGAATCCCCCTAGCATTAAATTTATCATGACTACCATTGAGAGCACTAGCAAACGCCAAACACCCAAAAACACGAAGGTGAGAGTAAGAAGGAGCTGTGTTATATAATATTTCAAAGGGAGTTTTATTATTTAAGATAGCTACTGGTAAGCGATTAGTAATGTGTACAGCAGCCAAGACACAATCCCCCCAAAAATGAATAGGAAGGTGAGCTTGAAAGCGTAGGGCTCTAGCCATCTCCAAAATATTTCTATGCTTACGTTCCACCCGCCCATTTTGTTGAGGTCTATAAACACAAGAAGTTTGATGAAGAATACCTTGCTCAGAGAAGAAGAGTTGGCATTGAGCATCACCAAATTCCAGTGCATTGTCAGAACGTATTATTTTCACTGATTTCCCAAACTGATTTTTGACCATCATAACAAACTCCTGGATAACAGAAAGAGCAGAGGACTTAAGTTTCAATAAGCTCACCCAAGTAGTACGGGAGTGATCATCAACCATGGTGAGGAAGTATTTGTGTTGGCCCCTAGTAGGAGTACGATAAGGCCCCCAAATGTCCAAGTGGACTAAGTGAAACACATCAGAAGCACGAGAATCACTGAGAGAGAAGGGTAAGTTTGTGAACTTGGCTTGCGGGCAGGTAAGGCACAGATCAGTAGTTGATGAGGAAGGAATGGAAGGAATGAGAGAGATGCGAGAATGAGGAGTGTGGCCAAGTCTGTAATGCCAAAGAGTGGAGGTAGACAGAGGATTCATATGAGGAATAGTATCTGGGATGTGAAGAGTAGAGGAGGCTGTATGAGAGTGTGAAGTATGATAAAAATAGTAAAGGCCATGATGAAGTTTGCCAAGAAGAATAGGGTTGACAGTATGCTGGGGAATGTAGTAGCAAGAATCAGTGGTAAAAAATACTATGCTACCGGTATCTTTGGTAAATTTGGGAATAGATAAGAGATTATGTTGAAAAATGGGAACATACAAAACATCAGAAAGTGTGAGAGAAGGGGAAAGTTGTACCATACCAGTACTAGATATGGGTGAGGATTGACCATTAGGGAGGGTGATTTTTGTGTGGTAGGTAGGCTGTTTTACATGGATGAGAAGGTTTGGGTTTCCCGTCATGTGATCGGATGCACCCGAATCAAGTATCCAGGGTGTTTGATATGCTTGAGCATGGCCGCAAATAACCATTCCAGCATAAATTTGATCAAATTCTTCCTCCTTTTCACCATTAGAAGTGGGCAATAATTTCATTAATTGCTCAATCTGTGCAGGACTAAGACCAGGAGAGGAGACAACTTCATTACTGTAATATCTATTTGTTCTACCACCTCGTCCTCCTCTATTCCATCTGCCTCCTCGACCTCTAAGACTGCTCCCTCGGCCTCTAATATTAATGGAGGACAGAGTATGCCAAGAGGGATAGCCTATGACTGTCCAACATTTATCCTTTGTATGCCCATGTTTTCCACACGCAGTACAAGATAATACTTCCTCATGAGTTTTACCATACATGGCCAGAGTATCTGTATCATGCTTGACAGCTTGAAATATGTCACGTTGGCTTTCTTCTTGCACCAGCAAGTTATATGCCTCATCCACACTTGGAAGAGGCTGCATTAGTAAAATATGACTCCTATGTGGGCTATAAGAATCATCTAACCCATTCAAAAATTGGAACAACTTTTGTTCAGTGCGCTGAGTATCAAGGGCAGCAAGAAATGTACTAACCTCAGGAGTGATTTTAGTAATAGCAGGTAGAATATTAAGGCTCTCCAGTTCCTCCCATAATGCCCTAATGTCGATATAATATTCAGACAAAGATCTCTCTGCCTGTTTGGTATGATAGACCTCCCTGCTAAGCTTATACTTCCTGGATCCATTAACCACGGCAAATCGCATTTCCAACTGATTCCATATAGTATGAGCACTATCAAGGAACATAATAGATTTTTTTATAGGATCGGACACACTGTTGAGGATCCATGAGATGATCATACTATTGCAAGTATCCCAAGCCTCTTGTTTCACCAAATCTACTACATCTCGTTTAAGGGCTCCAGTAACAAACCCCAATTTTCTCTTTGATGTGAGCCCAATTTCAAACGACCTTCGCCAGCTTCGATAGTTACTACTACCAATTAATTTTTCAACAATAATGGATGAAGTACCATCGGAGGGATGTAAATATAGGGGGCTAGTGGAGTCTATCATGGTGGATGTGTTTGAAGGTGATGAAATTAGTTCTGGAGTTTCTGCCATAGAAGGGACGAATGGAGCAGGGGTAAAAGAAAGAAGAAAGAAGGTTTTAGAAAGAAGAGAATTTCAGAATGGTGAGCAATATATTGCTCTGATACCATGAAGACTTTTTAGTCTTTGTATATTGCTCAGCATGCAAAGTAATAAAAGGAATTGCACTTCATTCATTTACTTTTCCTCATTTTCAGTGCTAGTACAAGAGCCACCTATACCTCTTTTATATTGACAAGTAAGAGGACCACACCTATTCTAGAATGAGCTACTAGTACAGGTGTCCAAAAAGTAGATGGATAGTACAAAGTTTGTTATAACAAAAGCATCAGAAAATATTCTAACAAAATGTGAGAAGCACCGATTGCATATACTGCCTCAATACTTAGGTCACAAGATAAACCTTATTGAAGGGTTGGAGCACTAATAGTAAAAGAGTTTATTCGGGTTATCGGGTCAATTTCAGGTCAGGTTTTGGGTCAGTTCGAAATCGTTTTTGTGTTCACATTGAATTTTACATTATTTTAAATTCATTTCAAAGTCGAATCAAGTCGGAATCGGTTCTATAGTTAAGTAAATATCAGATCATCGAGTGGGTTGAACAAGTAGTTCATACATACTCCCTTTGTTCCATTAAAATTGCTGCATTTTCCGTTTTGGTCCTTCCCATTTGATTTGCAACATTTATACTTTTGAATAATGGCCCAATACTTTCTTTTAATCTCATCCATACATTTTAACTCTCTTTTAATTTCATACACACAATTTATTCTCTCTCTTCATTTATTACCACTTTCTTAATATTCATTCATTTTCTCTTTGTTACTAACTCATTAGGACCGAGGGGAGTATTGGTTTTGTTGAAATTAGCGGAAATCAAAATCAGCCAATTGGATAACGCATAGATATGATGGTAATCTAAAGAAACCCATTCCCGCCTTCCATTCTCCACACAAAATGTACTCTATCTCCCACTATCAATCATGCTTCTCTTTTGGCTCCATTTCCATCTCCATCTCTCTCTTTCTCTCTCCTCAAAAAAATGGCGTCACTCTCTCTTTCCATCCTCTCAACTCTCCCTTCTCTTTCTCTTTCTTCTTCCGTCATTGTTAACAATTCTGCTACTTCCACCAGATATTCGTTTTCTCCTCTTCAAAGTACAATTCGCTGTAGTAGTACTACTAATAAAGTGGAACCAGATGAGGATGGATTTCGACGAAGGGATTTTCTTAACTGCGTTACATTGTCGGCTGGACTCGTGAGTCAATTTTCTCTTATTTTAACCTATTGTGCACATTTTCTGTAATTTTCTTGTAATGTAATAAATGATTGTGCTTTAATTTGCATTTTTACTCCATGTTTTCTTGATTGATTTTAGTGTATTCTGTTTTTCAATGCTATTTAGGAATATTAGGTTTTCCAGAAATTGTTTTATCTGTAGTACTGTACCATTTAGATTTTTTATTGAGAGGATGGTCCTTACTTATAGAAAAGAACGGATGACAGATGATGCTACTGAATGTATTGATTGTGGGACTGATAAGCGGAACTAGGGGGTGCTGGGTCGGCCGTGCCCCCTCAAAATTTTAAATTTGGCGTCTATATAATAGCTATAAGGAATTTTTTCAATTTTGGCACTAGGATAACTATAACTTGGTCTTTTAGCTTCACCCTCAAGGCCTCAACTTAAGTTTTGGTTTCGCTAATTGCCATGTGACATGATTATGCTGATGACACCTTGTTATTCATATATTCATGCGTAATTGCTTTTTAATGTGTTGTTTGGTTGGAACATAATACTCCCGGATGTCCCATTTGTTTTATGTTACTATTCATCAGTTAATTTGTATTTATTTTCAACGTATAAGTTAAAATATAGTCCAGTGAGAATGTGAGATCATTAAAGGAGGAAACTTGAGCTTGATAGTGTGAGATCAAGCATTGTAAGTGGTTTTTTTATTGATATACTCTTAAATCCTTAATGAAATATAATCTCATTTGAGAGTGAGGTGTCCTGTTGTGTGTGCTTTATTCATCAAAGCATTGATCTTTTTACTTGCTTGTGTCGATACTATGTTTTTCTAACTTCTTCTACACCTCTTCTCATCATTGAGGGCCCAAGATCGTCTCATTTTAAACGTAAAAGTATGTATGTTATCCATAAGTAGGGGTAAACACTTGCTACCCCTTGCTACAACGTAGCACTACAATCAATCCTTTCATGATTTAAATAATGGCAAGATATTTATGTACACACTAGATCAGAATTGAATGGACATGAACCCGTGCTGCCCTTACATCCGAATGTGTACCTCTATGCTCTTTGGCAAAATCCTTGTATCTCTTATAAGGCGTGTGTGGTTCTGTGTGCCAATGTTCAAGCTCTGGCTTTCTTTATAATCTTTACTCTTGAATAGTAATGTCTACTTGTTAATCACTGAGTCTCAAAATGGTTCTTGCAAAGTGGAATTTTGAATTGATGAAGCTGCTTCCCTGCTCCAACATTACCCCAACGAGACTCCTATCTAGGGCGGTTGCGGATTCTTGCAAAGTCGTGTAAAATGTCACATACACTACTTTTTAAAATTGGGTTGCACCTTACCTAATTATCTTAGAACATATATATCAACTTAGTAGTTATAAAACCACTTCCTAAACAGAAAAGAAAAATATTTAAACGCATTAATTGACAAAATCACTAAATTTACATTGGAACAGGTACCCTTGCAATACCAGACAAGTTATTCACTAATCCAAAACATGAAGGTTTTACTTAACAACAATTGAGATTTAGTGGAAGTTGAATAACAACATTATATTATCCTAGTGCCATTAAGTGACTTTCATTTAGGCAGAGTTTTCAGCTTAGGGGTCGGATGTACGCAGATTTACTCTCGTTTGTACAACAAAGAGATTTTTTTCGACTGACCCTACTATAAATTTTTGACCCCATCATAAACAAAGTTGAATACTTGTATCAATTGACGAGTTTTAATAACTTTTCTCTGAGGTTGTTTGGCCAACTTATCGAGAAATTACGAGGGATTGTCAATCATAACTTATATGTGTGATTTTTGCTTAGGGGCATGTTGATTACAAACTATTAATCCTACTTCTTTTAGTTTGTTAACAATTTGTTCTGGTTTTGTTGATCTTCTGATGGGTTTTGTATATAACCCACCCAGCGGTTGCTAAAACATACAGTAACCTGACTTTAAATGCTTTTGTTTGCATATTTGTGCATTAGTACTTTTTATAATTTGATGATGATTTTCTGCCAGCATTAATGCCTTCACAGGAAGTAATAGCTAGTTCTGGAACATTTTGTGGAGATGCCTATGCCGCTGATCTAATTCAGAGAAGACAGCGCTCTGAGTTCCAATGTAGGTCTCTGATATATGTGTCATTTCTTGACTTGATTAGTTTAACGTGCTGAATGTCTTTATTGTATTATTTTGCAGCTGATATTAAAGCGACACTTTACAAAGCCCTAAAGGTATGAACTATGAAGTAATTGTTTTGATGTGTTGTTTACATGAACTGTAGAAACTTTTTCATTAGATCACTTTCTGCCTTTTCTTTTATTAATTTTGTTTCTAAATTGGATTAACACATTCTGCTTTTTAAATTTTAGGAAAATCCAGACCTTGTTCCATCCATTCTAACTCTTGCTCTGAATGATATAATGACCTATGACAAGGTGAGATTTCAAAATCCTGTGCATTTAATATTGCGTGGCTTGATAAGTTGATATGCATCTCAATTCTTCATTGCTTATAGTAAAGTAATAAATAAATGAGAGATAGATTTCTTCTGCTTAATTTGTAGGCTACGAAATCTGGAGGTCCAAATGGTTCCATACGCTTCAGGTACTTTCTGAAAATAGTGTTCAGCTATTTACTCGGTCATAGGTCAAATAAAATGAACTCTCCATGGTGTCTAGAAGAATTGGAGATCATTTTTCAATGATTCTTGATTCTCCTAATTGGGATGTATTTGCATCTGCCACTTATGTGTCTCAGAAGCTTGATAAATAATTGTTAATGCAACAGAAGTTATGGTGTTAAAGTAATATTTCTCCTTTTTTTCTTGAGATTACAGTTGCTATCTTCTTTTGACCTTTTTCCTTGAAGCTCAGAGATAAGCAGACCTGAAAACAAAGGGCTTTCAGGTGCTTTGGATCTTTTGGTGGAAGCAAAAAAAGAAATTGATTCATACTCCAAGGGTGGGCCAATTGCTTTTGCCGACCTCATCCAATTTGCTGGTAAGAAATATAGCAGCTACGTATTGTAATAAATTTCTATATATGCATGTGAGTTGTGACCTATGTTGGGCTTTTCATTTTACCTCAAGCACTCATGTTCGATCCTCGATACTCAAACATGGTTAGTATGCCTAGACACTTTATTATGGGTTAAAAATAGGGTTTTTCTTAGACAATTAGCGGAGTTAGACTGGCGGACATGTACCTGTGTCGGGTGAGCTCACGAGTCTGAGTAGCATAGTGCATATCTGCCCTTGATTCTTTTTAATGGACGGAATTTTGGCAATTTGTTTTGTTGTAGCTGAATGCATTGTGTTGTCTATTCCTTAGGCTCATGGATTACAAAAACTGGACACTAATGATGGAAAGGTTAAACGTGAAAACTTCATACGATGAAATAGTTATCTTTCTTAATTTCCTTTACAATAAATAATGCTGCATTTTTCCCGAAATAATTGAAACCATACTCTAGTGCTTATTTTTCAAAAAAATTCCTTGATTGTGCTGATGTAGTCAGTGCTGCATTCCACTATGCTTAGAAAGGTGACAATATATTGTGATAGCATAAAATAGAACAGTTTATGTGCATTCTTGGTGCAAGAGAGTAACCTGGGGGGTAAAATGATGACTTATGCGTGTCTACTCTCAAATCTCATGATATGAAAAAGTAGATTTTTATGTACCTTGCAATAAGGAGTCAACTGGAAGCAACATCTTAGATGATCTTTGCAATCAGGGGTTAACTGGAAATGAATTATTTGCTATTACAAGATTAAAAATTGCATACTTCCAATCCACTAGCTCCTGCTAGGCGGGAGCCAATTTATGGGTATTTGGACATGTATGTTATGTATGATGAAGCGGCAAAAATGTAAATACCCTGAACATGCTTTCTTTATGAATGCAGCACAGACAGCTGTGAAGAGTACTTTCTTGGCATCTGCTATCCGTAAATGTGGCGGGAATGAAGAGAAGGGAGCTCTATTATATTCTGCGTATGGCTCTAGTGGACAGGTGTGTTGTATTTTTGTGGAAACTCTGTAAAACTTCAACAGACATGCTTTTTATCATGGGTGTTTAGAAAAGAAATCCATGAGATGATCAGTCATCACTTGTGCTTTGCATGTTATGCTCAAATTGAACTCCAACAGTGGGGCCTTTTTGATAAGCAATTTGGGAGGACAGATGCTGATGAACCAGATCCAGAAGGGAGAGTTCCCCTATGGGATAAAGCTAGTGTCCAGGAAATGAAGGATAAGTTCAAAAATGTGGGATTTGGCCCTCGCCAGGTATCTATTTCTGTTCTCATTGCTTCACTTTTGTCCTTGTAAGCTTAAAGTGCATTTTATAAAATGTTGGCTGTAATTTCTACTATCTTTGCAATCTTGCATAGCTGCTGCAAACTTTGTGGTGGCATGCTTCCATGCAATCATGAAATTGACCCGGAACTTAGAGAATTCTCAGATACAAGTCTTTCTTTTTTTTTTTCTTTTTTTTCTGATGTGAACTATTGGTGGAAAACCAAATATTGGTGGTTTGCATGTAGTTCTTGTACCTATGTTCTTCTAGTTGGTTCTAAGAAAAGCTTTTCGCTTTCTTTGGTAAATGACGATAGCTAGTAGATGGTAGTTGATTACAGTAATTGTTTGATCAATTGATTTGTCTAGTTGATTTGACTAATTGATGTTCGTAACTGTTAATATAAAACTGCGGTAAACTTAGCAAATGACATTCAGGTGATAAACATAAAATGATGTATAAGGGCATGTCACAGCTTATTGTCAAACATTCATGCTGCATAAAACTAGCAATTTTATCAAACTTTGTATCAAATAATCGATTGTGACCTCACACAATTCAAACAGCTCTTGAAAAGCTTGCTAAATAGGTAGTATTTGCATTTTGAAGGTATTGGCCGATAAGCTTTGCCAAACCTTCATTTTGCAAAACGCTTGAAATAATTTTGACCACTCAAACTTCCAAATTAACTCAAACAGAATCTTAGTATAAACAGCTTCATTGACAAACACTCGTTTGTTTACACCATTGAATTTTCGTGAAGCTGCCTGTCTATCTGCTGCAGTAAATGACCATTATGATAACCTTTCTTTTCAAAGGACGTTGTTTACGAAACATTCTCATAAAATGCATAAGGTACAAAGCCGTGCACGATGCACCTTCAGCACAGGAGATGCATAAAAAATTTAAAAGAATGTTATTTAAGAACCATCAATTGCACTTTGTATCTGTCTTAAGCTGCTCCTCTGTGTCACTTGCCTCCAGAGCATCTTGCGCCTATTATCATTGCCTCAGCTCACCTGTTTGAAGTTGCTGTCCAGCAACTCAAGTTATGCCCCGCATGCTTGTTAGAACTAAACTCTCTTAATACTATTTTTGGTTAAGGTGTGCGACTTAACATAGGATATCACTGACTACCTTTTTTCTATGTTTGCAGTTTAAGATTGCATTTCAGTTGCTAAAGATCTTGATTGTTAATATTTCATATTCATCAAATCTTTAGCAGTGTTGATAATTTTTATTTTATCATCTAAGCAAAATACCTAACTGGGGAAAGTGATTGACATTAATATCTTTTCCTTGGTGCTTTATGTTGCTTCCAGCTGGCTGTCATGTCTGCTTTTCTTGGTCCTGATCAACAAGCAACTGAAGATTTGTTGGCTAAAGATCCTGAAGTTGCTCCATGGGTTGATAAATACCAGCGTAGTCGAGAAACAGTTTCTCAGACTGACTATGAGGTGAGTAATTTCTTATAGTTTTAGACTAAAAATAAATGATCGTTTCATACCACTATTATCTTCTGCAGAAGCACTTCATTTTGATACAACCAACTTCCATAGATTTATTAGCAGATCACTCGTTTGCTCCCCTTTCTCCCTCTTCCCTCCATTAGCCTTGTATTGGACTATTGGTTCAGTTTCTTTTTATTATTTAATGTTTAGAAATTGGGATGAAGTTTTCCTGAGAGAAGGAATTTGCTGATTCGCTTATGAATTCTGAAGCAGTTTTTTACAGTTCAGAGTGCACTTTTTTGTTTGGAATTCTTTATTCCCTTTTCATGAACTTCCTAGCAGTAAATTTAAAACTTCCTTTTGCTTCTTATTAGGTTGACTTGATAACGACTCTTACAAAGCTAGGCTGTTTGGGGCAAAAATTTAATTACGAAGCATATACATATCCTGTCAAAAAGATTGAGTTGAGCAAACTCAAGTTATAAAAATGTGGGAAGAAAAGAACTGCAAGATACTTTTCTGGTTAAATGTCTACTCACAAAAGAGAGATTTGACCTAAATGGGAAGACCTCTGCAACAACCTCTTAGTAAGTTCTTGTATGCTAGATGTTTACATATGTGCTTAACCTTGTAAACCTGCATGTATTCCCATTTTTAACAGTTGCTACCTACAGCTGTACTATTATCATATAAAACACTATTTGTGATTAGTAAAATATAATCTCTTTGAAGGTGGTGGTTACTTATGCACCATCCAATTCAATGATGCGACTACTTGCATGACTCCTTTTTTTATTACTTCGTATTTTTACTTGAGATGTATGCGATTGGGGTGATGTAATGTTGTATATGTCTGTAATTGAAATCTCAAAATTGTCCTGGAGAGAATGGTTCATATCTTCATGAAACTCTTTGTGAAAAATATTCTTCTGAGTCAGAGATGTATCTCCCAAGTCTAGACGGTTGATAGCATACGTTCAATATTAGGAAATGCATAAGAGGAGACATGGATTCAGTGGCTCTCCTCTTAGGTCCTCTTAGGACTTGCTTGGGCTCTGCATAGTATATGCAAATCCTACTAGGCTACTAGCCATAGTAGTACTGTTATAATACAAGTATACAGTGATAGGAAACAGAACGGTAGTTGTATGTGTTATACTACTACTAGTATTTAATGATTTTTAAGTAATTAATCTGATTTTGGCTAATGCATGATTCTTGTTTGTAGCAAATTTAACTGCTAAGTTGTTTTGTTGAATTTCAATGTTTTCTCATTTACACCCTGTTGAGGCTTATACTCAAGAATGATGGTCACTCTCAATCGCAATCTTTATACATATAGTAAATTGACAAATGGGATACACCTATCCTATCATACTCGCATCTCTTTTTCTTGCGTCTTAAAATAGTGAAGAACTATTGCAAAATCACCAATGGCAATCTTAAAATTTTAGGAATAGGAGTTTATAGTAATCTTTGCTAGAGGTATCTGGTGCATAACAAGCAGGTGGGTTCTGCTTTCCTGTTATGATAGGCTTGACATTTTTACACATAGAGACTGCTGGACCATCTTTGCCACTGTATTCTAAGTCGATGTCTGTGAGCTGTATCTTATCACATGGCACACCGCTGCTACAAACCACCTTCACAGCTTCCTTTGTTGCCGATGTACCCCTCACATTCTTGAATCTGATGTCACTAAGCTTCACTTTGGATGGTGTCTACAAACAAATAATTAAGACCAAGACAGAAAAAATCAGTACTAGTTGCTCCACTAAATTTTAGCTGCTGCTCCTTTTTGCCTTTGATGGGTGTGAGCAGAGGTAATTTAGGACCTACGGATGGCTTTTTTGAGATTTGTGCAGGGGTGATTCTATGGGTTATTTGAGACTACAATATGCAAATTTCGAAATTTTTTATCATCAATATATAATTTGTCGGGTTCTGGGTATTGCTAGTTTAAATAGTTTACCAACTAAATTGACTACCTCTATTTAGCAATTAGCTATACAAGTCTTACCTTTTGTTTGCAATGATTGTAGGGGCAATATTCTTGATCAACAATGATAGGATTCAAAACATTTTCAACCTTGATGTCCTCGAAATGTAGGCCGGTCACTTTTCCTGTGTAAGAGTTATGCCATGTCTTTACCCTAACACCATTGTCTGTGTTTTTGAGGACACAGCCCTTTACAGTGACACCCTGTACTGGTTCCTCATTAGGGTACCTTCCTAGACTTCCTACACTGATGCCATGTCCGGGCCCACAAGTAATCTGCTCGATATGGACGTTCTTAGCACCGTCTCCGATGGAAACACAGTCATCACCTGTACTAATATGTGCACCTGTTATATTCACTCCATCTGAGCGTCCTATGTGAATTCCATCGGTGTTTAGACTTTCTTTTGGTGCTATCACTGTAATGCTGTTCATTTTTAGTTGCTTGCACCCTAAGATTGCCATGTGAAATAACTTGCTGTTTAGAGAGGTTATGCCGTTAATAGTTGTATTTGTCAAGAAATTGAACCTAAAATTCTGCATTTCCGAAAAAAACATGTTAAAAAAAAATGAAAACCATCATTTGATTGTAGAATCCTTCATTTTCGGTTTGCTTACATAAGGAAGTTTATCACATTTTCCAGTTTTGGAGCAATCATTCGTTTTCCAGGCTACTTGTCCTTGACCATCAAAAATTCCAGCACCGTTAGGAGCTGTGATAGTCAAACCATCAATACGTTCGATCTTAACCCATGTATCTTCACCCTCAAATTGAGCTGGATCTGCTGGGGCCTTGAAGTTTCCCAAGATTTCCATAGTAACTCTCGACTTGCATGGGCCTTCAAGCTTAAGAGCATGTAAGTCATATGTACCTTTAGGAACCAACACTTTGCTTGGAGTTGTCGATGCACAAGCCGCTTTCCAAGCAGCCATAAATCCCTAAAAATCAAGAAATGGGAGAAAATTGATGTCATTCCTTATAATTATAGCCGGAAAAACTAAGTACAATGAACTTTATGTTGCTGTTATGCTCACGCTTCAAGGATTTATCCGTTTACTTACCTTTGTTGCATCGGCTTTAGGCTTCGCTCCATGCTTGGTTATGTCAAATACAGAGCCACCACTGGGGTCTGGCTTGGCACCATTAATTGCTACAAAAAGAAAATGAAATAGGATGAAAAACATAGGAAGGTTAGTTTTGGGTGCCATTTTTTTCTCTTAGATGTGAATACTGTCAGAAAACTATTTACTGTTTATTCTTCCTGTTCAGGTCTCTTTATATACCTATATTTTTATAATTTCTTAATGCTTTGAAGTACCTTACATCTAAATGTAGTACCTTTATCTAAGATGCAAAAGAGGTTTTCTTTTTGTTCTTATATTTATTATATTAATTAGTTGAATCATGTTCGTTTTGCTCTCTACCACTGGTCTTTTAAGAGTACTGCTTTCTTTAAACATGCTATATAGTTAAATGCACAGAAAAATGCTCTTTTGCATACTAATAATATACTCCTACAAGCTTACTATTTCAAGAATATTCTGGATGTGATCTTTCTACTTGTAAACTTCTATGTGGACTCATGCTGCTGCATCTTCTGTTCATTTTTAAGTTGAAAGCTCTATATCATTAGTTTTATTTGAGTCTTGCGTGGACTTAGTAGTCCACGCTATTTTAGTTTACACCAAGCTAAAAAGTTATTATGTTAGTATTTCTACTTGGCAAGTACAATCAAATATAATCAATGTGAAATACTAGCTATTGTTAGGTTGGGGTACACTAAAATAGCGTGGATCAGTGTTACATAATTTGCTGGCTAATTTATTTTTCAAATTTGTGATTCGCTCAAATGACAAAAAAGCCTAAAATTGACAGCAATTTGTTCTTTTTATTTGCAAGGAAATTAGTAAATCATGTGAGATTGTTGTGGACTAAGTCTACAGGTTTTTTTACTTTATTTATGCATGTTCAAAAGCTTTTGCATCTTTGGTAGCATTAGAAAAACTAGCTTAACTCGTCGTGCAAATCTACGGAATATCGTTAAATCAATCATTAATATTTGGTTCTTCTAAACAAATTCACTTGATTCCTATATATTAATATAGTAATAGGATTAATTTCAATGACACATATCACACTCATATTTTAAAAGACTTTGGATTTCCAAACTATCCTCCCTAGTTATATGTTGCGAAAACAAAGGTAAGCTACGGTATTACAAAAACATTCTCAAAAAACGACGAGGCTTGTGCTCGTTCAAGCACTGATATGCTCATTCGAGCACAGCAGGGGCACTACTCATCTTTGCTTCTTCTAGTAATGTTATGGTTTCCAATGGCTCCTGTAAGCTGTAGTTTCCACACTTGTCTTAGATCGATTGTACATCATCCAATGATTGCATTTGGATGCATATCATGATAATTCTCCATGACCAATCCTAAGACTCCATCTGGGTCATTTTGATTGTACAGCCAGTCTCCTGAGAGACCGTCTCTCAGGCCCATCCATTAAAGCTTATTGTCTACTCTTACTTTACATTTTCTTTTGTGGGCCTATACAATTAGAGATTGTCTCTCAAAGAGACCGTCTCTCACAAGAATTTGTGTTAAACTAATTATTTAAGTCCACTAACGTCACCAATTAACCTAAAAATTGAAGTATATTAGTATAGATAGATAGATCTCTGCAACTGAAATCTCAAAATTGTTCAGGGGAGAATGGTTCTTCAAATCTTTCCAAAAATCTTAACAAAAAAAAAAAAAAATTTCTTTTGATTCATACATCTCTCAAGTCCAGACAGTTGATAATATGCATGCAATATAAGCCAATGCATTAAAGGAGATTTGAAAAGGGTAGTTCTCTTTCTAGGATTTGGCCGGGCATTGCGAAGTATATGCATGAACTCAACGATGGGATAATAGAACGGTAGTTGTATGTATTATTGTTAAGTTTAGCTGGACGACTTATTGTCAATGCCAACATATGATCGGGAAAATATGAAGTGTACACCATCTTTAATTCGTCGATGTGGAGCAGACAATCCCAACAGTTACACCACTACTTAACGACTTCTCAAGTAATTAATCTGATTTGGGCTATGTATATGTAATGTATTGATTAGTCCTGTACATTCCTTGTTTGAAACAAAACAAACTGCATGTTGTTTTGTTAAATTTCAATGTTTTCACATGTACAGAAGTCAGAAACTCTTGCCTTGTTCAGGCTAATATTCAAGAATGATTGAGGTACACAATTTCTTGTCACTGGCAATCGTTATACATGTTACTGTTAGACAATTGGATTACGCCTACCCTATTAAACTCGCACCTCTTATTTAAGCGAGTTAAAAATAATGAAAAAATTATCGCAAGATTACAAATGTTAATCTTTACATTTCAGGAACATGAGTCTTTAGAGATCTTTGCTAGGAGTAGCAGGTGCATCACAAGCAGGTGGGTTTTGCTTTCCTGATAAGATAGGCTTGACGTTTTTACACATAGAGACTGCAGGACCGTCAGGACCACTGTATTTCAAGTCGATATCTGAGAGCTGTACTTTATCACATGGCACACCACTGCTACAAACCACCTTCACGGCTTCCTTGGTGGCCGATGTACCCCTCACGTTCTTGAATCGGATGTCACTAAGCTTCACCTTGGATGGTGTCTGTTAACACATAATTTAGACCATGACAGAATTAATCAGTACAAGTTGCTCAAAGTATGTTTTTATTGCTGCAGCTCCTGTTACCCCTTTTGGGTGTGAGCCGAGGTTTAGAATTTGTCGGGTTCAGGGCATTAATGTTGCTAGTTAGAGATTTTACGAACAACACAAGTCTTACCTTTTGTTTGCAGTGATTGTAGGGGCAATATTCTTGATCAACAATGATTGGGTTCAAAACATTTTCAACCTTGATGTCCTCGAAATGCAGACCGGTCACTTTTCCTGCGTAAGAGTTATGCCATGTCTTTACCCTAACACCATTGTCTGTGTTCTTGAGGACACATCCCTTAATGGTGATACCCTGAACTGGTTCCTCATTAGGGTACCTTCCTAGACTTCCTACACTGATACCATGTCCGGGTCCACAAGTAATCTTCTCGATATGGACGTTCTTAGCACCATCTCCAATGGAAACACAGTCATCCCCTGTTTGAACATGTGCACCTATTAGATCCACCCCATCTGAACGTCCTATGTGAATTCCATCGGTGTTAAGACTATCTTTTGGTGCTGTTACTGTGATGCTGTTCATTTTTAGTTTCTTGCATCCAAAGATTGCCATGTGAAACAACTTGCTGTTCAAAGATGTTATGCCGTTGATCGTTGAATCTGTCAAGAAATTGAACCTGAAATTCTGCATTTCCGAAAAACAAAACCATGTTAAAAAAATCAAAAACTAGCATTTTACTCTAGAATTCTTCTTCTTCAAGAAAATGATTCGTTTGCTTACATAAGGAAGGCTATCACATTTTCCGGTTTTGGAGCAATCATTCTTTTTCCAGGCTACTTGTCCTTGACCATCAAAAACTCCAGCACCTTTAGGAGCTGTGATCGTCAAACCTGCAATGCGTTCTGCCTTAAACCAGGCATCTTCACCCTTAAATGCAGCTGGATCGGAAGGGGCCTTGAAGTTTCCCAAGATTTCGATAGTAATTTTTGACTTGCATGGACCGAGAAGCTTTACTGCACGTAAGTTGTATGTACCTTTAGGAACCAACACTTTGCTTGGAGTTGGCGATGCACAAGCCTCTTTCCAAGCAGCCATAAATCCCTATAAACCAAGTAATTGGGAAAAACTATGTCATTTCTTTTGATTATAACCAAAAAAACTCTGCATAATGAAGTTATGTTGCTGTTATGACCCATAAACTTACCTGTGTTGCATCCGCGTTAGGCTTCGCTCCATGCTTAGTTATATCAAACACGGTGCCACCACCGGGGGCCGGCTTGGCGCCATTTATTGCTACAATAAGCAAATGAAACAAAATGAAAAACATAGAAATTTTAGTTTTGGGTGCCATTTTTTTTTTTTCTTATTTGTAATTATTGTTGAAAAACTTATTTACTGTTTATTCTTCCTGTTCTTATCTCTATATATATCTAAATATTTAAATTCCTCAATGTTAAAAATACCTTATATGTCTAAATTTAGAACCTTAATCTAAGGTGGGAAAGCTGGTTTCTTCTTGTTCATATATATTATTGCAATGTTTGGTTGAATCATGTCTATTTGCCCCCTGCCTTTGGTTTTCTAGGAGTACTAAATATACCTGTAATATAACCATAAAAAGTGTTTTTTCTAAAACATTCTATTAAAGGCACAGCATGACAGGAAAGAAAAAGAAAATGCTCTTTAGGCATTAGCATACCGGGTTGACCTGGATTAGAAAATCTGGGTATCTGGTTTTCCAGATACCTAAAAATGCGATTCGGGTCGGATCAGGATACACAGTTTTATTAGAATGTTATTTTTATACTTTAATTTTTGGTTTTTGTCTTTTTGTCATTCAACTATACGTTTTTTATCGCTATTTTTATTTAGAATACTTTTTTATATAAAATTCAAATACTAACTCTCTAAAAATATTTAACTTAATTAGTCAAGTAAGAACAATCATAAAATTCAAATGCTAACTCTTTAAAAGTAACTAACCCAAAGTTAGTTTAAGTATCATCACTTTATTTACGAATAAATAAATAAATAAATAAATAAATAAATCAACCTGCCAAAATTGGATAAGTTATCCGGTTTTATAACCTAGATACCTGATATTCGGATCGGGTTTTATGAACACCCCTCATTTTATATACTCCTACAGTAACAGTACCTACGACTACAAGCTTTCTATTTTAAGAATATTCTGGCTGTGATCTTGTTACTTCAGTACAAGTTTAAGCTTTTTGAGTTTTGGGTAGAGGTGCTCTAATTGAGGTTGGATAAGGATCCGGCCGTACTTAAGTAAATATAGGTTGGATTGGATAAGTACCCTTTAAACTTAACATGGCTTTATATAGGCCGGGTTTTGAAAGATCGGCCCAACTTGCCCCGGCCGTTTTATTACTTAATATTATTATTATAATCCTCACTGATTCATTTATAATGATTAATTTGTAAAAACGTCAATAATCTCTATTTACATCGTCGTTTATAATAAATTAAATTATTCATCAATTATGTTATTTAATGCCCATTTTGAATCCTTATTAATTAATTTGTGAATTTACTATACCAATATGAAGTTTATGTGAATTGACTAAGCAAAAACAAATGGAATCTAAATCACAAACAATCACATCAAAATCCATGTAAAGAATTCATTGTGCAAAAACTATTAAATTTGTTTTCTTGTATAGAACTTTTTAATCCAACAATTTTAACTTAGAATTAATCAAATATAAAATCAAATTACAGGAATTAGATCACAAGAAAACAAGTAAATAAACTTAAAAAAATGAACAAAATATTTTGGAATAACATAAACATAACATTACACATCAAATTAAGCTCAATATATTCTAATAAAAAATTATCCACATATTTTCACCACACAAATTCAAAAATACTAAGAATTGCATATCAATAATCAATCAAGATTAAAACGACACAACTTTAACAATATGAAATCTCACAAAATCAGATTAAAAATCCAGAAAAACAAATTTCGTTAGCTTAGAAGGATGGATGAAGATGGAAGAAGAAGGCGAGGGTAAAAACGAAATTGCACAACTTTACGTATAATCTAATATTTTTTGGACATTAATATTACGACAGCTTAAATTCCAAAAGTATATTGCTATTTTGTGGAACTTTATTTAAGATTTGCAACCAATGGTTTTTCTCAAAAGTTTGTTGCTACAATGTAAATTGTATAGTACTTGTTGGAAAATACTATAGAATATCAGAAAAATCACATGTTTATGTAGTGTAAAAAAAATAGTCTAGCTTAGTTTAAAGTTAATCTCAATCGGTTCAAAACATAAACAAATTGATTAATTAATTAATCTCAATTCGAATATATAACAGAAAAAATTATGTCGTCTAATTTAAGATAAATCTCAATCAATACAAAATGGAAACAAATTAATTAATTGCATCCAATTTAATTTATTCCCAATTCGTTGAAAATACACGCAAATCAATTTAAAGATATGATCGTATATTTTACTCCTAGTAACAAGTGAAATATAAAAAACAATATTTTTTTAAGCTAATAACTTACAATAAAAACAAATTAATTAACGCCTAATACAAGCTAATCTCCTTAATACTTTTAGTTTTTTTTTTTGTTAAAATGTCATTTACTCATTTGACATTATTTTGTGTTTGTTATTAGTATAATTTACGATGGAGATTGTAATTGAAATAAATATATTTATTTAAGAGAAACATTAAACTATAAAAGGAATGTCGTTTCTGATAGTTCGTAGATTCTAGGTAAAATTATAATGAGCTCTTTTTATAAAAGATCGGTTTTGGTTATATTAATGACTATTGGTTATATTATAACTAAACTAGTGAACCATGCACTTAGACTATAAACAATTTTAACAAGAATATTATGATTAAAAAAAGTTAATTAGTCATTTGGGCGTGACTGGGACCCCAGTAAGTGCCACGTGTGCGTGACATGGCACATTCCACAAAAAGTTATTTTGAATTTTCGGTAGTAAATAAATTGTAAAGAAATGTCAATAAACATTCCGACCCTACTCTTTCTTTTTTTCTTTTTACTTTCTTTGTAAGTCCAATTGTCAATCCTAATTAAATTTTATTTGAAAAACATCCTTCCCATATAATAATTTTTTATTTCTAACATCATCTAAATTAAAATTGCAAATCTAGCTGTAGTTTATTTTTAGTTTATATATATAGTCAATAAAATATGTAATTATAAAAGAAAATATAGCACATAAGTAGGAGAGAAAAATGTGGACAACAACAAACTTACCTACATAATAGATCTTACCTTAATTTGTAATACAAATTATTGGTGTATATTTAAGGGATTTTATATATAAAGACCTGAAAATGTAGCATCAAATAAACATTCAATAAAGAAAAAAACAAATAATCCCTTTTTCAAAAAATAAAATAAAATAAAATAAAAAAATGAAAACATTCAATTCCCAGTTATTCATATCATTGTTCTATTTATTTGTATCTATAGTAAGATCGCAGACTCCCGGTTCCGGACCCATTGACATAACAACACTTGGTGCTAAACCCGATGGAGATGCAACACAAGTATGATTTTGTAACTTAGTTTTAAAAAAAAATATATTTAGTGTCCATTTCCCTTTACAAAATTATACTTCCTTGATTTTTATTAGTTGCTAGTTGCTACAGATAGTGACATGATATGAGGAAAACTGGAAAAATTTCACTATATGTAGCAACTAATCATCTATAAATAAAGCTAATACAGAAACCACCTTAGGACATGTGGCATCTTCTGAAGCAAAATTTTCCCGCCAAATGCCCAATTCTAAATTAGGAAAAGTCTTAAATTAAAATACTACATTTATTTCCGAACTTTCTAATTTACGGCTATTGGTATTAGAATACTTAAACATATATTTCTTATCTTCTAATTTGCGGCTATTAAAAGTATATTTTTTAAATTAAATTATTACATATATTTCTTAAATTAAATTACTACATATATTTCTTTATACTATATATTTGCTAACTTCTAATTTAGGAATTTACTAACTTAATTGAACAGAACGTCATTTAACATGTATATGGCTATACTAATCCATTACCATATATACAATAATTTAGGAATACCACGGTAATTTCCATTAATATACAAATCAAATTAATATACAAATAATTTAGGAATACCATATATACAATAATTTAACATATACGGCTATAATACATAATTTCCATTAAACGGCTATAATACATAATTTCTATTCGCTTAAAATCTAGAGTATTGAACAAGCTATTAGCCTTGACTTTTGACTTCTCATTACATTTAATGATTTATTTAGGAACGTGGATTTTGATTGCTAATTTTGTTATTTTTGTGCTTGATCATTTTCTAATTTAGCAAATTTGTTAAAGTTGATACAAGAAGTCAAGAAGAGAGACACTACTACTTGCAGGAGATATGAGACCTCTCCAAATAAATCTTTTTTAAAAAAACAAAGTAAAACTTTTTCATTTAAATTAGAATTTTTGAGATATTTTAAAATCCTGTATTTTTTTCTTATATATTTTACGGTTTATGAGTGAGTTCTTTAACACAAATTTCAATGTTTTCAATTTTTTCTATAAAATTTTAAGTGAGTTTATCTAATATGAGTATTGGTTGCATTAAGAAAAATAAATACTTAATGTTTTAACATAGTAAAGGTGTGGAATTAAATTAGTTAACAAATAAGCTAAGCTTATCATTGTTTTGTGTGTATTACTAGATTTGATGAGACAAATCAGGTAGGAATATAAATTTGATGAGTACTTTGTATTTATTAAATAATTAAATTTAGGTGATGGATATGAATTTATTACTTAAATTTGATTTATTTATTAGAGTGATTATTTTATGTATTACATATTTTTTTAATTATTGGTGGTTTATTTTTTTTTTCTTTGCTTGAGTTGTTAAAAATTGATTTTTTTTTATTCAATTTAACGCGAAGCAAGTGAGGTCTTGAGAAAAATAATATTTACATAGGAGTAACAAATATTGATAAGAACTAACAATAACAATATGTCATATCTTCTGATACTTAATTTCCTCACATCAATTTTAAATCTTTATGGGTACATATTAAGGTATGATTAACCATATATAGTTGTTTCACGGGTGAAAAATAGATAAAAATTAACATGTTAATATGTGATGAATAATATTCATCCAATGGGATGGTTCAATATTTATCATCGATAAATTTCGCTATAAGTGTATTCATTTTCACAAAGTTTATATATTGTGTAACTTTATTGCAATATTATGGTACAAAGTTTATATATTGTGTAACTTTATTGCAATATGTGATGAAATAATTTTCTGTTGTGATATATTATGGTACACAAATTTATATTGCAAATGTTGCATACGAATAAATATTATTTTATTTTTTTTTGTGTCTATTAACATTTTGCAAATGTTACATTTAATTTATATATATAACTATATATAATAATATTTTAATATGTGGAGTATTATTTATATTTTGATTCATATAATGTTTCTACGCATGAATTTATTATAAAATATAAATTAGATAAACCGTGCAATGGCACGGGTATCTATCCTAGTACATTCTACTAAAACAATAAAAGAATATGACACATGTCACTTTTATATATAATTTTTTCCCTCCAAAATTTTAAGTAGTTAAATATGAAAATTTGGAGTTTTAATTAAATAATTTAATTTCTTAATGAATAATAATAGTGAGAAGAAAGTCAGTTTTAATACCTTTAATTTTTAAAAATTAATTATATCTTATTTATTACGATACAAAATAATTAGAATATCAAATAGTTGTTAACTATAAATAACGTTATAATTAAAAACTTTTAAATTATGTAACGTCAAAAAAATTTTCAACTTAATTATTCATCTTACTTTAATATTTACAAAATAAGTAATAACTAAAATCTTATTTAGAATAATTTTAAAAGGATAATTATGATAAAGAAAATTATAGAAGTATATATAAATTTTGAGGATGTCATCAATAAATTGTGTGTATGAGTATACCATAAATTCATTTCTTAGAAGGAACCTTGATATAGTGTTTGCACAATAATTATTTTTTATTAGTAAATATTATTATAATCAGTAAAATAGAATTATTTTACTTATAATCTTTTTAGTATTAATATATAATTTTGATCAATATAATGGTTAGTTTTAAAAAACAATAATACGTAATAAATTTTTTACATAACTTAATAAACTAACATATTCGTGCATTGCACGGGACATATACTAGTAAAAACCAGAAGAAGTAATAGTAATTTTTATATATCGATTTCGAGGCAAGAACTCATATTATCGATGAATAGGCTTTAAAAGCCATCAATTATGTATATATTTATTTAATAATATGATATTTTAGTAAGTGACGTCACAGAATTTACAAATAATTTTTTTTTAACTAAAAAGCGTATATAAATTATTGCGATAACAGGCTATCATGGCTGCATGGAAGGAAGCATGCGCAGCAACAGCACCAGCAAAAATTGTGATTCCAAAAGGAACATATACACTAACTGCTGTGAAGCTTCTTGGTCCATGCAAAGCCCCAATTACTATTGAAATTGCCGGAAACTTTAAAGCCCCACCAGAAGTAGCCGTATTCAAAGGCGAAGATAGTTGGGTTAAATTCGAACATGTAGAAGGCCTTACCGTCACTACTCTCCCTGGTGGAGGAACTTTTGACGGTCAAGGACAAGTAGCATGGAAGCAGAACAATTGTGCAGCGACCGGCACTTGCGACAATCTTCCCTACGTAAGTTTGAGTTTCCATTTCTAGGTTTAATAATAATCTTTTCTTTTGATGTTGTGTGTACGTCTAACTAATATGATTTTTGCAGAATTTTAGGTTCAACTTCCTAACTAACGCTAAGATTGATGGGATTAGCTCGTTGAACAGTAAGTTGTATCACATGGCAGTTTTGGAGTGTAAAAACATAACACTATCTGGGATAACAATTGATGCACCAGCTGACAGTCTTAACACGGATGGCATTCACATTGGGCGCTCAGAAGAGGTTACAGTGAGCAATGCAAAGATCGGTACAGGAGATGATTGTATCTCCATGGGTGATGGGGCTGTTAACGTTAACCTTGAAGGAATCGTTTGTGGGCCTGGTCACGGTATTAGCATTGGAAGTCTCGGTAGGTACGCTAATGAAGCTCCCGTCACAGGCGTCCATGTTAAGAACTGTACCATCAGCAACACTGATAATGGTATTAGGATTAAGTCTTGGCTCAACTCATTTGAAACTAGTGCTTCCGACCTCCACTTTGAAGACATCACTGTTGACAATGTCCTTACTCCTGTGCTTATCGATCAAGAATATTGCCCCTACAATCACTGCAAGGCAAAGGTATATTTACAATATCACTATTATATTATTAATCATTCTACCAATCATCATCATCATCATTCTACCAATTGTTGAACAAAAATCAATTCTCACTTCAATAATTATAATTTTTGGTCGAGTTAAAAGTAGTTCTATATTGTACATATGTAGTTGTTTGAGCTGGTTTACATCGAGTTGGATCCGTATTGATATGTTTAAATTAATATCTAACACAATAACTTATGCTCTAACATTTGGTTGTTTTTCCTTTTTTTCTTGTGGTGAATGGTATTATAGACACCATCTAAGGTCAAGCTCAGTAACATCAGTTTCAAGAATATTAAGGGGACAGCAGGAGCAAAGGAGGCTGTGAAGCTATTGTGTAGTAGTGGATTTCCTTGTGACAAGGTGGAGCTAGCTGACATCGACTTGACATTTGCTGGTGGTGCTGTCTCAATGTGTAAAAATGTTAAGCCTATTACAACCGGCAAACAAAACCCAATTGCTTGTGGTGCACCTGCCCCAGCTAGCCTGTAATTCACTTTTTAATTTTTATACGGAAATTTTGTAAAACTTTACTTAAATTTTGATTATTTTGTATGTTATAACGTGAGAAATTCTAATAAATTTATGGAATAATATTAGTTTGTTAAATTTTCTCGCTTCCATCTTTGAATGATCTTAACTCATTAAAAGCACTAGTGCTAAATCTTTAAATGAAAAAAATAAATAGTTTCATTAACTTTACATATTCTAATTAATTAAAGTTTTTGTAAATTAAAGCCTTGAGATAAAGTTTAGAATATTTTAAAAATCGATTTTATCTTTACTTTTGCCTCTAGTATAAACCAATATCATAATACTAGTATTTTTTTTAAGCATTCCATAGAAAACTAAAATAGCTAAAAATTACAACAAAAATAACCTATAAGACTTATTAGACTACTCTCCTATAACTTATTATTTGTTTACAACTCTATTTGCGCAGAAGCTAAGGTAAAATCATGATATTAGTGTATACCATGTTTCAAAAAAAAAATACTTCAATTCATTAGAACTACTCTCTCCGTTTTTTAATGTTCTTCCCATTTGGAATATTCTATCTGAAGGAGAGAGAAATTTAATTAATGTTTTTGACACATATTTAAAAGATAAAATATATCCATGTGGAATTTCATTTGATTCGTCTTAATGTATACTTTTTTATTATGTAGCTTTTATAATTTTTTATTGTGTGTAATTTATTGAGGTTTAAATTTTACATTAAAAACTATGTAAAAAGTAAATGAGAGGAAAAAAAGGAAAAAGTAATAAGTGAATATTATTAAAAAAACAAATGTCTAAGACTAAGACTTGATTACTTGTTTCTATGCCTTCTAAAGCCAATATACTGTGTTCTCTGTAATGTTTTAGGCATAAAAAACTCTTATGATTCCTTTGAGAAGCATAAACTTCGCCTTTTAAGTGATGGTGAAATATTAATATTTTCACACACGCATGTGATAATTTCTTAATTATGTACGACTTTCAAAGGTCTGTCACTATTTATTTATTCTTATATGTTGATGATATTATCCTTACTACATTTTCTACTTCTCTCCTTCATTATATAATTACTATTGTTGGGGTCACTAGACTTGAATGATGTGCATTAGTAAGGTATTGTCTGCTTCAGACAGAGCCCGCATGAACTCGTTTTTAGGCACCTTCCCAAAAGACCTCATATTAATTTGAAGCTGGATCACTTATATATTTATGTGTCTGACTAATAATCTATTCTTTTAATGTTTCCATTTCTAGGTTTAATAATAATCTATTCTTCCCTACGTAAGTTTGAGTTTCCATTTCTAGGTTTAATAATAATCTATTCTTTTGATGTTGTGTGTCTGACTAATACTCCCTCCTATTCAGCACAATTGTCCCATTTGACTTTTCACACATGTCGAGACAACATTTTAACCCTTAATATCTCCAATTATTGTTAATTAAAAATTATAAAAATTTGATATTAATAATCGTTGTATTGAGACGAATCAAACAAGATCCCACATGACTATATTTTAACTTATAGATTAAGGGTAAAATACAAATTAAGAGTGATGAATGAATAGTGCCAAAAGTCAAATGGGACAATTGTGCTGAATAGGAGGGAGTATGATTTTTGCAGAATTTTAGGTTCAACTTCCTAACTAACGCTAAGATTGATGGGATTAGCTCGTTGAACAGTAAGTTGTATCACATGGCAGTTTTGGATTGTAAAAACATAACACTATCTGGGATAACAATTGATGCATCAGCTGATAGTCTTAACACGGATGACATTCACATTGGGCGCTCAGAAGGGGTTACAGTGAGCAATGCAAAGATCGGTACAGGGGATGATTGTATCTCCATGGGTGATGGGGCTGTTAACGTTAACCTTGAAGGAATCGTTTGTGGGCCTGGCCACGGTATTAGCATTGGAAGTCTCGGTAGGTACGCTAATGAAGCTCCCGTCACAGGCGTTCATGTTAAGAATTGTACCATCCGCGACACTGATAATGGTATTAGGATTAAGTCTTGGCTCAACTCATTTGAAACCAGTGCTTCCGACCTCCATTTTGAAGACATCACTGTTGACAATGTCCTTACTCCTGTGTTGATCGATCAAGAATATTGCCCTTACAATCACTGCAAGGCAAAGGTATATTTACAAGATCACTCTTAGCATTAATAATCATTCAACTAATTATTGAACACACATCAATTCTTGATTTAATCCGAAAACCAGTGCTTCCATTTTTACCTATATCGCTTATAGGTTTTTTTTTTTTTTTTTTTTTTTTTTTTTTTTTTTTTTTTAATCCCTATGCTTGGCTAACGTGGGTGTAAGATGCAGGTTTTCGGATTTTTGCAGGTCCTATCCTTGAAGACTCCTCTAGAGCCGAAGGACTCTTATGACCGCCCTCTCCTTATGGGTATGAGACGCCGTCGACCTTCCTTCCCCAGACCCTGGCCATAGAGTATCTATGTGCGGGAACACTGGGTATGATGATGATGATGATGATGATGACATCAATTCTTGATTTATTGATTTCAATTTTAGTCGGGTTAAAAACAATTCTACATTATATATATTTTAGATGTACAAGCTGGATTATATGAGATTGGGTCATTATTAACTCATTATTGATATGTTTAAATTAATAACTGACAAGATAATTTATACTCTAACTTTTAAATATTTTCCTTTTTTCATGTGGTGAATGGTTATTTCAGACACCATCTAAAGTTAAACTCAGTAACATCAGTTTCAAGAATATCAAGGGGAAAGCAGGTGCAAAGGAGGCAGTGAAGCTATTGTGTAGTAGTGGATTTCCTTGTGACAAGGTGGAGCTAGCTGATATCGACTTGACATTTGCTGGTGGTGCTGTTTCAATGTGTAAAAATATTAAGCCTATAACAACTGGCGTACAAAACCCAATTGCTTGTGGCGCACCTGCCCCTGCTAGTCTGTAATTAGTTTTCCAATCTGCATACTGAAAAATTTTGTAATAAATTTTTTTTTTTTTGAGTTGTTGTAATGACTTTACTTAAATTTTGATTCCTATATATGTCTTGAGATAAACTCTCACAAATGTATACAAGATAACTTTAGTTGAATTGAACTCGTTTTAATTTATGGATGCCTCTCTCATGAATCATTGATTTAGTATGTCTTAATTCATCAACAACATTATTGCTAAAGCCTTAAATCAAAAAGTTAGAGTCGATTATATTAAAAATAAATAGTCTAAATTAATGTAAGACATTATATTTACTTCACATAGATTCTGATTAATTTTTTGTTAAACCTTAAGATATATTAGAAAAAAGCTAATCTAGAAAAATCTTTAGAAATATTTTATTTAAATCTAGAATATAGTTTAGAACAATCTAGTGAAATATTATCTAGAAAGTCCTAAGAAAATATTAGTTTTAGAATGATCTATAAGACATTGTATATGAAAATTATAGAATGTTCTAGATTTAGGTATGTACCTCTATAAATATGTGATAGAGGCATGATTTGTAGTGTGGAGTCATAGATGTACTTACCACCATATCCATGAGCAAGAGTTCCTTATGGAACCTTGCATATCATATATGTCATATGTATCTCCCCCTTGTAACAATATCATCATCCAAATTTTCTATTGAATGAAGTTCAATATTTCTTAAAAAAATTGGGTCCATCAAATTTTCGCATGCGCTCCAAGATTTTTAACATATATATGTTCAAAGAAATTTATGAAAAAAAAATTTGGACATTTGTACTTGATTTTATTAGCTCTTGCTTCCAGTATGGAATCATTTATTAGCAACATTTTTAAGCATTCCATAGCGTAACTAAAATCATTTGGAATGGATATTTCAAAAAAAAAAAAAAATCATTTGGAATGGACAGAGTTGGGAGAAAAAGTTCAATAGTTAGACATTATTAATCCAATTTTTTATCCATCCGTTAAAATTAAATTCCCTTTTGATTATTCTCAAATAATTCAATTTATTACATGTGTGTACTGAAAATGTACCTAATCTAAATAAAAACCAGTGTTCAAATGACTTAGAAGCTATGTTTGAAAAATATGAATGTTTATAGAAAAAGAATAAGGATTAAAGGTGCTTTAATAACTAAAAAAAAGATTAATTATAAGGTTAATTATAAGATGAGTTTTTTTTTAGATTGGAATACATTTTCATCCAAAATATGTACTAATTGAGTTAATTTATATTTTTATACAACAATAGAAAGGCAGGGTTGATTTATTCTTAGTGCATGACAATAAATGGAATTACACCAAAACTTGGCCGAGACGGCCTCAAGGTGAGACGGCCCAGCCCAAGCCGCGCGCCATAGGGGAGAGTAAACTGCAATATGATCAGTTTCTATCTTAACACATTCATTTTCATGGTTAAAGTGTTCATTTTTAAGACTAAATGACAATTGTCCATTTATATCAATCAGTTTTAAGACTAAATGGATCAATTGTCCAATAAAGTGTATCAGTTTCATTGATAATAGCCTCAATTTGATTCTTAACAGCGTCTGGTTTGATGGATATAGTGATGACAACATGCATGACGTTCCACACTTACATGGAGACAATGAAGAAGCAAGGAAGGTAGTAGAAACACTATATAAGGCAACAATTGATGAAGTTAACAAGATAACTGAAAAAGAGTACTAATGAATTGAAGATGGGGTAGAAAATCAAACATATAATTTGATTCAATAACATTATTTGTGAAATCATATACAAATTGTATATCAGTTTTTTTTATAGGACAATTGAGTATGTTAAGAGCACAATTGAGTATTTTAAAATAGCAATTTAGTAAGTGAAGTGTATACTTTAAGAGGCGAAAATGAACCGACTAAATTGAGGTTATTATCAATGAAGCTGATACATTTTATTGGACAATTGATCCATTTAGTCTTAAAACTGATTGATATAAATGGACAATTGTCATTTAGTCTGAAACATACTAGAAGCATAAATGATCATATTAGAAACTGAACACTTTAACCATGAAAATGAATGTGTTAAGATAGAAACTGATCATATTGCAGTTTACTCTCCCCTATAGCGCGCGGCTTGGGCTGGGCCGTCTCACCTTGAGACGGTCTCGGCCAAGACCGGCTGATGGAATTATTAGTGTGTATTTTTCAATAAATAATTTCTAAATTTCATCTTGTATGAGAATGTCTCATCATGAGACACATTTATATAATTAATTTATTTTTCTAATTGATTACTTTATTGTTACGGGGTCAAATTACGATCCCACAATTTATTTAGTCAAATCATAACCTCCCATGATCATTGAACATAACTTCCAAAATCTCCCATAAATAACTCCCTCCTTAGTATTATAAAGGGGGTTAGATACATCATTTGAAAAAAACTAAGTTTTCATCTTCTGACCATACTCCATAAAAATACACCGCCCTCCTTACGATCGATATTCAACCAAAATATCCCTTCTTGATCTGAACTCGTCCTACAATCCGTTATTCAGTTTTCATTAATTATCATGTATTCATTACTTTCGGTTTTCCAATCTGACTTGAGCGTCGGAGGGGTTTTCCGGGAAACCACCCCCGGGGCAAGGCTAACGTTGTATTGCAGGATTTGAGGTCTTATCATCGGAAGGATCAAGCATATTGACAATCGTCCCCGATTACACCTGTCTCCAGGTATTTTTAAGTGTTTTTTGCACTTTCTCGTTTCATTACCGAAACATTTATAATTATAGCATATTACTTTAACACTCTATAATGTACACGAGCAGCCAATAGAAATGGTCTCACCATGAGACCATCATCACAAATTCTAAATAAGACGGTCTCATAGTGAGACAATCTTTATTGGGTTGACCTTTACAATTTTAAAATGGTTATTTTTTTATGGACTTAGAGTGATACCTTATAAACTTATAATAATTATTTACAATCTTAAAATGATCAATTAGAAAAACGGGTTAATTATATGGGTTCGTATAAGATAAAGTCAAATTTTTGTGTTCCTAAATAGACTTCAGTTCCTCTTCTTAGAAACCGTCTCTCTGCAAGACGGTTCACAGGAGGCCCAACCCACAAAAACTGATTAATAAAAAAACACCAACTAATTATCTTTTACACATCGCTACAATGGGGACTTAGGAGATACCAAGTAGAGATTTGGGTATAATTAGTAGGAAGTTGAGGTATACCAGTAGGTATTGGGGTTGTCAAGTTCGAGAAATACCTAAAGGTATTTGAGATAACAAGTAGTAAGTAGGTATTTGGGTTTTCAAATAAGTGTTTGAGATATAACAAATAGGTATTTGAGATATATCAATCAGGTATTAAAAATATACCAAGTACGTGTTTGAGAGTATGTTAGATAGAAATTTGAGATATACCTATAACAAACAGGTATTTAGGGTTGTCAAGTAGGTATTTGAGGGTATATTACGCATGAGTTTGGTTATGTAAAATAGGTATTTAAAGTATGTCAAATGGGTGTTTTAAAATATACCAAGTAGGTGCTTGAACTTTGCAAGAATTCGACGATTAGAGAACACTTACTTGACAACTTCAACTTGCTAAAAACACCTACTTGAAATACCGTAAACGCCTTCTTCACTATTTGAGGTATCCAAAAATCCTACCGAAAAAGTGTGTAGTTACACTATACTTTTTGTTTTTTATTTTATTAAAAAATAATAGATCAATTCAATTAGAGACGATTAGAGGTGTTCAAAACAGACCCGATAATCCGATAGACACCCGACTATATAACCGAACCCGATTTAACTCGACTTAAAAATGGATCTACAATTATGTAAAAACCAATATGAAGACAAAACCTGATTTGGAACCGACCCGAAACACCTGACCTGAAAGCAACCCAATAACCCGAATAAACACTTCTAGAGGCGATCTCTTTGACTCACAAGAATTTGTCATTTGTGATTAGACTTTTCCATTGAATCCGATGGGCCGGGTCTATTAGAGAAAATGGATGTATTTTTCTGGATCTTCACCATTGCCCCGCACCCATCACCAATCCTTTCATCTTTCTAGAGAGTAACAACTACCCTAAACTTTCCCTTTTTCTCGTACTCTGACCCTTCTGAGCTTCCTCCACCAACCTTTGTATCTTCCTTCAATGGCTGCTTCCCCTTCTCTGGCTGAGGTATACTTTCTCTCTCTTCCCCTATCTTCACGCATCGTGCTTTTTTCTGATACATCTGATTATGCCCTTCATTTTCTGGGTTCATCTCGATCTGATTAATTTTCTGCTTCATTTTGTTTGTTTGTTGAATTGGGTATTTACAAATTTTCTGATAATCATCAATTAGATCTATTTAGACTTGATTACCCTAGATAAAGTTTGTAATTTTCCTGTGATGATTGATTTCTGGTATATCTATCTGAACTATATAACTAACTTTTCTTTCTTCCATATCAGTTATCTAGGGTAATTTGATCAGGTTTTATCTAAAGTTTGTAATTATCAAAACTTTATCTAGGGTTATTTGATCAGGATATATGGTTTTGATATCCTCTGGTTTAAATCTATTGAAACTATAATTGATTTCTTAAAATTATTTAAAATTGGATGCTGAATTTTGATCTCTAAAGATTAAATCGTTCAATGAAAGAATAATCTTGAAGAAAGAAAAGTTAGTGTAATATGGTTATTTTTTTTTTCATTTTGTTTTGGGATTGTTTGACGTAAGAATTATCATTGTCGGTGAAGGTAATTTTTTTCATTACAAGTTAGGCTGAGTTGCAAGGGAAGGAGGGTGCTACTCACATGGAAAAATGATACTTGCTCCAATTGAACAATAAAGTACATATTTTTATTTGGAAAACTGATATGAATAATCCAATCTTTCACCCATCGGCTCTAAATAATCCCACCTTGAGATTATTTTTTAATAGTCTAACCTTTGTCATTAGTTTGCTATCAGCATAACATTTTATTTAACAATAATTTAACCTTTGCTCTTACTTTGCTATCAGTATAGCCTATTAGTGTCTTGACAACAAACTAAGGGAAAATGTTGGTTTATTTAAAAATAATCTAAAGTTGGGATTATTCACAACAGATTAGGGAAAGTTTGGATCATGAATATCAATTTTTCCTTTTTATTTTCAGTGAGATTTTTAAACTTTCTAATAAAGATATTGTTGGCAGTTGGTCTTGGTCAAACAACCACTTTGATACAATCAGCCTATTTCCCCTTATAATGGGTAATGGAAAAACTGCTTCCTAAATAGTAGCCCTATGACTAATTCAGTTTTAGTAACTGCATAAGTCATAGAAATAATATACATGTATAGGAACATAGAAACCTAACGCACAACATTGAACAAAAAAATATTAGATCAATTTGCTTCCACAATATCGGTTAGTCCTCTTATATCTATATACAGTGAAAACAAGAGCCTACTCTCTATATTGATGTATATTCACGTTTCTCCGGTAGAGTTTTTTGTGTTTCACCCCTTAAATTTCAAGTCCCTTTCTCTTTCACGATGGTGTACATTGATAATTTTTTTTCTCAGTGTTGTGTGTCGACTTTTTGTGTTCCTAGTCCCATATTTATATTATCCCTAAAACCTATCAGTTTCCAAAACTGAATTAGTCATAGAGCTACAACTTAATAGCAAATCTCCCGCTACTCATTATGAGGGGACATAGGCTGAATGTTTCAATGTGGTCGTTTGATCAAGACCCACTGCCAACAACTTGTACTTGGCTACATAAGTCGCACCAATCACGTAAACTCAACTCTAAACAAAATTTTCTTATTTTTATACGAGAGATAAAGAGTGCGACCATAAGTTGACATGTAGGAATAGGCTTAGTTGGAGGATCACCAATATTTCTGCGTAGATATTGTACTCAATGGAATTTTCTTGTGTTTAATAGCTTCATGAACAAAATGATACTGCCTTTTAATGTTCTTTGTCTTTCTATTGAATTTAGGATCTTTAGAGAAGTCAATAGCTCTAGTGTTGTAATACATTGCCACAAGAACATTAGGTGTCGTGGTGAGATTAAAATCTTGTAGAAAATATCTAAGCTACATAACCTCTTGAACAACCAAACTACATGTGGCATACTTAACTTTCATGGTTGACAAAGCTTTACAGTCTTGCGTCTTACGACACCATGATACAATACAACTCCTCCACCAAGAACAACCTAGGTTGTGGTCGGTTGTACCACGAAGGTTGTGATCGGTTGTGATCGGTTGTACCACCAAGAACAACCAAACTACATCTGAACAACCTTTTAACTCTAAGTCACCACCATGATAACATAGGTTGTGATCGGTTGTACCACGAAGGTATCGAAAGATTCTTATGCCAGGCCTTGTACGTAATATGACATTAATCAAACTCCCAACGACACTATCATATTGAACTGTACTCAATTTTCTCTTTTCTTTATTTGTATTTGGGCAATCCTCGAGGCTCAACGAGTTTAGAATTTTTTATATGAAAATGTTCTAATAATTTATAGATATATACTTTTTGGAACAAACCCAATTATCTCTTTGAGCGATCTCGTACAATTTCCACCCCTAGACAAACCTAACCTCACCCATGCCTTTCATCTCAAAGAGAGAGGACAAGCACTTTTTAGTGGCATTGATTATATCCAAAATATTTCTAGCAAAATTCATCAACATGTTGAGATAAGAACATAATTCCTTCCTCAATTATCTTTATCTATCATAGATAAGCCAAAAAAGTAATAGCTTCTTGGAATTTGAAATACTACGATCTAGAAGACTACTTGAGACTATATATTGACCTTTAAAGATAACACATTTTATCATTTTTTTTGCTTTTGAAACAAATCTGATAAGTTGATCCATATGCATTTCTTCCTCAAGGGAACCATTTAGAAAGGTAACGTCCATTTGAAATAATTCAAGATCTAAATGAGCAATTAGAGCTAGAAGAAGGCAAATAGAGACTAATCTCATAACTGGAGAAAAAATTCTCATCGTAGTCCACCCCTTCGATTTGAGTAAACCCCTTAGCTACAAGGCCAACCTTAAACTTGTCTATTAACACACCTACCTCACGCGCTCAATCTTGAGTACCCACTTGCATCCAATTTATTTTCTTTTGGGTGAAAGATCAACAAGTTCCCAAACCTTATCTTTGAGGAAATCGACATTTCAAGAATCCATTTTAGTCATGCCGCTGTTGGGGTGTTCACTGACTATTACATATCCTTTAGAATGTTCAGGGTATCACATAAACACCTTTTTGGTTGCTCTTGGACTAAATTAGCCATGTTTGTAAGTCGAATTTTGGAGTTTATTGGCCATGAGTTTTGTTTGTCTGGAAACTAAATTTGTTGATACTTTTGAATACTTGCACGATTGATCTAAATATGCTTGCTGGTATTGGTGAACTCAGCAATATTCCTTGCCGAATGATGAGAAGCCTGTTGAAGCAAAACCTGTTGAAGAAGTAAAGATTGAGAATCCAGTGGAAGTAGTTCCTGAGAAAACTGAAGAGGCACCTGCTGCTGTTGAAGAGAGCAGTGAAGCGCCCTCCGCTCCAGCTGTTGAAGAGAGCAGTGAGGCACCTTCGGCTGTAGCTGCTGAGAGCAGTGAAGCTGTAGCTGAGGCTGCTGAAACGAGCACTGAGGATTCTGCTCCAACAGCTGATGAAAGCAGTGAAGCTCCCGAGCAAGAAGAATCTGGAAGTGAAGAGACTCCTGAAGTAAAGGTTCGTGTACTAATTTGAATGAGATAAACATCCTTTTATCTGTTGGCTGTCTGGGTATCGTATGCACTACCTCCACATATCTGTTGTTCATCTTGCTTTTCTATCTTGTAAATGCTGCAGCTTGAGACTGCACCAGCTGATTTTCGATTCCCAACCACGAATCAAACAAGGCATTGTTTTACCCGGTACATTGAGTATCATCGGTAAGTCATGGTCCATTGGTTAATCTATGTTTTACTAAGCTCCCGTGTCTGCAACTGACAAGTATTACGTGTTGTGTAGGTGTGTAGCTGCTAAGGGAGAAGATGCACCTGAGTGTGATAAATTTGCAAAGTACTACCGTTCCCTCTGCCCCGGTGAATGGGTAAGTACATCAAGTTTCTTGCTGGCTGCCTATGATTTCTTACAAGTCGCCATTTTTTTGATGAGTAAATTAGGTGTTTGACACATGTATATCATACAACGATACCAAAACCTTAAACCCAAAAGATTGGGTCGTTTCCCTTTCAACATGAGAAGCAAAAATCATTCAATCTTTTTTCGTCTCTTTTCCTTTAGGTCATCTTTGGTCTTCCTTGTCCTCTTTCGGAATTCTCTAAGATCCAACTTCCTATCTTCCTCTTCCTCGTTGATTCAATCTTTTTTCGTCTCTTTTCCTTTAGGTCATCTTTGGTCTTCCTTGTCCTCTTTCGGAATTCTCTAAGAATAATGAGTTATTCTTTGTATGTTAGTGTTTGAAGAGGATGAAAAAGGAAGGGAAAAAATAGTTTGATATCTTATTTAGTTTAAGGACGATTGCAAAATAGGGAAGGAAAGTAATTATTCTTTGGCATCTTATATGGTTTTTCATGAATTGATTGTAAAAGAGGGAGGAAAACTACAAAGAAATTAGTGCCTCCATTATATGGGTTTGATAACTATGAAAGAAGTGATAAAGAGATATTTGTTTGTCTAGAACTTTTGTTAAGGGTAAGGTTGCGTTTATTCGACTCCCTCAAACCCATTGAGATTAAGGCTAGTAATTGTTTTTGTTGTGCTGGTTTAACCATCGGGAAAACTCGATGTTATTATGCACTCTCTATAATTTACAATGTTTACGATTGCAGATCGACAGGTGGAATGAGCAAAGAGAAAACGGAACCTTTCCCGGCCCTCTGTAAAACGAGCTGATGCAAAGTTTTATTCATGTGGTTATGACGATGTTGTCCATTTTGTCAGAGGGGAACTGCTGCAAAAATGAAATTTGATAAACTTAGGCTTATGTCCTTTGGAACTAATTTTAGTCCAAAAATATGTACTTTTTTGGTCACATAATAATTTTGTGTATTCATCCTTTTTAAGTGTTACCTGAGTAATGACACTCAGTTATTAACTTATTGTAGCTCTTCATTTTTACAAACTACTGATAGAATGAGAATAATGCGGCACATTCATGATTTCACCATTGTGTTTGGATTACCTACCCTCTCATAATCACAAATTCTTAAACTGCTAGTCTCAGTAAGTCTCATGGGAGACGGTCTATTCTATAGACGGAATTTATGAAGCCCAGCCCAAAATATAACATAGTATATTTGGGGTTATAATAAATTATTTGGGGTTATAATAACTTATATTTGAGGCTATAGAATAGTATATTCGAGGTTATAATACCTTACATTTAGAATTATAACATAATATAATTAATATTATAATAAAAAAAATCTGTTAAGGGATAATGGACTGGTCCAATTTTGTGGTCTATCCTATAAACCGTCTCTTGTGAGATTTTGTGTTTTTTGATAGATGTCTCTCAGGCCCAATCCATTAAAGATTATTGCCTATATTTACTCTACATTTTCTTTAATAGGCCAACCCAATTAGAGATGGTCTTTCAAAGAGATCGTCTCTCACAAAAATTTGTGATTCTTAAATGATATGGTCTCATGGTAAGATTATATCTATTGGGCTGATCTATGTATATTTAGTATGTTAAGTTATAATTTTAAAGTGATTAATTACAGAAATGAACTAATTATATGCGCTCGTATTATGGGAGATGATCTCATACAAGACGAGTTGCATTTTGATTGCTAATCCTACATACTGAATTTCTACAATTTCTTCACAAAAATCTCACAGAATAAAAAATGTAGCAATTTTATTGAAATATATGAGTACTATGTTTGTTGTGGTCTTAAGTTTGTTTAATGCTAAAGAATTTCTAATAACCAAGTTATGGTATGACATGTGAATTTCAAATAACTATAATAAGTACTTCGCATTCAAATAACTTTATGTTGTGTATAAAGATAAGTCATTTTTAAATTTTCAATTTTAAGTATTTGAAAAATAATGATAGAATTGATCCAAATTCAAATTCGCAAAATTTTAATCTGCCAAACAATAATTTTGAGCCAATTCTAGATAATCATCGTTCTCAAACATGACATTAGTTATCTTGTTAGATAATGAAATCCAAATCTCTAAATTTAAACATTTTAGGAAATTAAAGTTTTTTATGATTTTATAGTTAGTTTGTTATACAATGAAAATTTTAAATACAGACTTTTTAGAAATTTATTCTATGAAATTTATGTATAAGCTGCAAACGAACATAAGGAGATCACTCTAGCTTTTAAAGGTAATCCTATCCTAAAATTTAAATTGAAATTAATGAGTATTTAGGTTACAAATGTTTGACACCAATTATGAAATTAACATTTAACTTTGATTTTCATAGTTAACCCTCTTAATTGTTCAAATTAAGGATGAGCACAAGTTTAAAATTCTAATCGAATCCTATTAGAATTGAACATAATTTATGAATACGATTTCCATGATTTGAGTTTCGGTAGATTTGAGTTTTGAATTGGATTCAAATGATAAAAAAGAGTTTGAGTCAGAATAGTAGACAATTCTAACATTATACAAAGTCGATATACAAATAGTAAGATAAATATATATTAAGCATATAGATTTGGACCAACTTTTTGGACCCTCAATCCAACAAACCCTAGAGTTTGTGTTTCAAGAAATAAAATTTTTTTACAAGTATGTGTCAAGGGCTTGATAATATAATTTTCTCGACATATATTATTTAATTATCAAATTAAGAACTAAGTAAAGTTAATTTTCCATCACAATAATACTTCTAATATAGATCAATTATAATGATATTTAAATTAATTCATTTTAACCAATAGTTTTTATTACTAGCCTTCAACTCTCATACAGTCATACTTCCTCTATTTCATAATATTTACATTTATGTTTTATTTTAATTGTTTCACGTACCAGTTAAAAAAAGTAAAATATATATTGATACATTGAAAGTAATTTTCTTAATTTTTGTGTCACCGCTAAAAGGTGCAGGTATCTAAGAACAGAAGTAGGTTCGTCATCGAGAGTAGAGTCTAGATAAGAAAAACTAACGGACAATTCATACTAATACTCCCCTTCTATAAAGAAAACTAGAGAAAAACGGTCAATTTGAAGAAAGGAATTACAAATTGAGAAAGCACAAATACAACCCTTATCTTTGTAGGAGCAATAGCTTAAACACCTTGTCCGTTGTCTTCTCTTCAATCTTCATCTCTTTCTCCTCACTCTTCCTGGCTCTTATCTTCCATAACCAGAACATCTCTAAGAAAACATCAATGGTGTTGCCGCAATGTTTAAGTGGAGCAACCTTCTACACTCTGAAAATGGCGGCCTTACCTTCTCCTTCTCTTTTCAGACCCCTTTTCAACACCCCATCTCTTAACCCTCTTCTTCTTTCTCGCCCTTTGAAACACTCTCATCTTCAATTCTCTTTACTCAAAACCTTTTCTATTTCCTCTTTTTCCACCCAAGCAATTCCCACCATTGCCGACCCTTCCGAAACAGGTAACTCATTTTTTCTTTATAATTTTTTCTGGGTTTCTTATTTGAACCTCATTACATTCCAATGCCTCCTGCCTTGATGGTATTTGGGGCTTGTTACGGATCGGTAAACATCCAAATGCACAGATTTAATGAGCAATTTTAATATGCCTACTATTGGTTCTTTGAAGCAAATCAATTTTGAAAATATTGTTGTGTTGATTGTAGGGGTGAAGACAAAATGGAAAGCAGCTATTGATTTTAAGTGGATTAGGGACAACAAAGATTCAGTTGCTGTTAATATAAAGAACAGGAATTCTACTGCTAATTTGGACTTGGTTCTTGAGCTTTATGAAAAAATGCTTTCTCTTCAGAAGGTTAAACTTCTTGTTTTTTTGAATGTTTATTTGCTGGATTATCAAGTTACTTTGTGCTAGTGTCAGTAGAGAATTCTAGGGATGAAAAAAAAACTTGAATTTGCTCAGCAATTTTAAGGTTATTTCAGTTTACTGATCTACTTCCAAAATGATTGATTGGAGAATGTTTAAACATTTGCTAATTTCAATTCAACATTCCCCCACTATAAAGTAGAGTATATATTTGAGTATTTGACAGCTTATTTATTTTGATAATTTGTGAAAATTGTTAACACAACTCTCTATTGGCAAAGAAGGTGAAAATGGTGGGTTGTGTAGCTATTGGATGTGTGTTAATGTTAAATGACGCTCCGTGTTCAATGAAGTTACTTGTTGCAGCATTATTGCTGAGTATTGGCATGATTTGTTCTACTATGGTGAGGTGAAGAGTAGAGATCAATGGGATTCATGAGTTGGGGTAGTGGGTTAAGGAGGTACTAGATGTTTAATTAAGGAATCTGAAGGCAAGTAATGATGATCGTGAAGCGGAAGGGGTTAACCATTGTAATTGCTACATAAATTAGTCAATCGTAGCGATCTCTTTGGGAAAAAGGAGTATAAGTTAGGGTGGTGTGTCCGAAAAGGATGGCTGGGGGAATCATAACCTTAGGTGTTATCATGAAGTATTAGTTAGCTCAAGATAACAGGCCTGCGATATGCAAATCTTGGTAATTAACCATTCTAAAAGCTCAGTGCCTGGTGAATGTCTTGATGAAGTGATGCTAGTGCAATTTGAGAATTTTTAGAATTTGAAGGTCAGAGGTGCTAACAATAGAATTTAACTGATAAGGTTCAAAGAGTTCGCTTTGCAACTTTTTACTTATTCCTATCTACTTAAACTTGTTGAAGGCTAAGCTTGAATGGGTGAAATTATGAAATGTCTCTTGGATCTTTACCTAAACAAAATTTTCAAAAGTGTTCTATCTCTCTTTTTAATACAACTTTTGTAAGTAGAGATCAGAATAAACTTTTTAGCTGAAAGTGAGTTTCCTAAGAAGTTAGAATTAGTTTTTCGTCACTTAGAATAAATGCACTAGGATAGGTTTGAGCTGAATTTTTAGCTAATTGTCGCTAACAGAGAGCAGGAGGTTGAGCAACTTCGAGGAGAAAGAAATACGGTGGCAAACAAAATGAAAGGAAAAATGGAACCATCTGAGCGACAGAAGCTAGTAGAAGAAGGTACTATGAGTTTTATGCTTTTACTCAAACAAACCTTATTTATGTGTTTATGTTAGACAAATAGTTCAGTAATGATTTGCAATTAGGTAAGAACTTGAAGGAAAAACTTGCCTTCCTGGAGGAAAGTCTCGTCAGACTAACAGATGAGCTTCAACAGGAAGCACAATGTATTCCAAACATGACTCATCCGGATGTGCCTATAGGAGATGAAGATTGTTCCGCATTGAAAAAAATGGTAACTTCACTCATCCTATTTTGTGTTAGTCTCTTGTGACCCGATAGATGTTGAAAGTAATTTGTTACTTAGAGTTCGGTTGAAAAGTCAAACATGGGTACACTCTAAGTATCGGACTAGGAAATTTTAAAAATATTCATAATTTAAGTTCAAGATGAAGTGTTCGAGTACTCATACCATGTCCAAATGATGAGGATTGGACATAGTTACATGAGGTATAATGAAGAGTTCAAGTAACATAGACTGAAACCTTGATGATTATTAATTTGTCGTTTATAGGTTGGCAGCCCTCGTGACTTTGGCTTTCCCATCAAGGATCACATTGATCTCGGCAAAGAGCTTGACCTTTTCGATTTTGATGCTGCAGCAGAGGTAATTTTCTGTTTGAGTTGGAGTAATTCTGTGATTATGTTTATTTTGTCAAATAACCCCTTGATATGTGTCCAAGTGAACACCTTATGGTTATATGGTTGTTTAGCAGAACAATCACTGTCACATGATTTACTAATCTCATTGCGAATTGCGAATCAATTAAGCAAATTATAGTCGGTTTTGGGTTATTTTAGGGTCATTTTGAGCGAATCGCAAATTCAAAAAGCGAATGAACTGGCGAAGTATGTTACACTGAGAACTTTCTTAGATCCCTTCTCAGCAGCTCTTGTGAATAATGAGCATCTTCTTGATTATGGGAATATTTTTTTTGCGTTTCTTTATAGGGTTATCATTCAAGATGAATCAGAATTGGTTATTCATTTTCCATTTCTTTAATTGTATACATAATTCTGCTCTTTTTGGTTCCACGTTTGGAAGAAAAATAATTTGTTTGTCATTGTTGCAACTGTGCAATTCGTAACTTGATGTTTGAAATTCCTAGTTACAAAGATCTTAATCTCAAGACAGCTGTTAAATAGCTCATTCTCTGTTTCCATCTCAATTTGTTTTTGATAGAATTCTTCTGTTTGAACAATCTTAGGTCAGTGGATCCAAATTTTACTACCTGAAAAATGAAGCTGTCCTGCTAGAAATGGCTCTTATTAACTGGACTCTCTCTGAAGTTACAAAAAGAGGTTTTATCCCTTTGACAACCCCTGAAATTGTGAGGGCTCCCGTAGTCGAAAAATGTGGCTTTCAACCTCGGGCAGAGAATACACAGGTTTACGCTCTTGAAATTTTGGTGATGTTTAATCTTAATGTTGTAGTTATCAAAAAAAAAAAAATATGACGAGCATATTCAATGATACCCACATAGCTTTTGAAGTCGATAATTCTAGACGCTAAATAACTTCATGGGCCGCTTAAGCTTACTTTCACTTTATTCAAACCTCTACAGGTTTATACCATTGCAGGTTCTGATCAGTGCCTCATTGGCACTGCTGAAATACCAATCGGAGGACTTCATATGGATTCAATTCTTTCAGAATCATCATTACCGTTGAAGTATGTTGCTTATTCACATTGCTTCCGAACTGAGGCCGGGGCTGCTGGTGCAGCAACGAGGTGACATTTCCTTTTATAGTATTAACTTTCTTTTGAAATTTATCTGTTTTCTCTAACATTAATGGTTCATTTCTCTGAAATTTTCATTACTCGAGTTTCTAAAATAATAATTTTGCATTTTATACTCGGCTTGAATTTCTAAAAATGGAATCCTGTCATCTGACAAGTTTCTTTTGATTTTATAGAGGCCTTTACCGAGTGCATCAATTTAGCAAGATTGAAATGTTCATACTGTGTAAACCGGAGGACAGTGATAAATATCTTGAAGAGCTAATAGGAATCGAAGATCATCTCTTTTCATCCTTGGGTTTACACTACAAGTATGACGATCCATATTACCGTTCAATTACTGCACGGCTTTCCCCCTCTTTTCCGTTGTAAATTTCTGTTAATCTTTTTATTTTGGCAGAATCCTGGATATGGCATCTTCAGATCTAGGTGCTCCCGCTTTCCGTAAATTTGATGTGGAAGCATGGATGCCTGGATTGGGACGTTATGGTGAGGTAGGTTGGCTCTCACGTTGTGAATAGAATGCTGTCATAATTCATATATGTTGCAATCCCGGGATTCTGTCTATCAAAACTCATACGTTATCTACTGTTAAATTTAGCTGGACATATTGTCAATACCAGTATATAATCAGGGAAACACGAGATAGAATACCATCCCAAAACCATCTGGCAACAGAGGAAGGGCTCTAATACGTTATAAAGTGTGCATCCCAACACCCCCTCACATCTGAACCCCCGTCAAGTTCATTCAATGATGCAATTGACGGCTCATTTGTCCATTTATTGCATAGCTGCGTATCGTAGCATGATCATTGCTGTATATTTTGTGTGTAGATTTCAAGTGCCTCAAATTGTACGGACTACCAAAGCCGGCGGTTAGGGATCCGATTTCGTCCAGAATCAGCCTCTGTGAATCAGAAGAAATCTAAGAATGCTCCAACGCAGTATGTACACACACTAAATGCAACAGCATGTGCAGTACCACGCATGATCGTGTGTTTGCTGGAGAATTACCAACAAGAAGATGGCTCTGTTATTATTCCTGAGCCATTGAGACCCTTCATGGGTGGGATTGATCACATAGCTTATAAATTTCGATAGGAGTAGGACCATATTTTTTTGCTTGAGAAAATACTTTTTAAGCTATCAAGTTAGTTTATTTTTCGATTTATGAATGATATATATTTGCTATTATTTATTTTGATACGGTTTGCAATGGAATAATATTTGTCATACTTCAAACATGTCTTTGAATTTATCATTTTTTTTGTGTTGCAAACTCGCAATTGAACTAAAGATGTAAAATGGTTGATCGCTAGAAAAAATAAAATTATGATCGGCATGCTTCTTTCTCCTGATCTCTTCGTCTAGCATTTTAAACTAGGAAAATTTGTCCAGAATAATTCCAACTATCACCCGTTGGTCAGAAATAATCCCAACTATTGATTATTTTTTTAATAATCCTAACTATTGATGAAGTTTGCTGAAAACAATCGTACTCTATTCTTAACTGGCTGTAGCATGTTTTTTGATTAATTTTTTTTATCTTTTTTTTAAACTTTTCTTCATCAAATTAGTATAATTTACCCTTTCTTCCTCTCCATCTTCTTCTTTATTCATCTTTCCTCTATTAACAAACCCTAAAACTTCATTCATCCTTCATTGGGTGTATTAGAATACTCCTGTTGTATTTTCTTAAAATTCAGACTTTAAAACACTTCTGAAATATTTAGTTCTCTACTTTTTACCTTGTAGTACTCTCATTCCAGAAAATCCCTAAAGAGCCGTTTGGTAGGTGGTAATAAAACGCGGTAATAGGAATGAAAAACTAGTGTAATTTTGGTTGAAAAATCTCTTAGCTACTTTAATGGCCATGCTTGACAACCTTCAATCATCTCATTTTATTCATAAAATTCAATCCAATGCATTACCAATGGGAGAGGTGGTATTAGGTGGTAATGGAAATTTGTGAACAAAAATATTTTTTTGTAATCAAAATTTCATTACCATGGGAATGACATAAAAGTTTTGATGAAATTTTACACTATAAATCATTCCCATTACTACCATTTAGTACCACTAACCAAACGGACCGTAAGTGGAATATTCATGGAACATAGAGACTAATATATTGTCCATATAGTTGATCTTAAAGCCTTCGACATTTTTGTTGTTGTTGATGAATTAAAACCATAAAATTATGATGATTTATGAGAGAGACCGCAGACAAAAAAAACAAGTTTAGTTCATTAAAATTGTCATTTATGAAATTATTTGAATTTATCTCAAAGTTCTTACAAAAACTTAATTGGATTGCAAAGTTTGTACAAAGTATTATATCAATGATGTAAGGATTTAGCAATATTGTTTTTGTGAATTAAGATCATTCCAAATACATGATTCATTCTAAATCAACCATTCCAATAAAAGCAAGTTCAATTAACCAAAACTTTCTTCCATAAATTTATTAGAATTTCTCAAGTAATACCATACAAAATAATCAAAATTTAAGTAAAGTTTTACAAAATTTCCGTATAAAAATTAAAAAGCGAATTACAGGCTAGCTGGGGCAGGTGCACCACAAGCAATTGGGTTTTGTTTGCCGGTTGTGATAGGCTTAACATTTTTACACATTGAGACGGCACCACCAGCAAATGTCAAGTCGATGTCAGCTAGCTCCACCTTGTCACAAGGAAATCCACTACTACACAATAGCTTCACTGCCTCCTTTGCTCCTGCTGTCCCCTTAATATTCTTGAAACTGATGTTACTGAGCTTGACCTTAGATGGTGTCTATAATACCATTCACCACAAGAAAAAAAAGGAGAAACAACCAAATGTTAGAGTATAAGTTATTATGTCGGATATTAATTTAAACATATCAATACGGATCCAACTCGATGTAAACCGGCTCAAACAACTACATATGTACAATATAGAACTACTTTTTAACTCGACCAAAAATCATAAATAATGAAGTGAGAATTGATTTTTGTTCAACGATTGGTAGAATGATTAATAATATAAAGTGATGTTGTAAATATACCTTTGCCTTGCAGTGATTGTAGGGGCAATATTCTTGATCGATAAGCACAGGTGTAAGGACATTGTCAACAGTGATGTCTTCAAAGTGGAGGTCGGAAGCACTAGTTTCAAATGAGTTGAGCCAAGACTTAATCCTAATACCATTATCAGTGTTGCTGATGGTACAGTTCTTAACATGGACGCCTGTGACGGGAGCTTCATTAGCGTACCTACCGAGACTTCCAATGCTAATACCGTGACCAGGCCCACAAATGATTCCTTCAAGGTTAACGTTAACAGCCCCATCACCCATGGAGATACAATCATCCCCTGTACCGATCTTTGCATTGCTCACTGTAACCTCTTCTGAGCGCCCAATGTGAATGCCATCCGTGTTAAGACTGTCAGCTGGTGCATCAATTGTTATCCCAGATAGTGTTATGTTTTTACACTCCAAAACTGCCATGTGATACAACTTACTGTTCAACGAGCTAATCCCATCAATCTTAGCGTTGGTTAGGAAGTTGAACCTAAAATTCTGGCAAAAAATCATATTAGTCAGACACACAACATCAAAAGAAAAGATTATTACTATTAAACCTAGAAATGGAAACACAGACTTACGTAGGGAAGATTGTCGCAAGTGCCGGTCGCTGCACAATTGTTCTGCTTCCATGCTACTTGTCCTTGACCGTCAAAACTTCCTCCACCTGGGAGAGTAGTGACGGTAAGGCCTTCTACATGTTCGAATTTAACCCAACTATCTTCGCCTTTGAATACGGCTACTTCTGGTGGGGCTTTAAAGTTTCCGGCAATTTCAATAGTAATTGGGGCTTTGCATGGACCAAGAAGCTTCACAGCAGTCATTGTATATGTTCCTTTTGGAATCACAATTTTTGCGGGTGCTGTTGCTGCGCATGCTTCCTTCCATGCAGCCATGATAGCCTGTCATCTCAATAATGAATATATATGTTAAGTCGAGAAAATTTATTTGAGATTTTAATTACGTCACTTTTAGATGTATATCATATTATTAACATAATATATAAAGTATGACTTTTAAAACTTATTCATCAATAATATGAGTTATTTCCTTAAAATTGATATATAATTACTATTATGAATGAAATATAAAGGGGAGGAAATTAAAAAAGAACTAAATATATATTCCTATACCTTTTAAAAATAAGTAATCATACCTGTGTTGCATCTCCATCAGGCTTTGCACCAAGGTTTGTTATGTCAATGGGAGTTTGTGATCTTGCTATAGATACAAACAAATAGAAAAATGAAATGAATAATTGGTGATTGAATGTTTTCATTTTTGTTCTTTTTTTTGTTTTTTTTTTAAATAAATTAATTTTTTTTGTTTATTTTATGAATGTTTATTGGCTACTACTCACCTTATCTTTAAATATGATATCCCTTGAAATTTTACACCATTAATTTATATTCCAAATTGAGGTAAGAGCTAAAATTTTGCTATGTTTGTAGTTACACATAAATTTCTCTCCAATAAAAATGTCATTTCTTTGATAATTATATTTTTTTAACTATAAACTATAATTAAGATAAAAAAAATCTAAATTTGTAGCATTAATTTAGATGATAATAAAAGTAAACAAGTTGAAGGATAGTAATTAAATACACTAAAGGATTTACATAATGACCATTAAAAATTTAAAAAAAAATAAAAGAAATATTAGAGGCTAATATAAAAAGGAATGATTATGGATAGTTATTATTATTGTTTCTTCACTTGATCAATTAAATTAAATAATCACAAGTATATTGAGTTTTCAACTAGCTATTTGTGCCTTCAAATTTCACTCTATAGTTGAAGTTTTCAATTTAATGATTTACGGGAAAATTCATGTTCCTTTAATGTCAAAATTGTATTTCAGACCCTAATTCTTGTCGTGTTAGTTTTCTAAACTAGAGTTCAAATTTGTTAAAATTATGTTGTCTTATTTGTTCAACAAAAGTCTAGAATGAATTATAACAAACATTATAACTAAATGCACAAATAAAAGATGAACAAAATAGTAAATACAAAAATCAAAAGATATCGAAGAATAAATATAAGTATCTTCTTAGTGACTTGTATTGAGTATCTTCTTGACTTGTATTGAGTATCTTATTGACATGGTGGTTAAGGAATAAGGAATTGCATGTTCTATGATGAATCGACGGTGCAAGAAGACAAGTTATATTGTTGGAGGAGTGACCACAGTAATGTGGTTCTTTGTCTGAGAGGGAGATCGTTGAGTGTACATCCCAAATCCCACATTGAAAATATAAGATTGCGTTGACAATTTATATAAGTGATCCAGGGTCAAATTAATATGAGGTCTTTTAGGAAGGTGCCTAAAAACGAGTTCATGCGGGCTCTGTTTGAAGTAGACAATATTGTACTAATGCATATCATTCAAGTCTAGTGACCCCAACAACAGTAATTATAAAATGAAGGAGAGAAGTAGAAAATGTAGTAAGGATAATATCATCAACATACAAGAGTAAATAAATAGTGGAAAACCTTTGAAAGTCGTACATAATTAAGAAATTATCACATGTGATGTGAAAATATCAATGGTGGAAACCAAATTAGCAAACTCGTGGCCCTAATATCATTTCTGAGGGGCTTATTTAAGCCCATATAAAGGCTTGTTGACCCGATATACATTATTCGAAAAATTTGGACCCTAAAAGCCTATGAGTTGGTGTATAAAATCTGCCTCTTAAAGATCAACATGAAGAAAACATTCTTGATGTCAAGTTGATGGATGAGCCATTTTTCAAATAAAGCAAGACTAATTATTGTGCGCAGTGCGAACGGTTGCGGCCTTTTCTACCAGACTATAATACATTCACAATTAACATCAACCTGTATAATAAGAGATCTTGTTTGATTCGTCCCAATGCAAAGATTATTAATATTCACTTTTTATAATAATTCGTTATGTATAATAAGAGATATTAAGCATTAAATAAGTGCATTGGATAGTGTGAAAAATAACCAATGTCCCATTCTCTATGAATAAGAAGGAGTATTGTTTATAAGACACTTATCCTAGAGGACATGTGACAAGAGGAGACCATATTTTGGTTGTTACAAGAGATACATGACAAACCATTATACAAGGACTTATCTACTCAAATAGAGCTTAAAGAAATTAAACTATTAAATTATTGAGAAGATAAATACTTCCTCCGTTTTTTTTTCTCATTAACTTTTTACATAGTTTTCAATGTAAAATTTAAACCTCAATAAAATACACATAATAAAAAATTATAAAAGCTACGTAATAAAAAAGTATACATTAAGACGAATCAAATGAAATCTCACATGGATATATTTTATCTTTTAAATATGTGTCAAAAACATTAATTAAGTTTCTCTCTCCTTCAGATAGAATATTCCAAATAGGAAGAACATTAGAGAACGGAGGGAGTTGTTCTAATGAAGTGAAGTATTATTTTATTTTTGAAACATGGTATATACTAATATCATGATTGTACCTTCTGCAATGCAAATAAGAGTTGTAAACAAATAATGAGTTATAGGAGAGTAGTCTAATAAGTCTTATAGGTTATTTTTGTTGTAACTTTTAGCTATTTTAGTTTTCTATGGAATGCTTAAAAAAAATACTGGTATTATGATATTGATTTATACTAGAGGCAAAAGTAAAGATAAAATCCATTTTTAAAATTTTCTAAACTTTATTTCAAAAATTTCTTTGAGTTTATCTCAAGGCTTTAATTTACAAAAACTTTAATTAATTAGAATTTATGTAAAGTTAATGAATATTTATTTTTTTCATTTAAAGATTTAGCACTAGTGCTTTTAATGAGTTAAGATCATTCAAAGATGGAAGCGAGAAAATTTAACAAACTAATATTATTCCATAAATTTATTAGAATTTCTCACGTTATAACATACAAAATAATCAAAATTTAAGTAAAGTTTTACAAAATTTCCGTATAAAAATTAAAAAGCGAATTACAGGCTAGCTGGGGCAGGTGCACCACAAGCAATTGGGTTTTGTTTGCCGGTTGTAATAGGCTTAACATTTTTACACATTGAGACAGCACCACCAGCAAATGTCAAGTCGATGTCAGCTAGCTCCACCTTGTCACAAGGAAATCCACTACTACACAATAGCTTCACAGCCTCCTTTGCTCCTGCTGTCCCCTTAATATTCTTGAAACTGATGTTACTGAGCTTGACCTTAGATGGTGTCTATAATACCATTCACCACAAGAAAAAAAGGAAAAACAACCAAATGTTAGAGCATAAGTTATAGTGTTAGATATTAATTTAAACATATCAATACGGATCCAACTAGATGTAAACCAGCTCAAACAACTACATATGTACAATATAGAACTACTTTTAACTCGACCAAAAATCATAATTATTGAAGTGAGAATTGATTTTTGTTCAACGATTGGTAGAATGATGATGATGATGATGATTGGTAGAATGATTAATAATATAATAGTGATATTGTAAATATACCTTTGCCTTGCAGTGATTGTAGGGGCAATATTCTTGATCGATAAGCACAGGAGTAAGGACATTGTCAACAGTGATGTCTTCAAAGTGGAGGTCGGAAGCACTAGTTTCAAATGAGTTGAGCCAAGACTTAATCCTAATACCATTATCAGTGTTGCTGATGGTACAGTTCTTAACATGGACACCTGTGACGGGAGCTTCATTAGCGTACCTACCGAGACTTCCAATGCTAATACCGTGACCAGGCCCACAAACGATTCCTTCAAGGTTAACGTTAACAGCCCCATCACCCATGGAGATACAATCATCCCCTGTACCGATCTTTGCATTGCTCACTGTAACCTCTTCTGAGCGCCCAATGTGAATGCCATCCGTGTTAAGACTGTCGGCTGGTGCATCAATTGTTATCCCGGATAGTGTTATGTTTTTACACTCCAAAACTGCCATGTGATACAACTTACTGTTCAACGAGCTAATCCCATCAATCTTAGCGTTGGTTAGGAAGTTGAACCTAAAATTCTGCAAAAATCATATTAGTCAGACACACAACATCAAAAGAAAAGATTATTATTAAACCTAGAAATGGAATCACACACTTACGTAGGGAAGATTGTCGCAAGTGCCAGTCGCTGCACAATTGTTCTGCTTCCATGCTACTTGTCCTTGACCGTCAAAACTTCCTCCACCGGGGAGAGTAGTGACGGTAAGGCCTTCTACATGTTCGAATTTAACCCAACTATCTTCGCCTTTGAATACGGCTACTTCTGGTGGGGCTTTAAAGTTTCCGGCAATTTCAATACTAATTGGGGCTTTGCATGGACCAAGAAGCTTCACAGCAGTTAGTGTATATGTTCCTTTTGGAATCACAATTTTCGCTGGTGCTGTTGCTGCGCATGCTTCTTTCCATGCAGCCATGATAGCCTGTCATCTCAATAATAAATGTATATGTTAAGTCAAGAAAATTTATTTGGAATTTTAATTACGTCACCTTTAGATGTAACTAAATATATTCTTTCAAAAATAAGTAATTATACCTGTGTTGCATCTCCATCGGGCTTTGCACCAAGATTTGTTATGTCAATGGGACCAGGAGTTTGTGATCTTACTATAGATACAAACAAATAGAAAAATGAAATGAATATAAGATTAAATGTTTTCATTTTTTTCTAGTTTTTTTTTTTTTTTTTGTAAAAAAGAAAAGGGATTATTGAAAGAATATTTTTTTGATGAATTTTTATTGATTGCTACTCACCTTATCTTTATATAGAGTATCTGTTATTATTTTTCACCATTAATTTATATTCTAAATTAAGGTAAAAGCTAATATTCAGCTAAGTTTGTCGTTATAAATAATTTTCTCTCCTATAAAATTGTCATTTCGTTCATAATTATACATCTTTTTTAATATAAACTAAATATAAGATAAAAATCTGGATTTGTAGCATTATTTTAGATGATAATTAAAGTAAACAATGTGAAGAATAATGTTCAGATACATCAATGGATTTACAAATGGATATAAAAAGTTTAAAAATAAATTAACTAAAAAAATACAAGAGGTTAACATATCTTTATTTTTGTTAGCAAAAATTATGTGTTATTTTTTTATTAAAAAACACATTTTTTTGGTATTGTATACTTTAGGCCTATTAATTTAATGTTTTCTTTTCTAATTCTACTTAGGCCTATTAATTTTTTGGTTCACAATAGGGTTTTAAGGCTCCAAATCAAAAATAAAAAAACTTAGTGGCATATCACACATGAATGAACACTACATTAGAAAATATTTTTAATATTACAGTAATTATTTTCATCCTTTATCGATTTGGAGATATGTTATCTTAATTATCGTTGGTGTTGATTGTTTCCTTTACTATGAAAAGTTTATGAATTTGCATTTCAGCTGGTCTTGAACGAGAAAACCTCATAATGAGATCGTCAATTTGGGCCGGTTTAATTCGCATTGTAACAACCTGAGCTTTTTTTTCATTTTCTAGGCATTTTTAATTTTGATCTTAAAGGTATCAATTTTGACTTTAAAGGTATCAATTTTCAAAATTAATACCTTTAAGGTCTAAATCGATAATGCCCAGAAAATTAAAATGTTGTTGCACGCATGCATTAAGCTGGCCCAAAAATTGACGGTCTCATAATGAGACCGTCTCGTCCAAGTTTTTATGTTTGCATTTTGCTTTTATGTTTTTATAAGAATTTTTTTCAAGGTGAAATTATCCTTAATAATCTCATTTATCTTTCTATTGTAAATAAAATCTCTATTATGATTAAATCTAATATTCATATTAAACTTGGCTTTTGATCTGTTTTTTCCCTTTGCTTGCTTTATTTGGACTTAAGAAAAAACCTTCTTGTCCTTACTTTGCCATGGGCATTTCACTTATTATACTTAAACTTAAACCTAAATCGGCCAACCAAGTCTGCCTAAATTTCTAGTTTTCTTACTAAAAGATTCACTTTATAAAATATTCATCATAAGCCCACATCAAAAATCAAGCATGAAGCATTTATACACATGTGTTAGAGACATAATTTCAAAAGTCGATTAAAGACGACACATTACACAACACACGTAAAATTTAAAATAGAGGGAATCAAATTCATACAACTCATTAAATTTTGGGTGCGTAAATGCGAGTCGAATACGATGGATTAAACTACCCCAAGCCAAGCTATGGTCCCTTAGCAAATATCATACAATCAATTAGCAACAATAAGGATGCAAATGTACAACAAAACTAACATTTAGAAAATTGTTTCCCATTAGTGTTTTACTACAAACAGCTACTCTTGTGAAAGAACGTCTCTCAAAAGACGACTTCAAAGCAAGAGACTTATGTTTTTATTTTTTTTTAACTTGTATTAATTGGGCTATTTAATACGTCTTCTAAAAAGACCGTCTCTGACAACAATTTGTTACCACAAAAGTTACAATAAGAAAGTTGCCCTGCCTTACATGATAGTTGTACATGAGATTAACAGAATATAAGATACAAGTGGATCGTACACATCAGTTTGGAAATACAAAAATTGAGTGGCCATAGAATGATTATTTTGGTTAATAATTACTCATTCTTAAATGAGACGGTCTCACAGTGATATCAAAACTATTGACCTAATCCAATATACATTTTTGTTAAAAACAATCACTTATAATGTTAAAGTGATTACTTATAATTTTAATATAATTACTTTTTATAGTCTGAAAGTGAGACTTATGCTGAAAATTAATTGAAGAACTGAACTATTATATAGACCCGTCTCATGGTGAGACTGTCTCATACCAGATGAGTTGGTTCATAATTCCTTCCTTTTATTTTAGTTGCTAGGATTTTTAAGCAAATATTACAAAAATATTATATTTGTGTCAGAAAGATTATTGTAACTTCTAAAAAGATATATGAGTGTAAAAGTTAATAAGGTATGATTTATGAAAAACATAAAAGCATACAATTTAATAGTTAATTTTTTGCTAAAATAATAATTTAGTAATTATTAAAAACGATTAAAATAAGAGCGATTCAAATAAGCTAGTCTCTTTCTGTCTCAATTAATAATATTTTCATTTAGTTTGTCCTATTAATTTTACATTTTTTTTCTTTTCAACAATGATTTCACTCTCTTTTACTTTATCAATAAATTTATTCTCTTTTTATTTTAACCATTAATTTTTATAATTTACTTGTATTTTTTAATCTTAGGTTTTATTTAGTCCTTGAAAAAAAATCATTAAAAGATACTTATTAATCTGTAAGTTCACTTCTAATCAGTAAAAATCAGTTGCATTCAATTTCAATTGATAAAACTCAGTTATAATCTAAAATTAAAAGCCAGTTGTAAATAGTAAAAATTAATATCAATTATTCCCTGCGCTCTCTATAAAGTTCCCAAAAGGAATGTTTATGAGAATTAAGAAAGATAGAATATTTTAGATAGTGAATATATTATTTTTTTTTGAAGATTGAATATATTATTTAATTGATTAATAAATTTTAGGGACCACAGGCATTAAAAAAACTATTAAAATAAAATTAGTAGAAAAAATGTAGGGACCACAGCTAATAAAAAATTAGATTTATAAAGTTAGTGGAAAACATGTGAAGACCATAAGGAATATTAAAATGTTAAATTGAAGTTACTGAAGGATATGTGGAGTACATGAGCATTATAAAAATATACTACCCCTATTCAACCTGCATGTCCTATTTTCTTTTTTGGCACTATACACTCTTAATTTGTATTTTACTCTTAATTTATAGTTAAAACATAGTCTTGTGAGATTTTATTTGATTCGTCTCAATACAAGGATTATTAATATTAAATTTTTACTCCCTCCGGTCCAGTTTAGATGTCCCATTTGACTTTTGGTACTATTCACTCATCACTCTTAATTTGTATTTTACTCTTAATCTATAAGTTAAAACATAGTCATGTGGAATCTTGTTTGATTCGTCTCAGTACAAGGATTATTAATATCAATTTTTTATAATTTTTGATTAAGAATAATTAGAGATATTAAAGGTTAAAATGTTGCCTCGGCATGTGTGAAAAGTCAAATGGGACATCTAAACTGGACCGGAGGGAGTATAATTTTTATATTAAGAATAATTTGAGATATTAGGAGTTAAAATATTACCTCGACAAATTTAAAAAAACTAAATGAGACATTTAGACTGAATAGGAGGAAAGGGTATTTTTTCCAAAATTTATGATATAAAAAAAATTTCTACAAGAACAACAAATAAAATTCTCAAAAATAACAAATGAAAACTTCCGGAGGAGTAAAAATCACATTAATAAGAATTCTAATTTCCTATACTATATAGTAGGGCTATAAATAATAGACAAGAGTAGTAAATATAAGAAGGCTATTGTCTTACCCAATTTTTATTTGTCGCCACCCTTTTAATGAAATCGCCACCCCTATTTTTTTAAAAAAAAAAAATTAAAAATTACAAAAATGCCATTGACCTAAAACTACCATAAAATCTAACTCAATAACAATTTTTCATTCTAACTTTTTCATAATTCATAATTCAAACGAGTGGCTAATATGTATATCAACATCAAAACTCAATAAAGTTTATTAATTATTTTTAAATAAATATAATCACAAAACAATAAATTACATAAATAAATTAAATAAAACATAATCACAAAATAATATATTAAATAAATAAATTAAATAATAAATAATGAATAAAAAACAAAAAAAAATTAAAAATCGCATGGTAAAATCGCACAAAACGTGCTATTGTACAATCGCACATTTTGTGCTATTGTACAATCGCACATTTTGTGCGATTATACCATGCCATTTTTCAAATTTTTTTTTTTAATAAATAAACTTAAACATTAATTAATTATAAATAAAATTTATTAATTATTTTTAAATAAATATAATCACAAAACAATAAATTACATAAATAAATTAAATAAAACATAATCACAAAATCACAAAATAATATTTTAAATAAATAAATTAAATAATAAATAATGAATAAAAAACAAAAAAAAAAAATTAAAAATCGCATGGTAAAATCGCACAAAACGTGCTATTGTACAATCGCACATTTTGTGCTATTGTACAATCGCACATTTTGTGCGATTATACCATGCCATTTTTCAATTTTTTTTTTAATAAATAAACTTAAACATTAATTAATTATAAATAAAGTTTATTAATTATTTTTAAATAAATATAATCACAAAACAATAAATTACATAAATAAATTAAATAAAACATAATCACAAAATAATATATTAAATAAATAAATTAAATAATAAATAATGAATAAAAAACAAAAAAAATTAAAAATCGCATGGTAAAATCGCACAAAACGTGCTATTGTACAATCGCACATTTGTGCTATTGTACAATCGCACATTTTGTGCTATTGTACAATCGCACATTTTGTGCTATTGTACAATCGTACATTTTGTGCGATTATACCATGCCATTTTTCAATTTTTTTTTTTAATAAATAAACTTAAACATTAATTAATTATAAATAAAGTTTATTAATTATTTTTAAATAAATATAATCACAAAACAATAAATTACATAAATAAATTAAATAAAACATAATCACAAAATAATATATTAAATAAATAAATTAAATAATAAATAATGAATAAAAAACAAAAAAAAAAAAATAAAAATCGCATGGTAAAATCGCACAAAACGTGCTATTGTACAATCGCACATTTTGTGCTATTGTACAATCGCACATTTTGTGCTATTGTACAATCGCACATTTTGTGCTATTGTACAATCGCACATTTTGTGCTATTGTACAATCGCACATTTTGTGCTATTGTACAATCGCACATTTTGTGCGATTATACCATGCCATTTTTCAATTTTTTTTTTAATAAATAAACTTAAACATTAATTAATTATAAAATAAATACAATCACAAAACAATAATTTACATAAACAAATTAAATAAAACAATAGATAATGAATAAAAAAACAAAAAAAAAAGAAAATCGCATGGTACAATCGCACAAAATGTGCGATTGTACAATAGCATATTTTGTGCGATTTTAACAGGATTTTTTCTTCTTTTTTTTTTTTATTTTTTTAAATATTTCGAAACGAAAAACAAACTTACCGAATCGTATTCTTGTTCATTTTGGTTCGCCATTGTAGTACGATTACTAAATTTAGCTAATTTCGATTGGGAGCGTTTTTGGTTTAAGAAATTTTTAGATATCTGAAATTTGAATTTTTAATACAGCTTTTCATTCCTTCTATAGTAACTTTAATTAATTTATTATTATTTTTTTTATTTATTTTTTTTTTAAATAGGGGTGGCGATTTCATTAAAAAGGTGGCGACAAATAATAATGCCCTTGTCTTATTGTCCCTACACCACCGACCTCCTAATCCTAATCCCCCAATATGTTTTCCAAATCATAACAAAATCTCACCTTCATCATCATCATCATTATCACCTTCTCCTTCTTCCTCCACAAACACTTACTCTTTTTCCCAAACACACCCTATCATCTTCAACCCACCCAAATCAAAATGGATAATAATAATAACAATAATAATAATAATAATATCAATAATAATAATAATAATAATAATGTCTCTGCAGATTCCTCCACTTCTTCTTCATCTACCACCATTAATCCCAACAACAAAGATCATTTCTTGAGACATCTCAATAAACTTTCTCACAAGATCTCTAAACCCACTCCCTTAAACCTCCCTGTTCCACCTTCAAACGTCACCGTTTCTTCCTCCTTTATCCCCACTAGACCGCCTCTTGAACCGCCGGTTCACCCTCCACAACAACAACAACCCCCGGTTTATAACATCAACAAGAGTGATTTCCGTGATGTTGTCCAGAAACTCACCGGTTCACCTGCTCACGCCGCTCAGCCGCCGCCGATTCATGCTCCTAAGCCGGCTAGTTCACGCCTTCAGCGTATTCGCCCACCGCCGTTAGCGCAGCTTAGTGCTCGTCCACCTTCTTTGCTAAACTCCGCTGTTAATGGCGTCAACCCTCTCTCTCCTCTCCCACCTCTCCCGAGTTGTCACGCGGCAGCTGAGAGTCCTATCTCTGCTTACATGAGATTTCTCCATACCAGTGAATCTTCTCTCAATCGTACAGGTCAGATTTTTCCTTCGACCTCTGCTAATTCTCCGGCGGATTTAACGGCGATGCTTCCTCCATTTGGATGTTTTCCGTCACCTAAATCGCCGTGTCCACTTCTTTCTCCGACGGGAAATGGTACGTTAGGGTTTCCGATTTCTCCGACTGTCCCTAGCCCTAAATGGAGGGATTTGTGACACCTTTCAGGTAAATTTTTGGTTGATTATAAAAAATTATATATATTTTATCATAGATTTATGTGATCAGAAAATGTATGAATCAAGGATGAAATTTGAATGAATAGAATTTTAGAGATGTGCATGATGTTGTTGGATAATGGAGATGTAAATGGATATTTAGAAAGAGAAGATCAATAGACTTTTGTTTTTTTTTTTTTTCTAATCTCTTAATGGAAAAAAATGAATTGACTATATAGTTTATATATTTATCTTATTCTAGTTTTAATTGTAATGAATTCTCATTGATTGGTAGCTCACTAGTTTTTGATATCTTTATTCAAAATTTATACATACATGTATGATAACTTGATAGTGTTAGTTTTGGTTTGCAAATTTTGTCAACTTATTGATTAATGTTTAATAATATGCTCTATTAGTGCAAAAAAATGTAAATCATTGGCTCTTAATTGAATATTAAGAGATATTACAATTTTGCATAAAGTACCAAATTCATAAGATGTGATGGTGGTAGAGTGTTAAGTCTAGGCTAGACGTATTGTGAACTTATCGTGAGGTGCATATTTCATAAGCCAAGAAGATATCATATACGTGATGGTAGAGTGTTAAGTTTAGGCTAGACTTATTGTGAACGATAGCCTATTATCTATGAATATGAGGTGCACACTTCATAGCCAAGAAGGTACCATCCTACAACCATATGACAATAGGAGCAAAGACTCTAATGACTTATAACGTGTGCACACTGTCTTTAATTTATATGATAAATTATCCAAACATAGAGACTAGAGTTTTTGACATGATGTTTAGTCATGTTTGTGGTGAAAAGATGTAATCTTTCTAACTTTCCTCATTTGTTTGAACAACTTGGTCATATTTGAATGTGGTACTATAGGAATTTTGGGTTTTTGGTTTGATTTTGTGATGTTTTGTTGATTGATTAGTGTCTATATTGGAAGATTCTAGGCTGATATAGATTTTACTAATGAATAAGTTGCTGGTTTGGAAGAAAATAAGTCTATTATGGTTGAATTCATGTATTAAATGCACATAGAAAATGTTAGCACTGTGCTCTTTGAGTTGTAGGTGGGATTTTGGGTCCTTTGAAGTTCTGTGGATGCTTAATTGGGTCCTTGTGGAACCAGTCTTACATAATTGGGTCATTTGAAGTTCTCCGGTGGCCAAACGGTCTTGTCTATTAGGGAATGTGATTGCAAGATAATTTTTACGGCCCTTCTGGTCGTTCGTATCTAATGATAGGAATGATAATAAAAATTTTAATGTGATATTCGAGAAAACTATACTCCATTGATAAGGTTTTTGGTCGTATTTGTCATACGCTAGTCATTTTTGTCGTTATATAGAAGTTCATTCACTTCTATTATCATTCAAAAAGGTTGTTTTTAGAGGCAATGAAAATTTGTTCAGAAAATCACATGTTTGGGATCGAGAGTTTCAGCATCATGAGAATGATATATCACATTTTAATTTTTAAAGTAAAACTCACCTCTATTATATTATTTAATGCCATTAATTAAACGCCCCGTTAGAGTACAATATTTGCACGGGTTTAATGTAGTGTGGATTAAGGTTGTGGGACTACTTGGATCTTGACAATTTCCTTTCTGAGTTGTTGGGTAGAAACTTTTGTGAGTTTTTCAGAATCCACGCTCCTCATCCCTTGAATTTGCCGTCCGATCTGCCAAAAACTCACTTTAGTTTGATATGTAGCAAATTTGACGAGATAGAGGATCAGCGGACATTAAACCCCTGTTTTAGGTGTGTTTCTTATCCTGATAATGTCCAAAGTTGTGCATTACTGATTCCTAATTGGAATCTGATAAATGATAATTACATATGGTAAAGTAGAAACTTCAAAGTATGTAATGTGTTTATTTTAGTGATGTGGGACGTTTTGGTCAAAGTTTCCTTTTGGAATTCAAACTTGAATGCTTGTCTTTATTATGGTTGTCACATCTTAACTGCTCTTATACCTTTCCATCCATATGTCATTTTTGAGTTTCTGTGTACGTTAATACTGCAAAATATGGGTCGCATTACTTTAGGGTTACATTAGCGTCCTTATGAAATATTCACGATTAATAGCAAGTATAATTGAACAGAGAAGTATATAGGCCGTGATTATCATGAAATCATGGGTGTTTGGCAAACAATCGATAGTTGATAGTTGGTAGTTGATAGCTGATTACAATAGTTGATTTGACCAGCTGATTTTATTAACTGGTTTGACAATTGATTTTTAACCCACTGCTAAGAGCATCTTGTTAAAAAACTACTTATTCATAACAATAAGTTGTTTCAAGTCAACCAGCAGATTTACCAAACATCAGCATTGACTAGTTTAACCATTCAATTCTCTAAAATTGCCCAAAAAGCTACTTCATCGAAAACCCAAAAACATATGTGGAGTAGTTTTATGGTCTATTCTGCAACGGCGACCATATTTTTGCATCATGCAAATAATGAATTAAGAATTATTTGACATTTTTAGTACTAGTTAAACTTTAAACATAGGTTACTTGTGGTGAAAAAACTCCTAGAAAATTCTGGGGCATGTGCAGAACTTAATAACCAGAAACATGTCCCGCAATTAGTGATAATTTTTTATAATCCAACTATCTTACATGTTATGAGTAAGTTTATCGGACCATCCATGTGGTAAAATTGTACTCCCTCCGTCCCTGAGAATTTGCAGCATTTTCTATTTTCGTCCGTTCCACTTAAATTGTAGCATTTTTATTTTTGGACTTTCTTTTAATCTCATTCATACATTTTAACTCTCTTTTAATTTCATTCACGCAATTCATTCTCTCTCTTCATTTATTGCCACTTCCTTAATTCTCACCAATTTTCTCTTTGCTATTATCTCATAGGGACGGAGGGAGTACGTTAAATTGTTAATCACTCTAGTAGTCTAGTTACTAGTTAGCTGTAGAGATATTATAAATTTAATCATAGGATGCTTTGATTGGTTTATGCTTGTAATCATTTCTGGGTAACTTGTTCAACTTCTCTACCCTTTATTTATTTTTTTTTTGTTATTTAATGTATTCTATGTCCATCTTACATGATACTCCTTCCGTTCCATTCTTATTGTTCACTTTTTCTTATTTAGTTATCTCATTTTAATTGTTTACTTTCTATTTTTAGCAAAGATTTTTTACCTATATACCCCCAACTACCCCAACTTATATTATTTAAATTTTTAAAATACCCCACCTACCACCTTTTCAATTATTATAATCGCTTAAATACCCCAACTACCACTTTTACAATTATTATAATCACTTAAAATATCCTACTACCATTTTTCTTAATTTGCGTGCCCACTTAAAGGTGGACAATTAGAATGGGACGAAGAGAGTATGATATAAAATTGATATGTGATAATTGATATATGTCCCTTTATTTTTTTTATTTATTGACCAAGTATTAGAGTATACTACTCCATTACTATTTCTCTTCCATTTGCTTGCCGCATAAAAGCTCAAAATCTCTTGATTATATGTATAATAATGTAGCTATGGCCTTTAATTAGCAAAGGTAAAGCATAACGTTGTATAGGGTTCTAAATTTTTTTGGGTTAAAAAGATTTTTTTTATATGCAGGTTAAATTTAATTTGAATTAAATTTAGATATAATTTATATTTGACTAAATATACATAAAGTATTTAGGATAAAAAAAGTTACTTAATATAAGAAGGATAAGACAAAATTTTTGTTATGGTTACTATATATAAAGAAAATGTTACTATGTTATAAATTAAGAATAGTTTTTAATATCTTTGGAAGATTCAGTTTATTTTAGAGTATATTTATTATTTATTTAGAGTTGAGAGACTCTTTGACCACACTCTCATCTATAAGTTCTTCAAAAGAAAATGAGTTCTTGTCGTTCCTTTCTCTACAGACCCTGATCATAGTTTTCTATGAGAGGGATACACTGGATATGACATCATCATCATCATCATACCCAGTGTATCCCGAACATAGATAAATCTATGTTCAGGGTCTGGGGAAGGAAGATAGACGGCGTCTCATACCCATAAGGAGAGGGCGGTCGAAAGAGTCCCCCGGCTCAAGAAGGGTCTTCAAGAGAGGAAACCTGCAAGAAAACCGAAAACCTGCATCTTACATCTTACACCCATGTTTGCCAAGCGTAGAGATCAATTAACTGATAGCAAAGTATACACTGAATATGATGATGATGATATTTTCACTAGTGCTATAAAATTTATAAAATTAAGGTGTAAAAAAAACTTGTTTCATTTGTTAAAAAAGTGTCTCTTGACATGCTCACCATGGTTGCCTTGGAATGGGTAAGGTGTAATTGTTGGATAGTCCTAAGTTTGGTAAATAAAAATGAAAACTAATAATGCAATAAATAGTAAAGTAGGGAAAGGTCTTCCAGTTTTGGTCAGTGTTGTAATTACTTTAAGGGGATATCAGTCAAAAGAAGAGTTAATAAAGTGAAAATAAAGAGAAAGAAACCAAACATTGGTGCTTTGTGGGCTAATTTGTTCCTGCAAAAGTTAAATAAAAATGGCTTATTTTCATGTTTATTGGTGAAATGGGAATTATTTGTTTGGCTTTGTGGTGGCCAATCTTTTGGGAAATGAGCAAGATAAAGCCTACTTTCACTATATATCTATATCTATCTATCACTTATCAATCATAGGCCCATACTTGCATTTTGCTTTATTTGTTCACATATTCTTGTGGGAGACGGTCTCTTTGAGATAACATTTTTTATTGGATTGGTCCTTTAGGAAAAATGTAAAGTAACTATAGACAATAAGCTTTAATGGATTGGGTCTGAGAGACGTCTCTCAGAAAGATAGTCTCTCATGAGACTGGCTGTTATTTGTTTATCAGATCGTTTTATTGTGAGGTGACTTTAATTCTCAAATTACTTTAGAAAAAGACTCCTTTTGTACAAGTGCGAAGTTAGATTTTATTATTTTTGAATATTTTTTACTGCTAGACTATTTGTATGGGTCAATCTTACAGTGAGATGGTCTGATACAAGATGTACTATATTTGTTTTATGAAATTTGTTATTTGTTTATTACATGTTACAAGATGTACTATAAGTGTTCCATTTTTTATATTGGGTTAAATTTCATCTAAATGTCTCATTGTTATTTTGGGAACGTTAACTTTATCAATTTACTCTTATTGAATTTAACTTTTTAACGCTTTTAAAAGCAATATTGAGTTACCTTTTTCATTGGTTAAATCACACTTACTAATCTACTTTATCCTGATCAAAATTTATAAAAAGTAGAGTATACTTTTTCTCTTTTATTGTCTCATTTGTCTACCTAAAAATTATGAAAAGTCAAATACTTCATGATACTTCAGGTGAATAGAAGAGAGCAACGTTTAGTTCTTACTCATATATTTAATTTCTATTTTTTTTATTTCAGCTACACAATACTATTCTTTAACTTTTCCATCATATATTAAATTTTTCATATTCCCACGATAGATATTTATGGGATTCCCTTTGTCCTATTGAAAAAATATATATTAATTTAATAAAATGAAATTTTATGAAAAATGGGAGAAATATAAATAATATGAAAAAGGTAAATTAAATATATGAATAAAAATGAAAAAATAAAAAAAATTCATTAACAAAAAGATCTAACAAATTTAATGAAATTGACTAGAAAGTAAAAATGTGGGATAAAATTTGGGAATTGTTGTAGAAGAAAGAGGGTAGAATTAAAGGTAGCAGTCCACTAACTTGCTGAAATGGAAATGATACAGTGTGTATGCCTAACTTTGCCGTACCTAGGCTTGCTCTTTTACTATCTTTTCTTTCATTTACTTTTTAGATAGCGTAAAATGTAAAAAAAAAAAAAGAAAAATAAATAAATAATAAATAAATAAATCACTTTAAAAGAAAAAATCTAAAAAAATTGATTTGAGTCACAAAATTAGCTCAGGCCATTCGATTTGTACTTTGTAAGTTGATTTGAATTGTGCCTTGTTGTGGGGACTGGGGACTTATACTCAATTTGAATTCAATTTGATGTAGAATTATAACACGATATAAAATTGATTATATTGCGTCTATCATTAAGTTGCACTCAATCATACAAACTACTAAAGCAGCAATGGAATCTAACAGGTGACACTTCCACAAGAACCAATCCCTCCCTCAAGAATGCATATCTAATTTTGTCAATATCTCAATTATATTTTATTCTACATTAATTACTAACCTATCAATATCTCAATCATATTCTAAATTAACTTAGCCAGCCAAATTTAGGCTACATTAGCTTAATCTGTCAAAATTTCCATTTTGTCTCCAAATCTAATTCGGTATTATATTATGATTTCAGAAGATTATTATTATTTTTTATCACAGTAATTTTTGTCCCCAAAGTTAGTGAAAATGGAAACAATTTAAATTTAATTAGCCAAATTAGAGAAGATTATTATTATTATTATTATTATTATTATTATTATTATTATTATTATTATTATTATTATTATTATTATTATTATTATTATATTATGATTTCAGATATATTTCGGAATAGAAACATATTAAATACAAAATTTAAATTCTACTATTATATTCTACCTTTAAATTAAATTAAGAATTTGAAATACCACCTATTAAAGGTAAATATTTCTGAAATGTATCCAAAAATAATTGATCTAAAATGGAAACAAATTAAATTGGGAATACATTTTAAACAGTATAACAACATAATTAATGAATATAACTTCTCAACCTGCAGTACTTTATTTCACAAATTAAATTTACCTTTAAATTTAATTAAAAATTTGAAATACCACCTATTAAAATGGGAATACAATTAAAATAATTCTGAAAATGGAAACAATTTATCAGCCAAATTATAGGCTACATTAGCTTAATCTGTCAACATTTCCATTTTGTCTCCAAAAATAATTCGGTATCATATTATGATTTCAGAAGATTATTATTATTCTTTATCACAGTAATTTTTGTCCCCAAAGTTAGTGAAAATGGAAACAATTTAAATTTAATTAGCCAAATTAGAGAAGATTATTATTATTATTATTTTTTATTTTTTTTTTGGCAAAGTAAATATTATAAAATGCCAGAGAAAATAGCCGAAGCTTACAAAAGGCCCAAAAAGACTGAGAAGTCGACCCAGACGAAGCTCCTAAGGGACAGGCCCCTCGTCATTCGCTAAGTAAGGAAAATGACAACTCCCAAAAGAAGATTTACTAGACTATATATTCAATCTAGAACTTAACAAAGACAACCTAGGTAGATTAAAATTGTACAAAACATAAATATGATCAAAGCTTGCTTGGACTTGAATTCCAGGAGGAGTACTCTTGGGTGCGACTAAAAACAGCCTCAGCTCCAGCTAGAATGACACAAAAGTAGTACACAGAGGGCATCTGCAGGTACTCATTCATGGCAAGGGATTCCTACTAACCATCACTGCTAGGAGATGAGATACATTTACATATGGAATGTCTAGTCAACTAAGCAACAAAACAAACATCATTTACAAGCCAAAAGGGGATATAAGAATACAAACAGCAGTAATGTTCCATTTCGCTCCACAGTCAGCCACGAAGGGCAGCAGCAGTAGGTTCAAAACAGTCCCAAAATAGTATTTCAATTTATAGATCCAAAATGCAGCAGCAGCAACAATGTGAAACAGACCCAAATTGCAGCAGCAGCATTTCAATTCCATTAGGAGCTATACAACTTCATCAATAAAATTATGTGGTAGGAACATAACCCACCATAATATTAGACCAGATCAGCAAAACAATAAATGTCAGTTCATATATACCACGGATCATACCAGTTGCACATAGGGTACCTGCATCCAGTAGCTCAAAAAAGAGGTTACCAAGTAGTGTGCATTGACATATCCTAATATTTAAGCCTCTATATCATTCAAGGGATGCTTGAGGGTAGAGGAGGCTGTAACAGACTCAAATATCTTAAACTTAATCTTTCGGTAAATTATTCCGAAATTTTCATTCAAATTTCTAATCCTTTAAATACCCATTTCAAACCATTTTTAATTCCTAAACCTTGTTCTGATTTTGTAAATTCTTTTGAATATTAAACTTTAAAATATTATCTTGTTTAAAATCTTTTTATAAACACTAAAATATTATTTTATTATTTTATAGTACGAAAGTAAAATTTTATTATTATAATTACAGTTTTGTAAAACGTTACGTTTTAACTTTCTTCTTTAAACTAACATTACGACTTATTGTTTGTAATCTTATAACTTTGGTTTAATTAATTTATACCTAAAATGAGTTGTATTTTTATTATTAACTTTAAGTATAGTTTTAATCAAAATTTTCTAAGTAAACTATCATATTTTCATGATCAAACTTACCCATTATTCTAAAATATATACACTTAGATAAACTAGAACAAAAAAATATGATGAACCAAAAATTATTTCTATCAAACATATGATTTTTATCACTTACACAAGCTATCACCATTTTCTTATACAAGATAACTTTCTCCTACACTCCAACTCTTACAAATCAACTTACACACTCTAAATCTCTTACACAAGTTAGTCTTTTTCCATACTCATACTCTTATTCATACAATCTAAGAACTACAAAGTTGACCACACCCATTATAAATACCTCCCTTATCCATGAGATCACTTGCACCCCTTCATCAAATCTTTCTACCATTCTTTCTTATACCTTCACTTCATTAACATCTTACTACATTAATACTTTTATTATTAGTTAAAAGAATTCAAGAAAATGGAGCTTAGAATACTCTTTATTTAGCTTAAATCATCATCATTTTGGAGTATTATTGGGTTATTAATTTGGGTACATAATGTATCATTATTTTTGAAGTTGGGATTTATTTCTTTTGGGAGCTTATAGAAGATCATCATTATTTTGGAAGCTTAGATTAATTATCTTTGGAGCATAATTATCTATCTTGAAGGGTCTTATATCTTATTATTTTCCTAATTAGTACTTAGTACTAATCCTTGGTGTTAGTATGGTATAACTTCTTACCCTACTCTTTTTGTGAAATTTTACATTATATTTACTTTATAATATGCAAAGTATGAAATATGTTGATATGTTTTAGTAAGAAGTTAGTTTAATAAAACTATGATCAAGATTATATTAAGTATGTGTATGCTAAAAACATATTTAGTGTGTTAATTTTATAATCTTTAAACAAGTTTAGGATGTTGGGTGCAAAATTATATTCTAGTGATACTTATAAGTATGATTCATGTTATTATAAACTAGTGCTAGTATGTTTATGAGTTATATGTTACATTAGGAATGTTATTATATTTAAGGATTTTTATTTTAGAACTTTATTAATACGTTTATGTCAGCCTTCAAATTAGTTTATAAGATAGTAAGGTTATGAACTTTTTTTTTTTTTTTAAGTATGGTTATATTAATAATATTGTTATTATACGTTATTTTGGAGATTTAAGTTTATCCTCAAGGTTATAGTAAATTTCTAAGTTATTACGTAAAGTTTTTATTTTTGTAAGTTGTTATGTTAATCTAAGATTTAGTATGATAAATTAAATTAAGTCGTTCTTTTTATGTGAAAAGGGTCCCAAACACTCATAGGTCATTCGACCAATATCATAAAAAAAAATGTTGAGTTTGATTTACTATTTTAAATTATTAAACCAATTGTTGTGATAATAATAAAATAATTATTTAAAAAGATATGTTTGAGAAATTTTTAAAAGTTATTAAATATTGAAGTGTTTTTCTTGAATATATATGAGATTTCATAATAACAGTAACTTTTAATCACTATTCAGTACAAAATATTTTATTTGCTAACTATTTGACCAAAATTTATATAAAAGATGTTAATCTATTTTTTTTGTAAACATGCCTCTTAAATTATGTCTGAAATATTGATTTTTGTGATATTATAAGCTCTATTTGTTTTATAATTAGAATGTTGATTTTTGCAAATCTAATAAGTTTACTTGTTTTTCTAAACTTGAAAAAAATTATTTTTTTTGTGAGCTTGTTGAATTTTGGAAACTTATCCAAAGAATCAAATTTTAACTTGAATTTTAATTAGAATATTTAATTTGGTGAAGAAAACAAAAGTTTTATTTGTTTTAAAGATGAAAATGTTGATTTTGGAAACTTATTCCAAGAGAAATAGATTTTAGTTGCTACTTGTGGAAAATACTTATTTGGAGACTATTAATAGAATATTAAGTTATTAGTGTGAATTTTATGAGCTATTAAAATAAAGTTTAATGTGTAAAAAATTATGTAATGAACATATAAAGATATAAAAGTAAAAATTAATGTTATTAATAAGAAATATATTAAATAAATGAAATTACCACCTAGATGGTCAAAGTCAAATTCAAAGTCGACTTGTAGTAATAAAAATGTGATGTACCTGTGTGAATGTGTATTGATTGAATGACCCTGATAGTAAGGTAATGTCGAACCATGGACCGGCATGTAAAATCCCGGCGTCCGTGTTGGCCGGCACGTAAAATGCGGTGTAAGACAGGGGGTTCGCTACCTATCCTGTGGAGCTCGAGCATAAACATTGTATTGGAGGAGTGACGACTCCCACCACAGTTAGGGTTTAGGGCTACGGTCCTCACCTAACCAGACCCTTACATATATCAGGTGTCATATTGTTGTGTTTGTTGATTAGTGATGAACTTGATTAGTGGCCTATGAATCATGGTACGGTTATGAGTATTATTAACCAAATGAACTTACTTCAGTGTTAAGATTACCAAATTGTATAAATGGCAGTAACGTACTTCTGTCAGGATTTAGAATGGTATCTTAATGACTAAAAAGTATGGAACAATAAAAGAATATAATAAAAGTATACAATGGTGTCAATTAATTTGAAATTAGTATTTAAATTATTATTTTGTAAGTGTAGTATATAATTTTTATATTTTGAGTTGGATAGGATGTTATGCTCGGCGTTACCGCTGACCGATTCAATCGGCTGTCATCCGTATCATGGATGGCAGCATTTTGCAGGATTTAGTTTCAGGTTCCGATCCAGGCCGCAACAATTATTATTTATCGAGAACTTAGCTGTTTTTTTGTGTCTTTATTGATGACTTGATGTGGATGTACTTTTACATTTTTTAATTTTTGGCAAACAATGTTTCTTATCGGATGTAATATTTTACTTTTATTTTAAATAGTTTTAGTTTTTATGATTTAAAGTTTTTAACAGTTCAACATTTTAAGACTTCCGCAATATTTTTTTTGCATAAACATTATTATTAAACATTAATTATGTAATGAGATTGTCGCTTCTGTTACAGAGGCCCTACAAACCCTTCATTCCAGGGGCAGATCTGTATCCTACCCTGGGGCAGCCTCAGCAATTTGGGCACCTCTCCCTCCAGGGTCGTTACTCATTTCAACAGTAGAAATGCCTACTTCCCCTGAATCGATTGTAGAGAGGATTTCAGCAGTACAAGGTGTTTGTGGCTGTTTGGATGGGGGGTCTAGGGCTTCTTGTACAGGCCCCTGACCTTTCAAGGGTTGGGGCGTAGCTTCTTGGTGGGCAGGCCCAGGCTGGTTGGCCTCCTCTTCTGCTGCTCCTTTCTTCCCCTCTTTGGATAGTCTAAGATTAGGCTTGTATTTCCTAGGCTCACCCATCCTACAATTCACCTCGGTGTGACCCAATTCCTTGCATTTGCTACATAATATTGGTTTCCAGTCATATACCACTTTTTGATTCACCAGTTCATCTATCTCGTTGATGAAGTAGATATCATCCGGGAAATCCCCATGTACGTTCATCTCAACTAGGACCCTAGCATACAACATTCGTTCATGCTTGGTTGTTGCGTTGTCTACTCTTATGACCGGGCCTATTGAACTAGCAAGCTTCCTTAGTGTTTTGTCGCTCCAATATTCGAGTGCTAATCCCGGGAATTTCACCCAAATAGGCACGGTTGTAAGGTTTGCTTTGTCAGCCGTAGTCTTTGGGGTCCAAGGCTTTACCACAAATGGTTTTTTGTCGAACAAAATTCCACTCATGTCACAAGCCGTATCCCTCTCCTGGTTCGATGCTAAACGCACAATGTAAACACCTTTACCCAACAGACCCACTTTGTCGATGGCAAGATCTTTCCAGATTCTTTTAACAAAACCTTCAATGACTTGAAGGGGCGGGTTTGCGCCAAGAACAAAGCATATCACAGAGGACTCCCAATACATAATTTCATCAGCTATGTCTTCTTTGTTAATTTTAATAAGATTACCTGTTTTGGTGAGGTTCTCGCGTTCTCCAGCTTCGATAGCCTTCTTTTGTGCAGGATTCATCTTGTCTTTTGGCCTTGTCTCTTTGGAATTGCTGGCTGCTTCAATCCAATTAGACAATAGGGCATTCGTTTGAGATTGGGTCTTCATATACTGGTTTGAGTTGTGTTTTAGGGTTTCAATGTCGGAACCCGTACTGTTTGAATACTCTGAAATTGATGAAATAGACTGGTTCATCTTCTTCTTCCCTTTAGCACGATCATCTCCTTTCCTCTTTGGCGGTCTTCCCCTTCCCCTACCTGCCATGGCGGTGCGTCGAGTGATGCACAGTAGAGTCGCTGAACACGATATGGGAATCGCCTAGAGAGAAGGTCTGAAAGGCTCTAAAACATTATTATTATTATTATTATTATTATTATTATTATTATTATTATTATTATTATTATTATTATTATTAATATTAGTCTACAATATTAATTCTTTGTCCAAATCATGTGTCTTATTTCTTTGAAAAAAACATTTTTAAACTATGTAAATACCTTTGTATTTGAATAATTTAGCATTACGCTTTTTTTGAAATCATTTAGCATTACGTTTTAGTCATTTTAGTATTACATTTTAAAGACAAGTTTATTTTCAATCTATTTTTTATTTTACATTATTTATTTCTTTACAATCTATTTTTTATTTTACATTATTTCTTTGAAAAGAACAATTTTAATGAATGTAAATATCTTTATATTTGAATAATTTGATATTACGTTTTAGTCACATTATGATTGCAAATATTATTACAAGTTAATTAAGAAAAAATAGCTACAGTGTATTTTAAAATTATTTTTAGAATATATTTTAAATTATTTTATACATGTTACGTTTTTATAATTAATTTTTATACATGTTATATTTGTATGGAAAATTACTTTAAATATCCCAACCTTAGTCGATTTGATTCTAAAAATTTCAACTTTTGATTAAAATTAAAAAATCTAAATTTTTGGATTGTCTCATTTTAAAGCTCTGGACTTTGTAGTAATTTCAAAGAGGGTGTATCTATTGACATCTCAATTCATTTATAGTTTTACGTATTTCATCCCTGAAATGGTTCGGGTTGGAGTAGTCTGGGTTTAAAGACAAATCTATTTTCAATCTATTTTTTATTTTACATTATTTAGCCTACAACATTAATCCTTTGTCCAAATCATGTGTTTTATTTCTTTGAAATAACATATTTAAAAAATGTAAATACCTGAATAATTTAGTATTAGTCACATAATGATTGTAATACATAATACAAGTTAATTAAGAAAAAAAAACTACAATGTATTTAAAAATAATTTTTAATATATTTTAAGTTATTAAGAAAAAATAACTATACTGTATTTTAGAATAATTTTTAATATATTTTAAATTACGTTCTGGTATTACGTTTTAGGGACATATTACTCTTAGTTTTTTTCAACGAACCCTTTTAATAGTTTCAAAATCTTACTCTAATTTTAGATGTAATATAGTTCTATTATGCGAACTAGAAGGAAAACTAGAATGAAAAATTTTCCATTTTAGCTGGGCTTATATGTTCAACGATTTGAGCTTGAGATTTAAAGAGTGTAAGTAATACTACAGAAATTAGAGAATTTTCTTATTAGATTCTTCAATTAACAATGGAATAGTTAGGGACGCTAATGATTGTGAAATCATGATCAACATTCTCATAAGGTGTATAAACAAGTTCATTTATCAAATACATTCTTTTAGCTTATTTTACCAATTAAATCAACTAATTCCATCACCTAGAGGTGTTCATTCAGATCAACGGATTGATTTCGGTCAGGTCTTTCGGGTCGGTTTAAAATATGGTTTTGTTTTCACATTGATTTTTACATAATGGTAGATCCATTTTAAGTCGGGACAAATCGGGTTCGGTAATAAAGTCGGGTGTCTATCGGGTTATCGTGTCTGTTTTGAACTCCTCTATCCTCAACCAACTAATGCTCACTTCTCTCTTTTACCAAACACTCTCTTTGTCAGATTTAAAATCACATCATAATGTACATTTACTCTTGCACTAAGAGAATAAACTCTATGTAAGTTTGAGTTATAACCAAGTGAAGATATCAAGCAAATACTCTATCATAGATGTTAAAAACCAAATTATTTATTACTTACATGATTTTCAGGTGATCCGTGCACGGCACGGGTAAATACCTAGTCAAAGAATAAATCATTCCCAATATTTAGGAGTGTTCACCGGTCCAAACCCGGACCGGACCGGAACCGGTTGGACCGGAATCCCAAAAAATATAGGACCGGAGATCAGACCGGTTCCATCCGGTCCGGTCCTGGTCTAACCCGGAATTCTTCCGGTCCGGTCCGGGTTTGGACCGGTTAGACCAGAAATATTTTTTAAAATAAAATATTTTAAATTAATTTAACAAATTAATTATTATAAAATTAACATATTTGAATTAAAAAAATAATTTTGTGTTGAAAAAATAACAGCACTTCTTCATATTTCTTAGAACACAAACAGCAACTGCTTCATTTAATCATTTATACGCTCGAAGCCCCTGTATGGCTGTATCCTTTAACATTCCAATTTAAAACCCATTAAAACATTCCAACTTAACATTCCAATTTAACCCATTAACATAATAACATTCCAATAGAATCACACTAATCAAATCAAAACAGTGGCATTTTCCTTAAAAAAAATCAAGCGAAAAGCAGTTACTTGTATAGTTGTATGCTTTAATTTTAATTTTTTTTCTTTTTAAACCTTTCCAAAAAATAAAAATAAAAACTGAATATGTATTTCTCAAGAGACCTTCTGTTAAAATAAATATATACATAATAATTGTAAATAATACTCCTCTTTCAAATCACTTTTATGGCATCCGGTCTAACCCGGATTTTCCCGGTCTAGACCGGACCGGACCGGAAACCCGGAATTGGAAAAAATAAGACCCGGAGACCGGACCGGATGCACCCGGTCCGGACCGCCGATTCGGTCTTATTTTGCACACCCCTACCGATATTAATCGAAAATTGTGTCAATCGAATTCGTCCTACATTGAACTTGTTACTGCCTTGAGCACAACTTTTACTCGGTAGGGATCTAACATAATTCTTCTCAAAGTGACCCGTGATCCGCTATTGACCTAAATCAATATTAAAAGAGAAGGTCTAGGACCCAACAATGGTAGAAAAGATGATGTGAAAAATGATAAAAACAGAGTATAATCAAGAGAACAACAAACAACCAACAAACAATATTTATGAGGTATAGATACCTCTCCCTTAAATAAAATATCTTATCATTACTATAATCAACAATTACACTAATAACTCAACTTATAATAAGAAGCCCTAGAATAAAAGGCCTCCACATCAAAAAAATTGATTTAACAAAATAATTTTCCTAGAACTATTTAAAAGTCAATTCATAATAAGGTAGTTTCAAGGACAATATAATTCAAAGTTGAGATCTTGAGGATTTTCTCATTGACTTATCAGTATAGTAGGAACGTTAACATCTCAATGAGTTAATCTCTCTGAGTTATTTTAAACATAACAAACATTTCAACCTACAAAGAAAAGTGAAAGAATGCAAGGTCTATAGTTGGTTCATTCTATAACTTGGGGTAATTTAGTATATAATGCATCATATCATATTTCTAAAATGCGTGTGATATTTAAGGAGCCTTTTAAGTCAAATCTTAGGTACGAATCATTGGCCTAGTTTCATTTTATAGAGTTGTATATTTTCGATACAGAAAAAAAACCTCCAATATTATATAAAAAAATCTACAATAAATATTAATATGATATGACTCAAGGATGTGTTTGGCACATGGAATAAAATAGGTAATCACAAATAGTTGATCAAAATACCATTCTAAATGTTTATAAATCTAAGTAGTATATTAGTAAAAATTGACAACAATGATTAATACTTCCCTCCCTCTCATATGTATGCAATATGTTCAACCTTTTATTTATATGGGTCTATAATTTAACATAAATTCTCATAGGAAATAGTGCTTGGTGAGAATATTTTTTATCACAAATTCTTGGGAGATACGGTTTTTTTTTTAGAGACCATCCCTGATTTGGTAAGCCCATTATCATATTTTAGTTCAATTAAGTTTTAACGGGCTGGGCATGAGAGATGTCTTTCAAAGAGACGGTCTCTCAGGAGACAAGCAGATTTTTTATTGGGCTGATTCAATATATATTTATTATTTTAAAGTGGTCATATATATAACCTTACAGTGATCACTTACAATTTTACATAATTAATTTTTATATTATAAAAGTGATCACTTATAATCTTAAAACGATTATTTACGATCTTAAAACAATTATAATGCTGTCTTTTTGCTTGAATACAATCTGGGTTGACATTTACGGCCCTTTTAGGAAAAGAGATAGCAAGCCCCATTGTTAGGCCTAATATTCTGAAGTATTTTGCAAGAATTTGTGTTGGAGAAAAAGTTTAGTTTTTTTAGTAAGAAATTAGAATATTAAGTGTCCTTTAAAAATAATTTCTAAAATAAGAGTCTTTCTACTTGAATCCGAGAAAAGAATTGTACACTATTACTAACAGTGGATTATTAATAAATTGACTTTAAGGCTCAACTCTATAATCTCTGTAGTTAGTATATCGGTGGGTGATTACAGAGTTGAATTTTTAAGTCGACGTTAGACAACTCGTGATAGGTATTCTGTTTGATTGACATTTTTTATTTTTTGTTTGTTAAAATTATATTAATTAAATAAGTAAGTCTATTAATCTTTGTATTTAGACTAAGACGACCATCTAAGCGATTATAGAGTTGAATATGCTTGTTTTGTATTTAGACTAAGTTATAGTATTAATTTTTTTGAAAGGAAGTTATAGTATTAATTAAATAAGTAACTTGATCCTAATTTAAGGGGTCTAAATTTATTTATTTTAGACTCTAATGTAACAAGTTCAATTTAGATTCATGATCTTATATTTTGGTTCTAGGTCTATATTTTTGAAACCTAAATTCATCTAATAAAACTTTTATAGTTTTTTTCTAAATTATATAAAAATTATCATGTGTACTTAGGTTAGGGCTTAAAAATTATCATGTGTACTTAGGTTAGGGCTTAAAATTTTCAAATTTTATGGATTTGAATCAAATACAAAGTAGGATCTTGATTTTAATCTAGCTAGATTTTATCCAGATCTGATTCTAATTGTCTCTTAACATATTATAAATATGATTAAAAGTAAGTGAAAATAAGAGAAAATACGTTAAAAAAAAAGTAAATAAATAAAAGTACTATTAAAACAAAAATATTACTATCTCAAAAAAAAAAACAAAAATATTACAAAATTAAAGAAGCAAATAAAATTGTAATTGTGGTCATGTCTTGGTGAAAGAGACGAGTACATAAAAAGCAAATTGAAGAGGATATCCTACACCGATCTGAGTTGGACACAAGAAAATGTAGTGTACTGTGTACTAGTAATGGTTTTATTCGTGTTAGTCAAAGTTAGGCAGTCACCATCGCTCAAACGCCCCATTTTCTCCGTTCTTATCCATTAATATTAATAAATTTTAATTAATAACCGTAGTTTGTAAATTATTAGAAAAAGATAATAATAATAATAATAATAATAATAATAATAATAATAATAATAATAATAATAATATAAATTAAAATTATAAAACTTTCACACTATCAAATCTTACCACATAATATAATTTGTCAACTTTACAAATCATACTAAGACTCTTCAATTAATATATGTCGACCGATGCTAGATTCATAGCTAATCAATTTATTAAAATTATTGTCCTTTACTAGGAGAGGAGTAATAATACTGCTCAGTCCTGAGTTAACTTCATTTTGAGTGGTTGTATTAACTTTTTATTTTAATTTGTCTCATTAATTTTACACTTTTTCTTATTTTGGGAATAATTTTCTTTTAAACTCATCTATAAACCTATATTTTCTACATCTTAACCAGTTATTTATATCTTTTATTTATTTTTGTCTTAATCTTCAACTAAATTTCTTTTTGCAGTAAATTTCCCTCATTTTGTTATTGACATAAGGGCGATAAAGATGAATTTCCTTTTTTTTTTGCTTTGAAAAATATTTAGGAAATTAATCTTTAGAGTATCATATGGAAGTAGCAGACTAGAATATAATAGTCCTGTTTTTTTTATTGCAGCCAAAAAGTTCCCATTGTGCTACATTACTTGATAAACATCAACAGTATTGGTAGTTTCAATCTTAATTGGCAACCAATACTTCCTCCGTTCTAAAATAATAGCTCCATTTGATTAAACATCATGAGCCCACTAAAAAAAACATTCACAGCACATCGGCCAACATTCTTCCATTAACTCCACACAGAGTACATAAATGATAAACCAATGCCTACATATACTGATCATCCGGTAAGCACCCACTTCTTCCTCGTTGAGCGAAACAAAAACCTCACGTTTTCAATTTAGAAAAGTAAACCCACCAATATATTTTCAAAAACAATCAATGATAATGACCTTTCACTCCAGAATATCCAAAATGAATCCAATGCGACACCAAAAGAAATTTTAAGCCGTGGATCCTGTCCAATTTGCTCAGTGGACCATTGGTAGTACCATCTCAGACTAAAGCAGACATTGGATGCAAACCCAAAGCAATAATTAGATTCCTTAATTCAAGGAATCTCAGATCTCTAAGCAAATTATAGTCTCACACAACTACTAGACTTGCAAGTTTATATTTCAATCATAAAACACAATTGAACCAAATCGGAATAAGTCCATTCAACCCCACTCATTTGAATTTCAAGTTTTATTTGATATGTGTAAACGACTGGCATTACTTGCTTAGATACAAGGTAATATCAAACTAAAACATGGTGTACAAGATAACACAAGAAAATGGAGAAAGACAGAAAAGCCAAATTAATATATAAAGAACGGCAATCATAGACACCAAAGTTGACAATGCTGAATTAAAGCAGACTTGTTCAGAATGAAGGAGAAAAAAAGCCCTAAAATCATAAACAAGCACCCTTCTCCTGACAAATTACCACTACGGAGAAGTTTAAAACCCTAATTCCATTGTTAAGCACGCTTACTCTTGTTCACCGCTCTCAGGCTGCTTGGCAGCCTCCTTGATCTCATCGGCACCATCATCCTACAATAACATGAAAATATGGGATGTTAGAAACATTGCGTCAACCAGCTTTGAATTGAAAGTTACCAAACACCAGAAGACAGCAAAAGATGCATTACCTGCATGTCTGAAGTCCACAAGGTAAGGTTGTCACGAAGAAGTTGCATAATCAAGGTGCTGTCTTTGTATGACTCCTCTCCAAGAGTGTCGAGTTCAGCTATTGCTTCATCAAATGCCTGAAAATAGAGAAGCAATTGGAATTGATTTTCACATTTATGATAAGACACCTCATATACAAAGTTTTGAACAACGATCACCAAAATTTTCAAAAAAATCCAATTGGAAACACAAATACCTGCTTAGCGAGATTGCAAGCTCTGTCAGGAGAATTCAAAATCTCATAGTAAAACACAGAGAAGTTGAGAGCCAATCCAAGTCGAATCGGATGAGTTGGAGGAAGCTCAGCATTTGCAATATCCTAATTAAATCAAAAATGTCAAAAATTAATCAGAAGTACAACCTGAAATACGTACATAACTGTTTGGAATTACAACAGCAGTTCATTCGATTTCAAAAGATTAATATGGGTAACCTTTACAGTTTACACTAACGTTTAGATAGCAAATTAGAAAGGAAAAGAAAGCAAGAGGAGGAAAAGGCAAGGAAGGAAAAGAAAGGGCAGGGGAGGGGAAGAGAGGGAAAAGGTTCCCTTGTTTGTTTAGGAAGAAAAGGAAGAGAATGAAGGAGAGATTTTGATGTTAACAAAATTAAAGGACTTGAGCCATCCAAATTTCTTCCCCAAACTCCCCCCAACCACCACCCCTCCTATTTTTTGCTATTCAAATAAGAGATCTTCATCCCTCTAAATCATTCCCTTTCCTTTCCCTCTATTTCCTTCCATTGAAACAAGGCCGTAGCAAAACAAGTCATTAACCAATTTGAAACGACATACAAATTGATATCCAAGATCAATGTCTAACTGTAAACTTATAATTGAACAATCTAATGCAAATATGCATAATTGACAAAAACGTTTCTCAAAGACGAAAATTAACGATAAAAATTGCACTAACCAGGAATTAATCAACCAAAATACGCAAAACACAACAAAGGCAAAAAAAACGCAATTAAAAAACAAATATAAACCTAAAAACAGATCTACACACAGCGAAGTTGAAAGATAAGATCCAAGATCGGAATACCTGAGCGGCCTTGTACGCAGTTAGAGTACTTTCAGCGGCTTCTTTCCTTTCAGCCGCTGTCTTAAACTCAGCCAAATACCGATGATAATCTCCCTTCATCTTCAAATAAAAGACCTTAGAATCAACCGCACTAGCAGCAGGGATAAGTTTAGTATCAAGAAGTTTCAAAATTCCATCACAAATGTTACAAAGTTCCTTCTCAATACGAGATCTATAATCACGAATAACAGAAACATGATCTTCGTTTCCACGACTCTCTTCTTTTTGCTCAATCGAGGAGATAATCCTCCACGAAGCACGTCGAGCACCGATTACATTTTTGTACGCAACAGAAAGAAGATTTCTCTCTTCTACGGTAAGTTCCTCACCTTCAGATGCGGCAGAAACAACTTTCTCCATAAACTCCACCATTTCTTCATATCTTTCTGCCTGTTCAGCGAGTTTCGCCATGTAAACGCTCTCTTCCCTTGCGGAGGACGCCATTGTTGTTTAGAGAGAGAAAACGAAGGTTGAAAAATGAGATGTTGAAAATGAGTTAGGTTTTGAAAATTGAAAGGGGAAAATGAGAGTTTTGATTGGTGCCGAGCTGTAAATTGGCAATGATTGTGTGGGGAGGGTGTCTGTAGATGTAATTGAAGGAGAACCGTAGGATTTTAATCGGACGGTGGTTAAGATTGGGGAGTTGTGTCAGTTGTATGATAGTGATGTTTGAAATGGTTTGTTAGATTAAGATATTGATGACAGCGTGGTGTACGACCATTATTTTTTGACTTTGAATTAGGGCTGTGGAAAGTGGTAACTGGAAAAGGTATGGGTAGGTGGACTGGGCCTTATCCTGGGCTTATTGAATTTGTGATTTTCATGGTAATGGTTACTTTGGAAACTTTCATCAAACCGTATCTTGAAATACGGTTTCTTTTAGAGACGTCTCTTAGATCCAATCCCTTAAACCTTAAACTTTAGGGTGTGTTTGGTATATGGGAATTTAATTCCCAAATATTATATTATTCCATGTTTGGTAGGTGGGATTGGAATTTAGATTGGGGAATGGAAATGAGAATTTTTGCCATGAATTCCCAAGGTTTTATTACCTAGGGGGGCCAAGTATTTGGGGCATGGGAATTGAGTTTTGTTAGGAAAAGACATTTATACCCTTATTTATAAATAATTCACTAGTTTTTTTTCTTAAATTTTAATGGGGCCAAATTGTCAATTCATATTTTATTTTAAATACATATCTATATTTCCCAACTTAATCCCTTTAAAATGCCAAACAAGGGATTGGTAGTATATTATATACATTCCCAACAATCAAATCCCAATCTCAATCCCACATTCTTATCCTCAAATTCCCATTCCCATATACCAAACATCGCCTTATGTATTCTTAATGCCTACTTACATTATTTTTAATGCATACTTATAATATTCCTGAATCATCAATTCATCATCATCATCATCATCATCAACCCAATATCTTGCTTGAATACAGGGTTTGGGTGAGGGAAGGTAACGGACAATTAATACTCCACTCGTACTTCCTTGAGAGGGAGTATTTGAGGAAAGTGGTCAATTTTACCCCCAAAAGGTAGAGTCTTGCATAGAGAGGGACTACTTCCTGGATGCGCACCGGAAAACATAGCCTACTACTAAACTAGCTATTTACCATATCCTTAATGCATACTTACAATATACTTAATGACCGTCGAGTAAGTACTTAAGTACTTACGATATTCTAAATGCCTACTTATAATATTTATTAATGGCTACCGAAAAACTCACTCTATATTTTCTTTTAGGAACAACTCAATTAGAGATGGTTTCCTTTTATGAGACCGTCTCTCACAAGATTATAATATTTTTAAAAAAAAACTATCAAAAAGTTATAACTTTGAAAGTGTAATTGATAATTTAAAATTGTGATTGAAATCACTTTAAGACTATAAAATGTAATCACTTTTAAAACTGAAAGTGATCAATTGAATCAACCCATATAAACAATTTAAAAGCGTATATACATTGGACATGGTTCAAAGAGGTGGTCTTACTGAATTTAAAATTGGTTATTGTATATACATTGGAGATGGTTACTATAAATACATACGCTTACAATAATTGAGTAAAACTCATACCGATAACTTTATAAAAATTATATCATCCTTTAAATTATCAAACTCTACAAACTCATCAAGTCATCATCATCATCTTTCTACCTTCTTTCTACCTAGTGTATGCCGCTCATCAAACTCTGCAAACTAAATACCAAAAAAAACTTACTTATACAATATACATATATTAAACCGACTATCAAATATGAAAAAATGAGATGAACAAGTACAATATATGCCCAAGGATTCTAGACAAAAAGCCTAGTGGATTCCGAACTAAGTCGAGGTTATACAAATTAACTTTAAGAATAAATTGCGAATTATAGTCTTAAAGTTTAACACTTTTGCGAATTACAGTTTTAATGTTTGTTTTTTACGAATTATAGCCACCAAAATATCAAAATTTGCATGTTCAAGCCAAAACACAAAATTACCATCTTGGTGGTCGGAATTTTAGAGTAAGTGGTCAAAAATATGAGTTTTTGGCCTGAATTTGTAAATTTAACACTTTAGTGGTTATAATTCAAAAAAAATAAACATTAAGACTATAATTCGCAAAAGGGTTAACTAGAATTTGCAATTTATCTTAACTTCTATGACAGTGATGTATGGTATTAAAGTGGAAATAATTTATGCATGGGGCTCAGAATAATTTGGTATAACTTGTGTCTTGAGATGGCTAACTTAAGGCGGTGCAATGAGCATTGATATCTAGTTATCTACTACGTCCTCCTCGTATTAGTCCTAGGGCTGAACAAAATTTGGTCTAAATCGTAAATCAAATCAAAATTTGAGTCTTTGGCCTGGTCTACGGTTTAAATGGTCTAGTTTCATTTTTTTCAAATTAGATTATGGTTTACGATCTGGTCTCGGTTTTTTTATTTTTCAGACCAGGCCGCAAACCGTACTATGGTCGAAAATCATAATTTTGTATTCAAAAAATTAAGTTTCTACTTAGATATTTTAAGATGTAGTTATTTTTATATAGCAATATACACTTGATTGATGTTAATGTTATCAACTAATTACAAATTATTATATTTAATAATTGTTGGTGGGAAATTTTTGTATTAAACACATGTATTAATTTGGATAAAAATATAAAAATAAAAAATCGTACACCAGACCAGACCGTTGTGAAACAAGTTGGTCCAATCTAGTGATTTGAACGGTCCGGTCGGGTCTGGAAAATTTTCAGACCAAAATTTCTAGTTTAATCTAATTTTAATATCAAATCAGACCAAACCAGACCGTGTTCGATCCAATGTCGAGATTGAGGGTGTTTGAGTGTTTCAAGTGTGGTATTTAGGCCCTATAAGGAAACCCAGATAGGTATAAAACACAAATCTAGATGAAGACCTAATCCATAACTACAAATTTTTTTAGTCTACTTATTTTAACTTTTCTTCCATAGAATTTAATAATGTAATTTAACGACTATATAGATAGACTACTTCAACAATAAGTGATAAGATGTCTTTAAAAGGGTTATAACATAGACATTTGATCTAGTGTAGTGAGACTCTTTGTCTATTTTATTATGCAACTCACCTTTCATTTCATTTAAAATCATACGATCAAATTAATCACTGTAATTAATTATCAGTTACCAATTATAAATTGTGAGCTACCAGTTATTAATTATTTGCCAAACATTCGATATTTTATTTCATATGAGTGAACCTAACTCCACTTTAATTGAGATTTGAAATGCTACAAAGTTCTAATCAACATTAACCCCGATTGAATAAATTTATGTTATAATGAAATTAATCCCTTCTATTCATAGAGAATAAAACATTTTTTATTGGATTAATTCACTGAAAATGTCCCTTTTTTTATTTTAGTCATTCTTTTTTACCCTTTTACTCTTACTACAACAACACAACAACACATAAATATCAATATCCTTTATAAAAAAAAATTTCACTCACTTTTAAGTGGTCCTCCACCCCTCGGTTTTGGTGCAAAACTCAAATCCTCCACCCCTCAATTTTAGCGCAAAACTCAAATGTTTGTTACCATTCTCTATGAAAAACTCCTATTAATTAAGGAAAACTTCCAAATATATTGTTTTAGGATGAGATTAGATTTGCATAAATTTCACCCCAAATCCATGATGGGCAAGCTTTGTAATTTTGTGTAAACAAAAACCAAAAAAAGCAACAACCTTTGTCCCCAAAAAGAATCTCTCTTATCTTCTTTATCATTGTAAATTGTGATTGTGATCATCAATTCATAATTCATAATAATAGTGTATCCTTCACTTCTCTTTCATACTTGTGCAATTTATCTCCCTTCACCTTCATATAATTCTTTAATGTCTTCTTCTTCTCTCTCTTTTTGTGTAAGCTCAACCTAATATCTTTCCATTTATATACCCTTAAGCTCTTGCCACGTTTCCATTTCTCTCTCTCTCCAAATCATTTCCTCAAAAAACAATACTTTCTCTCTCTACTTTGTTTTACTTTGTCTTTTTTCCCACCTTATGTGCTGAAATAATAAACCCACATATAATAAACTATAAACCCCCTATGATATCACTCTAAACTTTCCTATACTTAAAGAAAGGATTGAACTTTAAAGAACAAGATACAAATCTTTCTTTCTTTATTGATTTAGGGTTTAGATTGAAAGGGGGAAAATGGAGAGGTATGAAATTGTTAGAGATATTGGGTCTGGTAATTTTGGTGTAGCTAAACTTGTTAAAGATAAGTGGACAAATGATTTTCTTGCTGTTAAATTCATTGAAAGAGGTCATAAGGTGAGCTTTTTTTTCATATTTAGATAGTAGTATTTTTAAAAAGTTCTAATTTTTTTTGGTATTTAGTTGCTGAATTATTTTAATTTGATGCTTATTTGAAATTTTATTGAGTGATTTGATCTGGGTTTTTGATGAATTTTTCTGGGTATAATAGGAATTTGATGTTCATATATTTGTTGTTGTAGATTGATGAGCATGTGCAGAGAGAAATCATGAATCACAGTTCCTTAAAGCATCCTAATATAATCAGATTCAAGGAGGTATTTTTATCAATATTTTGTATTTTAATTACTTGAAAGTTTGCTAATTTATTACTTTTAGTTGGTAAAAATTAGCTATTTTTTGTAATTCATAATATTGAATTTCCAATTTACTAAAGGAAATTATATTTTAAGCTTATTTAGCATTGTTCTGTTTTAGAGAAGTTGATCTATGCTTATTTTGTGCATGTTTTCCTTTCTTACCTACCATTTTGTGATGATGACTGGTGAGTGTGGAATGGCACATGAAGTCCATTTATGGAGGAACATTTTTGGGTATTTGGGATAGATTTAGGTGCATTTTGGGGGTTTCTAGGCTACTCTAGTTAAGGGTAATAAGGAAATAAAGACATCAGGATAAAGTCTAGGAATTTTTGAATAATTCTTGTGCTTATCATATAAGGACATATGAAGTATTAAAGATTAATTTAGCTTTCGGAGAATAAGACAAAAAGTTTGAATTGTGTGGATGATTTTAAAGAAGGCAATGTGGATGAGAATTAAACTAAGTGGTGGATGCCGTTTTCATAATACGAAAAGCAAATTAAGTGAGACAGATTAAAATGAGCGTTGTAGAATGAGTTATATATGAATGATTAATGTATAAATTTACAAGAGAAAGACAAAAGTTGATCAACTACCAAATACCATGTCAACAAGAAAGTGAGGAATAAGAAAAAAAAGGTGGACTTTATAAGCAACTTAAGAAGGATTAGGAATAGCGGAGAACCCCAAGTGGATGATGATCAACCGAGTCTTCATTTCAATAGCCATACACGGGCTTCTTGTTAGGTCACATATTTGGGGCAAATGTTCTTGTTCGTTCGCGTGATTCTTAACAACGGTAAGAATGATGCAACAGGTTTACATCGAATCCGTTCCATCATTCTATTCATGCTGATGTCATTCTTAATGTAATGCGTGTTTTTGGGCAAATGCTCTTGTTCGTTCACAAATTGCAATTTCTGAGTAAAAAACAGAACTGCATAAGTACCAAAAATACATTTCTTATATTGTTTTAAGGAAAGGAATTTGCCATGCATTTTTTGGGTTTTCGCTATACAAGGTTTTGACACCATGATCTTAAACTTTAATTACAGGTTTTGCTGACTCCTACACATCTTGCAATAGTCATGGAATACGCTTCAGGTGGAGAACTATTTGAACGGATATGTAATGCTGGTAGATTCAGGGAGGATGAGGTAATGACCTTGCTTTCATGGTAAAATATCGACATCCATACGATTGAATTACAGAATACAACTCTATACAACACTCCCGCCTCCCCAACAGTCAATCTTCCGCCTTTCCTTATACAAGAATCAATGTATAAACACACACCTACGCCTTTCCTTGTATCTCTACACCCTCCTTTTCCTTCTCCCTATTTTGGGGATATGGAGTAGATGTCTTGAGTGGTAGATTCAGGAAAAAACGAGTGATGTCAATTTAAGTAAAATGCGCCAAGTAGGTTTTGATCTGTAGTCACATATATGAAAAAACACATTAACCAATTCTTCCGGGATATATTTACATTTGATATTTGATTTTATTTTGGATTTAAGTGATGTCAATCCGCCACTGGATGTCATGGCGTGGGGTTGTATGGAAATATGATGCCTAAGCTTGAATGAGGACTACTTTGTGAAACTAACAGAGGTTGATAGTCAAGTGTAGGAACTACAATCTTGTCATACATAGCTGCTTTCTGTATTGTTACTATCACAGTTCACACTCATCTCTTTACCTACTCCGAAACGAGAACAAGGGATTGCAAATATATAAAGCTCTATTTTGTTGAAAACATAGTAACGTGATTTTTGCCACTAATCTCTTGTATGCTTCTCCCTTGTTTGTATCAGGCAAGATTTTTCTTTCAACAACTGATATCAGGAGTCAGTTACTGTCATTCAATGGTAAAACTTTGATCTATTCACTTTTTTTTTTTTTTCTCTATTAGCTAAAAACATTAATGGTGGTAATGGAAATGATTCGTAGTGTTATTTTTGGTGTAGCAAATTTGTCATAGAGATCTTAAGCTCGAAAACACACTCTTAGATGGAAGTGCTGCGCCACGTGTCAAGATATGCGATTTTGGCTACTCCAAGGTAAAAATTGTAGCATTCTACCTTCCTCACCCCCAAATAAGGAATTAGTTGCTTTACTTGACGGGTTCGGTTTTGTTCGTACTCTTACGGCACATTTGGTTTTTGGTACTAAATGGTAGTAATGGAAATGAAAATGATATGTAGTGTAATTTTTTTCATGAATAGTACTTAGTAATTAAAATTTTGTTTACAATTTTCTATTACCACCAGATACCACCTCTCCAAATGGTAATGAATTAGAATGAATTTTGTGAAGCAAGTGATTTAGTTGAAGTAACAAGCATAACCATTAAACTCGTGAAGAAGTTTTCTTGCCCAAATTATACTAACTTTTCTTTATCGTTCATACCATTTTATACCGACAAAAATGGGTTGCAATCTAGAGGTAGTTCTCTAAATTGCGCGGGTTTCTAAGTTATAGTTACATTGGTGGCGTTTTAGTAAACTTGATTCTAAAATTTTATCGGCCTTGGATTTGCAGTCTTCTGTGTTGCATTCCCAACCAAAATCAGCAGTTGGAACACCAGCTTACATCGCACCCGAAGTGCTATCCAAGAGAGAGTATGATGGGAAGGTGATTGATAGATCCAAGCATTTGTTCTTTGTTTTCCGTTCGATTTCTGCTTTCTGGAACCTTACACAAAAATTCTCTGGATTGTAGATTGCAGATGTGTGGTCATGTGGAGTCACCTTATATGTCATGCTGGTCGGAGCATATCCCTTTGAAGATCCATCCGATCCAAAGAACTTCAAGAAAGCCCTTGTTGTAAGTTACGACATCAACTATGAATATGATTTATGTTCCCCTGATTTCGACTGATATGAATCAGTCTCGCTTTTTGTGTTAATACATAGCTGACCGAATACTAATTGTGACTGCACAATGTCACAGCGGATACTTGGTGCACAGTACTCAATCCCCGAAAATATTCCAATATCTCCAGAATGTCGGCACCTTCTATCCCGGATATTTGTGGCCAATGCTGAAAAGGTATTTTGCCCTTGGTGCTTTTAAAAAATTATGATATTTTTCCAACAATTTTGTATTTTTAAACGCTAAAACATTACTACATAGTACACAATTAAATATTCAGTCCCTCAATTTTTTGGAGCCCTTGCGGTCGAACATGTTGAACATGCTCAAAACCTCTCTTGGTCTAGTGAAACAACTAATTTTTACCGAATATCTCTTTAACAATCGACTTTACAACTAATTAAATAACAATGTTATCAGATGGTCAAACAAGCCAACTAAACAAGTTACAACCAACAATCAATTGCCAACACCTACTGTTGTACCCTTGATCTTTGTATTTCCTTTCATCCTTAGGTCCATTTTTTCGGCCTCGTCATATCTTATAGGGCCAATTATAAGAACCGTAGAGAGGCCGATAAAGGCATATCTCTACGAAAATGTTATCGTACTCCAATACCCGAATGTGCGATTCGACATTCAAATATAGGTCATCGACATAGTTTAAGAACAAGCTGTAGTCTTAACAATACCCTAAGAAATGGAAGGTTAATGGTATACATTGAATACAGCTTAGTAAGTTTGACAGAAGTATGTATCTTTGTACAGAGAATAACAATTCCAGAAATAAAAAAACACCCTTGGTTTATGACGAACTTACCGTTGGAGCTCATGGAAGGCGGAAGCTGGCAAACCAATGACGTTAACCAACCGTCACAAAGCGTTGAAGAGATATTGTCTATAATTCAAGAAGCACGGCAGCCTCTTCAACCGCCCAATACAAACGGACTTCTTGGTAGCGGTAGCATGGATTTCGATGATGTTGATGCCGATGCTGATGCCGATCTTGATTATATTGAAAGTAGCGGTGAATTTGTATGACAACAAATATTAGTTCAAAATAGAAAATGTATCATATGTAAAGCATAAACTATTTCACCCATGCGGGTGAACAATCGAGCATCAGCTCCTCGTAGTCTTGTAGAGAAATTGACAAAATGAGACGATTTCTTTGCCTCGACTATAACGTTATTTTGAGTATCAACGGAATGGATTTTCTCGTCAGTTAGTTGCTCCCCGAGTTTGTTTTAGCTATCAATTTGTTCATTTGGGCCGCTGCAGCAGAGCAACAGGTAGATGTGCTTCCATTGTGCATGCCAAGTCCGAGTTGGTTTGGTATCGCGGTCCAACCAACTTTTCTTTAAATTTTTACACTTATTAACTAGGTTGATACATAGCCGAAATTTAGCATGATTTGTACGTAAAAATTAAATCAAATTGACAAGATATTTATGTACAAACGATTTATAATTGACATGACTCGAAATATCATATGGATACCTAGATGTACACTACTACAAAAAAAGTCCATTAGAGACCTGATTCTTGTTGAAATGGGATTAATAAGCGGCCGTATTAAAAAAACTCTTACAAGTTTTGCATGAGATTATTAAAGGACGAGCTCTTACAATCAGTTTATATTACTTCCTCCGTATTTGGTTATTTGCAACTTTTACTAAAAATGGCGTATTCTATTATTTGCAACTTTCTTTTTTCTTCCATTTATAGAAAGTTTTTTATTACTTTTTTATTATCTCTTTCTTACTTTTTTATACTCTCTCTTACTTTTTAATACTCTCTCTCATACTTTTTAATACTCTCTCTTACTTTTTCATATTATAATACTATAATCCCACCCCATTAACCTCATTAATCTATTTTAATACACTACTAAAAGTTTTGCCTAGGAGTCCGTGAAGGACCCCAAAGTTGCAAATAATTAAATACGGAGGAAGTATAATTGATCACTTTAAAATTGTTAGTGATCATTATAAGTGACCATTTTTAAGACTATAAACTTTTTTCACTTATTAAATGGTAAAACATCACTTTTCGGTTATCATTGCTTAATTTAAAACTATAAATGATCAGGTTTCTCTCTCTTTGAAGACCTTTCTTGAGCCGGAGGACTCTTTGACTGCACTCTCCTACATGGGTATGAGCTGTCGTCTCTTTTTCCCAAACCCTGACCATAATTTGTGTATGAGCGGAATACAAGGGATGATGATGATCATATACATGATGTCATCTCAATAAAAATAGCACAGAAGTCTCAATATTAGGATGCCGCACTTGAGACAACTCACTATAACCACATAGTTTCTCCGTTTTTTACTTGTGCTCCAAACATCTTTTTATGTATTTTTCAATCGATTATATCTTAAGTTACACACAACTAAAAATTACAAAGATTTGATACTATGAAAATATACGTCGAGACGAATAAAATAAGATCTCATATCAATATGTTTTTTCTCGTATACTAGCCACAATATGCAAAATAAGAAAGTGCTAAAATAGGCTTGAGCGCGACTTAAAAAACAGACAAGTACTACTTAAAAGCGCTCACAAATAGCTAAAAATCGATCACATAAAGCTTTAAACTGAACACACCTTAAAAACAATCATATTTAACTTAAGATAAATCACATAGAGATTAAAATTGACCACATAGTGCTTACTATTGACCTCTTCTATGCTTCTTTGATCAAATGAGAATGATAATCTTTTCAAGGAAAAATTATATAGTAATAATGATCACTTACACTTTAATAATGATCATATATGCCTTAAAAATATACACAATGATGATAAAATGAAACATATAGTATAAACTTACGTTTACAATACCAATCACATGTAGCTTAAAACCAATCACATATGTATTAAAACACAAATTCTTGTGAGAGACTAGGGATGGCAACGGGTCGGATCTGGGTGGACCCGGATCCGGATCCGTTTTCAAGCACTGGGTCCAGATCCGAATCCGGACCCGCGGGTCTATTTTTACAGGACCCAGATCCGGGTCCGTGGATATTGCGGATCCAGTACCGGGTCCGGGTCCAAAATGGGTCCCACTTGTTTTTGCCCTTTTTGGGTATTGAGCTTTGACATTTTGGATTTTGCTGCAATAGCTTGCCCTTTGTGGAAGACTGTTTCAAATTAAGAGTTTTAATAAGAACCAAGAACTTATGCTATTTTTGAAGATTGACCAATGTATGAAGTAAAGCTACTGAGTTAAGGTTAAGAATACTATTATTTTAAATGTTACTAGTTTTGTGGGGACACATACTGTTGATGTCCATATGAAGTTGTCTAATTTGCAAAATTGTGTAATATGGTACCGCTTAAATCAGAATAACTATAATATTTTTTGTTTCAGAGGCTTATAACCATTGCATTAATCGTAATAGTGAGTTTGTGTACTGTCTGCGGGTAAACGGGTTCGGGTCTGGGTATTTTTCCCAGATCCGGACCCGTGAAATTTAATTGGACCCGGACCCGACGGGTCTATTTTTATAAGACCCAGATCCGTGAAAACGGATACGGATCCACGGATCCGGGTCGGGTCCAATACCCATTGCCGTCCCTATGAGAGACAATCTTTTAAAGAGAAAATCTCTAATTGGTCCGGCCCATTACATATTTTATAAAATATTACAAGTAGACATTAAGAATGATGTAAGTAGACATTTAAGACATTAAAAATACGCATTAAGGATGTGGAAATAAGCATTAAGGATGATGTAAATAAGCATTAAAAATACGATAGATAGACATTAATATTTAATAGGTTGCGCTTGAGATACGTCTCTCAAAGAGACGATCTCTCAAGAGACTAGCTGATATTAAAAACAGTTGTATATGGTTTGGACTAGTCCTATTAGCATTGAGGATAATGTAAATAAGCATTAAAAATATAGTAAATAGACATTAATATTTAATTGGTTGGACTTGCGATAAAGACACGATCTCTCAAGAGACTCATCATCATCATCATCATCATCAACAAACCCAGTGTTCCTGCACATAGATAAAAATCTATGGTCAGGGTCCTGGGAAGGAAGGTCGACGGCGTCTCATACCCATGAGGAGAGGGCAGTCACAAGAGTCCTTCGGCTCTAGAGGAGTCTTCAAAGATAGGACCTGCAAATATCCGAAAACCTGCATCTTACACCCACGTTAGCCAAGCATAGAGATCATTTAAAAAAAAATTTGTACAATAAAAAAAGACATCTTTGAAAAAAATTTGGGAAACTAATTGGGTAATTGAGAATTGGTGTAACGCTAAGCCCAAGCCCATTTATTACCCAAAAAAAAAATCCGTTCGTAAATAAATTAGTAAGTCTCATGGAAGACGGTCTATTCTATAGACGGAATCTATGAAGCCCAGCCCAAAATATAACATAGTATATTTGGGGTTATAATAAATTATTTGGGGTTATAATAACTTATATTTGGGGTTATAGAATAGTATATTCGAGGTTATAATACCTTACATTTAGGATTATAACATAATATAATTGATATTATAATAAAAAAAATCAGTTAAGGGAAATGGGCTGGCCCAATTTTGTGGTCTATCCTATAGACCGTCTCTTGTGAGATTTTGTGTAAATAAATAGAAGAGCCTTCATAAATCAAAAACCCTAGAACAAAAAACTCCAAGGCCACAGTTGCTCTTTCCCCTCTCCCTCATCTCTCTTCCGCCGTTCTAGCTTTCTTCAATCATGAAGGTTAGATATTTCTATTTCAGAAATGTTCTTATGGTTTAATTACTTGTAATCTTTGTGATGCGATAAAAGTGTTTCATGGATTTTTAATTTTGTGATTTTATTGTGGCATTTGTAGATCAATGTCGCTAACCCTACCACAGGGTGCCAAAAGAAGCTCGAAATCGATGACGAGCAGAAACTGTAAGTCTTCCAAATTGTTAGTGTTTATGGTTATAGATTCTACATTTTGTCTTAGTAATTTTTCATTTTCGATCGATTTTTCTTGGAATATGAGCGCTCAAAAGATTAATATTGATAAAGTTTTTAATTGCTTATGTTATGCTACAAAGCTCAGTTTTTGTTTGTTTTTTTACTGTATTAATTGTTTTGTATTTCTAAGATGAGTTATAATGAAATTTTATTTCGAAAATCCGTTCGTCTGCGCTAATTATCTTTTCTGTAATTGTAAGTTAACAATTTAATCGAGAATTTTGTTGTATTTAGGTATACAAGTAACTGTATCATATTTAATATTGAATGCTTTTTGCCGAATGAGAATCGTGCTGTATGATATTTCATCTTGAGACTTGATTTATACGAGATTGGTTAAGTTAGGATCTGTCATTTAGAGTTCTGCTCAATGGATAGTTTGTGGTTTTATGCTACATTGTTATTCTCTTTATAATGATTTATTGTTGAAGAAAATTGTTTGAATTGATGTGGTTATTCTCTTTAAGTTGTATTTTTATTTAAGCTAATCAATACTTGCATTGTGGCTTTGTGCATTCAATTTCTCACATTGATTTGTTATGGTTCATGTAGTTGACCCTGTGTTGTTGGGATTATATTTGGCAATTTGTGCAATCTGTTATTGATGTGATTGGCTTAGGAATACCTTTTCAACTTCCTACTTCAATTGTTACGATTATGGACATTTTGTAGAACTGGTTTGTTTTGATACCTTTGATAACGTTTTCTATGTCTGCTTTCCTGATGAATGTTTTGTTTTGAACAGTCGGGTCTTTTATGACAAGAGGATCTCCCAGGAAGTCAGCGGTGATGCTCTTGGAGAGGTAGGAGATCTTTTATACACTTTTAAACTTTTGTATTGGGTTTGGTGGATTAATGCTCTACAATTAACTCTTTTGCAGGAGTTCAAGGGTTACGTCTTCAAGATCATGGGAGGATGTGACAAGCAGGGTTTCCCCATGAAACAGGGTGTTTTGACTCCTGGAAGAGTTCGTCTATTGTTGCACAGAGGTTTATATTCTCAACTTTCATTCCTCATTACTCTCCTGAAATTATGCCAATCATAAAGTCTCCATGTGTACCGGGGTGATGGTTACAGTTGTTGAGCTGTGATTGCTATTTGTGCATGTATTGTTAAGATTGGTGCTCACCACACTTTTCCCATTTGTAGGAACCACTTGCTTCCGTGGTCACGGAAGACGTGATGGAGAGCGTCGCAGGAAGTCTGTCCGTGGTTGCATTGTGAGCCAAGATTTGTCTGTTTTGAACTTGGTCATTGTCAAGAAGGGTGAGAATGATCTTCCTGGGCTCACTGACACTGAGAAGCCAAGGATGAGGGGTCCCAAGAGGGCATCAAAGATTCGCAAGCTTTTCAACCTCTCCAAGGAGGATGATGTTCGCAAGTATGTTAACACTTACCGCAGGACCTTCACCACAAAGAATGGTACATCTTTTTCCTTGTTAATTTTGTATGAAATGATTTTAAAGTAGAATCCTTTGTTAAACCAATATATTGTTCACATTGACAGGCAAGAAGGTGAGCAAGGCTCCTAAGATCCAACGTTTGGTAACTCCATTGACCCTCCAGAGGAAGCGCAGAAGAATTGCTTTGAAGAAGAAGAAGATCTCAAAGGCCAAAGCTGATGCCGCAGAGTACCAGAAGCTTTTAGCTTCAAGGTTGAAGGAGCAGAGGGAGAGGCGAAGTGAGAGTTTGGCAAAGAGGAGGTCTAAGCTCTCTGCTGTCACCAAGCGTCCATCTGAAGCTGCCTAAAAATGACGCTGTTTTATGTTGTGGGTTTTTTTTGAGATAATTTTATGTTTGCTGCAATTTTGTTGAGTTAGAGACCTATTAAAATGCAGTAGCTTTTTGGATTAGAAGGGTAACATTGTTGTGGATTTGTACGTAAAAATTAAATCAAATTGACAAGATATTTATGTACAAACGATTTATAATTGACATTACTGAAATATCATATGAACACCTAGATGTACACTACTACAAAAAAAGGTCCATTAGGGACCTGATTCTTGTTGAAATATTTATACTTGAATACCTAGAAAATATTTTCCAACTATATATATTAATTAAAATGTTGTAATATTTCGGAGACAAAATAAAAATGGGATTAATAAGCCGCGGGATTAAAAAAAACTCAAAAAGTTTTGCATGAGATTATTAAAAGAGAGCTCTTACAATCAGTTTATTTCTTTAACTGATATTAAGATATTAAGTGATCACATTAATGTTATAAATTATTATTTTCAGATTATAACAAATGATCACTTTATTTATATTTATAATTGATCACTTTAAAATTGTAAGTGATCATTATAAGTGAACATTTTAAGACTAAATTTTTATTCACTAATTAAATTGTAAAAAATCACTTTTGAGCTATTCATTGCTCAATTTAAAACTATAAATGATCATGTTTTTCTCTCTTTAAAAACCCTTCTTGAGTCGAAGGACTCTTTGACCGCACTTTCCTACATGGGTATGAGTTGTCGTCTCATTCCCTCCCCAAACCCTGACCATAGTTTGTCTATGAGCTTATAACTGAACACACCTTAAAAACGAAGTATAATTTAAGATCAATCATATAGAGATTAGTAATTTAGTATTGACCACATAGTGCTGTGCTTACTATTGACCTTTTCAATGCTTCTTTGATCAAATGAGAATGAGAATGAGAATCTATTCAAGGAAAACTTATATAGTAATAATGATCGTTTACACTTTAATAATTATCACATATGCCTTAAGAATGTACACATTTGATTGATGATAATATGAAACATATAGTATAAACTTACGTCTACAATACCAATCACATGTAGCTTAAAACCAAAACACAAATTCTTGTGAGCGACGGTCATTTTAAGAGACCATCTCTAATCGGGCCGGCCCATTATATAGTTTATAAAATATTACAAGTAGGCATTAACACTGATGAGTAGACATTTTAAATATTTAAAATACGCATTAAGGATGAGGAAAATAAGCATTAAGGATAATGTAAGTAAGTATTAAGAATACTGTAAATAGGCATTAATATATAATAGGTTGGGCTTAAGATACATCTCTCAAAGAGAACAATCTCTCAAGAGACTAGCTGATATTAAAAACCAGGTGAGGTGATCTCTCGAGAGACCGCTCAAAAGTCCAACCCAAATCTATATTTAATGTAATAACAATATATATTTAGAATTTGTGTTGAAAAAAATTTGGGAAACTAATTGGGTAATTGAGAATTGGTGTAGCGCTAAGCCCAAGCCCAATTATTACCCTTTCTCAAAAAAAAAAAAGCCCAATTATTACCCAAAAAAACCCGAGCAATTGTAAATAAATAGAAGAGCCTTCATAAATCAAAAACCCTAGAACAAAAAACTCCAAGGCCACAGTTGCTCTTTCCCCTCTCCCTCATCTCACTTCCGCCGTTCTAGCTTTCTTCAATCATGAAGGTTCTGTATTTCTATTCCACAAATTTTCTTATGTTTTGTAATCTTTGTGATGTGATAAAAGTATCTCATGGCGTTTTAATTTTGTGTTTTTATTGTGGCATTTGCAGATCAATGTCGCTAACCCTACCACAGGGTGCCAAAAGAAGCTCGAAATCGATGACGAGCAGAAACTGTAAGTCTTCTAAATCATTAGTGTTTATGGTTATAGATTCTATATTTTGTCTTGGTAATTTATTCATTTCCGATCTGTTTTTCTTGGAATATGAGCGCTCAAAAGATTAATATTGATCAAGTTTTTAATAGCTTATGTTATGCTACAAAGCTCAGTTTTTGTTTGTTTTTTTTACTGTATTTATTGTTTTGTATTTCTAAGATGAGTTATTATGAAATTTTATTTCGAAAATCCGTTCGTCTGCTCTAATTATCTTATCTGTAATTGTAAGTTTAACAATTTAATTGAGAATTTTGTTGTATTTAGGTATACAAGTAACTATATCATATTTAATATTGAATGCTTTTGCCGAATGAGATTCGTGCTGTTTGATATTTCATCTTGAGACTTGATGTATACGAGATTGGTTAAGATAGTATCTGTCTTTTAGAGTTTGTGGTTTTGTGCTACATTGTTATTCTCTTTATAATGCTTTATTGTTGAAGAAAATTGTTTGAATTGATGTGGTTATTCTCTTTAAGTTAATGTATTTTTACTTAAGCTAATCAATACTTGCATCGTGGCTTTGTGCATTCTATTTCTCACATTGATTTGTTATGGTTCATGTAGTTGACCCTGTGTTAGGATTATATTTGGCAATTTGTGCAATCTGTTATTGATGTGATTGGCTTAGGAATACCTTTTCAACTTCCTACTTCAATTGTTACGATTATGGACATTTTGTAGAACTGGTTTGTTTTGATACCTTTGATAGCATTTTCTATGTCTGCTTTCCTGATAAATGTTTTGTTTTGAACAGTCGGGTTTTTTATGACAAGAGGATCTCCCAGGAAGTCAGCGGTGATGCTCTTGGAGAGGTAGGAGATCTTTTATACACTTTTAAACTTTTGTATTGGGTTTGGTAAATTAATGCTCTACAATTAACACTTTTGCAGGAGTTCAAGGGTTACGTCTTTAAGATTATGGGAGGATGTGACAAGCAGGGTTTCCCCATGAAACAGGGTGTTTTGACTCCTGGAAGAGTTCGTCTATTGTTGCACAGAGGTTTATTTTCTCAACTTTCATTCCTCACTACTCTCCTGAATTTGTGCCAATCATAAAGTGTCCATGTCTACCGTGGTGATGGTGTAGTTGTTAAGCTGTGATTGCTATTTGTGCATGTATTGTTAAGATTGATGCTCACCACACTTTTCCCATTTGTAGGAACCACTTGCTTCCGTGGTCACGGAAGACGTGATGGAGAGCGTCGCAGGAAGTCTGTCCGTGGTTGCATTGTGAGCCAAGATTTGTCTGTTTTGAACTTGGTCATTGTCAAGAAGGGTGAGAATGATCTTCCTGGGCTCACTGACACTGAAAAGCCAAGGATGAGGGGTCCCAAGAGGGCATCAAAGATCCGCAAGCTTTTCAACCTCTCCAAGGAGGATGATGTTCGCAAGTATGTTAACACTTACCGCAGGACCTTCACCACAAAGAATGGTACATCTTTTTCCTCGTTAATTTTGTATGAAATTATTTTAAAGTAGAATTATTTGCTAAAGTAATATACTGTTCACATTGTCAGGCAAGAAGGTGAGCAAGGCTCCTAAGATCCAACGTTTGGTAACTCCATTGACCCTCCAGAGGAAGCGCAGAAGAATTGCTTTGAAGAAGAAGAAGATCTCAAAGGCCAAAGCTGATGCTGCAGAGTACCAGAAGCTTTTAGCTTCAAGGTTGAAGGAGCAGAGGGAAAGGCGAAGTGAGAGTTTGGCAAAGAGGAGGTCTAAGCTCTCTGCTGTCACCAAGCGTCCATCTGAAGCTGCTTAAAAATGATGCTGATTTATGTTGTGGGTTTTTTTTGAGATAATTTTATGTTTGCTGCAATTTTGTTGAGTTAGAGACCTATTAAAATGCAGTAGCTTTTTGGATTAGAAGGGTAACATTGTTGTGGATTTCTTGTTTCATTGAAGCTGCTTAATACTTTTTGGTTGTTACTTGACATTTTTCTTGAAGAGCATGCTATTTTTATCGTATTGATTAGTATTAGTATTATACCTTGCCGTGACGGAAACATCTAAGACTAGGCATACTGATCTGAACTGGTCACAACTTCCTACTATCTGTTGCATGGTCTTTTGAGTTCTGAAGTATCTTTGGTATATCTGAATTAGGGTTGTGCATACTGTTGTGTTGTGGCAGTTGAAATTGGGATTGTGTTGTGTTAAGTGGTATAAACCCCTTCTGTGGAATGTAGTACACCATGAGAAAACTAAACACTATTGATGATAACAGTTGCTCCCATAATTTTCTCTAATGTCACGACATTAGAATACATTTAATTGTTTCTTTGTTCTTTCTTTGGAATTTTTGGATGGAAAAAAATGTCCAGAGTTATTATACTTGTGAATTGGGCTGATCCAAATTGATGGACTCAATATGGAGCCGTCTCGTCCAAGACCAACGGTTATAAACGTTTATGTTAGCAAGTTTGGATACTATATCTCTACATCAAATATTAACGCCTATTAATGTAGAACGTTGTTTGTTACTCAAAGTTTTCTCCTCCAAACGTTGAAAAAATACTGTGTGGTCTTGCAATGATAGCAAATAAATGGTACTTGTAAACAATGAAAAGAATCAAGATATTGACAAAATAACGCCTTTACTTCAAGATTGTTACTGATAATAATATTTTTTTTTTCATCAGATGCCACTAGCGATAAAAATCTGAAAGGGATAAATGAAGTTTATTAATTACGTTTGTATAAAAACTATTTAGTATTTATGTTACATATAAAAATCTGAGGTATTCAGCACCATCATCATCATCCTACCCAGTATATCCCGTTCATAGAAACTATGGACAGGGTCTGGAGAGGAAAGGACGACGGCAACTCATACCCTTAGAGGAGAGCACAGCCAAAAGGAGGTATTCAGCATATTACACAATTCAATTATGCTTTACTTTCTTCTGCGTGCACCAGAGTTAACATATAAAAGTGTAAATCTATTTCTAGTATTCAGTTTTACAAGGTGAGTTGAGAAAGCTTGTCACTAGAAACAAAAAAAGAAAAAAATGGAAATTAAAGAAAATAAAAGTATAATCTCTATTAGCGACTCGGTCAATAATTTGGCTCAGGCGCAGGTAGCCATTATCATACTGTTACGAATTACGATTAAGGTTTTGAAATTATTATTGTTGATATATAAATGAGCACAATAATGATACAATCTATACACAACTGATGATCAAAATCGTCCAAGAGATCTAAGAATATGATAATTAAGAAACTACAGCAAATCCATAAACTCATTCAAAACTCCCCAAACAGTTTCTTCAATTTCTTCCCAAGAGTTTGCGTTCTTTAACTCATCCCATATGCTGAAAATGGCTCCTAATACATTCTCCTCATGCAGAATACAGTAGCACCTGCAATCATGTATTCAGATTCAATATTCAGTATACAGTTCTGAAAAACCTGTAGTATAACAATACTCACGAACGTATATACAGTGATACGGCCAGATAGAATACTAGATATGAAAATGCTGCAATTGCACTTCGTACGTGTTTTATGTGTGTTGAATACAAGCACCGATACAGATGTGCAAATCTACGTGTATGTGTATATTGAAGATCAGAAAACTAAGCAATTCATAGGGTGCTAAATAGCTATAACTCACATTGCACGGTAAGAGGGTCGATGAAATTTCACGCCTTTATCAGTCGAATTCTTTTGTGAGTTTCTTTTGAGGAATGGACGGTTATATGTTGACAAAAGCTGCTTAAGCAAGCGTGTGCTTCCTTTAAAGATATCTAAATGAATAGGAATCACGTCGAGAATAGGATCACCTGGAGAAAGAGTAACTGATGAGTTAGATACCATTCAAGTGTGCCAGCAATCAGCATAGACTAGGATTTTGGAAAGATCAGATTATCAATAAAGAGAGCTCACCGATAGACAGATCACTGAAGTCAAGAATGTGAGACGGTTTCCAGACCTGCACTTCCCCATTCTTCAGGTCGCCATTTGCACATACTTTGTCGGAGTGATCATCAAGATCAATGCTATTTTGGAGTTCTAAATAGACGTTGTCATCCATGATATCTGAATGTATCCAAGAACAAGAAACTCCCTGGAATATACCGTTACTAAATTTTCATTTTTCTGACGATGAGATTAAACGTAAAAGGATTGCAACAGAAAGCATATTTCAGTTCTCAAAGTGAATATGAAAGAGCAAGGTTATTAGGTTACAATTGTACCTCAAATATAGAAGATAAGGTCTTCATATCATCAGGAAGGTATTCAATAACTTTATCGATTAGGCTACTGGGAATAGGGTCTCCCCTGCAAATAGTATGCCAATTTAGTCAGAATAATATGGATCAAAATATCATATTACCCCCAACTGTATTAAATAACATCTAGATGCCGAATAAAGGCACCTCAATCAAGCGCAGGCAGCTTGGCATCCTAATAGCCACAACATACACATATCATCACCTCATGAATAACACAAAAATCATCTGTGTCCTCCTTACCATTTAGTTATCCGTATAGAGGGAGATGTCAGGAAGTAGGAAGGATGAAAATGCAACAAGGGTCAAAATGCAGGAATCAGGGAAGCAAGAAATTTAATATGCAGATTTCAAGTTTTAGAACAAAGTGGTTATATGTACATATTATATGTGAAAATTACCATTTAGTCAAGTGGCTGACTACATCCTTTTTTCTTCTGTCGAGGCTGTGAAGAAATATCTCCCACATTGCATCACCACTAGAATCAAGAGAATCAATTTCCATAATGTTATTGCTGGGAGCCAAACCAAGTTCCTTCCTCATGTTTGCTAAAGTAAACTTGGCAATCTGTGGAAGGGGCAACGCATGGAGGTTATGGAGCTGCTCTCCCAAAAAGCAAGCAAAATCAAGGGCATTTTCCAAAGACAAAGAGTCCCTTCTGCGATAAGAGAAGATCATAGTGAGATACCGATATGTTACAATGCTAAAAAGAGCAAACTACGAAAGGGATTACATTCACGCCAACTTACATCTCGGCAAAAATCTTCCCTTTGCATCTTTTTGTTACAATGTAAGGCCATATTTTTTTGCTCTCAGATGGATTGCCAGTAACTGACGCAGGGAATTCAGGTTTTTTGTAATCAAATACTATTTTGCTCCACAAACCAAAAGAAATATCGTCACCCTTGCTGTTCTCATTCATCAGATTGTAGTTAGCAATGACATCTGGCACTACTTTACCATCCCACGGAACAACAGTGTAAGATCCGTTATCAAGAAAAATAAAACCACTGGCCAGCACATCAGGAACATGCTTCTTCAAAGGGGAATTCAGTTGACATAGTAGATTGTAAAAGTGAAGCTGCATGTAAGTTAAAGGTCAAACTATTGTCACTTAAAAAAACTTTTGTTCTAACATAACATGTCTCTGGATATTAAAGAAATTTGATTTTATACCTCAGTGGCCAAACTATGAAGTGAACATTCCAGCCCTCCTTCAACATAGATTTTAGTTACAGCATCCCCAATCAAATAAACCTGTCAGATTGGGAAAAAAGAAAGAGCAGTTTAATTATAGGGAGTTAAATTCTCTAAGATCTTTGACCCGTTGGTTAAGAAACTAGCAAAAACTAGGCAAAGAGGTGCCCTGGAAGTCAGTGCCCAAAATTAGATTGACCTCCAATTCCACAGTACATTTCATTTATTTTATATTTAGGGTGGGTTTGTAAGCAGCATTTCCAGCAACTTTATGCATCATGCCCTGTAGTGGGCAAATGGGATATGAGTTAAACCCGGTTGTTCACACCCCAACTAGAAAATGATTCGAGCATAAATTTCAGTGAGACACAAATGTACTAAAATTTGACTTACAGGATTGCTGCCAGTGCCGACAGGCAACTTCTCATCATCTTTCGGAGAAGAGAATTTGTGATACCTACAAATCTGATCAATACATTCTAGCCATTTCCCTGCATTGACAGCGAGACATGCTCCCTGGATACATAGATTCAACTGATAAGCAATGTTGCACTTGAATATTGCATTATTGCAGATGCCATACACAAATTTAATTGCATGCACTGTGTGAAAAGGCGAAACATCAATGATCACTAGCTTCTCAAATGTGGGAGCTCTACCCAATTAGGTATACCAAACAGCAAAGAAAACCAGTTCATATAACATCACCCCTTCCAAAAAGAAAATGGTATGATTACCATCACTATTAACCCTGATCAAAATGGCAATCAAATCTAATAGGTTCCAAACACAGTCAACACCCTAGATAAATTACATTCAACAACATTCCAACATATCATGGCTCACTACCATTAAGTGGCTCCCGCTAGACGGGGTTTGGAGGGGTTAGATGTACACAACCTTGCCCTTGTGATAACAAAGTAGTTGTTTCCCATAGATAGTTGGGTCTCAAACATCATTTACAACTGCGCAGTGCACGTGATTTAGCTAGTCATTTTACTATAGTTTATTACAAATTGAAACCAAAGAACTATAAATCTTTAGCCCCATTGAGATGGACCTAATGTCGGACATATTACATGATAGAAGAAATGTTAGATAAATTTTATGGGCCTTTTGTGACCGTTGAACTTGGGAGAAAATGACTTTGCACACACTCATGCTTCAGTTAGAAAGGAGCATTAGATCTTATATTAGGCATGCATCTAAAGTTAGTAGGTGCTCAAACAAAAACAGCAGAATGATGTGCTAAACAAGCAGCTCCACTGACAGGTGATAAGTAAATAGTGAAACATGTGATTATATCAATTAATTGCACTACTGACGATAGCTTTCTGCTTTCTTAGTTATATATTTCCTGAATCATTATCTGGCTAGAAATACGACATCAAATTGTCAGTGGACAGTGGGTGGGGAGTGGGGGTGGGGATGCTATGACAATGAGATGCTTGCATACCTTCCATATCAGATCCCTCATTCCTGGTTTTTCAATCCAAAGTTTCCATAACCAATCTCTCATCTCTCTCTGTCCAATGCAGTTCGAGGAGCTCCACAGAGAATTATAATGGTCTCTATGCTCATCCAAAAATTTTGATAAAAAATTTATATCATAATGAAGATTATGATTAAATGCATCACAGCAATTAGCAACATAATTTCCAGAACTTTCGTGGCATGCATTGTCTGCTCTTCTCCATGTGTCTTTCCTAGCCGCATCTCTTGGACTTGTGCAACTTATAGCACTGGTTGTGATCTCATCTTCCAGTTTTCCATCATCAAGAGCAAGAAATCCAGCACGGCAAACTCCTTTATGACGGTATCCGGGAGCCATATCCAAACATACATACTCAAAGTTTGTGGAATTCACAAAGTTTTGGGTGACAGCAACAGAGGGCTCTAGGTTCAGGACACAATGCCACCATCCGCTAGGGACAAATATTGTCTCTCCGGGCAGTTGAGTACACTCCAAAGGTTTATCTTCATCAGGGAGGAGTGGATAAAAATCAAGCCACCACTACTAAGACAAAGTAAACTAATTTAATATATATGATTTAGCCAACATATAATGCAAAAAATAAAAACTATATGTACCTGTAAAGATGATGGAGTCTCAATGTTCACATCCCCATCCTCTTCATTTACGTGCACAGTAACACCTATGGGTACTCTACCAGGAGGATATAACGCCCACCTGTTATGATACAAATTTTTGTAAGCAGCTCACAGATGTTTGCTCTTACTTGATTGAAGTTGTAGATAATATTTGTTAACAAGGGTCAATGTATACTAATTTTTTGCTATTAAAAGGATAAGGTTGTGTATATTTTACTCTCCTAAGCCCTATTTAGGAGCGAGCCTAGGTGGGACTAGGGAAGGGATCAGTGGTGGATCCAGGGTTCGGAGTCCTAGCTCCTAGGGGGCACTAACTAATGGACGAAATTTTGGGCAGAGTTTCGTTTGAAAAATTAACAACTATTTATTCTTGCTTGCTAAAATTATAAATACGACATACTATAAAAGAAAATGGAACAAAATAAATCAATTGACCTAATAAAAAAAATGAGACAAAATAAATAAAGAAGACAAAATTACTAAAATGAGGGAGTATTTATCTTCAAAAGACTTCCGTATTAATTTTATACTTTTACTCTTACCAATAGAAAAATCGACTTTGAATTTTTTTTTTTTGAAAAAAACGCCTAGGGGCACGTGATCCCGTAGGCTCCAATGTACGTCCGCCAATTGAAGGGATGAACATAGATTAAGAATTGGTTAAAAAAAAAAAAGATAACAAATTTACAATTTTACCCTTTGTTTCATTTTCTACTTTACTTTAATTAATGGCAAAATGGTCATTTTGCTTAAAATCTCGAGGCTCAACCTATTGTTCACCTTCCCCTAGGATATAAAAAGTGTGGGACTAGAAGAGAATAAGACTTGCAGTCTAATTCCATTCCCCACAAGGCCACAATTTAACAAAGACATAAGCAATCACCCCTCAGAAGTCCCATTTTCTTTTCTCCGACACAAACAAACAATCCCCTTAATGAAATTAGGGTAATGGAATGTTGGAAAAGCAACTCAACGCAAAACTCTCTCTGATTCTTTCTTCTATTTCTTTTTCGGAGGGTGGTGCAATGTGCGGCATTAAGAAACATCAACACACCTATTGCCTATAGTCATATAAACACTAAAGTAAGAATGTTTGAGCAAATGACTTTTCACCCAAAAAATCTAAAGGAATGACAATGCATAAGCAAGAGCGTAAAGAGCAAAGAAAAGATTAAAATAAACTTCAAGTTGACATTTGAAAGTTTTAAGTAAGATTAAATTTGGAACTAGGCACTTGATGTTAAATATGGACAACACCAAGTCCTTCCAGAGCCGATCTGATTTCTAATCCTCCTTGGCCATTCCATTAAAAGGTGGTAATGAAAATGACTTGTAATGAAAATGTACCATTATTTAAAAGGTGGTAATGAAAATGACTTGTAGTGTAAATTTTCATGAAATGTACATGTCATTTCAATGGTAATGGAAGTTTGATCATAAAAAAGTTTTTTAGTTCACAATTTTCCATTACCATCTCAATAGAATATTCATATGAAACTAGGGTGTTGCCCAAAACATCAAGAGATCTAATGGCGATCAAAGCTACTATAAGAAACTTCTCGTTAGTTTTAGCATGGGATAATGGCCTTAGAACACGTGCAAATGAAGAGAATTCCACGGACGATGCACTATTGTAAGCTATTCTAGGACAACATTTATGTTCCGTTCAAAATTTGCAGTCTAAGCGAAGCTAAAGAAACGTGAAAGAAGAAAAACAAATTCATGTAAGAAACTAGCAACAATTCTAGATAACAAATCAAACATGAGTTTCACCTTTTGCGTCCACATAGAAGAGTGTTCCAGGCACTAGTAAGACCTGGATCAACATGCCAGGAAGCTCCGGACCTCTCTGGTCCTGTGATGAACCATCTATATGGTGGACGCTGATCTCTATTCAAAACATCAAAGAAGTCTTCTTCAAATAGGTGGGGTACAGTATAATCCTTTAACAGACCTGGTGCCACTTCCCCAAACTACAAGCAACGTAAGTTTGAGTTTCAGACAGCTAAGGAGGTATATTTGAGCCAAAGTAATTAATTCTTAAACGTACCTTTTCATCAAAAATGTAAAGGGGATCCTCATCACGTTGAATTTTCATGTATGAGACATAATCCTTAAATTTCATTTTGATTTTCCGAGTACTACGTTGAGAAATTTTAAAAGGTGTATCCCCGTAATCAAGCACTAGTTGATCCAAAGTCCACTTCTTTCTTGCTGGCCAAGAATCCACAAGACCAGTAAGCAAAACCTACATGAAGGTCAAAATATTTTATATTAGTCAATACAAGGCAGGAAATCATATAAGCCCATAGTAGGAACTATGACCAAAAGTTTATATTTTTTTGGTTGTGTAACCAAATTTAGAAGCAAAGAATTCTCATCATTGAGTTGTGAATCAATACAGAAGGGGATTACAAAATAAACAAATGCATCATTGCATTAATATGAAGGCGAACTGGAGTTGGTGAGAAAAGAGGGTAACTTTTTACGTCCTTTATAAGATAACTTTCCTATAAACTTGCTGTATTATTAAAGTTCCAGTATATAACAGGAAAAAATACAACATACCGGCTTCTTTCCATCATAATTGCTGTGGAAGTCTTCCATCGAAAGGTTTATTTTTCGTTCCACATTTCCATTATCCATAGAGAACCCATCCAATGAGGTATAGCACCGGTACAATCTTCTGTACAGGAACAATGAGTAGAATCCTGCACAACACAATGGATCCTTTAGCTGGGAAGAGTAAAACAACTATTTATCAAATTCATTCATTCATGATAACAAAAAATAATATTGAGTATTAACCAACTCTAGAAATCCATAATGAGAAAATTATTACCATCAAAATGCAATGGCTTTTTGACAGGTGCTTCATTTCCTTGTATCTTATTATCCCTATAATGTTCAAAACATAAACATCACTAGAAGAAGGTTTAACAACCAAGAGCTTTTATATTCAAGGAGTTATGGACTGTGGAACATACAGTTGCAGCGCAGTTTTTTTCCAAGAACCTTTATACTCAAGGAGACCACTTGCACTTTTTAGGCATAAACTCATCCAGAGAGGTTCTTCACTGCAGAATATGTACATTACACTGCATATGAGAAATGACTACATAAGAACAGTGAGTTTGAAGACATAAAAAAGACATATATGTAAGATATAATCCAAAGGAACACATAAGATTCCCAATATGCAGTGACTATTTCTAGATGAATAGTGTCATATATCAAATGGGAAAGCTCATCCCAAAAGACTAGTACAGTAGATGAGAGAGCCCATTTGAAATAGAAATTCCTCATCAGTTGCCCCGACAACCCATGTGGGACAATTAAGATACATTGCAATGGCCTCAAATCCATTACATTCGACATCCCATAAGAGTCCTCATTGATCACGAGCTTTTGCAAAAGACTACTCCATTAAGAGACCCATTTGGTCTATAATGCCCTCACTACCCATACACCAGATGTGAGACACGTTTCTTACCATAAAACGACCTTAAATCTTTTACACATAGATGCAACTTATAGGGTACCATTTTTGAGCTTAAAAAGATCCAACCAACCAAAGCAAGTAGTAGAAAACAAAAAGATGCAGCACATCGTTCCCCAATGCACTTAATGATAAAATTAAATAAAGTAGGCAGCAACAAGCAAATTACTAACTTGTATTTACTCTATCCTCAAACTTGCCTCATAAACCCACAATGAGAACTACTACATCAGATTTATCCTAAATGGAGATCCAAGCTGCTCTACAGCAGTTCTCAAATTGTTGACAAACCTTAAGTTTAAAGTTACAGATCAGTCCCAGTGTTCAATATTCACGCTTTTCCATTTGAGCATTCCGTAATATGAAGTATTCATCACACTCTCACATATTAACATTTTTTTGTTACTAACTCACAATAATTTTCTCCCACCACTTCTAATTATTCCCTTCTTGTCCAAACAAATAAACTGCCACATGGAAGTACATGCCAAGATGTTGACAAATATGACTTGAATGACTCATTTGACTTGGAACTTTGAACATGAGTATGTTCCCATTACAAGGATATGTATGTCTATTTTTGAGAATGAGTAGTGGAATTTTACAGAGCATGCTTATGCTGCCCAAGATTTCCTTGAAACCATTGTGGTCGAGCTTTGGAATGAACAAAATGAATTTTGTCTAGGAGCAATTGGAGTGCTGTAAATGCATTGCTCATTCTAAGATTGTAATTCTCTCTATCTCTCTACTTATTCTCCTCCTCACATACAATCTCCATGTTTGTAATACCTTTATTGTACTGTTGAGGTAGTAGCTCCATAACCCCTTGTACACAAAATACAAAACACTAGCCTAAGAAGAGGATATAGCCAAGTAGAAGAACCTCATAAATTTTTGTGTTATTGCTTGCCATTTACATTTTCCACATTTCATTTTATCACTTAAATAAATTGTCATATTCATTAGTTCACCTTCAAGCCACAAATTCAACACTCTCACCTAAGCTTCCATATTAGTTAGATTCATAACACAAGAACAATATGGCTTTGCTCCTTAATCATTTGCATTTCAATGATCATATCAAATTCTTAAGCTACTTCAACACGAAAACAAGAGTACAGTAATCTATAACCATCACAGCATTTTCGTCAACAAAAGTAGAAATAATAACTTCAAATTTAAATTTTCAAAATTACAAAAAAAAAAATATATATCAATTTGGAAAGCGATTCTCTTAGCAAGCTAACTTCATTCACATTTTTCAATTCAAATTAAAACCCATACATCAATTAACAACTACAATCATTCCTCCAATCAAAAATTCAAACTTCTCCCACTTAAAAAACAACAATCAATAAAATTACCTGCTAACACAAGCAAGTTGAGCAACATCACGAGGAGAGAGTAAAGAGATAATATCACAAAGTATTTCATCTGGAAGAACTCTCAAGTTACCCAATGCTCCAGGTCTCCGATCATTTACCACCCTAAATTCCCCTCCATCAAATTCCATCTCAATCAAATTCTGTACACCAAGTACGTAAGATCAACCAAAAACGAATTCCAATCTTGGCTCTGATTTCAATCGAGTGAAAGTGTCGAATTTGGAATCGGAAAATGAGGAAAAAAGCATTGGGAAAAGAGACGAAGCTGATGCCGATGCTGATTCCCGGGTCGCGTAGACCGTGTTTTTATTCCGCGTTTACTTATTCGCGTCTGTTTCATTGTTTTTACATTATGAAATGAAATTCCCTCTGTCGTCGAATTTTAAACCCCAACCGTTTTTATTTGTTTTGTTATATTTTTTTGTAATTAAAAGTTTTAACATAAATCCTTATTTGAGAATTGGGAAGATATTTTAGATTTTTTATGATTTTATAAAGCAAGATTTTTTAAAAAAAATAAATTAAAATCAAATATTGAAAAAAAAGTTGAAAAATATTGAAAAAGAACTTTTAGTTTGTTTTATTATTCAGAATTTTTTATGTAAGTTTTTGAATTTTTTCTCTAGTTTTATATTATTTTTGGTTTACATTTTTGGTTAATTACCTACTATAGCAGGTCATCGGGTTATCCAAATTTACTCTAGAAAAATATCATCCAAAGTTAGATTTTTCATGGTTAGTTAATAAGTAGGATTATTGTAGGAAAATCATGAAAAGATTAAAGGAAAATGATATATACAGCCCTAAGGGCTGTATATAAGATGGAATCTTGTATTTTATCTATGTATTTTAATAAATTTTTTTTTTGAAAACATTAGAAATTAATTACACTTTGTTAATTTTAGCATTTATTTTTTCTTGGAAAGGTAAAATAATTATATAAAATATTAATTATTTTTTAATTTTGAAATTAGATTCTTTTGAAAAGTCATATTTAATGATGATAAAGAGGAGTTGTTGATTCTTATATACAGCCCTAAGGGCTGTAGATATCATTACCCAAGATTAAATTATTCCAGATAATTTTTCTTTTCAATTAAGTCATATAGACATATTGTCTAATTAAAATAGTAAAACATCTATTTTTGTATTTAAGTATTTCTCCATGACCCCACTTATATAATACTTCCTCCGTATTCAATTATTTGCAACTTTAGGGTCCTTCACGGACTCCTACGCAAAACTTTTAGTAGTGTATTAAAATAGATTAATGAGGTTAATGGGGTGGGATTATAATATTATAATATTAAAAAGTAAGAGAGAGTATTAAAAAGTATGAGAGAGAGTATTTAAAAGTAAGAGAGAGTATAAAAAAGTAAGAGAGAGATAATAAAAAAGTAATAAAAAACTTTCTATATAAATGGAAAAAAAAAATAAAGTTGCAAATAATAGAATACGCCATTTTTAGTAAAAGTTGCAAATAACCAAATAGGGAGGAAGTATTATTTTTTCAATAAATTGACCCGACATTTAGAATACGGGTCAATGAGTCATTAAAATTTAGATAGAATCAAACGGGTCGAGTTTTTATGAATACCATCACATGCCATGGCTAAAAATTAGCATCAAGCTTCAGCTAAACAACTACGGTCGGCTAAAATGTCAAGCCGAGCCGAATAATTATAATAATTATGTTATTTTAAAATGGTCCTACGAGGCTGCCCAACAAATTCATACTTCCTCCGTTCCATAATACTTGCTACATTTCACTTTTTTACGCAATCCAATGCACAATTTTGATTAATAATATCTTAAACTACACTTATCTAAAAATTATAAAAATTTAATATTATGAAAGTATACGATTAGACGATTCAAACAAGATCCCACTTGACTATATTTTTACTTACACATTAGCCGCAATATGTAAAATAAGCTTGAACGATGAATAGTGCACAAAATCGAAATGTAGCAACTATTTTGGAACGGAGGAAGTACTTAATTTGGACATTCCAACTAAAAACTATCAACCTGTCTCGACTGGCCATTTTTGACCAACTTGCCCTTTTACCAGAATATTCAATATTGTCATCCTCAAGTGTTTTAGGTAATGATTTGATGCCAATAAATAAATATGATCAAACTTACAGTTTACTTTATAGGAGAATAATATAATTGAAACATTATTAAGGCCGAGTCAAAATTTTAATTGCTGGATAATCGTATTTTGTCTTATTTAGAGTGTATAATATCTTTTCAAACACGGTTTTTAGATTGAATGGCCAAACCTTGCCTGCTTGAACAAGGGTTTGTCACTCTTCCAGTCTTCCCTCTATTCGTGATCATGGCTACGGTCATCAACTTAGTATACTGCCAAAATCAAGGTTGGAGAGAAGAGGTAGTGGACTGATCACGTCATCACACCCTTAGTATAGTTGTAGACTATATTTCACAAGAAATAATAAAACGTGTGTTAAAAAACTGTAAGTTACTTATTATATCGCCATTAACATCATCTCAAACACCAGAGTACTAAGTTTTGGTATTCTCCGGTATACACATATAAAACACAACATACATTTTCTAACCGAATCCGGTATAGGTACTGTTATAAATACTCAATACAATAAACTAAGACCAGTTTTCACAACCCAAAAGTAGAAAAAAATAAAATAAAATAAAGGTTTAGTTTAGGATGTAAGAGAGGGCTGAGACTTGATCCTCCTCTTTCTAAGGCGGTCTGCAATGATGAACGACAGCTCGAGAGATTGGGAGGCGTTGAGCCTAGGGTCACAGTGTGTGTGGTAGCGTGAGCTCAAATCATCAAAGGTCACAGTTTGGGCTCCACCGATGCATTCTGTCACGTTTTGTCCAGTCATTTCTAGGTGAACACCACCCGGGTGGCTTCCTTCTTGCTCGTGGACGTCAAAGAAGGCTCTCACTTCAGCCTATCGAAGAAAATAGCGTATAGACGCGTTAGCACATTGCCATAGAAAATAATGAAATCTTATGTTAATGTGAAATTATATTACTCTACCTACTAATTAAGGTAGAACAAGAAAATCAAGCTACATCTTTTGGCATATTCCTACCTACCACATCCTACCAACAAAAACGTAATTGCAACTATGCTTGTGGGGTAGAAGGTAAGATTCCAAATATCATATAATTCCAGTCATATAATGGGAGGGACCTCAAGAGGGTCGAGACGAACAACTTGTTCCCACCTGACTAAAATACATGGTGGGTGCATTCTGTTGATCTGAAAAAACACCAAACTAATGGAGATCCTCTTGAATTCTCACCATACACACAAGTTATGAGCTCAGATTTCCAACCATACCGTTATTAGACCGAAACGCCAAGCACTGTTTAGGACGGATGTATTTTGTTTAGGACGGATGGGGAAGACTACCTCACTGAATTCCCACGTGTTTTAACCTAGTGGCTCTCATACTTCCTACTCTTTAGTCAATTTGTAGCAATAATAATGACATTAACTATCTACCCCACCAGCACAATGTGACACGTGATTGTTAATATGTCGAGATGAATGCAGTCATTGTCTATTTCGTACGTTTAATTTCCGGTCCCAACCCACCATAACATGCTCATGACACAAACATCAATTAGAACTTGCATCACGATATTGGACAGTTAACCAAAATATTAGACCGCAATGTATCCCTCATAACAAATATAAGGTAGAAACATGATTATTTGCAGCAGTATATCCCACATAACAGAAAAAAGTATGATGTAAACTGCCAATGTATGGAAATAGGAACGTACGAGAATTGCATCGAATGGTCTAGTCTTCAGACCGCAAGGAGCTTTAATGGTGTTTCCGTGCATAGGATCGCTGACCCAAGTAACGATTTGACCTGCTCTGCGAACAGCTCTAATCAAATGAGGAAGCTTCACTCTCATGTTCTCAGCTCCCATTCTAGTGATAATAGTGATTCTTCCTGGCTTGTTCTCAGGGTTCAGAATGTCAATGAGCTTAATGAGCTCATTTGGATCCATCTTGTCACTCACCTATAACAAACGTTCCATATTAGTTCAGTAAATCGGTTGAGCTATCAAAAGCCAACTTAAAAAAAGAGACGGGTGATGAACTAAATACCTTAATTCCAAGGGGATTGGCAATTCCTCTCAGGAACTCAACATGAGCTCCATCAAGCTGCCTAGTACGTTCTCCGACCCAAAGCATGTGAGCAGAGCAGTCATAGTAGCGGCCAGAAGTTGAGTCCTTCCTTGTGAGAGCTTGTTCATAAGGCAACAACAAACACTCATGGGAAGTCCAGAAATCAGTGGCTTGCATCATAGGATGGTCTATTGTGAGCCCAGCAGCAGCCATAAAGCCAAGGGCTTCATCAACTCTACGAGCTAATTCATGGTACCTACGCCATTAGACATGCTTCTATGTCAAATTCCGAAAACAGTTCCCAAAAGTAGCACAAATTTAAAACAAACAGTTAAATAATTTAGAACTTTGGTGCGAAGTCTCTTCTTAATTAGTCAGCATTACCAAAGCAAGGATATAAGACAATAAGAACCACTGCATCGTTAAACATCATTATGACAAGCTTAGGGGGAAAATCCTCATAGATTATATTGTGCAATAATCTCAAGCTTAAGTGAACTAGTGAAGATTAGATAGCACAATTTCCTCCATATTCAAAAGCATCATTTGAGGCATCGGATCAATGATATCTTAGCATAAAATCTAACAACGCCCCATAAGAGTACACTATACATACAAATACTTACATGATCAAAAAAACAGAAAAGAAAAGGAATAACACGTATATTTTTGGTAATGACTTTATTTGATAAAGACAAATATCTTTGGGATTCTGTACCATACACCATATGTATGAGCATCTATGATGTAGCATTATTCTAAGCATCTAACTTGATGCCCATTCAAAAGCTGAAAGGTCAAAAATAAGATCATAAATCAAGACCAGTAAATTAAAATCGTGCAGATTTCAAATATCTATCAACACTATACTTTTGTTTGTAATAATAGGCCCACACAGGCCACACTAGGTAATATCGAAATTCCACAAGTTTTCCGGAGAGAAAAAATCGCAATTTCATAAAGAAAATGTATTAACAAAAGTAGAAAAACCAAGCACATAACAATATTAAAGAACCAATACTTTTGTCCTAAATTTCAGCTTAATGCCTCTTCCAAAGAGCAAAAAAAGCCATGAAAAACCTCATGCTAGTTTCATACAAGTGTGCATCAACAATGAAAATTTCACTTTCAAATATGGGGTCAGCTACAGTGCTAATTTTGTAATTTCGTCAATAAGCTAGAGCAAATATAACTTAGCAATTGTGGTTCGTTATCAATTTCATTCCAAATAAGCCAAAACTTCTTCGTACTGCAACAAAATTCCCAAAAAGCACCCCTAGATGGCTAAATAAGACCAACAGGTCCCCAAGATTGGCAATAACTCCATCACTAAATACTATTTATCATCTCAAGTTCTCAGCTTTCCAATTGATGAAAATTAAGGTAATTTATTGATTGCTCAGCCTATTTTGAGGATCACTAAATACAAAGGCATTCTTTTCTAGCATCAACTATACATTTAGCAAAACTTAGATGAATATTCAAGTTTGTTATTAAATTCATTCCAAAAAAGCCAAAAACATCTCCATACTATAACAAAATTTCCAAAAAATACCCATACAATGGCCAAATATAATACCAAAAGGTCCCAAAGTTTGGCAATAACTAAAAGCCTGGATACTTTTCATCATCTCAACTTTCCAATTGATATAAATCAGGCAATTTACTAATTCTTCAACCTATTTTGGGGATCATTAATGCATTCTTTTCTAGCATCAAATGTTAAATCGCTACGTAAGAAACATATGCACAAAAGAACAAATACACCCCTACAAACGGATTCAATTCAGGATACCGGTATAGAGTGGGGCAAAGACTCATCTATAAATGGCTCATTCTTTTGTGTTATATGCTACAAAATACTGCTTCAACATCCATAAATCAAATGAATATTAATAGCTATTTCAATCAAATGAACGAGGTCATGACCTAGATAGATTCCCCTGCTCCTATTCTATTATGTTCCTTTGTGGTTTTGTTTTTTTTATTCTAGCATCAAACAAATGTAAATTTGGTAATAACAAACAAAAGTACAAAAGAACAAATACACAGAATCGACATTTAACAGAGAAAACAAAAAGTCAACGAGAAAAAGATGACAGAACATACTTATCACCCTGTTCACTGTGTTCAGCAAAACTCAAATTCCACTCATTAACCCTTTGAATGGCAGCATAACCTCCAGTTGCAAATGCCCTCAACAAATTAAGAGTAGCAGCTGATTGACAGTATGCCCTAATCATCCTCTGAGGATCAGGAATCCTTGATTTCTCATCGAATGAATCTCCATTTATATTATCTCCTCTGTAACTCGGCAATTTCACCCCGTTTCTCTCTTCAAATGAATCCGATCTTGGTTTTGCAAATTGCCCTGCCATTCTCCCAACCTAAACATATTCATCAGATTCATCAGCAAATAATGAATAACAAAAATCTGAAAGAGATAAGACGGATGGATTATACGAACCTTGATAACAGGCATCTGACCACCGTACATCAAAACGGCACCCATCTGAAGAAGTACCCGGAAAGTATCACGTATATTATTGGCATTGAATTCCTTGAAACTCTCAGCACAATCGCCACCTTGAAGAAGGAAAGCATTGCCAAGAGCAGCCTCAGCAAGACGTTCTTCAAGAATACGAGCTTCACCAGCGAAAACAATAGGAGGAAAATCCTCAATAGTTTTAAGAACAGCATCAAGTTCTTTCTGATCCGGGTATTCAGGTAATTGTAAAGCCTTCTTTGACCTCCAACTCTCCAAACTCCATTTCTCATCGGATTTTTTTGGTAAGACGACGGTTGTGGAAGCAGCAGAAGTAGCAGCGGTGGCAGATGGGATGGTTGGCTTAGCGGAGGCAATGGGATGGTTCTTGTCAGCGGATTGAACGGCAGAGATTTGAATAGGTTTTACAGGGATGGTGGAGAAAGTCGGAGGTAGTTGGTTGGTAGAAGTGGAAGGTAAGAAGGCAGATTTGTTAAGTAAAATGGCGGAGTTAGAGAAAGCCATTGTAGAGGTAAAGAGAATAACAATGGAGGTCGAGAGAGAATAACAATGGAGGCAGAGAGAGAAAGTGGAATTGGGTTCAGGGATTTGAACTGAAGAGAGAGAGAAAAAAGAGGGTGTTTTATAAGAGAAGGGGGAGTAGTTGGAGTATTGGAAATTTGAGAGTTAGGAAAGGAGGGACAGGTGAAGGGAGAAGGAAATGAAACAAGACAAGAATTTCTTTTTCTTTTTTCAAAATAATTGTTTTATTGTCCGTAATAAATTACCACAGTTGTATATTAGACAATAATTTAATAATAGTAAAATTATTTAAATTGTGTAAATAGTATAAAATAGAGTAAAAATTATATGGATGGTAACAAAAGATACTAATAAAAATATTTGTATTAAGGACTATTTTTACAGTTGGATGAAAAAAAAAAGAAAAGTATGAAAATCTCGTATATGGAATATAATTGGGGATATTTTGGACAAAGTGGTGGTAGTTGTTGAGCGAGTAAGGGTATTTTGGAACTTTGGATTTAAGTGAAATTTGGTGTTGTTGAAAATGTGATTAAAAAAATAGAGAAATATTGAATGGAATTTTTTATACGAGTATTTGACACTTTCATTCACCATTCACCAACTATTCGCCACCTTTATTATTACTCCCCAGTGGATAGTTTTTAAAAGTGGTAATAAATAAAAAGAGAAAATAAATTATGTAGATAGAATTAGAGAGTTAAAATGTATGAATAAAATTAAAAGAAAATAATAGATTATCATTTAAAAATAAAAACAATACAAATTAAGTAGGACAGACCAAAATGAAAAACATTAGAAATTAAATGAAACAGACAGAGTAAAATATTTTCGGATGGCATATTGTCGCGGACTGGCGGCCCGCTATGGATTTCAGCCTTTTTCTACATGGAAATGGCTAAATGGAATTGCATTGAAAAGAAACACTAAATCTGTATTAAAGTTGTCTTATTATAAAACGATTTTAATATGATCAGTTTAATTATTTTCTGTACAAGTAGAAATTCAGTTTTAATATTTTTTATTCATGAACCTTTTATATGGACCCGTCTAATCGTGAGATTGTCTCATACAATACGAGCTAAAAAGAAATGAAGTGATTTTTAATGGAGGTATAGTAAATTAGTAATTGTAAATATTCTATCATTTGGCGTAGTAGATGTGATGCTAAAAGCAAGAGAGTTTAAATTATGTAGATAATATTAAAAGAAAATTTATATATATAAATGAGATCAAAATAACATGGTAAAATTTAATTTCAAATGAATTGGACAACTAAAATTAAAAATTGATGCACATTAGGAGGAACATATTTATCATCAACATACCTAATGTATCGAATTTGGGGTTGAATGCTAGCAAATCATACTCTAATCAAAAGAGATAAAAAAATTGCGATTATTGATACTCATAAGGCCTCAACAAAAGACCACAATTCGCAAAGTAAAAGAATATATGTAATATCGTAACGATGTGTTACCTCGATTAGAAATAAGATTCTATCATATACATATTTGGGCTAAGTTTAAGAAGCAATTTTCTACAGAGCTTTTTACACATCAGCTGGTTTTGGACGAGAAGGTCTCATAATGAGATCGATCGTCCAGGTACTCTCTTGAGAGACCGTCTTTTCTTTTTTAGTAAATATAGTTATTTTTTTCTAAATTTAAACATTAGATTGGCCCAATCTTGAGACGTCTTTTGTAAAGACGGTCTCAAGTAAGAATTTGTGTCGTCCATTTTGGACCGGCCTAATTCGTGCGTGCAATAACCTGGACATTTTTTATTTTCTGTGCATTTTTCAATTTTGATCTTAAAGGAATCATTTTTATTTTAAATAATACAATATAAATTTTTTTATTTTAAATGATTCAAAATGAGTGAAATAAAGGAGTAATCATAAGCCTATAGTATAATAGCTAAAGATATATATTAATAATAAGCATATTCAAATGTTAAATAATGCTAGTTTTCTTCAGTTACACCATGTCAAATTAAGACTCGTAATACGTTCAATGTAATTAGAATAAGTAACATACTTCAAAAGAAAAAAAAAAGAATAAGTAACAAAATCGATCGACATACTACACATATATGATAAGATAAAGGTAATAGAATTTAGAAAATCCCTACTGGGCGCATGTATTAATTGGGGTTTTTTTGATTGCGCGCATCCCTCTTTACTCTCTTCTTGGGGGTACGGGTATGATTTGTCCGCATCTTTTAAGGAAAAGAAAACCCCCACTCAGATCCTGCCTTGTGCGAGATACCGGAAATGTCCTTTCCTTTTTAATAGAATTTAGAAAATGTGCTTGGTAACCCAAATAAGGAGGAAAAGAAATTGTCCACTCATAAACCCAAAAAAGGTTCACTACAAAACTAATTGATGATAGTAAGAGTTACTCCTTGAGTTTATAAAGTAATACATACTCTTCTCTTTCTCCAATATGAGACAATTCACGTATGAATAACATATAAACTCTTCAACTAACGCATATGTTAGTCGTAATTAGAAACGTTTCCTGAATTTGGCTTTTTGTTTATCATATTTGGAATGACCGTCTTTTATTTATTGGTTGGAAAACGAACGTACTCACAACATTGTAATGGCGGCTTTGCAAATTGCAACATTTAGAATACTAGTGTTTAGTGGCCGACTCAAATATTTATATTGAGATGCAATATTAAATTATACTCAAAGGTATAAAATAAATTAATAGGTTTAATACAAAAATTATGTGAAAATAAAGATAAAATATAAATTCGCATTAAAAACATGAATTTTTTTGTTTTTTACCACCGAATATATATATTTAATAATTGGTTTAATTTATCTTTTTAGATGGAAGTAACTTAATGACATACGAAAATGAAATGTTAAGTTGTCATTTATTTTAGTCACTATCACTAACTTATTTCTCACAACCTGCAATAACAAACAATGGTTGGTTTAATGTATCTTTTTTGATTTAATTTTATTTTATTATCATTTTTTTGTCTTTTGGTGGTAATTTACAAATCACTGTAATTAATTAGGAATTTTTATATTAGAATAAATAATAATAAACTTCATAAATACAAAATTAAGTATTCAAACTTAATCAAAATAAAAAATTATATAATGCAACTTTTGTCAAATAGTGGGTTAGGTAGCAAGTTAGACAACTACTGCACTTCAATACTTCCTACGTTCCATAATACTTACTACTGATAGTGACATTTTTCTACACAATATGTCATACTCGATAGCAAGTATTATGAAACGGAGGAGGTATGATATAATACTAGTGATTTTAAATCAACACGTGATAAAATAACTTATTGATATGGCAATATTTTGTCATTACGATTGATGAGAAAATTCAAACCATTCAAGTGTATAAAATATGATAGTAAAACATTGACTTCATCGTTGGACTGGCTCCCAGTTGTGCATTTTTGCACGATCGAGCCTGACTTTATTCTACCAAAAGACTTTTAAAATATACCATCCTTTTACCAGCAATTTTAAAATAAATTAATGAAAAGAATAAATTAAAGTAAATAGTATTTTAAATTAGAAGGCTTGTTCGACGTAATTTTTTAGCCGTTTAGAGACATTCTAATCTTTTAAGTTTTAATACAAATTCTTGTGAGAGACCGCCTTTTTGAAAAATCATCTTTAATTGGATTGGTCTATTAGGAAAAATATAGAGTAAATATAGACAATAAGTTTTAATGGATTGGACCCGAGAGACGTCTCACAAAAAGGCGGTCTTTCAGAAGACTAGCTATTTTTGAATTGAAGTCATTCATCAAATGACTAAGTTTGCATTTGTTGTCTATGCGTTCTTAAAATCATATTTAATATTATGTCTTCGCTATTAGAATATTTTATGATTTACAAATCCAAAGCAACTACTAATGGCCTTATTTTATGTTGAAATGGCCATGTATTACTCACATATGAGTTGTCTCACATCGGAGAAAGAGAACGGTATGCATCACTTTATAAACTCAAGGAGTAACTCTTGTTAGAAGTTTTGGGCGCACGCGGAATTTGTAGTTGGACCCAAATAAATATTGTATTACATTAACTGAATACAAATATTTGATTACATCATAATTTGTACAAGAATATTTGGTGGGACACTTGTTCCACACTTATACACTCATAATTTTATGTGAGCTCATGTCTCACTCTTCTTTCACACCTCTCATCATAAGGTTGTAAGGTGTACATCTTATTGTGCACATCATTGGTATTTATAGTGATTAAGCATCTAAAATATCTTAGATAATTTAATTTTTTGATTCTTTCTCTAGGATCTTCTCCCATAATATCCTAGATATTCTATTATTTTAATTGCTCATTCTAGGAACTTCTTGGATATTTTTATTTTTTAATTCTTTAGTTTAGATATTTTTATTTTTAATCCTAGATTTTTCTAGATTATTTTAACACTCCCCCTAATCTGAAAAATCTAATACAAAAAATTATAAGATGTTGCTGATGCACATGTCACCAACACTTGTCGATCTTGTAGCTTGAATTTTTCTTTTCTGACGCCCATGTCGCCAATTCTCCCTTGTCATCATAGTGCATTTGTCTTCTTGCTGGTATTCTTATTACTAAGCATCTTCCAGCTACTATTCATCTATAGCATATCTTCTTCTAGACTGTGCTCGTGTTACCAGTCATTTTCCAAAATATTTTCTTTCTCCGAATTTTTTTTTGATTATCGGTGCCCATGTCACCACATCATGTCATACATGTAACCATTTCATATTTTCATTTCTCCGTAATCCTTTCTTTAATTTTTCTTTTAGTTTCTTTGGCCCCCTTTTTTATCTTCCCTCCTTTAGTTATGTTATCAACTCATCCTACAATTTTTCTTTGCATTTTCACTTCATTTTTTTGCTAGTTAGTGCTCATGTCACCAACTTTTCATATTCCTTTTATAAATTTTAATTTCTAAATCCTTCTTTTATTGTTAAATTTCTTCAAATTCTTTTGTTAATGCCCATGTCATTAACATTCTTTATAATCTCTTCTCCTACATCTTTTAAATAAAATTTTGTCATTTGTTCATGTTAGTTAATTTGTCATTAACCTCCCCCATTTTAAAATTTTTGTTAGTGCTCTTGTCACCAACGTACTTAAGTTCTTGAAATTTCCTTTTAACTTCCCATTTACATATCTTTTAATTTCTTTTAAACTATCAAAATACTTACCACACTCTTGTTGTGGTTCTACAATCCTTCTTTGATTGCTGCATCGTACTTTATTCTCGACCTCCCGATCTTCCAGCTCTGATACCATGTTAGAAGTTTTGGGCGCACGCGGAATTTGTAGTTGGACCCAAATAAATATTGTATTACATTAACTGAATACAAATATTTGATTACATCATAATTTGTACAAGAATATTTGGTGGGACACTTGTTCCACACTTATACACTCATAATTTTATGTGAGCTCATGTCTCACTCTTCTTTCACACCTCTCATCATAAGGTTGTAAGGTGTACATCTTATTGTGCACATCATTGGTATTTATAGTGATTAAGCATCTAAAATATCTTAGATAATTTAATTTTTTGATTCTTTCTCTAGGATCTTCTCCCATAATATCCTAGATATTCTATTATTTTAATTGCTCATTCTAGGAACTTCTTGGATATTTTTATTTTTTAATTCTTTAGTTTAGATATTTTTATTTTTAATCCTAGATTTTTCTAGATTATTTTAACACTCCCCCTAATCTGAAAAATCTAATACAAAAAATTATAAGATGTTGCTGATGCACATGTCACCAACACTTGTCGATCTTGTAGCTTGAATTTTTCTTTTCTGACGCCCATGTCGCCAATTCTCCCTTGTCATCATAGTGCATTTGTCTTCTTGCTGGTATTCTTATTACTAAGCATCTTCCAGCTACTATTCATCTATAGCATATCTTCTTCTAGACTGTGCTCGTGTTACCAGTCATTTTCCAAAATATTTTCTTTCTCCGAATTTTTTTTTGATTATCGGTGCCCATGTCACCACATCATGTCATACATATAACCATTTCATATTTTCATTTCTCCATAATCCTTTCTTTAATTTTTCTTTTAGTTTCTTTGGCCCCCTTTTTTATCTTCCCTCCTTTAGTTATGTTATCAACTCATCCTACAATTTTTCTTTGCATTTTCACTTCATTTTTTTGCTAGTTAGTGCTCATGTCACCAACTTTTCATATTCCTTTTATAAATTTTAATTTCTAAATCCTTCTTTTATTGTTAAATTTCTTCAAATTCTTTTGTTAATGCCCATGTCATTAACATTCTTTATAATCTCTTCTCCTACATCTTTTAAATAAAATTTTGTCATTTGTTCATGTTAGTTAATTTGTCATTAACCTCCCCCATTTTAAAATTTTTGTTAGTGCTCTTGTCACCAACGTACTTAAGTTCTTGAAATTTCCTTTTAACTTCCCATTTACATATCTTTTAATTTCTTTTAAACTATCAAAATACTTACCACACTCTTGTTGTGGTTCTACAATCCTTCTTTGATTGCTGCATCGTACTTTATTCTCGACCTCCCGATCTTCCAGCTCTGATACCATGTTAGAAGTTTTGGGCGCACGCGGAATTTGTAGTTGGACCCAAATAAATATTGTATTACATTAACTGAATACAAATATTTGATTACATCATAATTTGTACAAGAATATTTGGTGGGACACTTGTTCCACACTTATACACTCATAATTTTATGTGAGCTCATGTCTCACTCTTCTTTCACACCTCTCATCATAAGGTTGTAAGGTGTACATCTTATTGTGCACATCATTGGTATTTATAGTGATTAAGCATCTAAAATATCTTAGATAATTTAATTTTTTGATTCTTTCTCTAGGATCTTCTCCCATAATATCCTAGATATTCTATTATTTTAATTGCTCATTCTAGGAACTTCTTGGATATTTTTATTTTTTAATTCTTTAGTTTAGATATTTTTATTTTTAATCCTAGATTTTTCTAGATTATTTTAACAACTCTTACTCTCACCAATTGGTATTAGTAGTGAATCTTTTTTTGGTTCATGAATAGACTAATTTTCCTCCTCCTTGTTTGGGTTGCTCAGACCCATTTTCTAAAATTTTATCATGGTATCAGAGTCTGGTTTGTAGTTGAACCTTTAAACTGGGCATTTAATCTAGTTAAGGGGTCTTTAATTGGATGTTCATTCCCAATAGATTTGTAACCCTTTCTGTAGGCTAAAATTCTAAGGACACTCACATATAAGGGGAGTGCTGAAATGTTCATGTATTACCCACATGTAAATTGTCGCTAAATTTCCCAATAAGTTCCTATATTCTATCATTCTAAATTGATCAAAACAATTTAATATGACTTCTGAAGAAGAGTTAAAAATAATTCAAAGCTGATATCGTGCTTTACCATAGTTCTATTCCATTCTAGCCAAACATCTAACTAATAAGTTTGTTGATCTAAATGAGTCAATGGCATTTAATGATTTAAAAGTATTGTTTGAACCTAAAATTTAAATTTGATAAATTAATCAAATTTCGAATTATTAATTGAATTTAAATAAAACGACTAGCTACTAGCTAGTACTACAAAATATCCTAAAAGGAAATTTCTTAATGGAAAAAAACCACTTGATATAATTAGGTCAGTACTTAATTGTTGACTAGAGATATCAGTATACTATATATCAACTTAGTAAGATACTTACTCCGTTCCATTATATTTGCTATATTTGACGTCTAAAAAATTAATATTAAGAAATTACGCGATTAGACGATTCAAATTTCCACTTGACTATATTTTTTCTTACACATTAGCCGCAAGTAGGGGTGTTCAATGGGCCGGGCCCCCATTTTGAGCCCTTATCCGGCCCGTTTTTAGAAGGGCTTTGTAAGGGCCGGGCCGAAAACGGGCCGGGCCGGAAACGGGCTTTACTTTATGTAAAATGAAGCGGGCTATAAAAGGGCTCAATAAGGGCCGAAAACGGGCCTTTGTAAATAACATAATTAATGTATAATTTAAATATTATAAATGACAATGTCAATGCAATTATTAATATTTTATTATAAATGATAATTTAATTGTTATAAATTAAAAAATGGGGTTTAAAATTATTTTTAGTAGTAAAAATGGGCCGGATTGGGCCGGACCGGGCTTTCAAAGCCCGGCCCATTTAAAGCCCATATTAATTCTAAAGGGCCCTTATCCGGCCCGGCCCATATTTACTTAAGCCCGGCCCGGCCCTTATCCGGCCCATTGGACACCCCTAACCGCAAGATATAAAATAAGCTTGAACGATGAGTAGTGTTGATAACAAAAATGTAGCGAGTATTTCAGAACGGAGGAAATATCATAATTGTTGACAATTAATACATTAATTCATAAAAATTTTCCTAAAATGATTTTCATTTGGTTCTAAATAATCAATAATGTTGTGATGAATTTTTATTTCACATAATATTGTCTACTTTTTTTTTTTTGAAATGACATAATATTGTCTACTAAAAAAAAAGTTTTATAGTATTCATAGAAGCAAAAAAAAATTAACCCAACAATTACAATGTTCACGATTTTAATTAAAATTGCCAAAAATGTTTAATTTGAAAGTCGCTTCATTAATTTTGTCGAAATATCCTTGAAATTTGTGTAGTTCTTTTGACATAATAATGTTGACATATTAGAGGTATTAGTTGCCTCGGGGCAGGTGATTATGGGTAGGTGGATGCACTCCCATATTCATATATACTCACAAATAAAATTTTGGAAAATTTCACGTAGTAATCCTGAGATTTTGGGTTTTTTATGTGGTGATCAAAATTTTTAAAAAATCCACGTGGTAACCCTGAGGTTTACGTAATTGTTCCACCGTGACCTTTTTGCACATAAAAACGTTAGCAAATGTTAACTATTGTGTTTAAGACTCCTCTAAATGCTATTATAACTCTAACATTTAAGTACAATTTAAACACCATATTAAACCACATTCTTAACTTACCCATTAACACACTTCATGGGATTCCATCCCACTATTCACATGATTAACATTGGTGTACTCAAGTCACACCTACTTAATCACAACATACACCATAAAATCTTTACAAATTTAATTGCATATCTAATATAGTTTTAAATATATAATGTAACAAAATAAAGCTAATATGCTTAATTTTTTATAGATTGTATTTAATATAAATACATAAATTGGTATAAATTAGTAGATAGTAGATATAGGGCGGGTGGCTGGTGGGACAAGTGGATATTGGGTGGGGTGGGTGAATATGAGACAGATGAGACCTCATACCTACCACCTAGCCACTATCCATGGCGAAAAGGACTTTTACCCACTACCCTTTAAATAATTCACACCCATATCCGCTTCAACTAAGGTGGATATGATACAAAACCTGTATATTTTTTTTTTGATAAAACCTGTATAATTTTTTATTCATCTGTCATTCCTACTCCAACCATGGTCCTTATTAGGGTTTTATTGCCAATATTGATATTATTAGTATTATTATTAGATTCAAACATACTTTTTAGTTTTCATACTTACAATTGTTTAATTATTATTAGATTAGATCTAAAAGAGAACTTTTTCCCCTAATTCTAATTCTTTAAATTATCTAAATTTTAGGGCAATCAAGAGACATTAGGCCACATAATCTTTTTAATTTGTAAATACCAGTATAATAGTATCAAATAAGACAGTAAGACAAGAAAATAGTGGTGCAAAGTGCATTATACTTTCTCCTTTTCATAAATACTTGCTATTGATAGTGACATTTTCCCACACAATATATCACCCTCAGTAAAACGTATTCTGAAATGGATGAAATACGTCTTATGACGTTATAATAATATCTTGCTTTGAAATTTTTGACATTTGCTCGATCATCTAAGTACAATTTCACAATTAAGCTTAAAAAAATTCTTCAATATTGATGACAAATTGACAATTACCAAGAATTACAACAAGTAATTTCAGTGCAAAATTGGTCGACCTCCAAAGGCGGCCCCACCTACCTACCGGCTATCATCTTTCTTACTTGAAATTTTTCAGTAAAAAAATGTGTCACTCACCCCCTCGAAATTAGGTCCAAGTACAAATTTTGTACACTAAAAGGAAAAAAATAATTAAAAATTAATTATTTTTGTAAGAGACTGTTTTTAAATGAAGTGATTTTAAAATAATTTATGTTCTAATTTGTATTAATTAGTTCATTTAATTCATATATGAATTTGTCTCATAGTAAAATAGTAAAATTGTTTCATACAACAAGCTGGGTTAAAATATATATACATTTTCCGTCTCATTAATTTGCACTTAATTTTGTTTTAAATTGTCTTATTACTTACTTTTGTATTTTTTTGTTTTTTATAATGATCTAATGTGTTACTTCTAATATAACCCACAATTTAATTTACTTTTTTTATCTCACTAATTTTTTTCTTGATCTAATTTGCTATATACTACACAATTATATATACAAATCAAATCAAATGGAAAAGAGGGAGTATTTTATAGGTAGGTTGAGAAAAATAAGTCTTTAAATGTGTAAATGAAAATTAAAAAAGAGTGGATGTCAAGTTAAAATACAAAATAATACCTATTTACCATTTTTTTCCTTTTATAATTTTGATAATATTTATCGATCACTCTTAATTTATATTTTATTTCTAATCTATAAATTAAAATATAGTCAATCGAAATTTTTTAAAATTTGACTTGATATATATAAATTTTTTATTAACATGATAACATCAACTTTTTATGATCTTCAAAAAACAAAATATAAGATATTTATAATAAAATATATTCATTGACAAACGTATAAAGACCAAATGAAACAATATTAGCAAATACTTCCTCCGTTCCAATATAGTCGCAACATATGAAATTTAAGCATTATTCACTTATCTTCTTTAATTTGTGATTCATACGTAATCTATAAGTTAAAACATAGTCATGTGAGATCTTGTTTGATTCGTCTCGAAGTAAAGATTATTAATATCAAATTTTTATAATTGTATCTTATATATATAGATATTAAAGATTGAATTAGCGTATTGGACTACTACGTGAAAAAGGCAAATGTTGCAAGTATTTTGGAACGGGGGTAGTATAAAGAAGTATATAATAATGCAACTTATTAATATGTATAACTAGCCAACTCTTGTACTAGATCGTCTTACCTTGAGACAAACTTATATAATTATCCGATTTCTATAATTGATCATTTTAGAATTACTATAAGCGATCATTTTAATACAGTAATTATACATGTGGCCAATTTATAGAATTTGTCTCACTATAAGACTGTCTTATTTAATATTTGCATTAACCAAAAAAGAAGATGAGAGAGATGAAGTAATAATTTCTCACCAACCCTACTTAAAAACATAATGCAAGAAAAGGAAAAATACCAATAAATGTCAACAATAATTAGATTATGTCTCTATCTCCTTTTTTCTTCGATTTTCTTGGTTATCTATGGACATGTGTTAATGGTTAAATAATGGCACATCAATTAATATATTCCATTTCTAACTTTTAAAAGGGGATATTAAATTAAATTATTAATTATATTCTAATAAAGTTAATTTGGTGAATTAAGCCCAAAAAGGTACCTTATCTTTTATATTGGAATACTTTTGACTAATATGACAATTTGAGTATAAGTGATTAATTTATTAATTAGTAAAGAGGTATCATATCATATCATGTAATGCTACCACCTAACCTTAAGGAAGAAATGAGGAAAAGGGATGATCTTTGTAGAAATAAGGGGTAGGTAAGGTGTTGTATATGAATACATGAAAAAGAGTATTCAAGAATAAAAAAGAACTTATTATTAAATAAATAATAAGAACATGTTGTGTTGTACTTTATGTTGGCCACTAATCAAGAAATAATTTTTTTTTTTGAGAGAAGATATGAATTCTAAGGTTTGGATATAATTACGTGTGTTCCTTAATGTTAACAAAAATACTCCTCTTAATACGGAGCGGATTCAGGTAAACATTAAATAATGTCGATAATTCAAACCCGAGTATATATTGCCATATAGGAAATTTATTTTCAATACTAATTAACATATATATATATATATTAGTGTTTTTAAATATATGAATTTATATATAACTCAAATGTCAGTTGATAATTTTGCATTTGCATTCGATCCTAACCCAAGGGCTTAGTAACAAGTTTTCCCATAAGGTAAATCCATAATAGGGCTCTCTCGAATTGATTTTGGATTGGGTTTTATTAAGTTCACATTTTTTTGGTTTTGAGTTTTCTAGTGCAACATAAAGTGTGATATCCCTGATTTAGCTTGAAAAGGGATTGATAGACTACTCATATTAACAAGGTGCATCTTCTTTTCTAGGGAACCCATTTGCTAAGAACTCTCCAGTTAAGCGTGCTTGGTGGAGAGCAATCTTAGGATGAGTGACCTCTTGGGAAGTTTTCTTGGGTGCGCACGAGTGAGGCCGAAGTGCGCTGGAAAGACTGGTGTTGGTTTGTGGGGCCAGTCTACAGTCTCCATGAGTAGTCAACGGTGATTTGTTGGGCCGGGGTGTCACATAAAGATTCAATTCGGATTGGTTTGGTTACGGTCCAAGTCCACTATACCTGTTTAAGTCGGGTCAATACTCAATACCACAACGAGTTATATTCAGTTTAGAGTCAATTTACATTCGATTTTGGTGTATAATGGGTCATTACAATCCGGTTTAAGTACAAATCATTTAAATTGAAGTCAAATCAAGTTTCATTAGACTATGGGACCGACCTTTGTTTGGTTTCGAGTTATCAATGACACTGTTTATTTTGGATTTGGGTTCAAGTCGATTATATCGTGTTAATTATGATTACAAAAATCATTTTGTTTTTAAAATTGTAATAAGGTAGCACATCAATTTAATGGCCTTTCAAGACATTATTAACTCTAATTTGATTTAAGAATATGTGGTCAACCTTTTATCATAAAAAAGCACATAAATTAAAAGTATTTAACAATAATTGAGTCTTTTAGTAACAAGTCATTTACATGGATCTATCTCATAATTAGATGTACGCAAGTATCTTAAGATGAGCTCAACAAACAGAAATCTCGTATAAAATAAAAGGGTAAAAGCTCATTTGATTTTGATGTTACAAATAACTATATAGTACCAAAATTGGTTTACTATACTGTGGGCCAGGACATGCTGAGTTGTAGGTTCAATTATAGTAGGATCCGAAACTAAACTAGGCCTTGTTAAGTGAATTTGTCCATATATTTTTTCATTATTTGGGTATTTAAAGTTATTGAATAAACTTAGGCCTAAGAAATTAACTTGCAATTAATGGAACTTCACTTGTCAATGATCTCTCTATTACTTTCTTTTGAACCTCCTATACTTACTATTATGTAGTCTTGAATTAGCATAAAAAAAATGTTTTTTTTTTTAAAAAATTACCTAGAATAATCTAACGTTTTCATGATTTTCCTACAATAATCCCACCTATTGATTAAACATGAATGATCCTAACTTTAAGGAGTATTTTCCTAGAATAAATCCGGTAACCGAATGACTTGCTATCAAAAAAATACTCTACCTAGAGACTGTCTAGAAAATGGCATTTTAGGTTGAACTCATGGCTGAACTATTCTCGGTTTATCATTGAAAGCAAGTCAAAAGTCAAAAGCAAATGAAAAGTACTATTATAATTTTATATTTAAAAATTAGTTTTTCAGTTAGTTTAAAAGTCTATTCGAACAATTAAGAAATAAAAGTCAACCAAAAATAAAAAAATACAATTTAAGAGTAATAGATAAATGATATCTCACTTACTTTATGTACTCTATCCAACACAATTTTTTAAATCCTTAATATATCATATTATGTATAATTAAAAATTATAAAAAGTTATTATTAATAAACTTTTAATTAAAACGAATCAAATAAAATCTCACATAACTATATTCTAACTTATAGATTCATAATAAAAAATAATTTAGGAAAGTGATAGATGAACAGTATCTCAAAAGTAAATAGGGTACAAGAATGAATAGGAGAGACTAGGGAGTAACTACTTCCTCCTTAATATACCATTTAATTTGCAATATTTTCCACTTTGGTCCTAACCACTTAATTTGCATCATTTTTATTTTTGGGCTATGGCCCACCACCACTTTTTTTTTAATTTCATTCATACATTTTAACTCTCTTTTAATTTCATCCATACAATTCATTTTCTCTTTTTATTTATTGCTACTTTCTTAAATTTTACTCATTTTCTCTTTGATGCAAATCAAGAATGACAGATGAATAATTGCAAACACCCCTTATATATGTTAAATAGAGTACACCTGAGAACATGTGGAAGAGAAGAGTAATAAAATACTTCATTAGAAAGACAAATGAATAATGCAGAGTTCAAAGCACGCTTACTTACAAGTTACAAGATCCAAAGTTACACTCACATGAATTCATGTGGCCGCTCATTTCTTGTCTCTTTTACTTCTCATCCCAAACAAACACACTAATTAACTTCACAAATTTTTGTTACTAATTAACTTCGTACTCTAAAATATTTAAATTTTATTTTTTTATATTGAGGTGAACAAGGGAAGTTAGGTGAAATTCGATTTGATAATGAGATTCTTTCTGAAAAAGGCAGTGCTTGATCTAAATGAAATAAACCTAATTCTTCGTACAGTTGAGGGAATAAATATTTATCGTATGTGTTGAGAATTGATCCTCTATTATAAACATGAATGGAAAAGCCCAAAACCATTAGAATAGCTCATGAATCTCAAACTGTACTAGTACATTGCTAGCTAGAGTATACAACACGTCTTGTATGAGAATGTTTCATTGTAAGACTTGTCTATACAAAAGGCTCATTAGTAAAGTAACATTAAAAAGACAAAGAAAACTTAATTTCCACTAGTACACAAAGCAATTTTTTTAAATAGTTTGAACTGACCCAATTGAAGTCGTCTCACAGTGAGACAACCTCAATAAAGAATTAGTGTAGAGTATATAATATATATTGAGGCCTTTAGACGTCACTCAAAAGCTTAAGCTGATGACTTAGGCTTCTGATAACATGTCAAAGAATTTCCTGTTCAAGATTATAAAAATGATGTAGGAATGTTATTTTGGGATGACATAAAACACAATTTCCAAGCAATACTATACAAACAGCAATACTTCATTCATATTAAAGCATATATAGATCCACATAATGGCTGCATAAACCAAGCCAATACAAATACTAAGACATACAGGATATGTAGATACTTCAGAATTTTCACAAGGTGTGAAATAGTAGAAACACATTACATAGCTACAACTAAGGAGATGGAGGCCAGCCGAATTCATACATATTATCGGCGCTTTCATAAATCCTGAGCTCTATATCATCCTCGTCCCACATTCCATCGAAGCTTTCATCATCGCTATAGTCCATGTACCCAAAATCCGAGAAGTCGGAGTCGTAGTAATCATCATAAAATGCGGTCTTTTCAAACATGCCCATGACGACTTGAGGCCCGAGGACCTCCAACTTTGGGTGCCGCTTTTCAAGAAGCTTTTTATCAAGATGAACATCCCAACACCCTCTCAAGTCCAAGAATTCGAGGTTGGGACATCCCGAAAGGATGTCAAGGACACTTTCTAAGTTGATTCGAAGGTAAGCAAGCTCAAGTTGCTTAAGCTTCGGCATTGTTCGGGCGATAGCATGAGCTTCATCAGAATGGGAAGTCTTGAAAGCGGAACCTAAAGGGTGCATGTTCCAGCTCAGTGAAGACAGAAGCTTACAGTTTTTTCCGATGGCTTCTAAGCCACGAGTGCTAATACGACAACAGTAGCTCAGGTCTAATGAGGTTATCCTAGAGAACTTCCCGGCTAACTTTTCTACAATCGAATCACTGATTTCGCTTCTCTGAAGTACTAGACTCTGAAGGGAACCCGCACTAGCAAATAAAAAACCAAGAACACACCCACATCACACAATTGCCGATTGAACAACAGTATCACATCATTATTCATTATATTTACCAAAAGAAAAACAAGTCCAATCCAAATATTAAAAAGTATAATGCTTTACCCATTCTACCTGAACTATGTTACTTGGACTCTTCATTTTGCTTCACGTAATTGATGCTCGGACATTGATATGGCACTTGGACGCTTCATTTTAAGTGTAAAATTAAATATTTAGACGTATCTGACACTTGGACACGTACCAGTATCCGACATCAGTACGAATCCAAGTAACATAGTACATGAACAAATAGAGTAAATCATCCTTCTCTCCCCTAACTCTCCTTTGTTTACTAGAAGCTCAAGAATTTAATTTCACCAAGATAGCATTAAAATGAAAAAGAAACATTGTCTCACAAGCCCAATTATATCTTTGTCCCGTTTAGTTGAAGTAGATGTATTAAGTACAATTCTAGGTAAGCATATTAATAAATCTACACAATGCCAAAAGCATTAACTCGAATACACCGTCCTCATTGCAAAATCGTGAATCAAACATTTTCATTTGGCATTGAGTGGATGCAAAGCATTCCCCTATTTTTATTCTCCATATCAATGATCCCAAAACCATAAAACACCAAATTCATGATTCAAATGCATGGTCCCCGATTTCATACCCCTTTGGTTGGACAACTAACCATTAATGAACAACATCAATTCATCGATTCCAAATGATAGGATAACCACTTATTAAGCTAATTTTATAATCAACATACTAGGGGAAGTTGAGGTAAAGGAATATAGTGTTAATCCCCTTAACCTATTTTCCACCTCCCCTTGTTCAAATCATAACAGATAAAGTACAACTATATTCAACAATCAACTATCTAGCAAAATCAGGAGTCATCATCATACTCGGTATTTCCCACTTATAGAAGCTATGATCATGACTCATGAATCTGGTTGGGGCAAAATCAATAGTATAATTCACTATCATATAATTCACTAATCTCCCCATGAATCGTGAATCAAAAAAACAAATTATGATCGGTTTTGGGCTAATTTAAGGTTATTTTTAGCAAATCACGAATTCAAAAACCAAATTAACCGGTGAATTGTTACTATAGTATAATTGCTAAATTATTAGAGATATAGAGAAAATAATTTTCTTATAAACACACTCTAACTTTGAAAGCAACCATGAAAGCAACAATGAAATTGGAAGGATGCTTACTTTTCAGCAATGAAAGCGAAAGTATCATCATTATTGACACAAGAAACACGGAGCTTTCGAAGTGAACCGGAGCTCCGGGTAATCAATAACCGGAGCATGCGGTCAAGCTTTTCGGATGCACAATCAATACTCCATTCATCATCAATGTCGATCTCTTGCCAACAATAAGGACCTTGAACTGCTTTCCCCCATGCTTTGCACACTCTAGGAATTACTGTTAATATGTCTTCTAATGGAAGCTTCTTAAAAATTAGCCCTAATGCATCTGGAATTAACTCATCCCATTGCCGAGTTTCAATTTCTTCTTCTAATTCCATCTTACAATCTTCACCCTTCAATAAACCCCAACATATCAGTGTTTTACAACAAAAAATTGACGGTTTTCGATTAAAGATTCATTACAATCATGCAAGAAAAGAGGGTAGATCTCATCAATTAATTTCACTAAAATAAGATTTTAGGCTTTTTTTTTTAAAAAAAATGGGTAGTCTTAATCATGCAATAAAATGGAACTAATTAGGAGTTTTCACCAAACAACCAAAACAGAATGCACATTCACAATTCAAAAATTCAATTTCAAACTAAGCTAAAAATTGGGGATGAACTCATCAAACTCAACAAGAAAAGAACAAAAATCCCAAATGCAGACAAAGAAATTAGCTAAGAGAATGCGAATTTAATGGAGTGTAAAAATTGGTAATCAAAAGAGGATAAAACAAGAAATGTAAGAAGAAAAGAGTTAATCCAAATTGCCAACAACCCAGAAAGCAGAAAATTAAATGAGATTGGCAGATCATGACAGAGCAATTAAAGCAAGAAAAACAAGAAAAATTGAAACAAATTTGCAGAAAATGAAGAAGGGAATAAAGGGTAAAAACATACCAAAGGAATGAGTAAAATTTGCAAGCTTCAAAGTTTAAGGGAGAACATGAAAATGGAAGTGTGAATCATCCGGTAAGAGAGAAAGAGAGAGAGATAGGAGTAAATTGTGTGTGGGTAAGAGAAGGAAGGGGTAACAAAGAAATGAGTATTGCAATTTGCAACTGGTTAGATTTAGACAATAGGTACTATTGCGTCACTTGTCAGTTCCTCCAACTTAAAAATTTGTTACTCATGGTCTCAGCGGTCTTTTTAAATTTGCTATATTTGAAATATTTGGAAACTGTTATATTAATAGTCCGTTTGGTTAGTGGTATAAATGGTGGTAATAGGAATGATTTATAGTGCAACATTTCATCAAAACTTTTATGTCATTCCCATGGTAATGAAACTTTGATCACAAAAAAGTTTTTTTTGTTCACAAAATCTCTCCTAATACCACCTCTTCCATTGGTAATGCATTGGAATGAATTTTATGAACAAAATGAGATGATTGAAGGTTGTCAAACATAACCATCAAGATAGCCAAAAGATTTTTTAACCAAAATTACACTAGTTTTTCATTTCTATTGCCATGATTTATTACCATCTACCAAACGGGCCGTAAAAGTTGTTACAAGTTCTCAGGTAAAATGTTAAATACTTCAACTTTATTATTTTGGAACATATTTTCTATTTAAAGTTCATAGGAAACTTATTTCTCATGATACCCTTTATGTAGTATGCATTTTTTTAGTTTTCTAGACCAAACTGTTACTTGAGATAGCGTTTTGGTATTTAACTCAAATTGTTATCTCAGGTAGTGTTTTTTTTTGGAAATTCAGGTAGTCTTTTAGTTTGGTTGATTTACTTTTTTTTTTTTATTTTGTTAATAACCAAACAACCATTTGAGATGGCGGTTTGGTCTGACAAACTTTTTTTGTTAATAACTTGATACAAATCTTTACTTCTTGTGCAATAAATATATATGAAAGAGATAACCGCCATTTAAGATGATGGTTTCATAATACCAATAAATTAATGTGTATACTTATAGCGGTTTACTTTTCTTAATTTTTTTCTAAAAGTGCGTATAGCAAATGATCATGTGAGAAGGTGATTTGATTTGATATACTAACAAAACTGAATTTTCAGATTGCGGTTTGGTAAAAAAGAAAATTCTCATTACCTGTCCTACGTGGTCGTGGATGGTACCCTGAGAAATAAGTTTCCCATGGGCGTAGAAAAGGAAATACGTTTGCAATTAGGCAATTAACATTATTGAGGACAAATATTCAGTTAAATATTAAAATTTAAACGGACTAAGCAAATATAGAGTAACATTTTAATTTGTTTTAATAAATTCTTGGTATGTCTCAACCACTGATTTAGCTTCACTTACATTTCGCTTGAGAATTGGTGTTATTTTTAAATAGATTCATCTCTTGACAATTTGATGATCGAATATGAATATCAAACTAGAATTGTTGATAAAGATAATAATGTCATTTGTTTGTATTGGTGTGGTATATAATTGTTGATACTTTCTAAAGTAGGTTGATTCACCTTATAAGAGGCTTTGAATTAGTTGATTATTTAGATATAATTAGAAAAATGGAAGAATTGAAAATGACTTTAGAAATTTTGACCACACGTTGAAGAAAACATTTGTTTTCACTAAATTATTATAATTCGCGATAACAAAGTAACGTAATGCATTATCACTTGATAATTCATTCCGTTACTTTTTATGTCAAACAAACAAATAGTAAAGGTATCTGTTAGAGTATATAACATATCTTGGGGCCTTAACTATAAGTTTAAGCTTTTGGTTAAGTTGGTTTCTTAACCTGGTATCAGAAGCCAGTGTGACAAGAGGTTACTGATTCGAATCTCAACCACCCCTCATTTAAAAGTGGAATATTTAGCACCAGGTGTGAGGAGGGCCTGTGTTGCATCCACACTTTTAGCCTAAAGGGCTCTCGTGTGAAGGGGCGTGTTAGAGTACATAACATATCTTGGGGCCTTAACTATAAGCTTAAACTTTTGGTTGAGTCGGTTCCTTAACAGTATCCATTATTTGTTTCCGCATCAATCTTAAAATTTTACCAAACCAAACACTTCCTTAATATATTCAAAATCGATCGATGTTAATGATATGTATCCAAGTAGAAATAAAGCGAGTAAATTTCAGCTACACGTAAAACTACACGTAAAAGTCTTATATAGATTTATACTATACACTAAAACATTATGCACATTTTCATTAAAAGACTAGTATCAATCAATTTAAGCAATTAAAAATAATAATAAAAATAAAAAAATGCATAGTATTATTTTAGTGCACAACAACAAGTTTATACAAGACTTCATCTCAAAAAAAAAAAAAAAAGTTTATACGAGACTTCTTCCAACTACACATATATATATACCAATCAAGCTATTTAAAATATTTGTCTTATTCAGTATATAGTTTCCCAATCCATCCAATCAAATTTATGTACAGCATTAAAATATATCAATGCTGCAATAATAAATAGTAATATTTAATTGAAAAATTTATGATTTTGTTTTATCAAAAAAATATTTTTTGTCACCGAGATTTTGCTATATTTTTTAGGTAATCCTATTAATTTTACTATATTTTTGTTTTTGTGATGGTTTATAGTATTTTTTTTATTTTCATTCACATATTTAATTTATTTTTTTTTACTTTCTCATCATTATCATCATACTCGATATATTTATCCCGTCCATAGAAAAACTATGACTAGGGTCTAAAAAGAAAAGGACAGCGACAACTCATACCCAGAAAGAAGAACACGATCAAAAAATCCCTCAACTCAAAGAAAAATAAGAAAAATTCCAAAAAGCTGGGTGAAATCGAAGCCACCTGGATGTGTACCAAAATCTTGTTGGATAGAAGCCTAGGAGTACTGGATACAGAATGACCATAAATTGCTATCCCTAGCTGTTATGCAAACTATCCCAAACTAGTGGAGTATAACCAAGTAAATTAACCAACTACCTGTAAAACCACCGACAAGAATGTTGTATCTTTAAAACGTTTTTAAATTAGGGAAAATTACTTTAACTATCCGTTTGATAGGTGGTAATAAATCGTGGTAATGGGAATGAAAAACTAGTGTAATTTTGGTTAAAAAATCTTTTGGCTATCTTGATAGTCATGCTTGACAACCTTCAATCATCTCATTTTGTTCACAAAATTCATTCCAGTGCATTACTAATGGGAGAGGTGGTATTAGGAGGTAATGAAAATTTGTGAACAAAAAAACTTTTTTGTGATCAAAGTTTCATTATTATGGGAATAAAATGAAAGTTTTGATGAAATTTTACACTATAAATCATTCTCATTACCACCATTTAGTACCACTAACCAAACGGGCCGAAAAACTCTCAATTATTCGCGGTTTAGATATAAAACTCTCAACTATTGATTATTATGCAAAACTCTCAATTATAGGCCCATCTTAAATATAAAGCACCAATGCATTTTATAACCTGTTTTAATCGGTTACCTTTTGTTGAAATGAGAGGGTACGTGAAGGGTCGTGTAAGGTCAAAGGAAGTGAGGTAATTAATAAGTACAATTGGGTTCCACTACTTCTCAACTAAAACCAATTTATCCGGCTATAAGTTATCTTAAACTTTAAATATAAAGTGGGTCTAAAGTTGAGAGTTTTAAATAATAATCAATTGTTGGGAGTTTTATATTTAAATCGTGAATAATTGATAATTTTATATTTAAATTGCGAATAATTGAGAGTTTTTAATGTAATTTATAGAAAGTTTATTGCATAAATTCTTGTAAGTAAACTTTTAAGTGCTTATGGTTGATTCTCTGCCATTATCCCCACTTTAAAAAGAAACCAAAAACTCTTGGTAATGGTATGCATTATTGCACAAATAACAAAACCGTAATTATAATTACAGAATAATAAATAATAAAATAATAAAGAGAGAAGAGACACAAAGATTTACTCGATTCACCAATAGTTTAATATTGAACCATGCACATAATATAAAGAACATAATACAAGGTGAAAAAGAGTATTTTGATTTTCCACAAAACTCTCAAAAACGACGTTCTAAATGTTTAGTTCTCTAATGTAAACAATAACTTTAAAATCAAGGACAATGTTTTCATTCAAGTGAAATCGCTATCTTTGACGGCAATTTTTAGCCTCCTTTAAAATCTAGCCTCCAGACCAAAACGACCAAAAATCATTGTGCTTGATGATGATTTTCCTAAACCTTTAGTTTTGAGGTTTTTTTTTTTCAAAGCTTATTATGAATTTTTCTCCGTTGTTCCACCAACCCTCGAGAATCCATGACTTTGAATTTCAAATATTAAATCCGAAACCACCAAAGCCATGGAGGGCCAGTTTATTATGAATTTTTCTAAAAGCTTACTTATATCTAATTTTCATAACACAAATTCTTGTGAGACGGTCTTTTAAAGAGGCCAACTCTGATTGGATCGACCCATGAAGAAAAAAATAAAGTAAATATAAGCATTAAACTCTAATAAACTAGGCTTAAAAGGCGTCTATTAAAAAGACGATCTCTCAGAAGACTTGATGTTTTTCCTAAAAATTAAGGTATAAGAAAATTGAATTAAGCCTGCAAAAAACGAGTTGGTGAACTTTGCAATACACAACTCATTAAACAAAACTTTAAAAAATTAAGTCCATCTCATTTTTGGCCCAATCCATAAACTAACACAGAACACATTTAAAGTAGTACTTTACTACTTTTTATACTGTACTATAAATTTCGTTGCAACTAAATCTTTAGACTATATGAATATAAAAAAGAAAGAATTATACAAACATTGGAAAATTGTTTTTCCCTCTCTTTCTTTTCGTTAGAAAATTCACAAATTCTAGACCGTCTATAGCATAGATGGGTAAATATGGACCAGCTTATTTTGCAAAATAAGTAACTGATTAGTCATCAGCCTTTTTATAAATTTAAAATCATTGGACTGGGCTGTTGGTAGAGCCGTCTTTGCCATAGACGGTCTCTCAGGAGACCTTCTGTTTATTTTTTTCCTTCAAACTTAAATATAGTGTTAATTCCAAAAAAATTATACTGACTACATTAACTAGTATTTAGTATTAGTTTTCACATGAGTATAAACTCCCTCCGTCCCTTTATGTTTGTCCATTTTAAGTTTGTCCACTTTTAGGGAGAGAAATTTAAATTAGATTTTTAAAGTATAGACGATAAAATATATTCATGTGAGATCTTGTTAGATTTGTCATGATGTAAAGTTTTTTAATATGTAATTTTTATACTTTTTCATGATGCGTACTTAACGATATTAAAATTTAAAATTTGCAAAAAAGTTCGTGCAAAAGGTAAAGTGGACAATAAAAAGGAACGGAGGGAGTACTTGTTTATGTTTGATGTAAAAATTATCTTTCTCCATTTATTTTAATGTTTTTATTGAATTTACCTAAAACAAGTTTATATAGCAAATAACAAATAATTTTTTATTGAATTTACCTTATAAAAGATATTTCAATTACTTTTTTTTTAAGATTCAAATACTTTCTAATAGAGACGATATTGTTTTAACCTTGCAAAAGAAGCTTTCTTTTCAATGATATTTTAATCCCAACAATGAATAATTGGAAAAAACGGCTTTAAATTAAACTTGCAATAAAACTTTTATAAGAAAGCAATTTCTTGTATAATCACTTGACATTCTTTAAAACACGACAATAATAACTAATCAATAAAATTTCGCCAAATTATTATTTATTGTGCGGCTACAAAAATTTTCAATTATTTCTTTATAATATATAATATGATGTAACAAACAATATAAAACAGAGAAATAATATGATATAACAAAAATATTTCTTCAAATACTGTAATTAATAATTAATAAAGTAATCAAATTAATGAAAACATAAGATAAGAATACATAATACAGTAATTAATACTCCAAAATATTGTACATGTATTTATACAATTTTAATTTCTTGTTACTAAATTATATGTGCCCAAAGTGCTCGACAAAGCGCCTCAGACTAGAGTTTTACAAGCCGATGTTTTTGGGTCCCACATAGCAGGAAGCAAGAATTTCCTTCCACGTGTCCCATACGCATTAAAACTTGCTCCCGAAGCCCGATCCACCAGCAATTTACCCGGGTACCCTGGGTACGAGCCCGACCCGAACATCCCCGTACAAGCTGAAACAGCTTCCAACCCACCATCAACCGGGCCCTGAAAATACCCATTATCAAACGGGTTTGTAACCGCTCCGGCAAGAACCGTTGCCAAATTCATAATCATCCCATCAACTCCAACATCTCCATTTGGGGCTATAAGCGGCGGGCTTTGTGGGCCGTATATGGGCTGGTGGAAGGGCCAAGCACATTGACCCGGACATTGTTTTTCTGGGTTACCCACCCAAGCATAAGCAAAACGGATCTTTTTATGTTTTCCTGCTAAACCCGACCCATGTGCCCCGCACGAGCTCATACAAAAATTATCGGGTGCCACATCAGCTGATGTCAAAACGACGTTTATTGCATTTCTATGAGGAAGTCTAGAAGACAAAACGACGAGTTGCGATGGGGTTAAGACTTTTCCTAGAGAATAACTTTGGTCAAAGATTTGTTTCCCTAAGGTGATGGTGCAGGGTCCTCCTTTGTACCTTCCCGTGATTTCCCACCATGATGAAACAGACGGATGTAAAGTACGTGATTTAGATGATAAAGATTGAATAAAGTCAATGATTATGGACCGTTGGATTGGGGAGAATTTTCCATACCAAATAAGATTAACGGTGAGATTACCTTTAAGAAGTGGACCATTGTGGTATTTAAGAACTAAAGGTTGCGGTTGTACAAGAGCTAGCTTGCGCGGTACCGTAGCGGAACATGGTAATCCTATATAGAAAATTATTAAAATAAAAGAGACTAATGGCATGAAATGAGAATCAAACTTAGCCATTTCTTTCTAATAATTTTATTTTCTTATAAAAAATAATAATATATTAATTTCGATATTGGCAAATGTTGGTTGATGTTGACTGTTGGTTTTTTTATTTGGTTGACGTAATCAAATGAAAATGCTGGTTGTTTTTATTAGCTAGATATATAAAATATTTGTAAAATTAAATATTGATTGTTGGCTGTTTATACGAAAAAATGATTTAGGAGTGAAGTAGGAATAAGGTTTGATGGTTGAATGTTATGGATGAGAAGAGGAGAGGGGAGTATTTATAAGAAGGGGAAAGTATAGAGTAAGGAAAGGTGTACAGCTAATAAAGGAGTGGGAATGTAATGATATACAATATGGATGAAGAGAAAGACAAAGGAAGTAGCTAACGAACGTATAAAAAAGGTAATAAAGAAATATAGTAGTAGGATTATAATTCAAATTAAAGGGATGGTGTTGTTTTTTTAATTAAAAAATAAATAAAAAAGAATTAAAGGGAAAAAAAGAAGTTTCTGAAAAGAGAGGTTTTGGGTTTTAGTATTGACTTGGAAAAAAACAGGGTGAGGCAGCAAGTAAAATGGGTATTAAGTACTACTCCGTCCTGATGAGTTAGTAGCAAAGATAAAATGAGTGAATATTAAGAAAGTGGTAATAAATGAAGAGAGAGAATGAATTGTGTGGAAGGAATTAAAAGAGAGTTAAAATGTATGGATGAGATTAAATGAAAGTGGTGAGCCATAGTCCAAAAATAAAAATGCTGCAATTTAAGTGGGATGGACGAAAATGAAAAATGCTGCAAATTATAAGCGACGGAGGGAGTATTAAGTATTAACCAAAGGCGCCAGCTGTAGCTTGTAGTTGTAGGTTGTGGTATGTGGATTGTGGAGTTGGTCATTAGTGGACTCAACTAATTAAGTTTCCTTTTTGGACGGTAATTTGAAGATTCAAGATTAGTACTATTTATGATTTTATCCGTTTTGAAATACTTGTTATATTATGATTACTGATATAAATTATTTTGTGTTTATATATATATATTTTGGCTAAGAGGAGTCGGGAAAGGCCTAAGAGAACACGGATGAGCAAATTAAAACTGACATGCACGAGTTGAACCTCTTTAAGGACCTGACTAGAGATAGGGGTAGTTGGAGGCGTCTTATCCATATTTTAGATTACTGATTCCTTGAGAGTATATTCTGGGGTTCTTATCCTCATCTTTTCTCGAGCCGGGGGACTCCTTTTAGTCGTGCTCTCCTTTATGGATATGAGTTGCCGCCGTCCTTCCCTCCCCAGACCCTGTCTATAGTTCTCTATGGATGGGAAACACCGGGTAGGATGATGATGATGATATATATTTTGGCTGATGTGTAAGAAAAAGGAAATCTAGTGGAATCTTATTTGAATCGCTTAATCGCATACTTTCATAACAAGTATTAACTCTTTATAATTGTTATATATGCATAGTATAAAGAATAAATGGTTTAAAGAGCACATTAAATTGTCTAAAAAGTCAAATATAGTAATTATAGTGAAACGTAGAAAATACAATAAAATATAATGTCACCATCAATAACAATCTCAAATGGACAGTTTAATACTCCATTGAATTTATTAATGTCTTGTTTTATGGATGAGGAATGGGCATGCAATTACCAATGGACAATGGTGTTCTCTCCCTTGTTTTGTTCTACAAATATATACGTGTACTAATAAGTAATGAAGAATTATCTCTTGTTCTTTTTCATTTATACGACTTTTTGTTTAAGTTTATTCTATTGATTTTGTATTTTTTTATTTGGCAATATTATTTTTATTTAGAATACATTATACATATTTATCCCTTTTTCCCATAAAACAATATTTTTCCTCTTTACACCATATTTTGAACTCTAGCAATTAGCAAATGCTAGGAAATAAAGGAAGTATTCGTTAAAAAAGGATTATGTGAATTTTTTTTTCAATCATGTGGCAGTTACGTATATCCATCTTCGTGGAGTTGGGGGACTCCTTTCTTTGGCCGTGCTCTCCTTTACGGGTATGAGTTGCCGCCGTCTTTTCCTTTTCAGACCCTGCCCATAATTTTCTATGACCAGGAAACTCTGGGCAGGATGATAATGATGATTCGTTAAAAAAGGACCAAGTTATATTTGGTGAATTAAAAAGAATGAATAATAATGGCTTACAATTGAAGAATCATAACATCAGCAATTGAAAATAAAGAATTTGCTAAATTTAGGGAAGCTATATGCAATATGGAGCATGCCAGCTGACTAGTGAACAAAAGTGCACTAGTCACCAAATCAATTAGTCTTATTATAGTGTAGTGCTTTATAGCTGGGAACAACATACGCCTCATAACTCACCTTTTTAAACAGTAGGTGTAGAAAATATAAAATCAAATAATCTTAATGTATTAAGTATTTTTTTTAAATTATATTAAAAGTAATAAGGCTTGAGCATGTAACAATACTATCGCACATCAATATTTTAACTAACTTAATCGGTATGTTAATTATATATTCGGGGAAAAATTACATAGAATAATTCAAACTATTCATGATTATTCTATAATAATCTCACATATTGATTAATCATGAATAATTCCAACTTTAAGGGGCATTTTCCAAGAGTAAACCCGGCAACCAGATAACTTGTTATATAGCAAATTTTATTTTTTTTAAAAAGATAAATTAAAATAAAATGTCGAAAAAATGTTAAAAAAATATTCATAAAAAACTAATTATTTTTTTATTATTTAGAATTTTTTATGTAAATTTTCAAAATTATTTTCTAATTTTAAATTAATATTCAATTTATTTTTTGGTGAATTACCTACTCTAGCAGGTTATCGGGTACCCAAGTTTACTCTCGAAAAATACCCCTAAAAGTTGGGATTATTCATAGTTAATCAATAGGTGGGATTATTATAAGAAAATCATAAATAGTTTGGATTATTCTAGGTAATTTTTCCTATATTCAGAAATATAATTTGTTAAAAGCTGTTAATTAATTGACAATAATTGAATAACGATACATCTGTTCTATACATTATCTCAAAAAAAAAAAATACATTTGTTCTATACATCATGACATCATCATGATCTACATCATCATTATACCCAATATCCCGCTCGAAAACAAATCTTGGGTGAGGGGGCAAGGTCAGTTCTAAGGATATTCCATGCAGCCGACCACTACATGCCCCCAGAACTATTGGGTCTCAAATATGAAATGGCGCCGTTCAGATTCGGTTCTGAGCAACACTTTCGAAGTGATTCGTTTGTCAACCTTTTTATATTTGGAGTTATTTTAGAATATAATATCATAATACATTTTGTCTTGAATAACTTTAGTTGAAGTGGAAAATTTTTATCAGTAGATATAATAAAAGACCCCATTTTAAAAGACATCGTAAACACTAAAAAACATTAAGGTCTCCAAAACTTTCGCCCGCCTCTGTTTAGGAGGAAATGTGACCAACATATTATACCCGTACTCGCTTTAAAGGGAGCAATTAAACATATTATATAAAATCCAAGTGATTGGCCCATTGATGATGATAATTAAGCTAAGCAGTTTCTACTCCTATCGTATTCATAGCTTTGTGTCTAATATTATAAAACAAAGAGTGCAATAATTAAGTTCAAAATTATATTTATTATATATAAAAAAAGGATCCCTTTCCTCTTTATCCGGATCATATAAAGAATACATTATTAATGGGTAGCTTTGTGCCTTTGTATATCATTCAGCTTCAAGATATTACAAAATAATACTCCTATTTGATCACTATTTTTCATGGCATTAATTAGATGATACATAATTTATTTCTAATAGTAGATTTAAAATATATTTTATTTTGTTTGTAAAAGTGCTTTACTTAGCCCTATAGGTTTAGGTTTTAGATAAAAGTAATAAAGCAAATGAAAAATAACAAAGATAAAATTAAAAAAATTAAATAATTAGTTGGATTAAATTAAATAAATACTAAGCGTGTGATAAGGAAAAATCACGTAAATTATTAATATATTAATATTACTATAGAGCATAATCAATCATGGAACAATACAATTAGCGTATAAAATAGAACACTGAAACTCATAAAATTGCTCTAAATTTTATAGGCTACTAGAAGTCTAGAACACATGATGATGAATTCATACTATTAAGAATAATTTGTGAATTAATTATAGTTTTAAAATTTAGCACTTTTGCGAATTATAGTCTTAATGTTTATTTTTTGCGAATTATAGCAACCAAAATATCATAGTTTGCTGGTCTAGACCAAAACACAGAACTCCGACCACTTAACCTAAAAGTTCCGGCCACCAAAATGCTCGGAATTCTGTGTTTTAGCCTTTACTTGTAAACTTTAATACTTTGTTGGCTGTAATTCGCAAAAAATAAACATGAAGGCCGTAATTCGAAAAAGTACTAAACATTAAAATTGTAATTTACAAATTATTCTAAAACTAATAAAATTAGTCTAACTGTTGGATAAACATTTAGACTCTAAAGTTCAAAACCTAATAAAATTTAGAAGAATGATAATCAAATTTTTATAAATTTAAATTTTATTTTGTCCAAAAGTTATGACATAAACGGAAATATTCTCTATAAAAATAACAAATAAAACATCTTTAAATGACAAATGAAAACTTTTTTAAGAAAGGGAAGAAATAATTAATATCATCAACTAGACAATAACAAAAATATAACTAACTAGTATAAACCCCGTGCATTGCACGGAATTTGTGAAGTTGATTTTTTTAAAACATAAATGTTAAGTAATTATGCAATTGCACAAATTTTCTTTTTCATTATTTTTTAAAACATGTAATTAGATTGTTACTTTAATAAAAAGTATTAAAATTTTTAAAGTTTAATATTGAAAATATTGAGATTCTATGCATATTTTCATTTATAATTAAATGATCATTAATTTTGCTGCATTAATTGACAAATGGCTGTAAGACTGTCATTTATCATTTAGCAGCAAAATTATAATATTGTATGATATTTCAAAACAAAAGAATTTTAATTTTTTTTCCGGCGTCCATCTCTATCCACTTAGTTGTATAAGTTTGACATTCCTTTGCACGTGTAAGCTGCCACTTTGTTTGATGAACGCCCGCACATGTGAAATACGCATGGGAGAGTCACCTTCTAGGAAGGGTTCCATCCCGGCCATACAAGACGACACACGTCGTCAATTATGTATATTTGTGGTTAATAATTTCTAATCAATAATTATGATTTGTAAATCGTTAAATAAATTATAATAATTATAAAATAAATAAAATTAAAAAAGATAATTTACAATTATAAAACTTTTTAATTTAAACTTATCAAATCCTAACAAATAATAGTAATTTGTTAACTTTACAAATTTTCATTATTTACTAAGACCTTCGCGTAATTAGTGTCGTTTTTGAGATTTGTTAGCTCAAGTGATTAGTTTATTAGGGTCATACTAACTTTACTTTTAAAATACTCTTATATTGTAGTAACATCTAAAAATAGACATTTTTTTTGAAATTAAAAATAGACATTTTTTAATATATTTGTAATCAAAGTCTTTTTTGGTGAAGTAAATCAGATGAAAGGAAGTTTGTATATTGTTACACAATAGAAAAAAAATATAAAATGATCAACATTTTATCTTTTTTTAGCGTGTAAAAAGTATAAAACTTAGGCATAGTCAATTAGCCTCATAAATATCCCACATAAAAAAATTAACTAAAAAATACCCATAAAGCCCACAAAAAACCCATAAAAGCCCACAAAAAACCCACAAAAAATTAGCCTCATAAATACTTCCTCCGAATCTTTTTAGTTGTCTCATTTCCTTATTTGGCAAATTCATATTAATTGTCTCATTTCCTTTTTTGTCTAGCATTTTTTAGTTAAATACCCTCACTTTTCCAATTCCCAATGACCAATACTCAACTACTACATTTACAATTAATTTAATCAATTAAAATATCCAACAACCACCTTTTTAATAGACCTCACACCACTCTTAATAACCGTGAAAATCTAAATGGGACATCTAAAATGATTCGGATGGAGTAATAGATATTCACCATAATTTGTATTTTACTTTTGCGAGCAAAATAAATACATATATAGCCACTCTAACTTTGGTTGTCACTTCATAACACCGAAAATTTTAATAGTAGTAGTACATATTATTAAAATATCTTAAATAATAATGATTATTTGCCAAAAAACTATAAAAAGATAAAATAATAATGATTAAAATAAATAAAATAAGAAAAAGATAAAATAAAATCTAAAAAGCCCTCTTATAAAATAGAGATATATAAGCGTAATTTACTAATACTTTTTTAAATAACCATTATTTACCTATACTGCTATACAGAGCCGTCTTGAACAATTGAGGCCCTGTGCAAAATTAATATTTTGCGCATTAATTATAGTAAATATATTTATTTTATTAATAAATTTAACATATTTCTTTTTTTGTGATTAACTTTTTCATATACTGGAGAAAGAGGGGCCCTGTGCGGTCGATCACCTCGCACACCTTCAAAGACCCCTCTGCTGCTATACATTAATAGTTTAAAAAAATAATCAATCCACCAAAATTTCAAAAGCACAACTAGAAGTTATATCAGTTTTGACAAACAAAAAATTCGTAAAAAAATCAATTATCTTGAAGAATAATGAGTTCAATATCGTTTTATTCTTTTGTCATTATTAGTTTTTTAACATTATCATTATCATATTCAGTATATCCCGCTCATAGGAAACTATGGTCAGGGTCTAGGGAGGGAAGGACGACGACAACTCATATACCCAAGAGGAGAGTTCGGTCAAACAGTCCCCGACTCGAGAAAAGTCTTCAGATTGAAACAAACCCGCAACTCGATCACAAACAGAAAAATTAGACTACCTACAAATTATTAATTATTTAACATTTTCTCAATTACTTTTGTGTGAAGTTCTTTCCAATTTATTGCTAGTTCATGGATATGCTCAAGCTTTCCAAGCTTAATTATCTTTTAATATTTCCAAGCTAAGCTATTACATCATTTGATTAACTTCAAAAATGGGCCACTTTGGTATTTGGGCCTTGAACGGTTGTACTTCTCTTCTAGCCGACACTAATTATAATATAATACTATATTTCGTTCTCATGAGATTGTAACAATTAACATTGCACTTTATTTGTTTTTTAGAGTTATTATTTACAAGTAATATTCATAAGAATTAAAAAAATATACTCCCTCCGTTCCTTTTTGTTTTTCCACCTTACTAAAACGGGCAGTTCCATAAGTTTTTCCACTTTAGAATACTTTCCATTTTTGGAAAGTTTTCATCCCACTTTTACCCATAAAACCCACTTTTCTTACTTCACACTACTATTTAATTATTTTCTCTCTCATACTTCCAATACAATCATTACATTACACTATTATTTAATTATTTTTTTCTTTCATACTTCCAATACAATCATTACTTCCAACTACTATATAATTAAAATAATACCCACTACTACCAAAGATTCCATTTTTCTTAATCTTGGTGAAAAACCCAAATAGGAACATCAAAAAGAAACGGAGGGAGTAATTTTTAAGATGGTAAATGTATTAATTTGTATTTTATTGGATTATTAATTGGAATGGAGTGGATAGGGATAGGGTCTCTCAATATTGTTGACATCCAGCTGCTTCTGAATAAGCTAATACTAATAATAGCATTAATATTATTACTACTTATTGAGGCGTCTAGATAAGGCTCAACTCTACAACACAGCATAAGACAATTTCACTTTAATCATCTCTTATCCCAATTCCCACCATATTAATTATTACATTAATAATGAGTAATGATGCAGTTTAAACCAATCTACTCCCTTTACTTTTCTTTTAATTCTTTTTAACAATATTAAGTTAACATACTATTCAGATACTCTCTTAAGAGACCGTCTTTTGAAAAATGTTTCTTAAAAGTCCAGTCCAAATCTGTATTTAGAGTTGTAAGTTGTAACAATAAATATTTAGAATTGGACTGGGCTTTTAAGAACCGTCTTTATAAAAGACGGTCTCAAATAAGAATTTGTTTATACTATTAGTTATATTATCAATTTTGATATGAAAATAGACATTATTTAAACGACTTTTTTAATTTATGTACCTAGTGCATTTATTTAGACAATAAATTTGGTAATTATTTTACTTCCAATTTAATATATTTCTAAAATAGGTAAACATATTAATATTTAAAATGTTCTAAACAAAATTTAAAATAATTATTTTTTGAAGAATGAATTTTGTAAATGAATTAAATGAATAGAGAGAATGAATTTTGTAAATGAATAGAGAGAATGAATTTTGTAAATGAATTAAATGAAAAAAGAGTTAAAATATGTGGATGAGATTAAAAGAAAGTAATACGTCATTGTCCAAAAATAGAAATGATGCAAGTTAAATAAGACGGAGGGAGTAAATGGAATCAAATTCTACGAAAGTGCAAGTACCAATAATCTTAATAATGACGTTAATTTTAAACACTTGATCGAATTATGCTTTGTCTTATACTTTGGAGAAGAATATGGATGAAACACTACTACATAATTGGTTTTAGGTAACACCCTAAAAGTGTAACCTAAAGTGCTGAAAGTGTTACTATAGACCTAAGGTAACACATTTTTGGGTGCTACATCTGGCGGTGTTACCTATTCTCTTAGGTAACACTTTTACATGCATATGGTAACACTTTTAAAAGTGTTATATTAAATAACTTTAAGTAACACTTTTTTTGCATATGTATCATTTTCATAGTGTTACTTATCATTTCTTTTGTAACACTTTTTTCTAATTAGGTATCACTTTTTCACCTTATCAATTAAGCTATTGTAACACTTTTCAATAATGTATCACTTTGAACTACTTTATGTAACACTTTGCTGAGGATTAGGTAACATATTTTTCATTTTAGGTAACACTTATTCAAATGAATTAAACTAATGTAACACTTTAAAAAAACTAAAATTTTGCAATTAATTGCTACTTGTAGGAATCGAGCACGCAGTCTGCGTGCCCCAGTGCCTCTGAAATTGAATTGCATGCACTGCCAACTGAGATGCATGATATTAGTGATTTGTTATGAAATCAAATGGATATATTCCTGTTTGCAAATAGCTATAAACACATACCACAGTATATAATCTTAATCTACATCATTCAAAGTTGTCTTGGATAATTAATTAATAATTGTAAATTTTGAAAAATTAATTTGACATAGCTTGAATAATATAATATATTAAAAAATAGTTTGGGACTAATATCAATATTTTAAGAATATTATATTAACTAAAATTTAAAATTTATATTGCCAATTTTATTTCAAAAAAAAAAACATACTCCCTCCGATTCAAATTACTTGTCCAGTTTTCTTATTTGGTAAAGTCTTTTTACTTGTCCACTTTCTATTTTTGGCAAAACTTTTTACCTAAATTCCCCCAACTACCCCAACTTATATTATTTAATAATACTCCACCTACCACCTTTTCAATTATTATAATCACTTAAAATACCCCACTACCACCTTTTCAATTATTATAACCACTTAAAATACCCCACTACCACCCCACTACCATTTTTCTTAAAATCCGATCCAAACACAAATTGGACAAATAATTTGAATGGGAGGGAGTAATAATTAAGTAAAACAGTATTACAAATGGGTTAGTAATGTAAAAAGTGTTACATATTAATTAGTGTTACCAATTTTTAATGTGTTACATATTTGTGTTACCAATTCTTAAAGTGTTACATACAAGTGTTAACAAATATTAAAGTGTTACATACAAGTGTTACCAATTTTTAAAGTGTTACATGTTAGTGTTACCAATTTTTAAAGTGTTACATATAAGTGTTACCAATTATTAAAGTATTACATACAAGTGTTACCAATTTTAAAGTGTTACATATTAGTGTTACCACATTTGAAAGTGTTACATATAAGTGTTACTAATTTTAAAAGGGTTACATGATTATGTTACTTAAAGATAAAGTGTTACAAAAGTGTTACATAATATTATTGAGAAATTGGATATCAAAATGTGTTACAATTATGTGTTACATAAAGTCATTTTTGTACTAGTGAAATGGACTCGAACCGGATCCATATCCATTTCCACGGATTTGGGCCCTTAAAAAATGGGAACCCTCGAATCCATATAAATCTCACAGATCCGGATCCGGATCTCATAAAATGCCCGGACCCAAACCATGGATTCAAAGGACCCATTTTCAAATTTTATATACATTAATATATTGGGCTTAAAAATTGATTCGGGTTATTTAAAAGCCCAAATGATTTTCTATACCTTAATAACTTTACTCCCTTATTTGCTGTAATGTGAATATGTGATATAGTGCTAATACAATCCCTTACTCTCTTCCCAAAATTGTCGGCCAAACCCTAATCCCTTACTCCCTTACACAGACCCGTTTTTGGTACTGGATCCACAGTATTCACGAATTTGGATATGAGTCTTGAAAAATTGGACTCGCGGAACCGGGTTCCGATTAGAGTCTTACTCTTGAAAACGAATCTGGTTCGCGGAACCCGGTACAAATCCGACCCGTTGCCATTCTTTGAAAGAAAAGTTAAATATGTGTCGAGTCATATTGGTTTAAGGTTTGGAACGATAAACGTGATGCTCAATGTGGGGCGTTTGAAGCTTCATTAAAGGTGGGAACCATGCCTTGAATGAGTCAAGGCATGCTTTGAAGGTTGCTCAAACAAAGCAATAAGAAAACGAGAGACATATTGCGGCTCGACCTAGGTGCTTGTTCGAGCAGTCTGGTGCTCGTTCTAGCGAATGGTGCGATAGGTTCTAGAAGTTGTTTGATAAGGGTGCTCCTTCGAGCGCTTTGCCTAAGATTTCTTTTCGGATGTTTTAGCTACGGTGTGGTATTGTAGAGCATGGTATTCCTTGATTAATTGCTATGTTTATTGTGTTGTTTATTTCATACTAGATGTGATAGTTAATTGTTGATGTTTAATTGTATTTAATATGGTGATTGAATTTGTGGTTCTAGATTGATGTATTCTTCACTATAAATAAGATACATCATTCATAGAACAAATCACCAGTCCACAAACACATATTGTTGATAAAGCTATACACAGTGTTAGAAACTTAAAAGTGTTCTTACTTTGTTTTAGTATTTGTGATTTTGCGAGAATTATTCACAAGATAAGGGGAGACTTATTATACTTGTATAGTTGTATTGTTGAATCAATTATAATAAATCCATTCCACATTTGAGAAGGAAATATCCAACATACCTCATAAACACTTGTATTCATCTTTGCATTTGATTTTCATTTTGTTTATCAACGATGAACCTCTTTGAAGCTTTTATTTCAAATTTTTTTAAAAAAATAATGAAAATAAATAAAACTAAAGCAAATTTAATATAAAATGGACTTAAAATGATATGTGTAGGAATACACTGATCGAGTAAAAAGATAAATCATAAAGTAAGAATAAAACTAATTCTTAAAATTATTAACAAAAGATAGTAAACAACTTTATACTAAACAATTACATTCCTACACCTAAAAAAACAATTAAATTGCTACACTACAAAACCTCTACATCCACATGCTACAATATTTAAAAACTTATTATAACATACTTTTACCGTTCATAATACTTGCTACTGAGTGTGACATGTTGTGAGGGAAAATGTCACTATCAGCAGCAAGTATTATAGAACGGAAAAAGTATCTATAAAAGTATCTCTACTATATTATTGCTATATACTTCTACCATGTATTGTATGTCGATAAAATATCAAACCAAAGTAGAGCAAGACAAGGTGGTAGGATCATATAAAGCAGGAAGCAAATACTTCCTTTTATTAATTCCATTTGCATTATAACTTCCACCTGTTGTTGTATCCACCAATAAATTCCCAGCATATCCTGGATATACTCCTTTCCCATACACCCCTGGACATGCTGATGCTGCCTCTAACGGGCCATCTTTCGGGCCTTGGTAGTACCCATTCCCATATGGGTTTGTTACTGTCCCTGCAAGCAGAGAGGCCAAGTTTATAACCATCCCAGATTCCCATCCAGGCCCACATCATTATTGGGTGCAACCAATGGTGGGCTTTGTGGGCCGTAAATGGGCTGGTGGAATGGCCACGCACATTGACCCGGACATTGAATCTCCGAGTTTCCAACCCAAATGTAAGTGAACTTTTGATGGGTTTTCTTGGAAATGTAGGATGATCCATGGGTCCCACATCGGCTACTACAAAATCCTTCTACTGCCACGTCAGAAGAAGTCAACACTATGTTAATAGCGTTGACTTGTTGACCACCCTTAGAAGCAAGATGTACAAGTTGGTTACTAGTAAGGGACTTTCCAAGGGAGTATTTTTGGTCAACGGCTTGGTTGACTAAGGAAATTGAGATGGGTTTATTATTGTTAGAGTTGGTAAGGTGGTAGTATTTACCAATGGTATTCCACCACGTGGCAACAGATGGTTGGGCTTGTTGATGAGTAGTTGATGATGATAAGGATGTGATAAAATCAGTAATGATAGCTCTTTGGGATGGTGTAAACTTGCCATACCAAATGAGATTGATTGGGGTTTTACCACTAAGGAGTTGGCCTTTATGGTATTGGAAGGCCATTTGTTGCTGAGTTGACTCAGTGAGTCGGCTCGTTGCGAGGGAAGTAGTGATGAAACATAAAAGGAGGATTATTTGTAGAAACATGTTGGAAGATGAAGATAAAAATGTGATTGTTTAAAATATATAAAGAAGTGTTAGATAAAGAAATGATGAATAAAAAAGAAGGAAGGGAAGGTATATTTATACGAGTAGAGAGTAATTAAGCCTTGGTGTGGAACTCAAGAAGCCAGCTGTGAGCGAAAGGGAAGATACTAGGAAAAAGTGGACCAATTTATGCACTCCTACTCCCTTTAAGATAGAATTACAAAGGCGTTGCTTACTGTGCAATTTTGTCAAAATTTGATATAATTAGAGGTTTTCGTGGTTAAATCATTGGGAAAATTACATTAAAAATTCTTAATTATGTGCGGTTTAACTATAAAACTCCAACAATTGATTAATATATAAAACTCTCAACTTTAGGCCCAATTTATATTTAAAGTCCAAGATAAGTTATAACGGGGTAAATTAATTTTAGTAAAGAAGTAGTGGGACCCAATTATAGTTATTAATTACCTTACCCCTTTATATTACACGACCCTACACGTACCCTTCCATTTTAGCATAGTTTTTGCACAGTTTTCAAAGCAAATTTTGAGCCTAAATATCTCTAAATACGCATCATAAAAAATTATAAAAATTATATAATAAAAAAGTATACATTAAGACGAATTTAACGAGATCTCACATGGATGTATTTTGTCTTCTATATATGTCTTAAAAATCTTAATCAAATTTTTCTTTCCAAAATAGAATATTCTAAATGGAAAAAACATTAGGAAACGAAGGAAGTAATTAATAGGAGTAGTTGGGAGTTTTATATCTAAACTACGAATAGTTGAGAGTTTTAAAAGTAATTTTCCCTAAATCATCTAATGTCAATCTTTGGTGAATTAGCTGGTTGAAACAATTTATCGTTATGAATAATTTGTTTTTGTACAAATTGTATTTATAATTCAAAATCAGCTGGTCAAAATTCAAATGAACCATCTGTAATCAACTATCAGTTGTTTGCCAAACACCCTTTTAGTAAAAAGAACATTAATAATTTTGTAAAAAAAATTTGAATATTTGATAATAAATGAAAAGAAAATGACTTATGTGAATGAAATTAAAAAAGTTAAAATGTACAAATGAATTCAAAAGAAAGCAGTAAATCTTGTCTAGAAATAAAATAATACAAAATGTGCGACCCTATATAAAAAAACCTATGTTAAATGAAAGGAATAAAGAAATAGTTACTTGTTGTTGTTGTATACTTTTATATATCTCACTTAGTTTGTATTATTTATTTAAAAAACTATGAAATTGTAATTAATTCTAAATGAGTACTCCCTCTGTCCTCTTTGATTTGCATCAAAGAGAAAGTGGGTAAATGTTAAGAAAGTGGTAATAAATGAAGAGAGAGAATGAATTGTGTGGATGAAATTAAAAGAGAGTTATAATGTATGGATGAGATTAAAAGAAAGTGGTGGGTCATTATCCAAAAATAGAAATGTTGCAAATTAAGTGGGACGGACCAAAATGGAAAATGTTGCAATTTCAATGGGACAGAGGGAGTACAAAATAAATTAGGAGGAAGGAGTTGGATTAGATGATAAGATGAAGTATGTAGAGGTGGTTACTAGAAAGGCTAGTATCTGGACCAACACTTTGTGGGAGTAAAGTTTAGCGTGCAGCAAGTTGAATAAAGTAAGCAATGCAAATTGCCAGCTAATGCTAAAAATGACACGCAGCCAGCCATCTAGCGTGACTTGGAAGACCATTTCTGAATTGACTCATTCACTTTAATTCTTTCAGCCCATTGGGTTAAGGTTCGGGCCAATTATATTGGGTTATTAACGGGGTTATTAATGCCTACGATAATTTTATCTATTGATTAACTATGAATAATTTCAATTTTAAGGGGTATCTTTCTAGTAGTAAACCCGGTTACTTGATGACTTGCTTTAGCAAGTTTTATTTTTTCTAAAAAAAGAAAAAATAAAATAAAATATCGAAAAAAATATTAAAAAATGTTCATAAAAATTTATGATTTTTTTTTATTATTTAGAATTTTTTATGTAAATTTTCAAAAAAATTTCTCCAATTTTAAATTAATATTCGATTTATTGTAAGCAAGTTTACTCTAATCAAATACTCCTTAAATTTGAGATTATTCATGGTTAATCAATAGTTGAAATTATTGTAAGAAAATATAAAAAAGTTGAATTATTCTAGAAAATATTTCCAAAAAATCAAATGTAGTAATTGTATCGTACAAAAGAGCATAATGTTTTTGAATTTTGCATATTGGTGACATATTTTCATTTAATATACTCTTTTGTCATTTGTATATGCTATAATATTTACTTCTGTCCTTTCTATCTAATTTACTATTAATTTTTTTATTATAATGATTCCTATAATTATCTTCTAAATAAATTAGCTACTTCTTAATCATCATCATCATCCAACCCAGTGTATTCCGCTCATAGAAAACTATGGGCAGGGTCTGGGGAGGGAAAGACGGCGGCAACTCATACCCATACAGGAGAGCGCGACCCAAACTGAGTCCCCCGGCTCGAGGAAGATAAAGATAATGTACCAGCCACCTGAGAGATCCAAACAACGCATAAAACAATCTTCTCAATATATGCATTAATTTTCTAAGCAACACTATGAATGACTAAAGGTATTATCTTTTCAAATTTTACTCTTCTGTCTTTTTAAATTTTTTTATTTAATTAAAAAAACATTGAAAACACTAGCAAATTAGAACAAGAACCCAAAAAATTGAATTTCTAAGTCGTCGAGCGTTGATGGCGGGCTACTTGTAATCCTTACCATTAGCGGGCCTACTTTTACTTTATTCAACTTGCTGCACCTTATATTGTCTTTTACATTAAAAGTTGGTGTAACACAACTTTTGTTACATTACACGTAAAAATGGGTTAGCAATTACGGCTAAAGAAAGAATATTCAAAAAATTAAAAATTAATATATTAATTAAGAAAAGTGAATTATATATGTAAATTGTATGAAAAATAAGTTAGAAGAGTCGAGAAAGAGTTTGAATCATAGAAAAAAAGTAATTGATTGAAAAAAAATATAAGATCAATTGAAATAAAAAATAAATACTTATGGAAATTTTTTTAGAATAAGTGAAATGGTTTATAACTAGATGTCTTCTGTATTGAACTACTTGCACCTTTGAGTTGTGGTACAAGTATTCACGAAAAGTTACCGTTAATGCATTTTTTGTTCGTTTTTACCTTTTTGGATGATATATGAAAAATATTAAAGTGATAAGTAAAAAAAAAGTAGGAGTAAAATAAAGAATTTATTAAGTTGTTTATTGCCGAAGATGTAACTATTGTAGAACAACCAAAATTGCTAATAAATGCAAGTATTATGAAACAATTTAAAGATATTTAGGCTTGTATGCAAAACCCACATAAGAGAAGAGTTGATTGGCATGACTGCACAAAAACTCAACGAGGATTCATTTTAAAGCCAATTTTTAATATATAAAAGTAATGTATCAAGTGTATAACTTTCCCGTTTCACAATACTTACTATATTTGACTTTTTATGCAACACAATAATATAATATGTTATTTTGATTACTTACATGTTGAAATATACATATCTAAATCTAAAAGTTCTTAAAACATAATATTTTGAAAGTTACAATTAAACAATTTAAACAAAATCCCACTTAAATATATTTTTTCTTATACAATGTATTAGCCGCACAATATATAAAATAAGCTTGAACAATAAAAAGTGCCAAAAACCCTTAAGCAACGAGTATTTCAAAACAAAGAAAATATGTTAATTAAATACTCTTTAATTTTTCGATATGAAATTACATGTGGATAATTTCGAACAGACATATAAATAAGCACTTAGATTATAAGTAAGCACCCCTAATATTGACTAGATGCTCCAAAGTCCAAAGCCTCCAATTAGCAAGTACCTCTACTTAGCTGGAGTACTTCATACTCTAGCTAGTTCAAAATGAGCATAATTTGACCTCTTCTTTCTTAGTAATTTCCCTCTTGCTTACTCACACGGACACCTTTTAGTTCTACGCCTACTACTTTCACTATATATAAATACTCCTACCCTCTTCTTTTATTCATTCATATTTCATCAATCACCCTAAAAATCTTTTATACTAAACAATGCCATTTTCATCTTTCAACATGTTTCTACAAATAATCCTCCTTTTATGTTTCATCACTACTTCCCTCGCCACGAGCCGACTCACTGAGTCAACTCAGCAGCAAATGGCCTTCCAATACCATAAAGGCCAACTCCTAAGTGGTAAAACCCCAATCAATCTCATTTGGTATGGCAAATTTACACCATCCCAAAGAGCTATCATTACTGATTTTATCACATCCTTATCATCATCATCTACTCATCAACAAGCCCAACCATCTGTTGCCACGTGGTGGAATACTATTGGTAAATACTACCACCTTACCAACTCTAACAATAATAAACCCATCTCAATTTCCTTAGCCAACCAAGCCATTGACCAAAAATACTCCCTTGGAAAGTCCCTTACTAGTAACCAACTTGTACATCTTGCTTCTAAGGGTGGTCAACAAGTCAACGCTATTAACATAGTGTTGACTTCTTCTGACGTGGCAGTAGAAGGATTTTGTAGTAGCCGATGTGGAACCCACGGATCATCCTACATTTCCAAGAAAACCCATCTAAAGTTCACTTACATTTGGGTTGGAAACTCGGAAATTCAATGTCCGGGTCAATGTGCGTGGCCATTCCACCAGCCCATTTACGGGCCACAAAGCCCGCCATTGGTTGCACCCAATAACGATGTGGGCCTGGATGGGATGGTTATAAACTTGGCCTCTCTGCTTGCAGGGACAGTAACAAACCCATATGGGAATGGGTACTACCAAGGCCCGAAAGATGGCCCGCTAGAGGCAGCATCAGCATGTCCAGGGGTGTATGGGAAAGGAGCATATCCAGGATATGCTGGGAATTTATTGGTGGATACAACAACAGGTGGAAGTTATAATGCAAATGGAATTAGTAAAAGGAAGTATTTGCTTCCTGCTTTATATGATCCTATCACCTTATCTTGCTCTACTTTGGTTTGATATTTTATAAACAGTACTTCCTCTTGATTTTATTAGTTGCTACAGATAGTAACATCTTGTGAGGGGAAATGTCACCATCTGTAACAACTATTAAAAACCAGAGGAAGTATATAGTTTGTCTGAGTTTTGTAGGTTGCATGGAATATAATATAGAAGTGAAGTATATGAGTAAAATTTATATAGAAATGTTGTTTTCAACTTTGAAATAGTGTAAATGTCAATATAGAGATGTTGTAGTGTATTTGTAAGTAGTGTTATTTCAATATAGAGTTTAATTGATATCTTTTGATGAAAATACATGCTTTGGTAGTTAAATTTGTTAGAATGCCTTAAAATTGATCCGATTAATAGAAATTGTGTATTTGAATTAGGGGTGTTTAAAACAGACCCGACGACCCGATAGATATCCAACTTTATAACCAAACCCGATTTGCCCCGACTTAAAAATGGATCTACAATTATGTAATAACCAATGTGAACACAAAATCCAATTTTGAACCGACTCAAAACACTTGACCCGAAATCAACCCAATGACCCGAATGCACACCTCTAATTCGAATTAATTTCTGATGAACATTCGTATTTAAATCCAATCATAAACATTATATCTACTTAATTATCTAGACATGAGTTGATTTCTTTTTATGAAATCTTTTTTGAAATATTTTGATTCACAGTTTATTAATTTTTAGTTTTCAAATTTTTTGATTTGCGTAATAAGAGATATTAATAATTGAAAACGTGCAGTCAGTAATGTGAAAAGGCAAATGGTGTAAGTAAAAAGCTGATGTATTTAAGAACGTCAACCATCAACTTAAAGTTTTGTTTATATATGATCCTAACGTAAAACGAAAAGCTCAATAGAGTAAGTACAGTTTACATTTTCGAATTGCTTCGACTATATAAATACGGTTATGGGAGGTTGTACCATGGTTCATGTTATTCGCTGACAAGTGACAATATCATGTTCGTAGCAGAAACCAAGGAGAAGACTAATACTCCCTCCGATTCTATTTAGTTGTCACGCATTTCGTTATTTGGCTAATTCATATCAATTGTCACATTTTCTTTTTTGTCAATCTTTTTTATCTAAATACCCCATGTTCACACAAGTAATGTCCAAAATACCCCACTGTTACTACTTACAATACTCCAACTACCACCTTTACAATTTATATAATTATTTAAAATACCTCAACTAATCACTTTTTAATGGACTCCACATCACCCTTAATAATCGTGCCCAAGCAAATGGGACATCTAAATAGAATTGGAGGGAGTAATAGATTATATTGGAAGAGTGAAGAACAATATTAAAAGGTCGTACGAAGATAGAATATTAGCGATGCTACTTTAACTGGTCAGAGTCGATAGGTGAGCTAGATGTGACCATTGGAGAAGAAGTGGTTGCATGCCCCACAAGTTCAGGTATTTAGGATCAATAATTCAAAGTAGTGGGGAGATTGATGGACATGTTACTTATCTAATACTAGCAGATTGGCTCAAATGGCAAGCAGTCACCGAGGTGTTATGTGATAGGATGTTTTTAAGTAGATTAAAAGGTAAATTTTACCGAGTTACAATTAGGCCTGCTTTGTTGCATGTGACAAAATATTAGCCTGTAAAAAAGATTTTTGAATATAAGATGGAAATTATAAAAATACGTATGATGTGGGTGGATGTGCGGTTATATAATGATGGAATCAGAAACCAAAAGTTTAGAGAGAAACTATAGGGTTTTCTCTTTTTCTGCATAGAACTCCACAATTAAGTGTGTTTTGTGGAGAGTAATCTGAAGATGGGGAACTCTTGGAAAATTTTCCTAATTGCGCACGAGTGAGGCCAAAGTGCGTTAAAAAGACTTGTGTTGATCTGTGCTGCCAATTTACAGTCTACATGAATAGTTATCGGTCAGAGAAACCATGTGACAATGACTGATCATATGTTCAGTGCACCTAGCAGAAGAAATGATCCTCAAACCAAAGTCCAACGAGGACGTTGTATTCCTAAATGGGGGTGAGTGTGATCCCCCGGATGCAGCTTTAAAAAAGATTGATGGACTACTCATATAAACAAGATGCATCTTCTTTTCATGGCAGCCCAATTACTAAGAACTCCACAGTTAAGCGTGCTTGGTGTAGAGTAATCTTAAGATGGGTGACCTTCTAGGAAGTTTTCCTAGTTGCACACGAGTGAGCCAAAGTGCGCTAGAAAGACTTGTGTTGATCTGTGGGGCTACTCTATAGTTTACATGAATAGTCACCGACGATCCGTAGGGTTGAAATGTTGTAGAAGTTCATTCTTATCCTTAGGTGATTCACCTTATCTTGAGAAAAAAATAATTGAAGAATATTACTTGCATAATCCGAAAAGAAGGGGAAAGAGCAATAGTTCTTATTAAGTAGGTGGCAGCACGAGCTTGGCCTTGGGTTGCACGTGTAATTCTTTAGTGTTGTTATTGGGAGGATATGGGTGATGTGGAGCAAACATAGAAGGATATCAATGGAAGTTTACTTCTAGAAGGTCAATGCTTTAATTATAATGACACTTCAATACCAACTGCCTAAGCTCCTCGGTTCAATGGATAGACTTTCCATCCATTAATGCTTACTTCATTCCTTATTTGACTTTATCAAGTTTCTTAATGTTCTAATCATAATTAAAACAACTAACCTTGCATACCCAAGACCAATAGAAAAGCACCAATTGAAATGGGTGAACATTAATATTAGAATAGAATACCGTAACGACTCATTTGATAGGTGATAATAAACGGTGGTAATGAGAATGAAAAACTAGTGAAAAACATATTGGCTACCTTAATGATCATACTTGTCTAGCTTAATCTTCTTATTCTCTTCATAAAATTCATCCCAATACATTACCATTGGGAATGGTGGTATTAGATGGTAATAAAAATTTTTAAACAAAAAACATTTTTGTGATCAAAGTTTCATTAGTTATACCACGAGAATGATATAGAATTTTTAATGAAATTTTACACTATAAAACATTACCATTATCTAATACCACTGTCTAAATAGACCGTAATTAACATTTGCAAGAACACAAATCAAACCGAATTCACCTAATATGGACTCCGTTCTACATAACATCATGCAAAGCTTTAGAAAACCTAAGTACCAACTTATGAGTCGAAACGACTCAAAATATACATACATTACAATCTTCATCTTTAACACATTGGCTAGACGAGAAATTTAAAAATTGAATACTATTTTTAAATTTTATTTAATTCTTTGGATAAAGTAATTATTTAAAAAATCAAATCCGCTTCAAAACTAATTTCGTTATATATCTTTGACTTTAATAAGATGGTGAGAAGGCTAAGATACCTATCAGTTAATTTATTTAGTTGACTAAGTTTTTGACATAATATTAAAAAGTCAATGTAAAAAATTCTAATTATATCAAGTGGAATCTCATAATTCAATCATGAGCTTAAAATCGATGATCATAGTCATACTCTAAGTGGGTAAAAACAACCCATAAAAAACCACTAAAAGGGGGAAAACACATTTAGAACATAAAAATAGAGAGACTAAACAACAGAAGACGTGGTCAAGCTAGAACCCAAGATAAAAAAACAAATTTAAGTGCAATTAGATCAAGCCCCCTATGTCTTTCACTTGACATAGGTGATAGAATAGAACTATACAAAAAAGAGCATAAAAAAGGTTCACAAGGTCACAATCACATATACTAGCTTAGATTATTTTAATACTTACTCCACCCTTTTTTATTGTCCACTTTTAAATGGACACGTAAATTAAGAAAAATGGTAGTGGGGCATTTTAATTAATTATAATAATTATAAAAATTATTTAAGTGATTTTAATAATTAAAAAGGCGTTAAACGGGGTATTTTAAATAATATAAGTTGGGGTAGTTAGGGGTGTTTAGGTAAAAAAATTTTCCTTTCTTAATGAATTCACTCTCTTTGTGAAACATGATACTGTTCTCTATTAATTCAAAATATTAATAAAATGCTGGGATAAGAATTTTTAAAGTATTAGGAATATCACCTTAAATAAAAATAACAAGAACAGACAAAAGAAAAAAAAATGTAAAACTATAAGAATACAGAGGAACAATTAATCAATTCAAGAGAGGTTCTAGTAATTGCTGGTTTAAACGTATATCTAAAGCTCACAAGCTCTATCGATTTCGTCATAAAATGTAAAATATTTTTAAAATTAAAATATCGCAAAGTAAAAAAAAACAAAAAAAACTTATAAAATCATCGAAAGAAATAAGAAATTTATACGAATAAATACCTTAAATATTAAAAAAATTGCAAAAAGAAAAACAAATAAAATTCAACAAAATGAATGAATTGAATATTTCTACTTGCTCAAGTACATTACTCATATTTCTTTGTTCTACCTTAATTTTATCGTAGTACTAAAATTACTTGTACAATTATACACTCTACACAAGCGTAGAGCAAGAAGAAGTAGACGGATCGTACAAAGCAGGCAACAAATACTTCCTTCCATTCACACCATTTGTATTATAACTGGCCCCACTTGTTTCATCCACCAACAAATTCCCTGCATATCCCGGGTATGCTCCTTTTCCATAAACCCCAGGACATGCTGAAGAAACTTCTAGCGGGGCCTCTTTCGGACCTTGGTAAAACCCATTTCCAAACGGGTTTGTAACCGTTGCCGCCATTAATGAAGCTAAGTTTATTATCATTCCATCGATACCCACATCGTTATTCGGTGCAACCAATGGTGGGCTTTGTGGGCCGTAAATGGGTTGGTGAAATGGCCAAGCGCATTGACCCGGGCATTGGGTTTCCGAGTTACCGACCCAAATGTAAGCAAACTTCTGGGTATGACCCATTTTAGAGCTTGACCCGTGGGTACCGCACCGGCTTGAACAGAGTCCGGCAACTGCCACGTCGGATGAAGTCAATACAACGTTGATTGCATTTGATTTCCCCCCTTTAGAAGCGAGTTCAACCAGGTGTTTGTTAGTGAGTGATTTACCGAGTGAGTAAGACTCGTCAATGACAGGTTTACCTAACGTTAAGGATAAGGATGAAGCTCTTTTGTTAGCCATGTGGTAGTATTTACCAATGGAGTTCCACCACGTGGCAACTGATGGGTGGTGGCTGTGAGATTTGGTGGGTGACAGTGAGGTAATGAAATCAGAAACAATGGCTTTTTGGGAAGGGGAGAATTTACCATACCAAATCAAAGTAACAGTGATTTTACCAGAAAGAAGTGGGCCCTGGTGGTATTGAAGAAGGGAAGTTGTAGATGGGTCTTCTATTTGTTGACTAAGCTTGTTTCTTCCTGCAATGGAGATTTGGAGAAGAGAGAAAATAATTGTGAAGATTATTGGTAAGATGTTTTGAGTTTTTGAAGCCATTTTTTAAGAACAAAAATGGGTATTTTTGGGTTTAGGAAGTGTTTGGTTTGTGAAGAAGGGATTTGGGAATTGGATGAATAAAATAGGAGGGGGTTTAGGGGGTTTAAATAGGTATAAAGTGGATGAGTATGAAGGGAAGGTGATGGGAAAAAGACAGAAAAAAGCGATAGAAAAATTAATTCTTAGGCACGGAAAAGGACGAGATTACAATAAGGTAACAGCTTCATAGATACGCGTTGTGGGACCCAACTTGGATGGGCTGGCATTTTAAAATTTCTTTATTTATTGCCCTTTTAAAAGGGGAAGTGTGTAGACCAAGAGATAAAAAATCATAATGTTCTTCTATTTTTCTCATTTATAGATAATGGTTTTTTTTTTGAGTTAATTTGAGATAATGGTTAGTAAATAAGAAATGTGTGTATATTAGTTTTTTTTTTTTTTTTAAGTTTGACTATATTAGGTCTTAAACGATAAAGAATCCAATTACCAAATATTTTCTCCGTTCAGAAACACTTGTTAATAATATTCATTGTTTAAGTATATGCTTCTTCTAGTTTTTAATAGTTTCTATAGATAGTGGTATTTCTCCTTATAAGATGCCACAATGTGTAGTAAGTAAAGAAATCTGAGGAAGTATTATGCTCCCTCCTATTCAGCCTAAATGTTCCATTTAGTTTTTCACACTTGCCAAGACAATATTTTAGTCCTTAATATCTCAAATTATTCTTAATTAAAAATTATAAAAATTTGACATTAATAATCCTTATATTGAGACGAATCAAACAAGATCTCACATGACTATGTTATAACTTATAGATTAAGAGTAAGAGTAGAATACAAATTAAGAGTGATGAGTGAATATTGCCAAAAAAAATTATAAACCATTTAGGCTGAATAAGAGGTAGTATATTAAAGCTTACTAGTATAAGACCCCGTACAATGTACGGATTTCTTAGCATGAAAATATATAAAAATATAATATCAAAGAACCGTAATAATAAACACATTATATATTAAATATGAAATAATAATTGCTAAAATATATATGATATTGTTTATATTATTTGATGCAGCAAAATGTTGTAGCCTCTTAGTTTTATAAAAACATTTAAATTATTTATTTTAAAATGGTAAATTTACAGCATCCAATAAAATTTAATCAAATATTTTTTTTTATATCTCAATATAAGCAAGAATAATTAAACATCAACCAATGAAATTTTTTCATATAGCGAGACTTTTATGAGGATGACATGTATAATTTTCTTGTATGATTTTAATTAATGCAAGTGTTTATCAATTATCAATCAATTTGTGCAAATTCGTCTCAGCCAGTAAATATCAGTCAACAAAACAATCAGACCAAATTTGTCTCAACCAGTAAAAAAAGAAATATAAATGGCAATCATGTTTTAAATGTGCAAATTGATTATATTGCTAAAATCATAGTCAATCATCCTTTAATCTGTGCGAAATTATATTAGGCAACAAATTAAATAACAAATAATGCAAAATCTCTACCAATAAACATTCAGCCAATAAAAAAATTACACATGGCAACATTCTGTTAAACTGCCATTTTTATAATTTACATCAAAATTATTAAATTGTATGATGTGTAAGTGGAAAAATATAGTCAAATGAAATCCTATTTAAATCGTATAATAGAGTAGTATACTTTTTTTGTTGAATATATAAATTATCAAGTATTTTCCTAGTGCCACGTATGAAAATAATTGTATTCACGCCAAAGCCACTTAGTAGGTTTGAAGAGTAGGATGAGGGGTAGAAAGGGAAAAAGAAAAAGAAAAAAAAGAGACGTTGAAGAAGAGAGGGAAAGGGGGGAGTAATAGGCAGGCACCAGGCTGTAGTATGGGGAAGGGTGAGAAGTCCAACTGGCAAATGCCAAAACTTACCAAACTCTATCAAAATTTGAAAAAGGCCATGCTGGCTGTTGCTGGCTTTTAAACTTAGACTTAAGATGATGGTGACGTGTCATGGACTTTTTGCATTTATGTCCATGGATTAAGAGACGCATCCAATGAGTGACATGGATTGTGTGACTGGGAGCCACAACAACCGACCTTCCTCACACCTCACCTCTACGGCTCTACTTCAGTAATTGACCAACATCCACTCATCAGAGTACACTTTTGGATCTCTCATTTGTCTTGCGTTTGCTTTTACGGCTTGTTTGGTAATCGGTGTTAAATGGTGGAAATAATGATTAAAATTTAGTGTAATTTAAGTAGAGTTATATTTTGATAAATTTAATGAACGTGCTTATTAACTAACTCATATCCTTAATAAAATTCATTCTAATGCATTAAGATTTGAACATATGGTAGTATAAGTTACTAATTGAAAATCGTGAACAAGAAAACTTATTTTATGATTAAACTTCCATTACCATGGAAATGACATGATACATATCATGAGAATTTGCTCTACAAATTCTACAAATCATTCTAAAGGGTTAATTGATTAATTGGAAAATATTTCTTAAGGGTTAATTGATTTCCATGACACAAAATTGAGTATCCCATGCACATAAATTTAAGTATAAATCATTCGGTACCATTATGTTTTTCGAGTTTGGTTTTTTTTACTATCGGCTTTTTTGTTTATTAGTTGTTAAAAAGTAAAAAAAAAAAAATATTTAGCAAATAGTTCTTATTTTGTTAACCCACTTTTACTTCTAATAAAAGATTACGACCAGTATTTAAGTTTACTCAATATCACTCTAAACAATTAACTTGTTTTAGGATAACAAAAACACCGATATATATTTAACTGGTCGAACAAGTTAACTAAATCATTGAATTTTGAATTTGTTTTTTCTAAGCGTCCACCTACAATGGCTTAATACACCGGTATAATACAAAGTAGGGCTTAAATAGATTAATTAATTAATTAAAATTGACAAGGACTATAAGCGCGCGTGAAACAGAAGAGTGTTGGTAATTTAGTACACAAAAACAAAGCACGCAGTTAAATAAAAATAAAAAAATGTATTAGTTCTAGGGGACTTAAATCCGGTGTTTATAAATCGCACTCTTACATCAGTCTGCATAAATCTATGTCTATTTCTCTTAAATCCATCGAATCAAAACTAAATTGTTTCCGTAAAGGAATCCTATTTTGCAGGACACAGCAATGTATTAGCTGTCCATGCCTTAAAGAATATACTCCCTCCACCCGTTTGGAGATGCAAATTAAGTGAGACGGATCAAAATGATAAATGCTGCAATCTAAATGAGACGGAGAGAGAACTATTTCGTTTTAAAATACTCGTCACATTGGACTTAAGAGTACTATTCTTCGCTAAAGCTTTATACAACGGATAATTTATAAGAAGAAATGAGATTATATTTCAATCGTCTAATCGCATAATTTTATAATATCATGCTTTTATTTATTTTTTTTAAATTAATATCATACTTTTATAGTTTTAACTAAATGGTAATTTAACAAGTACTCTCTCCGTTCCGAAATACTTGCTACATTTTGTTTTTGGGCACTATTCATCGTTTAAGCTTATTTTATATATTGCGGTTAATATGTAAGTAATAATATAGTCAAGTGGGATCTTGTTGGAATCGTCTAATCGCATGCTTTCATAATGCAAACTTTTTATAATTTTTAAATGTGTATAATTCGACATATAAATGAACAAAATAGTACATTGAATTGCGTAAAAAAGTTAAATTAAATGTAGCAAATATTATGGAACGGAGAATGTATAATGTAACAGAAAATCCATACTTAGTAAAGAAAAAAGTGTGAAAAAGTACCTAATAAAAATTTTCTTTCAAAAAAGGACTAAGAGCACAACATAATTATCCAATACTACAAAGACAACATAATATATAACTCCAAAAACATCATCTATAAAAAAGTTCACATATCATCCAACACAAACATGACTTTCAAAGTAGCCAAGAGATTTTTCAATCAAAATTACACTAATTTTTCATTTTCATTATTATTGTTTATTACCACCTAGTAAACGAGCCGTTAATATCATCATTATCATCATATCATGATAATAAGTGGCATTTTGATGGGGGTTTTGGAGACTTTAAGGCAAGCTCATAGAAAACTTTAAAGAATTGTTGGGAAAACTAGGGTCTTTAAGGACGTGTGAGTTGATCAATTATATAGAGTTTTTTTTTCTTCCGTATATAAAAAAGTTAATAAACAAAGAAATATGTCAAATTTATTAATAAAATAAATATATATTTACTATAAATAAGGCGCAAAATAAAAATTTTGCCATGTTCCCAATTCAAGACGAGTCTAGAAAAAAATAATGCAAAAGTAAAAATAAGAGCTACTCAGCTATTCATATCTCTTGCATGTGTGTATTTTAGGTTTCCAAGGTAGTTTTGTTTAGATAAAAAATCATATGAAGTATTTTGATATGGTAATAGTCTCAACTGGATAAGATTAAGTTAATATTTTATTTAATACATACATGGTAAGCTGAAAGAACGAAAGATGACTTTATTTACACAAAGCAATACTTTCAATTAAAAATAAGAACCTATTATGAGGAATTAAGTTAATAAAGTTACTTAATTATTGATGTAACATTAATAATTTATGTATTGAAGGGGCCAATTTGTCATGATAATGCTGGCATGATATTTATCTCATTAGGAATGTAGCAATATGGTTATAGCATATATATGATCCATACCTGTCTATCCCCATTAGTATGAATGGATATAGTATGCACTGTATTTGAGCATCATGGACATGGGCAATCCTAGACCTGGCTAGTCAGGTCCCCCATTCTTGGCACTTATAGATTAAGGTCACATACGCTTACCATACCTTGTTACTATATACGATACATGAATCTACATTGAGTAGAGACGAAGTAAAAATACGCAATAATTTTTTACGTCTTGTTAATTTTGATATATTTTTGTAATCTTTAAGACGCCTTGATCAGAGGTCATATACAATCAGATACCTTACGGTTTACACTCACCGTCCGTTCACATATCTTATATCTTCATTCCATCGAAATGTAAAATAAGCTCATGGTGTTGGTGATGTGCATGGTGGATTGTATTTAGAGGTTTTCAATGGGCCGGGTCGGGTCAAAATTTAAATGGGTCGGGTCGGGTCGGGTCATTTCAAATATTAAACGGGTCGGGGCGGGTCAAGCACATTTAAATCCGACCCTATTTGAGCCTTTTTAAAAGCTTTATTAAATAATTTTTTTTTATTATACTTTATGTCATGTTGGGTCGACCACTTATGTATATAATAATATCATTTAAAAATATATTAAAAAAGTGCTAATTTTTTCCCGCAATTAATACTTATAATTATCCGACCCGGTCCGCACCCGACCCTTTACACCAAGGTCCGTTAATGACTCGCCCCGTTATTGACCCGACCTGCTAATGACCCGTTAAAATGTGACCCTACCCTTGACCTGTTGAATCGACCCGCCTCATTGAACACCTCTAATTGTATTTGTTATCGGTGTTGGGATGTTTTGTTAAAGATAATCTACACATTTTGTAAGTCATTCAAGCCTTTTCTCTTTTTGTCAAATGCTTTTGAGCTGATATCTCCTTGTCTTATAAGAGTGTTTACATCGTGATTCGCGATTATATGCTGACACTCATAATAAATTCAGCATATTTAACATGGTATTGGAGCCGAATGTTAGATTAGATATGGTATATAACCCCACTCTGACCATAGTTTGTCTATAAGAGGGATACACTGGATATGATGATGATAGATTATATATTCAATTTTCAATTAAAAAAATTTATAAATATGAGAACATACAAAAAAAAGGCTAGAATGGAAAAATTAATATGTTTTAATAAAATATATTTAATTATGATAGATTCTCGTACTTTTTATCAAAGACAACTTTAAATTAAGCTTGTAAGAATAACTTTGTATTAAGTGAGTAAAATTATTATATAGTTATAAATTAGTTGGTATTCATAAAACACATTAATAATAAGTAGTCAGTAGATTTTTGCCAAATCATTTATGAGAGACTGACATTTTTAATTTTCCAACTCTTGTATTTATTATATTGTATGATTATAATTAAATTATTATTATGATCTATTATAACAAAACTATTTGTTAAATAAAGTAATTAAATAAAATATAATAACCAATTATTTTAAAATCAAATATTTTAAATAGAAAAAATCATTACGTGTACAACCACCTCAGAAAAATAAACTCCAATAACTTGCTACGTGAGTTAGTAATATGATAGTCTACAAGTAGGCCCAAAATTTAAGAAGATGGGCTTATGGATACTTATAAGCTATGTTTGAGAGGCCCACTCTATCACAAACGAATTGTTTCATGTGAGATCATCTTGAAAATTTGAATAAAAAAGTTCTTATATAAAAAAGTTACAAACTATGGTTTGAAAAAATTATTTTTCAAAATAAGCGTTTGAGGCAAAATGCCGTCTAAATAGTGTTTTTGGGTCTTAATAGGCTGCTAACTGGGTTTCTAACCTAAGCGGAAAAACGCTACTTAAGCAAGCGTTCTTTCATTTACAACGCTGTTTCAAACGTTTTTCTGCTGGCCCTATTTTATTTCAATTTCAACTCTTTCTTTTCCAAATTTTACACTTTAATCCCTTTGATTTATTTCCTTCCCCATTTTATTTATTACTTAGTTTTGTGGCTATAGTGTAAAATATGTAGTTTTCATAATTTTGTGGATTTTTTTTGGCTTGTGCTGAGCTTACAATTTTTCAACCTTTCCTTCATTGTTCATTTTGATTTAAACAAATTTCATATCAACAATCAACTTGTTCTTTGCTTCTTTTTTTTAATAAACATTTGTTTGCACTTATATTATGTACACAAAATATAATGCCAACTTATTGAAAAGTATATCTAAGTATAAAACTATTAATTCGCATCACTTTTATTTGTTTACTATTATATACTTCCTCCGAATCATTTTAGATGTCCCATTTGGATTTTGACTGTTATTAAGGGTGGTGTGGGGTCCATTAAAAAGGTGGTAGTTAGGTATTTTAATTGATGAAATTAATTGTAAAGGTGGTAGTTGGGTATTGGGAATTGGAAAAGTGGAAGTATTTAGGTAAAAAAAAGATAGACAAAAAAAATGAGACAATTGATATGATTTTGCCAAGTAAGAAAATGAGACATCTAAATAATTCGGAGAGAGTATTTATATTAGAATTAGATTGCGTGTGTTCACGAAGGGTGACCAAGGTTGAGATTGAGCATTGGTTGTGCAAGGGAGGGGTCCATTGTGTTCAATGGGGGTGGAGTTGGCGATTCTAGGTGGCTAACATTGTGGTGAGGGGTTCGATGAATTCGAAGGGGGTGGGGCTGTGGGGGAGGGACTCTTGTATGCCACTGATGAAAATACTTCACAAGTGAGACAAGATTCTGCATCGATAAAATAATAAGTTGTTGACTTGTATATATATTGAATGAGCTACACTTCCTACTACCATATGGTTTTGGGTAGCAATAAATCTCACCAGGCCAAGTGTATAATGTGCAAGTTAACGCTTTTGACCCGTGGGTATATGAGTTCGAGTCTATAAGTGTCCCGTGTCCACATAAGTGGGCCAACGTCGGAAATCCGAATAACTCAGGTCGAAATATGTGTTGTTCAAACAAGTACCCCACTAAGGCACTAACTAGAAAATGGGCCGGGGTTTTAGGGTATCCAATTATATTTTTGGGCCGTTCATGAATATTTGCGTCTTTTACAAACAATCAATGTGAACATGTACGTAGGAAAATAAAGGACATAAATGGAGTTTTTTACTACGTAATTTCTGTTTCACAAAATCTTAGGGAAGACCGTCTATCCTATAGACCATTAAAATGGGCCAGCCCAAATAGCTTTATTGTTTAATTTAAAAAAAGTAAAATAAAAAACTGAATTTAAAAAAATAACAGCACTTTTTCATATTCCTCAAAACACAAATGGAAAGTGCTTTGTTTAATCGTTTATACGCTCGAAGCCCCTGTTTGAAGCTTCAAGATCTACTTTCATTTTGAATAGGCAGACTCGTTCATCCCCTTTTTCTCCTTTATTTTTTGAAGCTTCAAGATCTACATTTCTAGGTATTATTTTCTTTGAATTTGAGACTCAATTTGTACCATTTTTTGTTTTATTTTCAATTTGTACCATTTTTTTGCTTTTATGTTCAAATTTGATTGGGTTTTTCGGCATCGATGGAGTTTTCAATTGGGTGTTAAAATGTTATAACCCATAAAGCAAAAAAAATTACATCTGGTTAAAAAAACTGTAAACAAAAACGATCATGGTATGAAATTGATTGGATTTTCTTGTTTGAGAGAACTAGTGTTTAGACTTAATAGTATTAATTGTAATTAAGACTCTGGGTATTTTTGAATTGGTATAGTTTTGGTTTGGGTTGGTTATTTTGAATTGGGTATTGGTTTTTTTTTTTTACCAGGTTTAGGAGGTACTCAATTTTTTGGTTTGAATTTGAAAGTAGAATAACTTGTTGGTTTTTCAATTTGCTAACCGTAAACTTTGATTAATTGGGTGTTGAAATTTTTATGTTCATATTGATTAACTAGGTTTTGTTTTTATTACATTTTAAATAGGTATTCAAAATGTCAACTATGAACAAACAAGGGGGTTCTCGGCAGCCCAAATCAACGAAACAACGGGCTCCTAGGCCGCAAACGTCTCTCGTGAAGATAGAGACAGAAGATGGATTATAAGTCATATAGTTGGAGCTATAATTTAATAAATTTGGAATTATAATGAAATATATTTGGTGCTATAATGTCATAAATTTTGAGCTATGTTGTTATAAATTTGAAACTATATTAGTAAATATTTGGCATCATACTGTATTATATTTGGAATCATAATTATATATATATATATTTGGAGCTTTAATGTCATATGTATGACAGTAGAATAGTATTTATTTGGCACTACACTGTTATACATTTGGAATCATAATAGTATATTCAATTGCAACACATCCATTTGCATTTGGAACTATAATGTGTTATATTTGGATCTATAATATATTGAATTTGGAACTATAATGTGTTATATTTGGAACTAGTATACATTATGGTGTTATATGTTTATATTTTGACATTTAATATCATACATTTGGAATGATGGTAATATATATTTGGCATTATAATAGTGTATAATTGGTATTATACTGTCATACAATTTGTTTTATATTTTAGATTATAATGTTACACAATTGGAATTATAATGTTTAGGGATTTTTATTGTCTCATAATTATTTTTTATGTTTTCTTTTCAGTGTCAATAAAAACATCTATACTAATTGCAAGTCACATTTATTTATGATGCTCGGCAAAGAATATATACAGCTTAAGTTGAGGATGTGCATGCCATCGGCTTTGGGGGCCTCTTAAAATGAAGCCCTCTAGGTTTCCTCCATGTATCATTGTTTATTTAGTTGCGCACTTTGACGCAATTAACCGTAATCGGAAGCTACAAAATCAACCAAGCTACACCATCACAGCTGATGATGTATATGACATTTTTGGGTTGCCTTGAAACCCATCGAAACGTGTAATTACTCGATCTAAAAGATCTGATAACGAGGTTGTAATTGGTTAGTTCATCTTGGCTTCCGGAAGCCCGAATCTGTGACCGCGAAGGACCTACTGACTATGATCGGTTTCTACCCCTTAGGTGGGGATGACTTCAAAAAAATGTTTTGTGTTGTATGTTCTAGCGATTATGTTAGCGCCTTTACCTGATTTTAATTCATTAGTTTATAGTTGCAAATATAGTACATTATATTCCCAAATATAGTACAATATAGTATCAAATACAATACATTATAGTTCCAAATACATTACAATATAGTTCCAAATAAACTACAATATAGATCCAAATATATAAGACATTATACTACTAATTTTAATAGATTATGGTTCAAAATACAGTACATTATATTTAAAAGTATAATGTATTAAAACTGCAACTTTAATATATTATAATAGCAAAAGTATGACAATAAAAAATACAAATATGAATGTTACTTTCGTATAGGCAAATAGCATTGTTATGTCGGTCATATAGATCTTCATCTTCAATGTCTACATTTTCATTCGTATTTTTTGCAGCATCTTCATCTCCAACCACCATTGATGAATCTTGTACTTTATAAAAAAAATAATTTAAATATCACTGTTTTAATCCTCAACTCCAACCCCGATTAAATATAAAAAAGTTATTTGAATAAGCTTCATCTCCAACCACCATTGATGAAGCTTGTTCAATTACCAAAAAAATTTTTAAACAGGTATGCACTCCAACGTACCTTGTGGGCTACTATTGTCATCGTTTTTGAGAAAATATGTACTGTCGAATTCAGTCATTAGTTCCTTCATCATTGAGTTTTTTCTCGAAAAAAAAAAGACACAATACAATTACAATTCGATAACAGGATCGGATGCTCTACCCAAAAAGATCAAGCTTGTAGGTTTCACAATTGATCTCTAATACCCACGGATAATATCAATTATTTCAATAAAAACCCATTAATATTCCAAAAATCACACTTTCCAAAACAGTGACATTTTCCTAAAAAAAACCAAGCGAATATCAGTTGTTTTCTGAGCAGTTACATGTATGCTTTAATTTTTTTTTCCTTTTTAAACCTTTTCAAAAAAAAAAAAATAAAAACTGAATATTTATTATGGACTGGGCTGTGAGGGTTCCGTCTATGCTATAGACGGTCTCTCAGGAGACCTTCTGTTTCTGTTTTTTAATCAATTACTGTTGTACTGCTTGCTGCTTAGTGCGTTTGTGTGGGAAAATTTTTATGGGTCGAGTTCAATTGAAGTAAAATATACTTTTTCTGTCTCATTTAATTTATAGTATATTTTATTTTGGTCCGTCCGACTTAATTTGCATCATTTTTATTTTTGGACTATGACTCACTAGTCACTACTTTTTAATTTCATCCATACATTTTAAATCTTTTTTAATTTCAACCGCACAATCTATTCTCTCTTTTCATTTATTACCATTATTTACCTTTTTCTTAAAAAACACTAATTTTCTCTTTGCTATAGATTGTATGAGACGGAGGGAGTATCTTGTTTTGATCTATTTAGTTGGTCCATTTTTATTACATTTTTACTAGCTTGGATTAAGTCTAATTTAGAGACTTAAGTTGTGGCTTTCTTTATAAGTTTTAGATGGGTTATCTTGTGGTAAACATGTGACTAAGTGTGAGAGTAGTTTTCTAGAACAACACACACAAAATAGGGAGGAAACTGAGGTCTTCATTTTCGGAGTTTTTCAGGGTAGGTTGTGCCTGACATCAAGAGCTTCATGTTGGCAGCTTGTTCTTGACATCAAGAGCTTCATTTTGGACGGTTGAATCGTTGTTTGGAGCTCTAGTTTGGTCACATTCATCTCTAAACAGAAGTGCTGATTTGGGTGATGTCTACTCCTTTTGTTCTCTAATTTCAATCTCTTATTGTTTAATGTTGTTGGTAGGTTGTAAATTGTTGTGAACTACATTGGATTCATTTCACCATCAATTTTATTATCAATAAGAGAATATTAAGGGTGGACTCCTCAAGAGATCCCGTGGTTTTTATCCTTCACATCAAAGGGGATTTTTACGTATAATTTGTGTGTGTTACTTGCATCTTATTCTACTTATTATTGACGCTTTATGACTGGAATATTGTTGTGTGATATTTTGGGTTGATTGGTTTGGATATTTGAAGGATTGTCTTGAGTTGGTGATTTAGCGAGTGTTGTAGTGAGTAGTGACCGCTTCCGATTCCTACAAAAATTTGATCCGACTCGAAAATAAACCAGGACCTGACCCGACAAAACCCAAAGTCGACCGACTCGATAATTATCCGACGGAAAATGACCCGACCGACAACCGATCCGACCGACAAAATAATCTCAATGTTATCAATTTTTAAAGTAATCTCAATGTTAGAATATCAATTCAAATAAAATTTAGTTTTCAAAGTATCTCAACATATTGAGTATATTATTTGAACTCTAAAACTCATCAATAGATCTCAAAACACACGCATTTAACGTCTTTTTATCCATCGTAATTATCTTTTATAAGAAAAGGACGTTATAATCATATTAATTGAATACGTATATCTTGTTAAATCAGTCAAATGAGTTTTTAATCCTTCTACATTTCAGTAAGCAAAATCATATAATTTATAAGAACGTTTTTCACATTTGAATGAGCTTTTCAGACTAGAAATATGGCTACCCAAAATTATAAAACATGTATCTTATAAGTCGAAATAAGTACTTAGTTATTTGTATATCTTTCCAACAAAAAGATTGAGAAGATATTTTTTATGAGGAAATGAGAAGATATTTAGCGTCATTTTTACCTAACGTTACAATTTAATAAACACAATAACTTTTACGAAGCGCATATCTTACAAATCTTTCAAAATAAGTATTAAATTTCCTATTTTTCTTACACTTAAAATGAACTCGACATACCAATTATTTTTAAAAATGGTACATCTGATTTCTCTAACGTGACATGTATCTCACAAATCCAATTATACATAGAGATTTTAAAGTTCAGAACACGAGCGTCGCAATTATTGGTTTTTTATAACTTGAATTCAATCACATAGGCTTTAATATTGTGTCAATTAATAAAGTGGATTAATTAATGTCATAGAGAGGAAAATATATATATTTTTTAAAAATAGTTTCATAAAAAATAAAAAATGAAAGAATCAATTTTTAAATTTTTTTAAGTCATAACCCGTGGGGTTAGACCGACCGACCCGGACCGAGAGTGACCCGACCCGAAAATGACCCGATTCAAGAATGACCCAACCCCAAATTACCTGATCGAAATTGATCTGACCCTTAACTAGTCCGACCGACCGTTTTCCCAAGTCTAATCAGAAGTAATAGTTAACTAAAATTTTAAAGAATTTCATATTATATAAATATCGGTGAATTGAATAAAACAGGATTTAAAGACTATATTTATATCTTGTGTATTAGCTGCAATTTGTAAAATATCATAGAATATTAAAAATGCAAAATTTAGCTTTGAAGCAATTTATAAAAAATGAAGGAAGTACATGCTTATGGGGTCAAAGGAAAGCGTAAGACCACTTCCATTAGTGTGGAAAATTTTTTGTGGATTTTTGTATGCTACTAGTGAGTAAAGCTAAGAGATCCTTGCAAATGTTTCTAAAAAAAACTCAATGAGAAGAAATTTTTCACCACCCAAAACAAATAAAAGCTTGACACTTGATTAATTACATTTTTGATTTTTTAATTAGATTTTTTATTTTAATTTATACAAAAATCAAAATCATCATCATCATCATACCCAGTGTTCCCGCACATAGATTATACAAAAATCAAAAGATATAGATTAATATGCCAATGGTGACGACAAAACTTTATGCTGCTATAACTAGCTAGTTGTATTAGTATAATGTTAATAATTAGCACTCCGTGAGACGAATCAGTGTAGTATTACTATTTTCATAGTTTCGTTAGGGAAGTTTTAGTTTATTATCAGTCGTATTAATATAGTATTATTTTCTTATTAATAAGGGCCGTATTTAGCCTAGTGTGGGTGGGATAAAGCCTCACGGCCACATATTTTAAAAATTATGTAGCTTTAAATCTTTAAACTAAAACATTCAAAAAAATTTTAAAAAATGAATATGAGAATGCTATAGTGGCCGGAAATGAGATATGAATGGAAAAGATAATAAAAGTCTAACTAATGCAATGAATCAGGAAGATTTACATGGATCTTCTTGTTGAAGTGCCCATTGTTACCCACATGTGAGTTGTCCCACATCGGAGAAAGAGAAGAGTATGCATCACTTTATATACTCAAGGAGTAACTCCTACTATTACCAATTGGTTTTAGTAGTGTACCTTCTTTGGGTTTATGAGTGATCTACTTCTTCTCTTCCTTGTTTGGGTTGCCCAGGGCCCAGGCCCATTTTCTAAATTCTATCACTTCTTCCAAACTTAAATGGAAACTTATACATTTCCTAATTCCTATGGAGGTTTTATGAAAAAAATGGCAAAACTCTTCAAATATTCTTTATAATTTTAAGAAAAGAGGAGGAACGAAATTCCATATTTATCTAGATAACAAGGGAATTTAAAATATATTTCAAACTAATTAGAAGATTGGGGTGAATTAGAGCATTCTTAAACTTTAAGTTTTTCTTTTTTCTGATTCTCTTCTATCTAAACCTTTATATTTAAGTGGTCGGTTTTTAATCATCTACATAAAGGACCCTATTTTTGATCTTTTATATAAGGGCTTCTATTTTTAATTTCGCCCTAAGTCACAGAAGGTTTAGAAACAGGCCTATTATTAATCAACCATGTTTGCATCAACTGATATCCATATTAGAGCAAAGACTACACGTACAACCACATCATCAAGTGACTTGATGTTTATCGAATCTTATAAATTCAGAGTTGGTCCCAAAATTTATTTGATGAAGTTGAACAGTGTACTTGCATTGAGTTTGTGTCATTATTTTTGTAAGGACAAAACTAAAACTCATGGTCAAGATTCAAGAATGAAACAATTTCATGATTTGGAAGATAAGTGGATGGAGCTACTATACACGTGTCGGAAGCTCGTATAATCTTGGAATTCTTTTTATAAATGAAGGCAAAGTTTGAGCCACATTAAATTTGTGACAAATAACGTTTTGGACTGTTGAATAGTATTAATTAAGTGAAAAATGAGAAAAATGTGTGATAGGTTTTAATTAAAATCATGGATTCAGTGTATTGCTGGGAATTCAATGTATGAAGAGTAAACGACATTTTATGATTTATCGCTATCAACAAAGAAGGTTTTGTGCATATTCAACATGCTCGATCGCATAAGGCTCTGGATAGTTAGGGGTCTTAATATTAAATTACTTAGTATATATTAAGTGTTCAAAGATATAAAATTGTTAAAAAAATATCATAATTTTTAAAATTGCACAGGACCTTTAAGAAATTGTCAATTTTAATTTTACTCCACGGCTGCTTTCAAATTTCAATAAATTTACATCAAAGTCACCCTTGTTTTGATTTGGATTCTATTTGATCTTGGCTGCATGAACGTTTATTTTTTATTAAACAATCCGTCTTTGCTTACGTTTATATTGAAAATAAATATTTATTAGAGAAATCAAAATCAAGATAAGAAAAGAAATTAAAGTAGTTGAAGCAAAAAATAAGAAGAATATTACTATTGTTAAATGTAAGATATATATAATTCTAAAATAAAGGAGAAGAAAAACAAATATATTTGATAAATATTACTTTTTACGTTGTTTAATGTGTTATTCTGATAATTTATACTCCCTCATATTCTACTTATTAGTCCCATTGATTTTTTTTACTTTTCACTTATCACTCTTGATTATATTTTATTCTTAAGCTATAAGTTAAAACAGTCATGTGAGATCTTGTTTGATTCGCCTCTATACAAGGATTATTATTATCTACTTTTTATAACTTTTAATTAAAAACAATTAGAGATACTAAAGGTTATAATATTGTCTCGACAAGTGTGAAAAATCAAATGGGATTAATGGGTTAAATAGGAGGTAATGTATTGAATTATGTACAAAAATTATTAAAAAAAAAATCATGAAAACATGCAATGAAAGGATTCAAGCAAGAGTTATTTGATTATATTTTTTCTTACACATTCCTGTAATGTATAAAATAGGCTTGAATGACAATTAGTATTAATAATCGTTATGTAGTGACTAGTGAGCAATTCAAAATGAATGAAGTAAGAATTAGTTCCCTAATTTTGGGTAAATAATTAATCTAATCGGACATGGAGTTTGATACCCCAATTTTAACTTGAAAAGGGATTGACAGACTACTCATATCAACAATGTGCATCTTCTTTTCATGGGAGCCCATTTGCTAAGAACTTCACAGTTAGTGCTTCCGGTGGAGCAATCTTAAGATGAGTGACCTCCTGTTAAAGTTTACCCGGGTGCGCACGAGTGAGGCCAAAATACACTAGCTAGAAAGACTTATGTTGGTCTATGGGATCAGTCTACAGTCTCTATAAGTAGTCATCGGCGGTCCAAGGGGCCGAGGTGTTACATATAGGGCCACAAACATTATTAAAATATTAAAATGGGGGCGAACAAAGTTGATTTTGTGATGACAAAGCTTGATATAAATAGAAATTCTTTGTATGTGAATAACAAATAGAACAACCCAAAATAATAAATGTGAACAGTATTTAGGAACACAGGGAGTATAACTTTAAAATCGAAAGTGTTGCTATTAGGGATTATGTACAGTAGGTGCGGATCTCTTTGTAGTTTACTCCCTCCTATTCAAGCTATTAGTCTTATTTGAATTTTGACACTGTTCATTGATCATTCTTAACTTATGTTTAATTTATAAGTTATATTATAGTCAAGTCGGTTCTTATTTGATTCGTATCAATGCAAAGATCATTGATATCAATTCTTTACAACTTTTAAATATGTACAATTAAAGATATTAATAATAAAATTATTACATTTTATGCAATATATCCAATAATATCATACTATTAAAAGCAGGGGTATAATAAATATTAGCACTATATTAAAGTGAAAAAATAAATATTATCAAATATGTTGGATAATAGTCAATTTCCTTAGACCGTGGGCGGTGCTAGAGATCCATCTCAAATTCTCAACCATTAACAAGAATTTGCATAGAATTTATTTCTTTTGGAATTATTATTGACAATATTTAGTTCCGTGTTATTTAATTTATAACATTTTTTACTTTAGTTTGTTCCATTTAATTTGTATTATTTTTATTTTATAGTGATGACTCACCACTTTCTTTATTCTCATTCATACATTTCTCTTTTAATTTCAACCACATAATTAATTCTCACTCTTCATTATTACCATTGTCTACCTTTTTCTTAAAAAGAAATACTTCCCCCGTCCCGAAATATTTGCTACATTTTGTTTTTGGGCACTATTCATCGTTTAAGCTTATTTTATATATTGCGGCTAATATGTAAGTAATAATATATTCAAGTGGGATCTTGTTTGAATCGTCTAATCGCATACTTTTATATTTCTATAAATTTTTTATAATTTTTAATTGTATATAATTCGACATATAAATGAACAAAATAGTACGTTAAATTGCGTAAAAAAGATAAATGTAGCAGATATTGGGGGTGTTTGACAAATTAGCTTATTGAGCTATTTTAGCTTATTTTGATATAAATAGAGGATTGGTTGGTCAAACCAGCTATTGGTAGTGTTTGGTGAATTAGCTGGTTGAAACAGATTATTGATACGAATAAGTTGTTTTTGAACAAGCTGCTTATAGCAGCGGGTTCAAAATCAGCTGATCAAACCAGCTATTAAAATCAGCTGGTCAAATCAGTCACTATAATCAACTATCAGCTACCAACTATCAGCCATTTGCCAAACACCCTCCTCGTTATGTAATAGAGGAAGTAACAATTTTCTCTACTGTATGGGACAAAATGTCCATCATCCACTCCAAAAGTTTATAAATAAGACATTTATTAGATACTCTTAAACAAAGACCAAACAAATAACAAATTGACACTCAATCTTTACGATCAACCCGACAATGGCCCAGTCCAAATGCACTACAAAACCATCCCTGGCGTTTACCGTCACAAGACAGGCACCGGAGTACATTTCTCCGGCGAAACCCACCCCGTACGAATTCAAGGAACTTTCCGATATCGACGATCAGGGATCCTTACGCTTCCACATTCCGATGATTCAGATTTACCGGAATGACGGAAGTTCCGGTGGGGCCCTACGAGGGCAGGACCCAGCTAAGGTGTTGAAGGAGGCGGTTTCGAAGGCGTTGGTGTTTTATTATCCGTTTGCTGGGCGGTTAAGGGAGAAAGCAGGGAGGAAGTTGGTGGTGGAGTGTAATGGGGAAGGAATATTGTTTATTGAAGCATATGCTGATGTTACTCTTAATGAGTTTGGGGATAAAATTGTACCTCCTTTTCCTTGTTTAGATGAACTTATTTTTGATGTTCCTGGTTCTAGTGAGATTTTGGATTCCCCTTTGATGCTCATTCAGGTAAAATATACTCCCATCTTTTGACGTTATTCATCGATCACTTTTATTTAAGTGATTTTTAAAAGAGACTGTATTTTGATGAGATGGCCTTGAGCAAGGAGTTATACTCTTTTACTTTCCTCCGTTTTAAAATTGTTGCAATGTTTACTCTTTCACGTAATCAAATACTGTTGAAGTGCACATATGTTACCTGCATGTGAGTTGTTCCACATCGGTAAAAGAGAACATTATGCATCACTTTATAATTTCAAGAGTAACTCTATACTATCATCAATTGGTTTTAGTAGTGAACCTTTTTTGGGTTTATGAGTGGGATACTTCTTCTCCTCTTCGTTTGGGTTGTACAAGCCCATTTTCTAAAATCTATCAAATATGCTATTTAATTCTTACTATATATAATGGTGTATAATAAAAAGTTATAGGAATGTAATGTCAATAAGGTTGATATAGTAAGAATCAAATAAGATACCATTTGACTATATTTTACTTTAAGATTAAAAATTAATTATAAATTAAAGATGATAAATAAATAGTGCAATCTTTTTTTATGTTGCATGTAGTTTGGAAAGGAGGAAATAATATAGAAGTATATGAGATAAGTTATTCAACTCATATATAAGACCCGTCTCCCATGAGCTCATCTCATATAACATTTTGTGATCTTAATTTGTGTTTTATTCTTAACCTATATTTCAAAATATGAGCATTAATGAGATATTGCCACATAGACAACTTAACCTTTCAAATCGGTCAAACCCTTAAACTTAACGGTTAACTAACGTTTTCCGTTAAGTGGTAGTCATTTGTAGAGAAATATATTAGCTTAGGTGGTTTTCTGCAAAAAAAAATTACATTAGATAGTTTTTTGCAAAAAAAAACCTATAAATCATGTAGTTTCTTATAATTTTTCAAAATAGGTACTTTTATTGATTAAAGTGGAATTTTAATAGAAATGACTAATGAGACATTTTATAAAGGGAACTTATCAAACAAAATGAGACTCATTCACTGAGTGGGAGGGAATACATAATTAACTCTAAGCATAGCCTTAATTGAACATTGTCTTTGCACTAATGAAGGTTGGGAGGAAATAGGTATGTAGAGGATATAGGCCACAAGGCCAACATGTTATATATTTGATAGTATGGAACATATTTTGAAATATAATCATCAAGTTAAATTTTTATTATATAAGAATTGATCGACCAATTATTATTCTAAATTGTAAAAATTCATGGTTTATACTCAGGTGACAAAACTAAAATGTGGTGGATTCATAGTAGTATTGCGATATAACCACACACTTGCCGATGCTCCAGGCATAGTCCTATTCATGAACGCAATAGCCGAGCTTGCTCACGGGTTGCAATCCCCTTCAACCTTGCCGGTGTGGGATCGCCACATTCTTAGTGCTCAAACCACACCGCAAGTCACATGTGACCACCACGAATACGATGTCGTATCAGAACTTAATAGCACCAATACTATTCCAACGAATGAATTGGTACACAAGTCATTCTTTTTCGGTAAGTACAAATGTACAATGACCTTCTATTGTTAGTCTTTTAACTTCATAATATTATTACATATGAATCTGTCTCATTTCATACACACAGGACCTAAGGAAATTGTCGCACTAAGACGACTCTTACCGGCACACCAACAAGCAACAAAATTCGAACTCTTATGTGCATTTCTCTGGCGATGCCGCACAATTGCCTTACGACCCGACCCAGAACAACTTGTTCGATTCATATGCCTCTTCAATTTTCGTTACCGATTCCCCCACCTTTTACCATCAGGCTATTACGGTAATGGGTTCGGGCTTCCGGTAACCATATCCACAGCCAGCAAGCTGACGGGTAACCCGCTTGGGTACGCTGTAAACCTCATACAAAAAGCCAAGAAATCCGTCACACCAGAGTTCGTCAAATCACTACCTGATTTCCTGGTTCTGAACAACAAGCCATGTTTCAATGCACAGGGGGCTTTCCTTATTTCGGATGTTACGAAAGCCCGGATTGAGTATGTGGATTACGGGTGGGGTTTACCCGTTTATAGCGGACCCGCTAAAGGTGGGGTCGGGAATATGATGCCTATTTCATTTCATGTTCCATTTGAGAATGAAAATGGGGAAAAGGGGATTTTGGTTCCTATTTGTTTGCCTGAAGATGCTATGGATATTTTTGTTAAGGAGATAAATGGATTATTGGGTAAGGGTTCTCCACCTTTTTACATATCTTCGTCTTTATGAGGGTTAAAATGTAGTTCTAGTAGGGCTTGTGTAGGAATAAAATTATGTACCAAATCTATAGTTTTTGTAGTTGAGGTGCATCAAGAAGCCACGACTCGCGACGAAGCAACTGGAGTTCAGAGGCAAAGTAACGAGTCGTCCCCCAGTTGTCACGAATTGTCGCCCATCTACTGATCCCAACATGGTAGTCCAGAGACAGTCACGACTCGTCCCTGTTATGGCACGATACGTGGCAAAGTTTCCAAAGTGTCACACCATAGGCAGTAGCAAAGCGACGACTCGTCCCAGACATATGCTACATTTTGGTTCCTAATGTCATGAGTCGTCGCATGTTCGTTAGTGCCAATTTCGTGCGTTTTGACGGTTAATTTTCGGGAACACTAGATAAAGTGGCAGTTCTTATTTTTATCATTTTACACAATTTTTTTAAGTAATTTTCAGTTTTTCTCAGTAATTTTGGGTTGTTTCCATTAGAGCTCTTTGTTGTTGAACTCGATTGTTACGTTTAATTTCTTTGCAACTATATTTACGTTTTTCCCTGTTAGTAATTTTTCTTTATTTATTGATTTATTATCTATCTTTGTGCATTGAAATTATCCATCATCTTCATGTTTAGTGTTTCAATTAAGGTTTTATTATCATTTATTACATGTCTTCATCACCATGTTTAGCGAGTTGTTTCCTTCTCTGGGGTTAGGATATTATCCCTAATTCAAAACATGATCGAGTTGATATTTTATCAATTGATTGTGTGAATTTGGGTCTATAATTAAATCAAAGCTTAATGAATCTCGATTTAAACATCTTTATTAACCTTTTCAATAAAACGAAAGTTTGATATTAGGATTAATTTAGGATTGAAATATATTTAAGTTAAATTCCTATACTAGTTTAGCAAATAAAACGGAAGTTTGAGGATTAACACTAATAAGGTCTTAAATGGACATTAATCAATAGAGCAGAAGCTTGAGACTAATTAGATCACGTTTAGATATGCCAACGACTCAATTTCATACAATCATGAGAGTAATGGACTCCCATGATAGAATTAGGTGATGCCCGACATCCTAGAACTTGTCATATTATTGTTATCTTCTCGTTAGATCTTGTTTTAATATTAGTTTATTTGTATCGTAGCATTAGTTTTCCAACCGCATTATTTCTTGATCTGAATCTTATAAGATTTTTGAGGTCAATTCCATGTTTTATATGATTTTTGAGGCAAAATCGGAGTTTTTAGGTACATTTCGGAGTTATAAGAGGGTGAAGGCTTGGAGAAATAGCCTAAGACCCCTTGTCACGTGAAGAGACCGAGCCACAAGCTAGTCCCGATGAGGAGAAGGCAAGAAAAGTGGAGAAAAGTGCAACAAAAAGGCCAAGCGACGACCCAGCTCCATGTGCACCGCTCGTCGCATAATTAAGCAATATTCAGAGGCATGTCGTAGGCAAGCGACGAGTCGTCGCTTCTTAGGCGCCGCTCGTCGCCTTATCCATCAGCAGCCATCAGATTCCTCCAGCATATGAGCGACGATCGTCGCCCTGACCAGCGCCGGTCGTCGCCTTTCAATCCGGGCATTTTTTCCTGACGGTTTTCTTCCAATTTTTGGAACCACTTTATATAGTGGCGGTTATATTTTTGTAAAAAAGGAGATTTTAGTTTTCATTTTTATTTCTTGTAACTTTTCTCTAGAGTAGTTTTTAGTTTTCTTTCAAGCATCCATTGAAGAACCTTGGTAGAATTCGAATTCCGCACTTCAGTTTATGTTATTTTCTCATTCCGTAAGTTTCGTTGTTTCATTATCTCTTTTTACATCATTATCTATTGTTTGTTGTATGTTTTCTATGATCATGAGTAGTGAGTAGTTTCCTTATCTAGGGTTAGGGTGAAATCCCTAATTCAAAGCATGGATTGATATTTTATTGATTGATTGCGTGCGATTTGAGTCGATGATTGAACCTACGCTTAATTAGTCTTGATTTAAATATCTTTGTTAGCCTTTTCAATTGAACGGAAGTTTGAGAATTGGTTTAACTTAGGATTGAGATATATTTAAGTTAAATTCCTTCTAGTATTAGCCAATAGAACGGAAGTTTGAGGATTAATGCTAGTTGGTCTTAAATCGATATTAGTCAATAGAGCGGAAGCTTGAGACTAATTAGATCACGTTCTCTCATACTTATGGCTCAATTTCATACAATCATGAAATTAATTGAATTCCATGTTAGAATTGGGTGATACCCGACGCCCTAGTGTTTTTCATATCATTGTTATACATCATTTTTATTCTTGTCTTAGTTAATTGCATATTAGGTTTAGAACATCATTCCATATTATTTGTTTGAACCTTGTCTTAGCTCGTCATAAACATACAATTCGGAATTAGTTAGCCTCATTGTGTTCGACCCGCACTACGCGTACACCGTGCGCTTGCGGTAAATTAAAATTTGCACATCAATAAGGTTATTTTTCTTCAAAATTTATGATATAAATAGAAAATTTTTTTTTGTGGAAACAACAAATAAAACACCCTAAAATAACAAATGGAAACTTTTTAAGTAACATATATAGGGAGTAATACTTATGTATTCCGCTATAAATGAGTTAGAAAATTAAATATAGAAGGTAGGAGTGGTCACCGGTCCAAACCCGGACCGGATCGGACCGAAACCGGTTGGACCAAAGACCGGACCGTTTCCATCCGGTCTGGTTCCGGTCTAACCCGGAATTCTTCCGGTCCGGGTTTGGACCGGTTAGACCGGAAATATTTTTTGAGACAAAAAATAAATTGAAAAATAGAATATTTTAAAATAATTTAGCAAATTAATTATTATAAAATTAACATATTTGAATTAAAAAATTATTTTGTGTTGAAAAAAAAAATATTTTAAGTCCTTTAAAATAAATATATACATAATAATTGTAATTATTACTCCCCTTCCAAATCACTTTTATGACATTCGATCTCATCCGGTCCAACCCGAATTTTTCCCAGTCTAGACCGGACCAGACCGGAAACCCGAAATCGAAAAATAGTAAGACCCGGAGACCGGACCGGATGCAGTAGCCGGTTCCGGTCCGATCTTATTTTGCACACCCCTAATAAAAGGTCTCCTAAGAGATTGTCTATGACATAGGTGGCTCTCTCAATAGCTCAGCCCAACATATTTCAACTGAAGAAGATTTGATGTACCAAATCGTGGACCAATGTTCCAATTTGATATTCGGTACCGGGCCCAAAAAACTCGGGTCGAAATTTGGACCGTTCAAACAAATACCCCACTAACTAGGAAATGGGGTTTCAGAATTCATCATGAATATTTTGTGTTTTGTTATTCATTATTTTTCGAAATTGTGCAACTCTTACGTTTTTTTACAAGCAACCAATTTGAGTATGTAACCAACCACGTAAGTATGCAAGGTTGAAAACTGTAATAAATGCATGACAAAAATGGAAACGGTTTACCGCATAATTTAAAGGATAAAATTGCTTTTAATAGGTTGGTTTTTAGTGCGTTTGTAAATAAAGAGTTAATTATATGTTTATTCTACAAAGATTCAACCATTTGCTATTATTTACAACCAAATAGTCAAATGACTTATAATATATTATACAGATTATCAATAACTTTTTTCACTTTTTCAAACTTCAAAAACAGAAAAAAACAGTATTTTAAAAAAACTTAACTATACCTAAGACATCTCAAATAAACACGATCTATTATACCCCACCACCATCACCATTCACCACCCAACCTCCCTACCAAACAAGTAATACCACATGACCCCGTACATCACCACAACAAAATCATAGTCAATTCCACTCCACAATAACAATTCTACCAAGCCTATTGAATTAAGTATCATACTCCACAAGAAATGATCCCTATGCTTGGCTAACGTGGGTGTAAGATGCAAGTTTTCGGATATTTGCAGGTCCTATCCTTGAAGACTCATCTAGAGCCGAAGGACTCTTATGACCGCCCTCTCCTCATGGGTATGAGACGCCGTCGACCTTCCTTCCCCGGACCCTGACCATAGAGTATCTATGGGCGGGAACATTGGGTATGATGATGATGAAGACTCACGGGTAAAACTGCTTGCCCGTTATTTTATAAATATATAATTTTTCTAATAATTATAAGATTGAAAATTTTATACTTTTGTTTTTTGATTTTTTTATTTATGTTTTTATTTTTTGTGTTCTTTAGAGGCAGTTGCATAGTAGTTAATTTTGATATACAACTATTTTATATATTTTTCAAGTACAAATTTTTGCCTATTTTCTATTGTATCAACTTAGCTTTAATTAGTATATTATATTATTTTAATTGTTTTTATAATGGTAATGCCCGTGACTAAATTACATTTCTAAGTCGACAATGTTATTTTTACGCCGTAAGTCATTTACTTAATTACACGAAAATCTCATTTTCCTGCTGCACCCGCCCTCTAAGAAAGAGTGTGGTTAGCGGAAAAAAAAGTAAGACCACTAAAGCAGGCCGACTTTTGAAATTTTAGGCACGTGAGTAGGTTTGTAAAGACATGCCCGGTTTGCTATCCGTCCAAACCCGCCCATAAACAGGTCTATAGTAGAATAGTAAGTTAAAAATGAAAAACATGGAAAATAAGTGTCATTCTCAGGATTTAACATCATAGATTCCCTCAATTGCTGGCAATTTATGTAAGAAAGGGAAATTACTTTCTATGATTTGTGTCTTTCAACTAATTTACATTAAATTCACCCTTGTTTTCATTTGGTTTCTATTTGATCTTGGTTTGAATAGTTGTTTCTCGATTAAACACTCCCTTTTTCCCCTTTGGAAAGCATTAAAAAAGGTCTAGAGAGTGTAAAAATTAATTATGGAGTAAGTTATTAGACAATAAGAGTAACGCAATTGAATGGTATAAATGAAAGATTATATATGGAGAGAGATTAAATTCGTGAATGAGATAAAAAAATACACTATAAAAAATTATTTTTTCAATTAAATTATTTTTTCAACTATCCAAAATAGGAATTTTCTTCTTAATCACATTTACGTATCGTCTCAACACAGAGAGTTTGAAATATAATATGTCACATAGTTTTGCGTTATAATATGTCGTATAGTTATGCATTTCACGATTCAATGGTTTGGACCAAGAGGAAGATGAAGAAGAAATGTTTGTGTTTATTGTGATGATATTATTTAATACATATACGGGATCTATCATCAATTCATCATAATACGATCTAATAATAAAGGAAAATTTACTTTTAAACATACAAACTTTGGCCCATTTTCTTTTAAACATACAAACTTTCGTTTATTATTTAAACATACCAACTTTGGGGGGTATATTCCCAAAAAGTTATGGATGACTTGTAACCGGATGAACCGGTTACTTCTTCACCATCTTCATCTTCACCATTTCATCTTCATCATCTTCATCTTCTTATCTTCACCATCTTATCTTCACCATCTTCATCTTCACCATTTCATCTTCACCATCTTCATCTTCTCATCTTCACCATCTTCATCTTCACCATTATCAACCCACAAAAAAAAAAAAAAAAAAAATCTGGTTCTTTATCTTAATTTTTGATTAATTCAAACCGTTTTCATTTGGGTTGATTTGTTCTTCAAAATTTTTTTTCTTGTTATTCAATTTGTTGATTTGTTCTTCATTTGGGTTGATTTGGGTTGATTTGTTCTTCAATTTTCTGGGTTCTTCATTTGGGTTGATTTGTTCTCAAAATTTGCTCATGTTACATGTCTCCCTCCCACAATCATTATCTGCCTCCTCTAATTTTTCTTTTGATTTTGCATTCAATTCAATACATTTACTTCCCAACCCATAATTTAATTCATTTATTATTTTAATTTGTTTCTCTTTCTTCTAATTGCTTTTTTTTCTGTTGAATTTAATGGATCTGCAACCCACCATTTCTCTCTCTTAAACCCACCATTGTTTTCTCTTTCCATCAATGTAGTTCAACACAAATACAAGAAAAAGAATCAAACTTTCATACTCCCCACCAAAAACCCAGAAAAACTCATGGTAAAAGAAACAAATCTGGAAACGGTACACTGATATTTCAAATACTTTACCATTTGAGAAGAATGTTGTGTGAGTTAGAGTTTCAATTATCTATCTAATTTGGGTTCTTCAATTAGGGTTCTTCAATTTTCATGGTAAAAGAAACATTGATGCCTCTTGAAGAAGAATGTTGTGTGAGTTAGAGCTTCTCAAGCTTGAAGAAGAAGAAGAAGCCATTGAAGCCATTGAAGAAGAAGCCATTGAAACCATTGAAGAAGAAGCTTGAAGAAGAAGCTTCTCAACATTTGGGAATAACCGGTTAAAAAAGGTTAAAAAAGCTTCAAAAAACCGGCTATAACTTTTTGGGAATATACCCCCCAAAGTTGGTATGTTTAAATAATAAACGAAAGTTTGTATGTTTAAAAGAAAATGGGTCAAAGTTTGTATGTTTAAAAGTAAATTTTCCAATAATAAAAGATTGCAATATTTTACATGACACTCTTTTAGTGATTTGTCATATTTAATATTTCATACCAAAGTTAACATTAACTTATTCCTTTAATCTATAGTAGTTATCACAATCAGATTTGTTCTGTTAATTTTTCTTGAAATATTATGTTTTTAAATATATATATATATATATATATATATATATATATATATATATATATATATATATATATATATATATATATATATATATATATATATATATATATATATATATATATATATATATATATATATATATATATATATATATATATATATACATATATATATATATATATATATATATATATTCTAAATTACAAAAGATATGACTATGAGATTATAAAATAATTAATATGGAATGTATTGGAAATATAATGCAAATACAAATAAAACAAACCGATTTGTATTTTCTTTGTGTGAATGGCAATGGAACTCCTTGCTTTGTAAATCATCAAATGGACACCATGAAGATAAGGTTGCGACAATCAAAGAAGTCGCTCGGAAACTTGATATGAGTAGAAGGCGTTCATACACTTTCCTATTGTGATATTTCTCCCACAAAGGTGCTTGGGATGATAACTGAAATTCACAATGAGATACAATCTACACAACAATGTACTAGCACAAAGTACATTGCAATAGTAAATACAAGTGTTGTAGTGAATTAAGAACTTTGATGATATTGAGAGTTAATTACTCTCTCAATATTATCTCATGAAAGGAAGAACAAGAATGAGTGTATTCTTAAGATAGAAAATAAGAAATGATATGGAAAAATGGGATGGAATGTCCCTTGGCATGCAACCTCTATATATAGAGCTATACATCAAACAATACCTCCTTTTGAAATAAAAGTATTTCACCAAGCAAAGCTTATGAATCAAAGTAATGTTTCACGAAGTAAAACTTTATGAACCAAAATAATGTTTCATCAAGCAAAGCTTATGAACCAAAGTAATGTTTCACCAAACAAAGCTTATGAATCAAAGCAATGATTTCATCTAACAAAACTTATGAATCAAAGTAACGATTCATCAAAATCTTTGAGGTATTTAATTGGACTTATAATATATTTGTTTAGTCCCATACTACTATACTAAGTATGTAGTATATACAAATCTAGGTCTATATACTCTAAATGTTCAACAATCCTCCCCCATTTAGAGTATAACGGACCTCCTTCTTCCTTTACACATTAAGTATATAATTCCGTTTCATGCATCAACGCTAATGTCCCTACGGATTGAATTAACGCCTAGTATAAAACACTTCACAAGTGATTGAACTAGAATGATGTCCCTACGGATTGAATCAACTAGCCCATCTAACCACTTGAAGGTTAAATACACACAAAACCAATAACACATTGTCATTTACCTTGACACATTATATAGGGCCGTGTCCATATCTATTCATAAGTTTATCATAGTCGAATATGCCAATCTTGACTACTTGAAGCGGCCAAAACTTCAAACTTATATAGGTAGGTTCTCACTACGTAAAACATATCCCCGTGATAGGATACCACCAAGAGCTCTTCAACCCTTGATCTTGAGAACTTAAACGACTACCTTGTCATCACGGTCTAAAGCAACTATGGGTCATTCATCCTTGTTGCTTTCAAAGACTTTAAAGGACTTTACCACATTGAATTCAAGACACAATGCTACTTGTGTGTGAATTGGGACTTTTCCTTTAAACTTTATTGACATAAACCGATCTCAATTGACGCTTGTTCAATTGAAACCTTACTCATGGTTAATAAACCATATAGAATGTAATATTCACATAATCAAGAATTATGACCCCTTTAACAATAAATCCTTGCACTAGGCTGTGCCTATGAGCAATTTTTCAGGATCTTATCGTTATACACTTGATTATACTTCTACCAAAAACCGCTACGCAACCTTATGAATATCCACCGGTGATATTGACTTTGGTAACAACGGTATCCCAAACATGAAATTCTTTATCCATTTCGCTTCATACACTGCTAAAGCAAGCACTATGAATTTTGCGAACATAGTGGAATCAACGATGCACATTTGTTTCTTTGAGGACTATGTAATGGAACCTCCCCCATAAACAAATACCTAACCACTCTTTGAAGAATTATCCTCTTCATTAGTGATCCAACTAGCATCGTAATAACCTTCCAAAATAGGAGGTTCACCACTAAAAATTATCAACTTGTCACATATAATTTATGAATAAATTATATACATCATCCATTTTCTCATATGGACCAAATAAACATACCAAAATATTATTACAAACTAGTAATAATAATTTGAGTTATAATCATTATGGAATTTTAATCACCATAAAACATAATTTGCAAAATCTATGCAAATTAATTATTCTCTTATTTAAAATAACAATTGATTTCATAACTATTTTCATGAGTAATGATAAAAGCAACCATTTAATTATAATTTCAACATTGTTGAATTATACATAATAATTTAAACTTAATTATTATAAATAATGGTCCAACCATATTAAACTAAAATTTAATATGTTCCATATACATAAATATGTATATCCACATGACATAAAATTCCTACCCCTTAATCTTAGTTGTAATATAACTAGATTAACTTGGGTAATAATATAACTCATTTGAGTATGTCAAAATTAAATCATTACCCCTTATTATTATTTAATAAACTTGGGCAAACAAAATTATATGTCAATTTAATTCTTATCTCATTTTATGAGATGCTTGACATAAGTCAATTGAAACATCACTTACTTATAAGTAGTTATAACAAAATAACTACCATAACCAACCACAAAATGGTTCCATCAATTAAATTGATACTTAATTTCATGATCTTACAATTTAAAACAACATGAATAATAATAATCATAAACATGTTAAGCAATAAAACATATCATAATAGTATGTACCATATCACAAGAAAAATCGAAAAAATCAACAAAATTAGTTGATCGATCATACTTCTTCACATTATATAAAACAAATATAATTATAAGCACTTAACAAAATCATAAGAAATGTATGCCATGTTAAGTTATTAACTACCTTTACATTTTCGTAAGGATATCATATACTACCAATTGTACCAAAGCATATCACTTTATGCAATATTATCCAAGATATCATAATTCATAATCATATCACACAAAATATCTTATTAACATAACATAGTTAATATATTAATAACCTTATGATAAGCGATCATGATACAAAACATCCATATTGAACGTGGCAACTTTTGCCTCTTACTTTTAATATAATAATGCAAACACCATTATAATCAAAATTAGAATAATACCAACAAATATTGTAACTTGGTCAATAAATCTATCTATATGCCAAAAAGGATATGCACGCATGATTAGAATAAATAACCGAAAAACTTGATTAAATTTAATTAATGCAAAACTTAAACACATTTCATGGAAAAACATACCATCAAAAGATCATACTTTCGGTTATGATGCAACACCACTTACATCAAAAATCAACATGGTAAAACAAAATTAATCATTTCTTTAAACATGCCTCATGAATAATTAAATTCCATCAAGTATAACATATCATACTTTAAACGTATAGTTAATCAATTTCCTTGAACACTTTCTATGAAAATATTCCATCAACACAACATGAATAATATCATCTTTTAATCAAATAGACTTGACTAAACACATACTTTATGTATACTTGGCAATATAATTTATATATAATATATAAATCTTAACCATTGTAGTACTTTTATTTTATACTTCAAAATTTTCATTGCTCTTTTAATTAACCATGATGATCACATGAATAAATTCTATTCTCTTTTCTTAATTATAAATTATTAAGAAATAACACTTTATGATTTCCATCATAAATTCCATCATCAAAATAACACATACTTCACTTCTCTAGATCATATCTTTGTAAAATACTATCACCCACATGCTTTACTTCAAATTAACATAAATTTGAACACATGTATATGATCATCCAAAAGAAGATTTAATTGTATGTAAATACTTTCTCACAATTTTAAGCACAAAAAACATCAACCATTTTTTATGATAAATAAATTACATGAAAGAAAAACTTACTTGTTTTCCATGATACTTTTTATCAAATATACTCATGAAAATAATATTGCATTTTCCATCATCAACATTCATACCGGAAAAAAAAAAATGTCCAACTTGATGAAAACATAACGAGATTCTTAATGCTTGCCATCTTTGAAGAGATATCACAATAGATTATTGGAAATATAATGCAAATACAAATAAAACAAACCGATTTGTATTTTCTTTGTGTGTATGGCAATGGAACTCCTTGCTTTGTAAATCATCAAATGGACACCATGAAGATAAGGTTGCGACAATCAAAGAAGTCGCTCGGAAACTTGATATGAGTAGAAGGCGTTCATACACTTTCCTATTGTGATATTTCTCCCACAAAGGTGCTTGGGATGATAACTGAAATTCACAATGAGATACAATCTACACAACAATGTACTAGCACAAAGTACATTGCAATAGTAAATACAAGTGTTGTAGTGAATTAAGAACTTTGATGATATTGAGAGTTAATTACTCTCTCAATATTATCTCATGAAAGGAAGAACAAGAATGAGTGTATTCTTAAGATAGAAAATAAGAAATGATATGGAAAAATGGGATGGAATGTCCCTTGGCATGCAACCTCTATATATAGAGCTATACATCAAACAATACCTCCTTTTGAAATAAAAGTATTTCACCAAGCAAAGCTTATGAATCAAAGTAATGTTTCACGAAGTAAAACTTTATGAACCAAAATAATGTTTCATCAAGCAAAGCTTATGAACCAAAGTAATGTTTCACCAAACAAAGCTTATGAATCAAAGCAATGATTTCATCTAACAAAACTTATGAATCAAAGTAACGATTCATCAAAATCTTTGAGGTATTTAATTGGACTTATAATATATTTGTTTAGTCCCATACTACTATACTAAGTATGTAGTATATACAAATCTAGGTCTATATACTCTAAATGTTCAACAGAATGAAGCCACATATAAAAAGGTAACCAATAAATTAATATACAATATGGAAGCATAAAGATCATAAATATACCAAATTTGAGATCATTCTTCACAAGAACTAGGGTTACATTTTAATTATAAGAGGAAACTTATAATTCTAATTAACTACAATGATTTCATCCTAGTTATTTTCACAAATATAACGACTATATAATTTTTTTTTTTGAAGATACAATATTTTTTTTTTTTGAGAAGATACAATATAATCTATTTTTTGTTGTGTTTCGTTTGCTTTAATTACTTATGAAAGCGCAATTTAAAGCAATATTTGAAGACTATCACGAAATAAAGGCATCGCACGTCATGAGCTATACGTAGACTAACTATCACAAAACAAGAGTACACTCACTAACGACTAAAACGATTAACGAGATAACGAGTATACTCCATCTGTCCTCTTTGATTTGTATCAAAGAGAAAAAGGACAGTTTTTAAGACTTTGGTAATAAATGAAGAAAGAGAATGAATTATGTGGATGAAATTAAAAGAGAGTTATAATATTGTAAAATTAATAGTATGTCAGTCAAATCGCCACCAGTAAGAATTTACATTTCACTTATAATATTTTTTAGATATTAAAAATATCACTTATTTAATATGCGTCTACAAGGTCGGTCTTAGGTTTTTAGGGGTTCGGGGCGAAAGATGATCTATAGGCTTCTAAATTATTATATATATAGAAAAGTTCAAACCTCAACACTAATTAAAAACTAAAAAATTTGAGAGCCCTGGGCGTAGGCACGCCTTATCCTTACTTAAGATCAGCTGTGTGTGTCTATCGTGCTCTAAGCTCCAAGTCTATAAATAAGACGTTTTAGCTACCAGTATATAATACGCTCTATTCTTAGTTATTACTATCAACATTCAACACGTCAATATATGGCACATTCCAAAATACCATCCCTGTTTAGCGTAACAAGACAAGCCCCCGAATATGTTTCTCCGGCGAAACTCACTCCGTACGAGTTTAAGGAACTATCCGACATCGACGATCAGGACTGCTGCCGCTTCCATATGCCGATGATTCAGATTTACCGGAACGATGGAAGTTCCGGTGGGGCCCTACGAGGGCAAGACCCAGCTAAGGTGTTGAAGGAGGCGGTTTCGAAGGCGTTGGTGTTTTATTATCCGTTTGCTGGGCGGTTAAGGGAGAAAGCAGGGAGGAAGTTGGTGGTGGAGTGTAATGGGGAAGGAATATTGTTCATTGAGGCATATGCTGATGTTACTCTTCATGATTTTGGGGATAAGTTCCATCATTCGGGTTCTGCACCTTTTAAAATTTTCTCGTCTTTATAAGGCTTAAAATGCTTTATATAGTTATATTGTTAAATAAAGAGAAAATTATAAAAAATCACCTTATCTATACCCTCTTTTTTAAAAAACTACCTTATATAAAAAATTTTGCAAAAAACTACCTTATGTAATACAATTCTTTTCAAAAGACTACCTATTAGTCAATTTCGTTAGTTGACAGGTATAATTAATCGGGATTTTTTGGTGTTTTATTCCTGTTACTCAACATTTCAATGAAGGAGAAGGTGAGTTTCTAATTGCGCACGTGATAGGCATGTGGAAGTCAATCGTTAACTGCCGGTCAAGTAACGAAATTGAGTAGTAGGTAGTCTTTTGCAAAGATTGTATTACATAAGGTAGTTTTTTGCAAAAAATTTTATATAAGGTAGTTTTTTAAAAAAGAGTGTATAGATAAGGTGGTTTTTTATAATTTTCTCTTAAATAAATGGTCCGTTTGATAATCAGTATTAAATTGTGGGAATATAAATGACACTACAAATAACTATTGGAGCCAACGGCGACCAACTGGCGTCGGCAATTTTGGACGTTGGAGAAGTGGCGACGAGGAGCTTGACGCCATATATGTCCCGTGCAAAAATAGTTCATGATATATGTTATTTTATTTATATGGTAATAGAAGTTTAACTAGTATATGTCCCGTGCAATGTACGAATATGTTAGTTTATTAAGTTATGTAAAAAAAAATTTATTAAATATAATTGTTTATTTTTAAAAACTAACCATTATATTGATCATAACTAAATATTACTAATCAAGTAATTAATGAGATAACAAAAAACTCCCTTCTCTCTCTAGGGTTAGGGTTCCTCTAGTCTTGTGCTAGCCGTCGTCTCCGTAAGGGAGTATTTTTCCGGTGAACTCTACCGGTTTCTGGTGTTTTCCATTTTTCTCTTTCTTCTCTTCTACATCTCCTCTTTCTTTTCTTTCTGTCTTTATGGAATCCCCTAATATGGTTCCTGTTAACGAAAATATTTCTACAGAGGGTTCATCGAGAAACCCTAATTTCATTATCAATGCGTCTGGAGTGGATCACAGGTCGGTTGGCAAGGTGGATGGTGATGGGCGTTCTTTGGAGGATGCCAATACTGATGATGTGGAGGATGATAACTGTGATGTTTGTGAATGGATTGATGATGGTAATGAAGAGGAAGAACAGCGTCTCTCGCTTGGGCTTATAGGGAAACTGTGGTCTGAACGTACTCTCAATCCGAACGCGTTCATGGCAACAATCAAAAATGTTTGGGTGACGCAACATGGCGTTGATATTAGTTCCATTGGCAAAAATCTATTTCAATTCCAATTCTACCATTGGAGAGATAAGGAGAGGGTTATTCAAGGCCAACCATGGCACTTTGACAAGATGGCACTATTATTGACAGACATGGATAATGCGAAGCGACCTTCCGATCTTCAATTCTTCTCTCTTCCTATGTGGGTAAGAATTTATAATATTCCGTTTAGGGGTCGCTATAATGAACATAATGCTCGTATACTCGGGGAGAAAATTGGGGAGTATGTTGATATTGACAAATCTGATAGTATTAGTATGGATAAATCCCTTCGTGTTCGAGTTTTATTGGATGTGCGAAAACCTCTTAAGAAAGCTGTTACCCTAAAACTTAGAGGAGGAGAAAATTGCAATTGCCCTATTAAATATGAGAAGTTGCCCCTTATATGCTTTTATTGTGGAAAATTAGGGCATGGGACTAATGAATGTAGGGATGCTTTTGGAGAGAATTCCCCTGTCAAACAGTATGGCACATGGTTGAAGGCTTCTCCTTGGAAGCCGGTACGGTCTGATAATAATGAAGAAGTGGAGGAAAAGCCGAAATCTGCTGCCAAAAAGCTTTTCTTCGCTAAGAAGGAACCGCAGAAAGAAACCCTTGTTCCCCAAAAACCATGCATTACTGTTGTTACCTCTCTCTTTGATAAAGTGGTCCTAGATAATAATAAAGAGGGGAATGTTGATCAAACCTTTATTTCTGTGCCGACAATGAGTAGTAAGGCATCTTTGTCTTTAGTGAGTAAAGAAGACAATTTGTCTTTAGCGGGTAAGGAAGACAGTTTGTCTTTAGCAAGTAAAGATGACAATTTGATAATGGGCCCCACTTTGGTTGAAAATGCTGATAATGCTGCTGTGGAAAATAGTGCTGATATTACTGATTCTTTTTGCTCTGAGTTTATTTCTCATGATGCTGGTACTGATGGTGAGACTGAATATCAACATAATAATATCCCTGAGGTCCCTCATCATAAATCGGGTACGGGTAGAAGGGTCCAAAAATGGAAGAAGCTTGCGCGGGACAAATCTAGACAAGTCACTGCTCCTCTTCACTTGGTGTCTGTAGGAGGCAAAAGGTCTAAAACTGTCGGGTTTCTGGAGGACCAGGAGGTAGAGTATTCTGATAATGGAGGTGTTCATAAGAAAAGAATCGTGCCTATGGAAGTCGATGGGATTAATCAAGATGTGTCTGAAAACGTGGCGAGCCCCACGAGATGGGCTCTCGGTGATCAATGAAGGCCATCTTTTGGAATTGTCGAGGGTTAGGGAGCCCCTCGTCAATACACGCGCTACTATCTTTGGTGCGCAATCACTCCCCTGAGATACTTTTTCTCAGTGAAACAAAAAGTAATACTACGGAGATTAAGCGAATTCAAGAGAAGCTTCGTTTTGATAGGTGTGTGTGTGTGGAAGCTATTGGTCGAGCTGGTGGTTTAGCTTTGTTTTGGGTCAATGATGTGGATGTTAGTATCAGGAGCATGAATGATAATTTTATTGATGGGGAGATAGGTGTGGATGGTGACTTGAAATGGAGAATAACAGGGGTATATGGTTGGTTTGAGAATGGTCAGAAGTATAAAACATGGGAGATGCTTAATACTTTGGGCAGAAATTCTGATATGCCTTGGTTAATAGGAGGCGACTTCAATGAAGTGCTCCAAGAGGCCGAAAAGAAGGGAGGTGCTGCATGCGATTTTAATAACCTTTGTGCTTTTCGAGATTGCTTAGATGCCAATGATTTGAGAGATATAGCTGCGGAGGGGCACCCGTTTACATGGAGGAATAACAGGGTGGATGGCTTTATTGAGGAGCGGCTCGATCGTTTTGTTGCTAATAGTCTGTGGTTGTCTCGTTTTCCTATGGCGGCTGCTGAAAATTTAACGTGGGATGGTTCCGATCACTACCCTATCATTATGTATACCAGAGGCAATATGGTTGAGGATAGGAGGAATTTTAGAGATGATCAGCGCCCTTTCCGGTTCGAAGCTAGGTGGGTCCATCATACGGGTTTTGATCGTGATCTTAGACAAATTTGGGATGCTTCGAAAGTAAAATCAGGTTTCCAGTGGAGTAGCATTGTGGAGGAGTGTGGTAAGAATCTCAAAAAATGGCACAAAAATGTTTACTTGAAGGAGCAAAACAGTTTGGGGGACTTAATGCGCAGTCTTAAAAAAATTCAGAAGCTCCCTCAGACCCCACCAGTGATAGAAGAGTATAGACGTGTGGAGAGTGAATTGCGGGTGTTACGTAAACAACAGGAGACAGCTGCGTGGCAGCGATGCCGCCCCTTTATCCTTCGTGATGGGGATAAAAACACCGCATATTTTCATTCAAAAGCCTCGGCTCGGAAGCGCAGAAACAGACTAAAATTTCTGGAGGATGACAATGGGATCAAGCATCGAAGTCAAGAAGGTATGAAAGCTGTGGTCTTTGATTATTTTGCTAATATTTTTGCTTCATCACGTCCTGAGATTTCTGTGGAGCAAGTTGATTTTATTGATAACAAAGTTACTGCTGATATGGTTTCTAATTTGAGTCGTCCGTATACTCGTGGGGAAATCGAGGGTGCCCTCTCTGAAATGCATCCTTGTAAGTCCCCGGGTCCTGATGGACTTCCTGCTCTTTTTTACAAGAAATATTGGGAGTTTGTGGGTGATGATATCTGTGCTGTTGTTTTGAATTTTCTGAATGCTGGTCATATGCCTGTTGATCTTAACTACACTCATGTTGCTCTTATTCCCAAGGTTAAGAATCCCTCCAAGATGACTGACCTCAGACCTATTAGTTTGTGTAATGTGTCTTATAAGCTGATTTCGAAAGTGCTAGCTAATAGGCTGAAGGCTATTCTTCCTGATATTATTGATGAAAATCAGAGTGCCTTTGTGCCGGGGAGGCTAATTACTGATAATATCCTCTTGTCCTCGGAGATTTTTCATTATATGCAGCATAATAAAGCCAAGAAAAGGGGTCTTATGGCTTTGAAACTTGATATGAGTAAGGCGTACGATCGCATGGAGTGGGATTTTATTGCTTGTGTTATGATTAGAATGGGTTTTCCTGCTGTTTGGATTGATCGTGTGATGAAATGTGTTACTACGGTGCAGTATTCGTTCTTGGTGAATGGGGAAGCTACTGAGATCTTAGTTCCTAAGAGGGGTTTGCGTCAAGGGGACCCCTTATCCCCTTATTTGTTTCTCCTTTGTGCTGAGGGTCTTAGTACTCTAATCAGACAAGCTCATAGTGCTAATATTATTCATGGTGTGAAAATTACTCGTTCTGCTCCTGTTATCTCACATCTTTTTTTCGCAGACGACAGTATTTTGTTTGCTCGAGCTAATATTCGTGAAGCTGAGGCTATTCTTGGGATTTTGAAGGAGTATGAATTTCTTTCTGGTCAGATGGTTAATTTGAATAAATGTGAAGTTTCTTTCAGTAGTAAACTCACAGCTGATATCCGGCGTAGAGTTGGTGCGGTGCTTGGGATAAAGGAAGTTCTTAGTCATGATAAATACCTGGGGCTCCCTACTCTTTTCAAAAGATCAAAAAAGATCTCGTTCACGGGTATTAAAGACCGTATTTGGAAGAAGCTGCAGGGTTGGAAGGAAAAACTCCTTTCTAAGGCGGGGAAGGAAATTCTCATAAAGGCAGTGGCCCAATCTATCCCCTCTTACGCTATGAGTTGTTTCAAGCTTCCAGCTGCTTTTTGTGACGATGTGGAGCGAATTATAAGAAACTTTTGGTGGGGAACATCAACCTCTGAAAGAGGTATTCCTTGGAAGGCATGGCATCACCTCTGTCGGTCGAAAAGTGAAGGTGGGTTGGGGTTCAGAGATCTCAAAACTTTCAATAGTTCTCTTCTAGCGAAGCAACTGTGGAGAGTTCATCTATACCCTGGTTCTTTATTGGCTCGTGTTCTTAAGGCACGTTACTTCCCTTCTTCATCGGTTTGGGAGTCTCGTGTGGGCTCTAATCCTAGTTATGCGTGGAGAAGCATTTGGGGCTCTCGTTTTATCCTTGATTTGGGGGTGAGATGGCGCATTGGAGATGGTAAGACTGTTAAGCTTTGGCAAGATGCTTGGGTTAGTGATAAAGGCTCGGGCAAGCTGATTACTCCGGTTCGTCTTTTGGATCAAAATGCTACAGTGGATGTTCTTATAGATGCTGAAAATCAGAGATGGCGAACTGACGTCATTTCTGAAGTTCTCTTCCCCATTGATGCGGAACGGGTTGTGCATATTCCAATTAATTCCAATGGAGGTGCGGATTCAAGAGTGTGGGTGGGTAGTGAAGATGGTGTTTTCAGAGTTAAAGATGCGTATTCCCTAGCTCTTAGTACTCAAATTGAGGAGGCTCACTCAAATGGAGCTGACCCTATATGGAAGTTTCTGTGGAAAATGGGTATTCATCCCAAGGCACGCATGTTCTTATGGAGAGCCTTTTGGGATATTCTCCCTACTGGCTCAAATCTCAGCAGAAAAGGGATCGAGAATGTCGACAAATGCACTCACTGTGGCTCAATTGAAACCAATTCCCATGTGCTTATTGATTGCAAGTGGACTCGAGAGGTATGGCAGCAACTGTTAGACCCCTCTGATTTTCCACATCAAGTTTCTTTTCGAGAATGGTTTGGCTCTATGATGGAACATAAAAATCATAACGCTGTTGAATTAGTTGCGATGTGTGCGTGGCAAATTTGGAGTGCGAGGAATGATTTGTGTTTCAACAAAGTTTATATAGCTCCGGAGCACTGTTTTAAGAAGGCTTCTGATTTGTTACAAGAGTATAAGCAGGCTGTGGCTTCTGATCCAGTGGCGAGGTGTAGAAGAGAAAACGCCAAATGGACAGCCCCTGATAATGGTGTTGTGAAAATTAACGTTGATGCTTCTGTTGATCTTCAGCATGATAGATTTGGCCTCGGGGTTGTGGCGAGAGATTCTGATGGAGTAGTACTGCTGGCTGCTTCGAAAACGCGGTGGCCTTTTCATTCTGTTGAGAGGGCAGAGATTGAAGGCTTCAGATGGGCTGTGGAACTGATGAAGGAGCAACAATGGCGTGAGGTAATCATTGAAGGTGACGCTCAAAATGCTGTTCGTGCCCTCCAAGGTCAGATTCATAGGTGTTTCCATAATCAGGTGCTTGTGGATAATGTTCGTGCTGCTGTGTCTGACTTACCACATGTTTCGTTTGCGTTTTGTTATCGTGAAGCTAATTCTGTAGCTCACCGTTTAGCTAAGTGGGCATCGTCTAGTTTTTGTTCTAATGTTTGGCTTGATGGTGGTCCTTTGTGGATCACGGACATTGTACTTGCTGATTTAGCCAATTAATAATATGCCCCACTTGGTTCCTCAAAAAAAAAAAAAACTAAATATTACTAGCTAAAACGATTATAAGCAAAATAATTCTATTTCACCGATTAAAATTCTATTTACTAATAAAAAATAGTTTTTACTAATGATAATTTTTCTTTCCTAAATGGATCGATTAATCTAAGTATATATTAAATTTAAGTTTAAATTTTTTTGGAAATATTATATCAAACTTTCTTCTATGAAATGAATATACGGTATATTTATACACAAACAATTTATTGATGGCATACTCAAAATATGTACTTCTATAATTTTGTTTATCATAATTATCATTATAAAATTATTCTAAATAAGATTTTAATTATGATTTTGTAAATATTGAAGTTAGCTGAATAATTATGTTGAATTTTTTTTCGAAAATAGTTGAAAACTCTTTTGTCATTACATAATTTAAGAGTTTTTAATTATAATGTTATTTATAGTTAACAATTTATTTAATTTCTAATTATTTATGTATCGTAAATAAGGTATATATAATAGTTTAGTCATCTAGTTTACTAAAATGTAAGTTACTCTAAATATTTTTTTCTTAAAAAAGTGTGTTTTAAAAATTAAAGGTTTTATAGTTCAAAAAAAATTAAAGGTTTTAAAATTGACTTTCTTCTTACTATTATTATTCATTAAGAAATAAAATTTAATTAAAACTCAAAGTTTTTATATTTAATTACTTAAAATTCAGGATGAAAAACATGATATATAAAAGTGACATGTATCAAATTCTTTTATTGTTTTAATAGAATGTATGATGATTATCAAAAAGTTTTTTATTTCACATTTTTTCTTTACCATTTAAAATCACTTTTTTTTAATATCACCTATTATATATCACCTATGTAGTTCTGATTACCATACGTGATGAAAATGTACCAAATCTATAGCTTTGTATGGTCCTAATTTCATATGGAATACAATATGAATAAAAATTTTAAGTTTTATTTGGAATATGGCTTACGTTTTATAATAACAAATTTAATAAATATTTAGTTTAATTTTGTATGAAAATTGCAGGAGAAGATTGATTGCTAGAAAGTTTTTTTGGCAAATAGAAAGTTTTTCATTTTTTCTATAAAAAATCAAATACATTATGGCAGGGGAAAACTCAGCCTATCTTATTTGCATCAGTGTGGAATTAAACAAAGCTCACCTTCTATGAACGATTTCCTTGATCCACTGATCTTCATATGCATACGAGACCGACGAGGCAAAAACAAGCCAACACAAACAAAAGCTTAATTTAAGGATGGTGATCAATGTGAAAATTCTAAAGTTTTATTTTCTGTAAAAATTCATTTTCATCCACACGACACTTGGGAGAGCGATATTAAATGTAGAAGTAATTCCGATATTATGATTTTAAGAAAAAGAAAAGCTCAATTCAAGGATAGTGTTTAGTTCCCATATATAAATATTACTTCTTTCGTTCCATTATACTTGTCATATTTGTTTTTTTTACGCAAATCAATGTATCATTTTGTTCATTTATATGTTGAATTATACTAAAAATTATAAAAATAAAATCAATATTATGAAAGTATATGATTAAACTATTAAAATTCCACATGGTAACTCTGATACTAAGCTTACATTTTATGTGCAAAAAGGTCACCGTGTGACAATTCAGTAAACCTCAGGGTTACCACGTGAATTTTTTAAAAGTTTTAGTTACCACGTGGAAAACCCAAAACTTCAATGTTACCACGTGGAATTTCTCAATTTTTTTTATATAAAATTTAAATACTAAGTCTCTTAAAACATATAGCTTAATTAGTGATAAAAGACAAAATTAAAAAAAATTAAAGAATAACATTTTTACTCATTTGTTTAAGTAAGGACAATCATAATTAAAAAAAAAAAGAGAATCTAGAAGAAAACAGTTATATTAAGATTCATCTCAAGGTTAGCTTGAAAGTTACTATTATCATTTTATTTAAGAAAAAAGTAAAAAAAAAAAAAAAAAAACCCCGAATACTAAGCACCCAGTTTATCCAAAAATATGTGACCCGGATCTAGTACCCGATCTAGATTATCTGGTTTGGAAAAGCGGGTTACTTATGCGGTTTGAATAACCGGATACCGGATAATCCGGATCGGGTTTTGCAAACCGAGTATTTTTGAACACCCCTAATACCAGCGTATGGGGGTGTTTCTCTACAATATATTTTATATGTTAAAAATCAAACTATACGTGATCATATGACAAAAAATTTAGTAAATTAGTTAATAAACTAAAGTTGGTATTATTTTAGGAAAAAAACCCCCAAAAGTTGATATTATTCGTGGGTAATCAAAAGTTCGTATTATTGTAGGAAAATTAATAAAAAATTGTATATTCACGGTAATTTTTTTTTAAAAAAAATGTTACATCTCCTAATTTAGGAAAATTTGAAGAAAAAATAGTTATTTTCCTTCCTTTTATGTTCCCTTTCCTTCTAAACAAACAAGATAAACTCTCTGTTTTTATCCTTCTCCTTCCTTCCTTTCCCCTTCATTCCTTTCTTTTCTCTCCTAATTACCATTCAAAAATAATGTAAATCTCAAATAGTTAGTTTAAAACAACATACAAAGCTTTAATTAACTAATTTAAACGGTTTCATATAAGACTGATTAAAAAATTTAACTCTACATCTCTGCCAATCTTACAAAATCAGACTTACAATCTACGGACCAGGCCCAATCATTGAATCCTAACTAGGACGGCCCAAAATAATTTCTTTTTTAAATTCATAAGCAAATCAAACTTCAATTTACCGCCCACAATACCTCATCACATAGTTCCATTTCCTTGCACTAATTCTTACTTGAGACTGTCTTTACAAAAGACATCTCAAGATTGGGTAAACTCAATGTTTAAATTTAGAAAAAAAAACTATATTTACTTAAAAATGAAAGTGGGTTGGGCTTTTGAGAGCCGTCTTTAGAAAAGACGGTCTACATTCCTATCTATGCATCAATGTAAAGATTATATATTTTGATTGGGCTGATAAATAATATATTATTTTAAAGTGATTATTTATAATTTTTTAGTGATTATTTCTAATTTTAAAGTAATATCTTTTTAGTTTTTTGAGTGATCACTTAACACTAATAAAGTAATCATTTACAATTTTATAGTGATTAAATAGAGAAATTAGCAAATTATATAGGCTCTTCTCAAGGTCAGACAATATCAACTTGAGTCCTATTTTTCAAACTTTATGAATCAGGATTCATACTTGGATCCTAAAAATAATCGGGTTCAAATTTAATTGTTGAACTTTATCCAAATCTGACGTATGTCCATCCATAAGTTGGATTAGCTTCTTTCTATTCCCAAATCTCATCAACACACATTAATTGTAAATCGTAATTGAGGGGTGTTTGGTAGTTGAGAATTGAGATTGAGAATTGTGAGACTTATATATGAGATTTGGGATGAAATTTTAAAAAAAATGTTTTATATATGTTGTTTGGTAAAATATTAGAATAGAAAGAAAAATAATTAAAAATAGTTCTAAAGCTACCTATTTATCCTTATTATATCTTTGTTCCTCGTATTTCACTGAGGGCAAAAGTGTCATTTTCTAACAAATCCAAGTCTCCACTTGATTCTCACATTCCAAACACCCTTAGCTTGATGTCTTTTAATTGCGCAATAAAATAAAATACCATAATAATTTGTCATGAGGTTTACAATTTGTTAAATTAGAAAATCCTAATCAATCACTATGATTTGTAAATCATCATAAAAGATAAAAATATATTAATAAAATAAACACAACACTAAAAGGTACTACTTCCGTTTCATTTTAGTTGCACCATTAGGTTTTGGCACAATATTTAAGGGCTGTCAAATAAATCAATATGGTAAAAGTAGGGATGATGTATGATTGATGGTGATATGTGGGGTAGAAATAAAAAAAATTATTATAAATAGATAGTGGTTGTGACTTGTGGGTATATTAAATAATTAATGGGATGATGTATGATTGATGGTGATATGTGGTAGGAATAAAGCGAGGATAAAATAAGTAGATTATTTTTGCCAAAAATAGTAATGTTGCAAGTAATATGAAACTTCCAAAAATGGTAAGTGTTGCAAATAAAATGTAACGGAAGAAGTAATTTACAATTTTCAAAATGTCATCCTGTCAAATCTCTCCACGTGAGTGTGATTTGTCAAGTTGACAAATGATGATTATTTACCTAGAATTGCTCTAGCTAGTTGACGTCAATGAAAGGTCACGTGGACGTACTAACATATAATGAAAAATTGAAAAGGATAAGCAAAAAAATAAAAAAAAATCAATAAATAAAATGTTTTTGAAACTTTATCCCAAAATAAGCACTTTTTCTCCTAAGCTTAGGTTCGGACCGGTTCGCTGTTACTAACAGCGAACAAACTGGAAAACAACTTTAAACTTGTTCGCTGTTAGTAACAGCGAACAAAATAAATTGGTCAAATAAAAGTCAATCTCAAATTATGTAGGATAAATTAAAAAAAAAAAATAATGGAGCTGTTCGCTGTTAATAACAGCGAACAAACACTTCCATCATCTCCCACCTGACTCATCGTTCCATCATCATCAATACCCCCATTTCTTGTTTCTGCGCCATTACAACCACAATAAGCTTTTCTCCCTTCTCCACTTAATCCATGAACTACAATCTCCAAAAATGTAAGGAAAACTTTGATCCATCTTGTTTTTTTCACCGATTTTGACCTCCTACTTAACTTAAAAACCCTTTTGGGGAATCAAGTTTCATGCTTTATAATGCACATTCCATACCCAAAAAGGGGAAAAAAAAAAAGTACCCTGATGTTCAAATGTCAAAAATAACATGTTTTTCAGCTTGATTATCATCAATTTTTGGTTTAATTGAAGTGGGTATTTGAAATAATCTCTGAAAAAAATGTCAAACTGGGAAAATTTAGGTGAAATAGGGAATTTTGCCCAGTTGACAGGTGTTAATGCTATAAATTTAATTGGGTTGATAGTAGAAACAGCAAATAGAGCAAGATTACACAAAAAGAACTGCAAGAAATTTGCTCATCATTTGAAGTTGATTGGGAATTTGTTAGAGCAACTTAAGATATCAGAGTTGAAAAGATACCCTGAAACAAGAGAGCCTTTAGAACAATTAGAGGATGCATTAAAAAGGGCTTAAACAAGAGAGCCTCAGAAAAACTGATCCCCATTCACTGTAATTGCCTAATTTGAGAGAAGGGATTGGTAAAGGAGAGGAAGAGTTAGAGACATGGAATGGAAGCCGGAATTTGAGAAAATTTCAGCGGCATTTTTGATGGATTCTTCTGAAATGGAGGATGAAAGAGGGAAAAGTAGAGAGAATGTAAGAAAAAGGAGAAGAAAGGAAATGGAAGCCATTGAAATGTGGGTCGCCATTGATGATGGAACGATGAGTCAGGTGGGAGATGATGGAAGTGTTTGTTCGCTGTTATTAACAGCGAACAGCTCCATTATTATTTTTTTTTTAATTTATCCTACATAATTTGAGATTGACTTTTATTTGACCAATTTATTTTGTTCGCTGTTACTAACAGCGAACAAGTTTAAAGCTGTTTTCCAGTTTGTTCGCTGTTAGTAACAGCGAACCGGTCCGAACCTAAGCTTAGGAGAAAAAGTGCTTATTTTGGGATAAAGTTTCAAAAACGTTTTATTTATTAATTTTTTTTTTATTTTTTTGCTTATCCTTTTCAATTTTTCACATATAATCAAGAAAAACTTTATATAAAGTGAATTTATTAACTTCGTTTGTTTTGTTTTATTGGCTTTAGCTTTACAATGATTTTGCATATATAATTAAGAAATGATTGTTTCCTTGGCAAAAAGATCATTGTAATTTTTTAAAATATACTTCCTTCGTTCTATTATACTTGCTACATTTTACGTTTTACGCATACTAATATGTTATTTTATTTATTTATATGTCGAACTATACAAATCTAAAAATTATAAAAAGTTAATATTATGAAAGTATGCAATTAGACAATTCAAACAAGATTTCACTTGACTATATTTTTACTTAAAAAAACTAAGTCAAAAGCCAATTGCCAAAAAGTTTTGGTTTAGCTCTTATGCACATACTACCTCCGTTCTTTTTTACTTGCAACATAGTTGACTTCTGTACTATTCATCAACCAAATTGATTTTTATGTTGTCGGTAATATATAGGTTAAAATATAGTCATATGAGATTTTGTTTGAATCGTCTTGATTCACAGTTTTTAATTTTGAGTTTTCGTGATTTTTGGTATGTATAAGTAGAGATATTAACGATTGAATTCGTATATTAAAAAGTGTAAAAATGCAAATGTTGCAAGTAACTAAAAACAGTTAAAATATTTGATTTACTTTTATCTTATCAAATATTTCTCACTTTTCAAGATGATTTAACTTGCCCACGACAACCTACCTGCCCTCCTAAAATTTTCAAAATCTACCGGCATTTGCAAACTCACTTTATATTTTTTATAGTATTTGGTTTGAATGACGGAAATATTAACAATTAGACGACTCATATATTTCTTATAGGATTATTAGGCCGTGACAATTCGTCACATAATCTCACCGTGGTCCACTCATGGAAACACGGGACATCCGTGGGCTCGGGCCCACATACCCACGGGTCAAGAGCGTTGACTTGCACATACACTCGGTGAGGTTCATTGTTTCCCAAAACAATATGGCCATAGGAGGATTAGCTGATCAAGTATATATGCAAGTCCACAACCCACTTTTTTAATCAATGTGGGATCTTGTCTCAAATGTGAAGTATTTCCAACGCTCCCCCTCACATGTGAGCCACATCATACCAGGAACCACCTTCGGCTCCTGATACCATATTAGGCCGTGACAATTCGTCACATAATCTCACCTTGGCCCACTAATGGGAACACGGGACACCCGTGGGCTCGGGCCCACAAATCTACGGGTCAAGAGCGTTGACTTGCACATACACTCGATGAGGTTCATTGTTTCCCAAAACCAGTATTTCCAACAAGGATAATAAAATAAACGGCTAGCTTCTCAATTCTCATGAACATTTGTCCAAAAATATTAAACTTTTATAAATTTAAAAGCTATAAGTGATTCAGTGAAGTTATTTGATTTTTAATTACACTTACGGCCCGTTTGGTAGGTGGTAATAAATTGTGTCAATGGGAATGAAAAACTAGTATAATTTTGATTAAAAAATCTTTTGGCTATATTGATGGCCATGCTTGACAACCTTCAATCATCTCATTTTATTTATAAAATTCATTCCAATGCATTACCAATGAGAGAGGTGGTATTAGGAGGTAATGGAAATTTGTGAATAAAATAACTTTTTTGTGATCAAAGTTTCATTACCATGGGAATGATATGAAAGTTTTGATGAAATTTTATACTATAAATAATTCTCATTACCACCATTTAATACCACTTACCAAACGGGCCGAAGATCTAAAAAAATAAAAACAAATCGAGTAGATACCTACTCCCTCTATCTTATAGCGTTTACTACAAGAAAAAGTTTGCATATTAAGAATAGGTAAAAGAGAGTAAAACGTGTGATTTATGAGGAAAAAAGAAAAAAGTGTGGATAGGCAGAAAAAATAATTTAAAATTTTATATGAAAATTAAAAAGGGGGAGTGTTTCATGAGAAAAATATAAAAATGTAATAAAAATTTAAAACAGAAAATGTAAAAACCCCTGGGGTGGGAAGAGTATTTAACTCCCTCCTATTCTACGTACCCATTAGTCCTATTGGTTTTTTTTCACTATTTACATATCATTCTTAATTTGTATATCATTTAATCTATAAGTTAAAACATAGTCACGTGAGATCTTGTTTGATTCGTCTCAATACAAAGATTATTAATATCTAATTTTTATAATTTTTAGTTAAAAACAATTAGAGATATTAAAGGTTAAAATGTTATCTTGACAATTGTGAAAGACTAAATGGCACTAATGGATTAAATAGGAGGTACTATTATACTAACTAAATAAAGAAGTCACAAACTCATCATCATTATTAGATTAAATGATAACTCACTATTAATGACTTTTTTTAATTATTACATAAAAAAATAACTATTAATCTATTATGATGTTTGACCTACCTTTTTAGTTTTCTAGGGTCGAAGTTTTCAAAATAAGAATAAACTTCAAATTATTACGAATCACTATTTCGATGACAAAGTGTTTGTCTGTTCACAACGATGCACATTATTAATTAGATTCTTATTTCGCAAACAGCATAATTTCGTCATTAAAACTTATAGATTTTAAAAATTACTTACGTGTCACAAATTTAATAAAAACTTTCTCTTTAAAATTCAATGATGATGTCATCTTTATCTATAATAATTATTCCCTTCTATTCTGCCTATTAGTCCTATTGGTTTTTTTTCACTATTCACTTATCACTTTAATTTGTATTTTATTATTAATCTATAAATTAAAATATAGTCATGTGGTATCTTGTTTGATTCGTCTCAATACAAAGATTATTAAAATCTACTTTTTATAATTTTTAATTAAAACAATTAGAGATATTAAGGGCTAAAATGTTGTTTCGGCAAGTGTGAAAAACCAAATAGGACTAATGAGTTGAATAGGAGGTATTATTACTAAAACAAAGCATACTTTTTAAAATTGTTTATGTGTCACAATCCCAATAAAAGCTTCCCTTTCATTCAAAAACTCAATGATGATGTCATTATTATCTTGACTAACATTTAAATTTTTGACTTTACTACTTTGTAAGTATGACTATAATATTATCCATATTAATTAATTTTTACTTTTTAGATTATATGCTTTTATTATTTAATATATTATTAGAAAATCATATATTCTATTATTGTTTCAAATATTTATAAAATCTTTTCAATTTTATATATTAAATAATTATAAAATCTTAGATTGTACTTCCTGCGTTCCAAAATACTCGCTACATTTCTTTTTTGTGCACTATTCATCGTTCAAGCTTATTTTACATATTGCGAATAATGTGTAAGTAAAAATATATTCAAGTGGGATCTTGTTTAAATCGTCTAATCGCATACTTTCATAATATTAAATTTTTATAATTTTTAGATTAGTGTAGTTTAAGATATTAATGATCAAAACTGTGCATTGAACTGCGTAAAAAAATAAAATGTAGCAAGTATTATGAAACGAAGAAAGTACAAATATGTCAATAAAACCGTGCATTGGACCGACACTATCTAGTTTTAATCTAAAGTCAACATCACTATTTACTTGCTGTACTCGTTTAAAAGCAAGACGGTTGCAATATCCTATCTTCTATACACATATCAATTAACCTGGAGTAGCATTTATCTGTAAACACAAATATTTTGAAGTTCTTATTTCAGACAAGATTAAATTCTACGGCTCAAAGAAATTGAAGTACATTTAATAAGGACACTTTCAGAAATATTTAAATATACTTACATTTTTGTCGGTGTTTTTTAATCTCTCATTCACAAGTTCACGCTATTCACAAACTATTTCTCTTAACTACACTCTCTAACTCATATTCTTTAAATTTGAGGTTGGTGCACATTAACTTTAAGTGTACTAAGTTCATGTGCAAGGCCAACTGCATTCTCAGGCACCCATTGGTGCTGGGATACGACACTTAAATATGTGGGTTTTAGACGGATTGGGTTTTAATCTTAAGTGGGTTAGCCCTTAAAAGGGTCTTTTATTTTCAAAAATGAAAACAGGCTAAAAATGGGGATGGGCCTTAAACATACATTTAATCGTCAATAGTCTAATTATAATTAAAAATAATAATTATAAGTTGTAATATATTTTACTCAATATGACATTTTTTTCAATGGAAACTATATACGGGTGGAACAAAAGTGGACCAAGAGGTATTTTGAGCCCATCCCAACCCAATTTACAAAAACGTATATTACGTGTACGTATTTTACAAAAACACTTATTATAATTTTAGTAGGTATTTTTAACTAGTTTTGGTAGGTATTTAAACTATTTTTAGTAGGTATTTTTGCATGTTGAAATGGGCATTTGAACTAGTTATGGTAAGTATTTTTGCATACGGAAGTACACATATAAACGCATACAACACATAACAAAAAATCGTACACCAAATAATCTAAACACCTACAACACAAAATATAAACTTCTACAAAAGATAACATAAGTTCCTATAACAATTAACTTAACAATCTACTACAAATAACAAAAACACCTACAACAAATAACACATAACCAAAACACCTACAACAAATAACTCATAACAAAAACACCTACAACAAATAAACTAAACACTTACAGTACATAATCTAAATCCTTACAACAAATAACCTAAACACCTACAGTCTATAACACCTACTTGACAACTTCAACACATTCAAAACATCTATTTGACATACTGTGAACCCCTACTTTACGTATCCTTAATTTCTAATTGAGGTATCTTAAACCCTTATTAAGTAAGCATGCAATTATGCTACATTTTCTGTTTATATATTTTTAAAAATCTAATAGGGCGGCCTAATTGTGATCGTCTCATTAAAAGACGGTTTTCTTACAACAATTTGTGTTTTATTTGAGCTTAACAACCCAATTGGACGCATAGCACATGTCTATCCAGGCCACAAACTACCAGATAAAAATTTTCATACTCATATCTACCCGTTACCAATCAGATTAATGTTCCAAACTCCCTATTTTTACCACTCAATCATCACTAGACACGTGCATAGACACACTTTAAATGGATATTATAGGAAATACTTCATATAGTGAATATTATAACCACTTGAGACTTATTTAGCTTCGGGGAAACAATCCTACCGACTGCCGATACATTGTATATCTATCTTCTACAATTCCTATCGCTACTTGCCGCATTTTTTGGCAATATTGATAAATTCAGAAATAATACAAATATTAAAAGGTTGAAAATTATGTTGATTGGGTATGTTAAAAATGATAAAAATTAATAAAAGATGTGAATAAGAATTTTTAAAAAAATGGAGGAACAATATTTATAATAAAAATATTAAAAAGCATAAGAACAATCTCTTAAATATAAATATTGACAAACTAACGGAAACGGAAAGAGATGTAATATTACTCCATCCATCCCTCTCATTTAACATTGTTATTTTCTACTGTGCGTTAATTTATCTTGCATCAATTTTTATTTTTTAACAATGGCCTTTTTCGATTTTTCTTTGCCTTTACTTATCGTTCTTACCACCTTCTTTACCTTTATTTTTATTTTAGTTAATTATTTTGTACGTATTTTATTTATTATGTATATATTTAGTTATTTGATTACTAGTAATGGTCAACGTGAGTTGTAAGTTACAGGCTATCATGTAGTTGCCAGTTTCTCTTTTGTTGAAGATCCTTCTTAAGTCGAGGGACTCTTTAACCGCCCTCTCCTACATGGGTATAAATACTTGTTTTGACTGGATTTTCGAAAGAGTTACCCCATAAGGATAATCACGACGTCCGTTTTTTTGAAAAAGTCGTTATGATGGGTAAAAATGACGTTAATTATCTCTTATTTTTATTTTATTAACTTATGTGAATTAATTTTAAATAATTTAAAAATACGACGACTAATGACATATTGCTACATAGGCAACTTAACCTCTCACATTGGTCAAACCCTCAAACTTAACGCTCAACTAACGTTTTCCATTAAATGGTAGTCATTTGCAGAGAAATATATTATATAAAATAATTTTTTGCAAATAGACCTATAGATCAGATAGTTTCTTATGAAGTAAGTTTTTTTTATTGATACAAAATATCATTTTTTTTTTAATAACTTTATGTCCGAAAAAAGAGGAATCTATAACAGCAACACATAGTTGACTTGCTTTCAATTATTTGACTAATAAATAACATATGTGACGAGATTCATGACGGATCTGCACACATCCAATTCCATATTTGACGTAAGGTTTTCAAATTGATCAATCAATAATGCACGCTACATCTATAGTACACCCATACTCTTTTTAATCTCCTATAAAAATGACCCATTTCTTCATTTCATTACACAACATACAAAATACACCATACCAAAACCTAATCAAATTATTATTGAAAATTTTACATCTAATCACTACTCATAAGTCAAAATAATGGGCTCTTTATCTACTACCCAAACACAAAAACCTCATGCGGTATGTATCCCTTACCCTGCTCAAGGTCACATAAATCCCATGTTAAAATTAGCCAAAATTCTTCATGCAAAAGGCTTTCATATTACTTTTGTTAACACTGAGTATAATCATAATCGTCTGCGACGGGCTCGTGGGGACGAGGCCGTCGCAGACAAACCGTCTTTTCGATACGAGACGATAACGGATGGGATGCCCGTTTGTGACGCCGACTCGACACAGGATATTGCGACGTTGTGCGTGTCGACGGAGAAGCATAGTTTGGTCCCGTTTAAGAAGGTGCTTGCGCGGCTGAATGAGGCGGGGGATGTGCCGCCGGTGAGCTGTGTGGTGTCGGATGCTGCCATGTTTTTTACGCTTGATGCAGGGGAAGAGTTGGGTGTTCCGGAGGTTTTGCTTTGGACGGCTAGTGCTTGTGGGCTTTTGGGCTATGTTCAGTATCATAAGCTTGTTCAGTTAGGCCTTGCTCCATTTAAAGGTATTATTATTTTCACAGATTTTTGTATGAGACTGTCTTATCGTGAGATCTACTTTATATATGGGTTAAATAGTTTGATAATAGAAACTTTTAGCATAATGGACCATTCTGACCTTGACTTTGTAGGAAAATATTTGGGTTGATTGACAATTAGTATTGCATAAAATCTACAATGTTAAATATGTTGGCTAAGTTATTCTATAACAATGAAATCAATATGATAGAAATGTATTAATACTTGTTGGTTCAAAAACTATCACCATGTTATTAGTTATAACATGTGGGCTAAGTTTGTTGATTGCAAAATATCAAGAAAAAATTGTTCTTAAACAAAATGTTAGTTGTTGCCATAAAAATGTTCACAATTAAAAATTTAAAATATTTAGGTGATTTTATTGAACTACAAAATTAATACTCCCTTCTATTCAATTACATTGTCCACTTTTCTTATTTGGTAAAGTCTCTTTACTTGTCCATTTTCTATTTTTGGCAAAACTTTTTACCTAAATACCCCCAACTATCCCAACTTATATTATTTAATAATACCCCACCTACCACCTTTTCAATTATTATATTCATTTAAAATACCCTACTACCACCTTTTCAATTATTATAATCACTTAAAATACCCCACTACCACCTTTTCAATTATTATAATCACTTAAAATACCCCACTACAATTTTTTCTTAAAATCCGATCCAAACCCAAAGTGGACAATCTAATTGAATAGGAGGGAGTAGATCACAAAAAGTGAAGACTAAAAATATGACATTACAATTATAAAAAATATTTAGATTTGTTAGTGGAAAAGTCCGGGGGAAGAATTAAGCAATATAACAATGTTTGGAAAAGGTTAGTGAAAAAATATAAATAGTGATTATAAATATTAATAAATTATAAAAATGACAATAAACGAGAGGTTAATTAGTAGTTACTGTCAAGGTTATGATATAAATAGAATTGTTTTTTTAAGGAAATAACAATAAACAAAACACTCCAAATAATAATAAAAGTATAAATTAATTTAAAGAATAGAGAAAATAATGGGTATTATATGACAAGAAACCAACTCAACTAAAAGCTTAAGTTGATAGTTGGGGCCCCAAGATATGTTATATACTTTAACATGCCCCCTCACATGAGAGCCCATCGGACTAGAAGTGTGGATACTTATAAGCGCTGAATAGTCCACTTTAAATGAAGGGTGATTGAGATTTGAACCTGTCGCCTCTTATCACGTTGGCTTCTGATACCATATCAAGGATCATCTAAGCTTTTGGTTGAAGCCACAAGATATATTATATACTCTAACACGCCCCCTCACACGAGAGTCCATTTGGCTAGAAATGTGAATACGTATAGACGCTGAATATTCCACTTTAAATGAGAGGTGGTTGAGATTCAAGACATTTAATGTTGCGTTATGAAAAATTCGCAGCAAAGGACACGCAACATATACGATTTTTTTCACTAATAACTCTGATACCATATTAAGGAACCAACTCAACTAAAACCACCCATTATATTTTGATAAGTATGATATTATGCGCATGAAACAAACAACATTTTCTAGTCGTATCTCCTAGTGGTTAGGAAAGAGCAAAACTTACTAGGATGATTTATTTAAGTGCTAAGAAAACGATATATGATCTGCAATATGGTTGTTGGCTTATTACTTCAACTTGATTGTTTACTTTGTCTTATTCTATTTGCTGAAATTTATATTTTTAAATTAAAAAATACTCATTATAAAAATCTACTTATTATCATAAGAAAATAAACTCTTTAATTTGTTGGGATGTTTATATTACGTTGACAAATTAGAGAGTGTTTACATTATATTATAAGTTATTAAAGTATTTCTTTTCATTATCATATGTTTTTGGGATGATATATATCTCCTTAACTTATAAAGCGTGCACACCTCCTTTTTTTTCCATCAATATGCTAGCATTCATAATAAGTTCAGCCTAATTTAATATTTTTAAATAGATAGATTATAGGAAATAACAAATAAATTATACTCCCTCTTGTCCCATACGTTGACAACAAATGAAAAAATTTTTTATGGACCAAAAAGTAATAATAATTATTAGTCTTAAATATGTTTTTTAGATTGTTACTCCCTTCGTTTTCTAACGTTTTTTTATTTAGAATATTCTATTTTGGAGAGAGAAATTTGATTAAGATTTTTAAAATATATATTGATGATAAAATATATCCATGTAAGATCTCGTTATATTCGTCTTAATATATACTTTTTTTATCATATATATTTTATAATTTTTTATAATGCGTATTTAGAGATATTGAGGCTCGAAATTGCTTTAAAAATTATACAAAAAGTAAACGGAAAAATAAAAAAGAATGAAGGGAGTATTAGATTATTATTTATAGTGACACCCAATTTCAAAAAGATAAGATAGTCTTTAAAGCATAGCCCAATCTTCAATCTTCAATCTTCAATTAATTATAATATATTGATATTACCTACCGTCTAAGAAGTCTTCACTTTTGGTTTTTAAAGATAAAATCTATCAAAGAAATAATGATTTATAAAAAAACAAAAATTGGTATTTTTACCATAAAATTTGTAATATTCATTAAAAAGTTAAGGTTAATATATAAATTTATTCATTAATTTATTGTGCTGGTTGATTTTTATGTCCAAGGTAGAATTTTTCAACAATTCATTAGAGCTTTGATTTAAGTTTAATTTGGGCGGCCTAAGGGATAAATCAACTGATTTGCTATGTAAATAATTAAAGGTTTTTAATTTTCAAAGAAAAAAATAATACTCCCTCCTATTTACTTGAGTTGTCCCATTTAATTTTTCATACTTGTCGAGACAACATTTTAAGCCTTAATATCTGAAATTATTGTTAATTAAAAATTATAAAAAGTTGATATAAATACTCTTTGTATTGAGGCGAATTAAACAAGATTCCACGTAACTATTCTTTAGATTATAGATTAAGAGCAAAATACAAATTATGAGTGAATAGTAAATTGTGCTAAAAATAAATGGAACAAATCAATTGAATAAGAGAAATTAATAATTATTAAAGGTTTTCATAGTCATTGACTTGATAACCCTTAAAAATAAGTGGTGCCCGCACGCCGACTTAAATACTTGATTAAAAACAGAAAAATAAGTTTGATTTTTCTTTGTTTTGGTAAGACTTGCCAAACATAAAATGTTAGTTCAAGTTGTATTTAAAAAATGTTATCTTCCATTTAGTAAGATAGAGTATGATCGTCTTTTCAAGAGATTATCTCAAGTCCAGACTATTAAAAATTAATGTTAATTAATCGTATTTTTAATACCTACTTAACGTAAATTCTTATTTGAGACCGTCTATTGTAAAGACCGCTTTCAAAAGTCCAGTCCAATTCCAAATGTATATTGTTACAACTCTAAATATAAATTTGGGCTGGACTTTTGAGAGTCGTCTTTACAAAAGACGGTTTCTCAAGAGAGCACCTGTATTCTTAATGCTTATTTATCATATCTTTAATGCCTACTTTCAATATCTTAAATGTCTAATTACATTATTTTTAATGACTACTTATAATATTTAAAAAATATATAATTAGCCGATCCAATTAAAAATAGTCTCTGAAATAGATCGTCTCTCACAAGAATTTGGGTTATAACTTATACATCCATAATGTAGCAATCTTAGCGTCAATTGAAGTACTAGCATGTAGTTGGCTAGCAGACCATCTCTAAACTTCATCAAATTCATGTACGAAACTGATCATGAATTCAATTCAATTATTATTATTTTTTAAAATTTATAAATTCAGCAAATTGAATGTTGTGTCTCTTTGTTTGGACCCTTCCCTCACCCTATGATGTACTCTTTTTGGACATAATAATTTGTCACATAATACCCCAAGGGCCCACTCGTGCACAAACACACCCACGAGGCACCCGTGGGTTGGGGCTAACAAACTCATGGATAATTCGCATTGAATTGCATATACACTTAATGTGATAAATTTGTCACTGGATTAGTACACTACAAGACCCAATAAAAACGAAGAGTTGACTGGACACTAATTAACCCGATGAGGTTTCATCCTAAAACCAATTTGTATTACGAGAGGGAGCCCACCAAGCATATATATTAGTCAATCTCTCTCTAATTCTTCGATGTGAGATCACTTATGTGTTATTTTTCAGCAATTTCTTAATATCATATAGCATTAGTAGCATTACCCATCAAACATTATATGCAAGTCCACAACACACTATTTTACCGATCTGAGATTTTCATCACATGTAAAACATTTCTAACGTTCTTATGGCATATCTACATTGCAGATGAAAATTTCTTGACAAATGGGGATCTTGATCAAGTCTTAGATTGGGTGCCAGGCATGAACAACATACGATTACGTGATATTCCTAGCTTTATTCGAACAACAAATCCTGATGAACTTATGCTTAATTACATTCAAAGACTTTCACATCAAATCAAAAGGGCTTCAGCAATTCTTTTCAATTCATTTGATGAATTAGAACAAGATGTGATCCAATCTTTCCCATCAGATTTTCCACCCCTTTACACTGTGGGCCCATTTCATCTCCTATTAGATACAACAAATGCTACCAATAATGAAGAAACAAAATCAATTAGTACAAGTTTATGGCTAGAAGATCCTCATTGCCTAGAATGGCTCGATTCCTATGCACCGAATTCGGTTGTTTATGTCAATTTTGGTAGCATAACGGTTATGACTAATGAACAATTGATCGAGTTTGCTTGGGGGTTAGCTCATAGTGAGCAACCGTTCTTGTGGATAACTCGACCTGACTTAGTCATCGGAGATGAGGCTGTTCTACCACCCGAGTTTTTGGAGATGACTAAAGGTAGAGGACTTATTACTAGTTGGTGTAACCAAGAGCAGGTTTTGAACCACCCTGCAATTGGCGGGTTTTTGACTCACTGTGGATGGAATTCGATTCTGGAGACTTTAATTAATGGGGTGCCTGTGGTGTGTTGGCCTTTTTTCGCGGAGCAACAAACTAATTGTTGGTATTGTTGTGGTAAGTGGGGTGTTGGGATGGAGATTGATACCAATGTGAAGAGAAGTGAAGTGGAGAAGCAAGTAAGGGAATTGATGGAAGGTGAGAAAGGAAAGGATATGAAGAGAAATGCTATGGAATGGAGAAGATTGGCCCATCAAGTTACTAATGGGCCGGATGGGACTTCTTACAAGAACTTAAACAAGGTTATTGAAATTCTTATGGGATCTCAAAAGTAAATTTTTTTTTTTTGCTAACTTTTTTTTTTTTTGGTTTTATGAATCATCATTTCTTATGTGTTTTTTTTATTTATCTTTGTAATTTATGTTATTTTACATTAATTTATCATATTTTTTAAATTTCTTTGCCAATTGAAATTGTTTATCAATCAAAACACATTGTTCTATTATAGGAGGAGCCCCAATAGATCATATCAAAAGTATAGTCGTTAATTGTTTGAAACTTTGAATACATATATAGTCGAGCGTACGTAACAAAATTTTACATATGATAGATGATCAGCAAGTTGTGGATATAAGAATTTTATGTGAGTATAAATATGAGAAAGGATATACTTTATCGTATATTCTGTCATTTCTATATCCACAATCCAAAAGGAAAACTAGTCTTGTATAAACAGAATTTTATGTGAGTATAAATATGAGAAAGGATATACTTTATCGTCTATTTTGTCATTCCTATATCCACAATCCAAAAGGAAAACTAGTCTCTTACAAACTCTCTTTTAGAAGGCTTTGGCCTCTTTAAAGGATATGCAAAAGTGGCCCGCCTCTTATTAGGGATGGTCATTGGTTGGATTGGGGTTGGGTCCAACTAAACCGAGACCAACGCATTAATTTTTAGTGGATCATATTCGGACCCTACGGTCTGAAAATTTTGAACTGAACTCAGACTCGTCGGGTCTGATAGGTCTAGGGTTCTTAAATGAGTCTTGCATTGATACCGTATCTAAACTTTTACATTTTAAAGATTTTAATAGTATTAAAATGGGTCTATAAATTATATATGAGTCTAAATTGAATCCAAAAATATAGAAATAAATATGAAACACACTTTAAATTGATTTTCAAATTGTATAATATGTCGAATTTAGAGTATATCTGGCGAATATGGGAGGGATCCAACGGGCCTTGGTCTTAAATGAATCCGGAAACAGAATTTGTGTCGGACTTTTTTTTTGGAGATCCCAATTATTAAACCAATGGCAGCTTAGTATGATTTTGTATTGGGTTCCTAAATCCTAATAGCTTGAAAAGTAGACGTTAAAGAACATTCCATGTTTCATAAGAATCACAAAAAGATGACATTACTCTCTCATTTTCTTAATGGCCCGTTTGGTTACTGGTACGTACTAAATGACGATAATGAGAATAATTTATAGTGTAAAATTTCATTAAAAGTTCCATATCATTCCCGTAGTAATGAAAATTTGATCACAAAAAAGTATTTTTGTTTACAAATTTTCATTACCACCTAATACCATCTTTCCCAATGATAATGCATTGAAATAGATTTTATGAAAAAAATGAGATGGTTGAAGTTGGAAAAGCAAAGTCATCAAGGTAAACGAGATTTTTCAACCAAAATTACACTTGTTTTTCATTCCCACAACCACCGTTTATTATCACCTATCAAACAGGCAGTAAGATATCTATCGTGTAATCCATCAAATCAATGAGCACCAATCATATTCAATCCTTATGACACATTGAGAAAGACGTCATAAAAAAAATCACAAATTGCAGGTCCCATTTATAATATTTCACCTTTCACACTTGATGAAATAGCTAAAAATGTTGAATGCAAAAATTTTTAATCAATAACCGTGATTTGTAAATCACCATAAATAGACAAAAATAATAATATTATCATAAATAGACTTAAAAAAGATAAATTAAAATAACAAACATCTCACCCTATCACATTCTACTACATAAGGGTAATTTATTAACCTCACAAATAACCGCTATTTACTAAGACTTTCTCATGATGAATACTAATCCTTGGTTCCAATCTCAAGAAAGAGGACTTAATAATGCTATGATTGGCTGGATTCAAAAACGACGACACATTACGTCTTATATTATCAGTTTTGGATGTGTCACAAGTCACAACATGATAAAAGAAAATCTAGTGAAATTTGCACGGGTCTTGCACTCTTGCTAATAGTCAATCCGAACCAATTTAGTTGTACCATTTTTTTATTTGGTAAATTCATATTAATTGTCTTATTTTTTTGTTAATATTTTTTTAATCTAAATATCTCATGTTTATACAAGTAAAGACCAAAATACCCTCACTTTTACTACTTACAACTTTACAATTAATATAATTAATTAAAATACCCCAACTACTACATTTTTAATGGACCTCACATCTCCCTTAATAACCGTGCCCAAGCAAATGAGACAATTAAATTGATTCGAAGGGAGTAGTAAATATTATTTTCTATGGATAGTTCCACGTGCAAATTGCCCATATAATTACCATCCGAAAATTCAGCCAAAATGAACTAATTGGTGTGACCAAGAAAAAGAGTTGACGCATAAAGTAACAGAGTTGGTTAGTACTAAGCAACTTAAAATTTAAGGATCGTGTTAGTTAGGGATTAATTAAGTGGACTGGGGAGCGAAGAGTATGAATTTGTGAATAGAAATTTCAAAAAGATTGCACATTAAAAATATTTGAGACAAAGTTCATTTTAGACATACACAAAACAACGAGTACTGTATTTTTTGACGCAATGTGGGTGCAAAATTCGAGCCTTGATGCAATTTGTGGTGGTAGAGGACATATCATATCATATCCGTACCCTCCAGGGAGAGAGCAGGAGAAATGCGCGCGATCAAAATTAACACGTTGTGGCATTCATACTTAATTCTTTTTTGCAAGTGTTTAATCATTAGTCACAAAGTAAAATCAAGTACAACAATTAAAAAACATGAAGAAAGCTAAACCATTGTCACATGATTTACTAATCTTCTTATAAATCGAATATTAAAAAACGAATTATAGTCGGATTTGGACAAGACACTATTAGTAGGCGGAATAAATGCTTGAACAATGTGTACAAAGACCATAAATTCCACCTAGAAGACCATGGTATAATATGTTGGTGTTCTTGAGTGCCATGTTTGAGGAATTCCAAAATAAATTTAAGATACTAATCACAAAGATTTCAAATATCATTATCCTCTTATACTAAACGACCGTGATTATTTATGACTTTAACACTTTTAAATATAAATAATGTCCGATAATAAATAATGATAATACTCAAATTTGCTTACAAAGAAACAAAAAAAATACATAGATAAAAAAAACAAAATATGACACTCAAATCAAATAATACAATCTAATTAACTCATAATAAGACATTTTAACATACATTATATTAATTAATATTTTGATCACTTCTCACTTTTAAGAGGGAGTAGCACTTGATTAACCAATTTGTCCAAGTTTATATAGGATGAACCACTAGTACTTTTAACTGCTTCTTCAGCTAATCTCTTCCATTTCATTGCATTCCTTGACATTTCTTTTCCTTTTTCTCCATCCATAACCTCTCTTACTTGTTTTTCAACCTCATTCCTACACACCTCATTGTTTATTTCCATTCCTATACCCCACTTTTCAAAACTAAACCAACAATTAGTTTGTTGTTCGGCGAAAAAAGGCCAACATATCACAGGCACCCCACCACAAACAGTATCCAACATCGAGTTCCACCCACAATGCGTTAAAAACGCACCGACTGAACCATGTTTTAACACCTTTTCTTGATCACACCAACTAGTAATCAAACCTCGATCTCTCGTTTCAGCCACAAATTCAGGTGGTATAACAGCCGAATCTCCACTAACAATATCAGGTCTCAAAACCCACAAAAAAGGGTGTTTACTATTTGCAAGCCCCCAAGCAAACTCAACCAAATTTTCATTTGTCATAGTTGTGATACTCCCAAAACTAATATAAACCGTTGATTTAGGCTTTTGTAAATCAAGCCATTCTAAGCATTTTGAATCTTCTTTCCAAAGATTAGACCCTAAAGACTTAACAATAGGATCAATTAAAACATTATTTAGTTGTAATTGAATTGGCCCAATAGTGTAAAAATGACCCTTAATTAATTTTGAAAGGTCTTGAAGAACATCATGCTCAAATTCATCAAAAGAATTGATAATTATTGGTAAGGAAGATTGGGCAGCTGTCTCTGATGAAATCATGAGAAAATAAAACATAATATCTTCAATATTTGTGGTTCTTATAAAACTTGGGATGTACTTCAATTGTATAGTATTCATACTTGGAATAACCCAATCCAAAACCTTGTTTAAGGACCCATCAATTTCAAAGTTTGAATCTGTATTAATGAAGTGACAAGAATGATTAGTATCACCCGTTGGTCAAAAATAATCTTAAGTATCAACTATTTTTAATAATCCCAACTATTCTCATAATTTGTTGAAAACATACTTACCCTCTTGTTATCGGCTGGAACAGATAACTTTTCCAACTTTTTTTTCTTTTTTTACTTAACTGTTTAAAATTAAACGTTTCCCTTCATCTATTAATCAAACGTTCTGAATATTTTTTTGGTGTTGACTAAAAATTTTTATATTGCATTTTGTTTACAACGGATTTATTATAAATAACCTAAATTTGATAAATTAAAGTTTATAATTAATGTCAATTTTTTTTAATTCTAATTAAGATATTAATATACAATTTAATCAATTACTTCATTTGTTTTTATTTATTCTTCACATACACTTTTTGCGCAAATCCCAATACAAATTTAAAGGTCAAATAATTTTAATTGTGAGTTTTTAAATATTCTAAAAAGTTAATTTAGAAAATATATATTGAGACAGATCTATCAAGATCCCACATGAATATGTTTTTTCATATAGATCGATGAGAAATCATAGTCAAAATTCGACACTAAAATTCGTAAATTATTTATGAAAAGAACATATGAAAACAGAAGAACTATAAAATTGTAATTAGAAAAAACTTGTTATTCTCCTTAACCCGTAGGCCGTAAAAATATATTTAAAAGTTAAAGATAAATAAAAGTTGTTAAAGTATATAACATATTATGGCCATAGAGCCTCAATCAAAAGTTTAAGCTGATTCTATAACAAAAATAACATGAATGAAGTACATATAATGATTAGTTCAAAAAAATAAATTCAATTTAAAATCTTAAAGGGGGTGTTTGGCAAATTAGCTTATTGAACAATTTTAGCTTATTTGGATGTAAATAGAGGGTTGGGTGGTCAAACCAGCTAAAGATAGTGTTTGATGAATCAGCAGGTTGAAACAACTTATTGATACGAATAAGCTGTTTTTGAACAACCTGCTTATAGCAGCGGGTTCAAAATCAGCCTCAAAATAATTTTAAAAAAATCGAAAAAAGTGCCATACCTTTGAAGGGCACAATCCCATTATTAATAAGAGATCGATATTGTAAGTACCCCAAAAACCCACAAGAACTAGCAGTCCAAAACCATACCAAAGGAATCCCACCAAGCTGTTTGGAAGCATGAAAAGTAAAAGGCATAATACAATCCGATAAAATAAACGTTACTTGTGGCAAACCCGATAAAGGGTCATTAAGTCTAACAATAAGCTCTTTAAATGGTTCAACGAAATAATTTAATACAGCATGGCTCAACGCCGGGATATCTTGTGTACTATCGGCATCGGAGGGTGGAAGACCGTCCGGAATCGTCTCGAATCGGAAAAACGGGTCTACGTCCAAGAAGTTGGTGTGGGTCCCACTTGCTCGGAGTAGACGACGTTGGTTGAATTCAGTGTTGACAAAAGTTATGTCGATGCCTTTGGAATGGAGAAGTTGGGCTAGTTTTAACATTGGCCTTATATGGCCTTGTGCTGGGTATGGTACACATACTACATGTGTTTTAGCTTTGTTTGCTCTATCCATGATGCTACCTTAGATTTTTATTATTATGTATGGAAGGATTTTGTTTGATGAATTTGTGATACATGGGAGTGTTTATATAAGGGTTTTGTCGTAGGCAGAATTAGAGGTGTTCACGACAAATCGGATGATATGATATTTATAAGTAGCATAATGCAAAAGTTGTTGACTTGCATTCTTGAGTCTTGACTTCTTACTCTATTGGTTATACTAAAAAGTTACAACTAATACTCTCCTTTTACTTTAAATTATACTCCCTCTGAATCATTTTAGATGTCCCATTTGGGTTAACGGTTATTAAGGGTGGTGTGGGGTTCATTAAAAAGGTGGTAGTTGAGTATTTTTATTGATTAAATTAATTATAAAGGGGGTAGTTGGGTGTTGGGACTAGTAAAAGTGAGAGTATGCAGGTAAAAAAAAAGATTGACAAAAAAGGAAATAAGACAATTAATATGATTTTGCCAAAAAAAGAAATCGGACAACTAAAATGATTCGGATGGAGTATTTTGTTATCATATAAGGTTTGAGATTGTCATTTATTAAAGTACTAGTAGTGTAATGTTTGTGCAATGCACATGATTTTTTTTGATGTTTTTTAAATATATATAACTATTTTGATAAATTTTCTTAGCATAATTTTTAATTATTTGATATTTGTTAAACTATGGCTTTATCTCATGGTAAAAATGTTATAATTTATTTGATTGATATTGAATTATTTCGTTAGCTTAGAAAAAATTAAATATTTCTTGAACTAAAATTTTTCATTATTTGATGTTTCTTCTTAATATTTAAATATTTTATTTCATTTTTAATTAGATTTGAGTTAAGTTTTTTATTTTTCCCTAAAAAATATATGTTTTTCTAACTATCGTTATTCATAGTATTTCTAACGTGCTTCTAAGTAGAATTTATATTCTATATAGATAGAAAATTTCTTTAGTATTTAGCTGATGTTAAGAATGATTTTTCTTACATTATAGGTTTGCATCACAAATTCACAATTAAACTATTAAAATTAAATTTTTGTATAAAAAATAAATTTTAAATAACTAAGGATTACATTGTTTTCATGTGGGCAAGCAAATAAAGGAAAAAATAAAAACTTCTTTTTAAGATGAACTAAGCATAAACTATAAACTCCCTCTAACTCATTTAATTTGCAGCATTTTCTATTTTAGTTCGTCCTACTCAATTCGTATCATTTCTATTTTTGGACTATGATTTAACACTTCACTTTAATCTAATCCACACATTTAACGCAATTTTATATCATCCACCCACTTCATTTATTACTATTATCTATTTTTTTCTTAAACAACAACGCTTTTGTGTTTGTAAATTAAACAGAACAAAGATATTCAAATAATCACATGATTTAGGTATCTTATGTTTAGTTACTAGATACTATAGAGCCGAAGGACTCTTATGACCGCCTTCTCCTTCTGGGTATGAGACGCCGTCGACCTTCCTTTTCCGGACCCTGACCATAGAGTATCTATGTGCGGGAACACTGGGTATGATGATGATGCTTAGTTACAAGATACAATTAAACATAATAAAATACAAAAGTTGTTGACCTTCCTCTTTTCGTAAATGATTCTTGATCTTAAACTTTGCGGTCACTACTACAATTATAATTAAAAATATTTTAATAGAAGTTACAAGTTACTAGTAGTAATGTAGTTATGAATTATTATTTTAAAAAAAATATGTATTATGTATGACTATGCTTTTGAATGCACTACATACATTCTAATAAATTTGGTGAAAGATATTGATTGATTATATTAGTGGTTACTCAAAAACATTTACTATTTTTATATCAAAATACAATTTTCTTGAGACATTTGTTATTTTTAATACTACCTCCGTTAATTGTTTTGTGCAACCACAGTACAAATTGCGGTTGCCAATGCAATTTTTCTTAAAGCAAAATTAGAGAATGTGGGGTAATGTAATTAAAGGTAAGATAGGAGAGAGAAAGAAAGAGAGAGGAAGTAGGGATAGGTAATTTAGGAAAAAGAAGGAGAGAGAAAATGATGGGATAGGTGATTAAAGGAGAGAGAAAATGATGGGATAGGTAATTAGATTGGTTATTTTTTACTAAAAAGGAAAGTTGCAAATAACCTTGAGCGGACAAAAATGGCAAAAGTTGCAGAAAACAATTAACAGAGGTAGTATCTTATTTGTAATTTGATCATTTTTTTATTGGTTAAAAATCTAAAAGACTCAAAATACAAACTGAATATTAACTATTGAAATTTTCATATTAATCCTTGGGCCTAATTTTTTTAGGGTCTAGGGCTGACCATCTAAGACAGAACAGATTCAAATCTGGTTCAGGTCTAAAAAAGGAGTTTGAGTTCAGGTCTAAGGTGTTTGATAGACCCAACCCTGACCTATCATATGCGTGCATTTTGAGACCGATACCCGCTAGGCCCAACCTAGACCCCGCTAACAAGATATTTAATACCCATTTTAGACCTGCCTTATATTCAAAATATATTTTAGATTTGATCAATTTCTAAATACAAAATCTCACAAGAGACGGTCTATAGGATAGACCACAAAATTGGGCCAGCCCATTTCCCTTAACTGATTTTTTTTATTATAATATCAATTATATTATGTTATAATCCTAAATGTAAGGTATTATAATCTCGAATATACTATTCTATAACCCCAAATATAAGTTATTATAACCCAAATAATTTATTATAACCCCAAATATACTATGTTATATTTTGGGCTGGGCTTCATGAATTCCGTCTATAGAATAGACCGTCTCTCATGAGACTTACTGATTTCTAAATTCATTTAACTCAATTTAAACTTATGTAAAAATAATTAAACCAGCTCAGTAATAATAAAACATTCAAAAATTTCAAAAATAATAATTTGCGAATTACAGCCATAAAATTTAACACTTTTGCGAATTACAGTTGCAATGTTTATTCTTTTGCGAATTACCACCATCAAAGTATCAAAGTTTAGGATTTCAAACCAAAATCACACAACAATAAACACTTAACCCAAAATTTTCGACCAAGAAAATGATCAGAATTCAGTGTTTGGCCTGAACTGGCTCTCGTGTGAAAGGTTGTGTTAGAGTATATATATATAATATATTCTGGGGCCTCAACCAAGCAATTATTTCTAATACTTAAAAGATTGGGAGAACGTAAAGGTGCCAATAATAATTACGTGAGTGTCATTAAAAGATAAGGTTTTTTGAAAAAATTAATACTCCCTCAGTTTTTATTTTTTTTGTCCACTTTGGATTTTCACACATATTAATAAAAATAAAATCTTTGATTGAAATGGATATTATTTTAATTAAATAATAGTGTGAAGTAATGATTGTATTACAGTATGAGAGAAAAAATAAATTTAACAAAAGATAAACTTATAAAAGAGGAGTAAGGGGTGGTTTAAAGGGTAATTATGGGAAAAAAGATTTTCAAAAGCAGAAAGTATCTTAATGTGAACAAACATATAAAATTACCTGTTATCGTAAAGTGGAAAACATAAAAAAACAGACGGAGTAGTAGTTAGCATGAAAATTTAAACCACACACTTCAAGTTTCAAATCTACTATTATGATCACATAATTATACTTCATTTTGTGATATATAATTAACCAGTACATAAAAATAAAAATGAAGAAGACGTTTCACTCAACAACTATATTTTTAATCACAGTGTAGATTGAGAAAAAATAAATCTGTGTGAGATTTAATTTTAAGACCTTAATTAAAAATAATAATATTTACTCTAATTGAGACAAGATTCAGTTATCCAGTTATTTAATGTTGAAGTGTCCATATGTTACTGACATGTGAGTTGTCTTACATCGGAAAAAGATAAGAGTATGCATCACTCTATAAACTTAAGGAGTCTTCCTACTATCACCAATTGGGTTTAGTAGTGAACATTCTGACTAATTCTTCTCCTCCTTATTTGGGTTGCCTCGGCTCATTTTCTAAATTACAAAAACTTGGATGAGATCGTCTCACTTGTGAGAGCGCCTTGTGAGTTTTTAAATATTCTAAAAAGTTAATATTTAGAAAAATATATATTGAGACAGATCTATTAAGATCCCACATAAATATGGTTATAAAGACTTGTTATTCTTCTTAACCCGTAAAAATATATTCAAAAAGTTTAGATAAATAAAATAAAGTTGTTAACTTAAAGTATATAACATATAATGGTTATAAAGCTTAACCAACAGCCTAAACTGATGGTTGAGGCCACATAATATACTATACACTCTAACAACAATAACATTGAAGTACATATAATAATTAGTTCGAAAAAATAAATTCAATTTAAAATCTAAAAATACTTTTAAAAAATAAATGAAAAAGTGCCATACCTTTGAAGGGCACAATCCCATAATTAATAAGAGGTCTATATTGTAAGTACCCCAAAAACCCACAAGCACTAGCAGTCCAAAACCATACCAAAGGAATTCCACCAAGCTGTTTGGAAGCATGAAAAGTAAAAGGCATAACACAATCCGATATAATAAACGTTACTTGTGGCAAACCCGATAAAGGGTCATTAAGTCTAACAATAAGCTCTTTAAATGGTTCGACGAAATAATTTAATATAGCATGGCTCAACGCCGGAATATCTTGTGTACTATCGGCATCATCGGAGGGTGGAAGACCGTCCGGAATGGTCTCGAATCGGAAAAATGGGTCTACGTCCAAGGAGTGGGTGTGGGTCCCACTTGCTCGGAGTAGACGACGGTGGTTGTATTCAGTGTTGACAAAAGTTATGTCGATGCCTTTGGAGTGGAGAAGTTGGGCTAGTTTAAGCATTGGCCTTATATGGCCTTGTGTTGGGTAAGGTACGCATACTACATGTGTCTTAGCTTTGTTTGCTTTATCCATGTATGCTACCTTAGATTTTTTTTCTCTTTGTATGTAAGGATTTTGTTTGATGCATTTGTGATACATGGGTGCGTTTATATAAGGGATTTTTCATAAACAGAATTAGAGGTGTTCAAAATAAATTCGATCATATGATATTTATAAGCAACATAATGCAAAAGTTGTTGACTTGCATTCTTGACTTCTTACTCTATTGGCCATACTAAAAAGTTACAACTAATACTCTCCTTTTACTTTAAATTATATTTTGTTATCATATAACATTTGAGATTGTCAATTTGTCATTTATTTTAAGTACTAGTAGTGTAATAACCGTGCAATGCACATGATTTTTTTAATTTTTTTTTATATATATAGTAATTTAATTATTTGATAAATTTTCTTAGCATAATTTCTAATTATTTGATATTTGTTAAACTATGACTTTATCTCATGATAAAAATGTTATAATTTATTTGATTGATATTGAATTATTTCGTTAGTTTTGAAAAAATTCAATATTTTTTTCTTGAACTAAAAATCTTTCTTATTTGATGTTTCTACTTAATATTTAAATATTTTGTTTCATTTTTAATTTGTTTTGAGTTAAGTTTTTAATTTTCCCTAAAAAATATATGTTTTTCCCTAATAAATATATGTTTTTCTATAACTATCGTTATTCATAGTATTTCTCACGTGATTCTAATTAGAATTTATATTCTTTATAGATAGAAAATTTCTTTAGTATTTTAGCTAATTTTAAGAATGATTTTTCTTATCTTATAGGTTTGCATCACAATTAAACTATTAAAATAAAATTTTTGTATAAAATATAAATTTTAAATAATTAAGGATTACATCGTTTTTCATGTATGGGCAAGCAAATAAAGGAAAAAATTAAAACTTCTTTCTAAGATGAACTAAGCATAAACTATAAACTCCCTCTAACTCATTTAATTTGCGGCATTTTCTATTTTGGTTCGTCCTACTCAATTTGCATCATTTCTATTTTTAGACTATGATTTACCACTTTATTTTAATCTAATCCACACATTTTAACGCTCTTTTATATCATCCACACAATTCATTCACTCACTTTATTTATTACCGCATTATCTATCTTTTTCTTAAACAACACTTTTCACTTTGTAAATTATACAGAACAAAGATATTCAAATAATCACATGATTCAGGTATCTTGTGTTTAGTTACAAGAAACAATTAAACATAATAAAATACATAAGTTGTTGATCTTCCTCTTTGCCTAAATGATTTCTTGATCTTACAGTTTGCGGTCACTACTACCATTATAATTAAAAATATTTTAATAGAAGTTACAAGTTACTAGTAGTAATGTATTATACTATTATGTATCGTTATTTAAAAAATATGTACTTCCTCCGTTTTTTAGTTGTACAATTTTCACTTTTTACACACACTATTCATCATATGATATTGTTTTGGATAGTGCGGTTATTAAACGAGAAAAAAACTAACCATGTTATTCGTCTCGCCGAATACTTTCATTATATCAAATTTTAATAACTTTTAGATGTGTATAATTCTAGATATAAGCAATCCAACAAACGCATTAGACTGCTTAATTGAGGAAGTATTGTGTATGAATAATGCTTTTGAATGCACTACATACATTCTAATAAATTTGGTGAAAGATAATGATTGATTATATTAGTGGTTACTCAAAAACATTTACTGTTTTTATATCAAAATACAATTTTCTTAAGACATTTGTTATTTTTTTGTATCTTATTTGTAATTTGATTATTTTTTTGTTAGTTAAAAATCTAAATGACTCAAAACTGTATATTAACTATTGAAATTTTCATATTTTCATATAAATCCTGGGGCCTAATTTTTTTAGGGTCTAGGTCTGATCATCTAAGACAGAACATATTCAAATTGGGTTCGGGTCCAAAAAAGGAGTTTGAATTCAGGTCTAAGGAGTTTAATAGACCCGACCCAGACCTATCATATGCGTGCATTTTGAGACCGATACCCGCTAGGCCCAACCAAGACCCTCCAAACAAGATATTTTGTACCCATTCTAGACCCGCCTTATTATACAATTCAAAATATGTTTTAGATTTGATCAAAACCAATATCTAAATTCATTTAACTCAATTTTAAACTTATGTAAAAATAATTAAACCAGCTCAGTAATAATAAAACATTTAAAATTTTCAAAAAGAATAATTTATTAATTACAGCCATAAAATTTAATACTTTTGTGATTTACAGTTGCAATGTTTGTTCTTTACGAATCACCGTCATCAAAGTATCAAAGTTTAGGGTTTCAGACCAAAAACACACAACTATGACCACTTAACCTAAATTTTCGACCACCAAAATAGTCAAAATTCTTTGTTTTGGCTTGAACTTGCAAACTTTGATACTTTAGCTGCAGTAATTCGTAAAAAATAAACATTAAGGCTATAATTCATAAAAATGCTAAACATTAAAACTGTTATTTCGTAAAGTTAAATTCAAAAAATAAAGTATGAATAATTTAATTTATACTCATTTAGGATCCTAGAGTATGAATTTCAATTTGGATATAAGTCCACGGTCCACCAAAAATAATATGTTTAGGTATGGATCTGGTTGGATTCGTAGTTTTTGGTTGGGATGGCTCTTGGACATGGTATCAGAAGCCGGTGTGACAAATGGTACGGTCACAGTTCCAAATCTCAACCACCCCTCATTTAAAAGTGGAATATTTAGCATCAGGTATGAGGAGGCCCTGTGTAACTATGTTGCATCCACACTTCTAGGCTTCTAGCCCAAAGGGCTCTCGTGTGAGGGGGCGTATTAGAGTATATAATTATAACATATCTTGGACCTCAACCATCAGCTTAAGCTTTTGGTTGAGATGGCTCTTTCACACATACCATGCCAACTCAATAGTAGAAGACATAGAAGCAAGATTGGAGGGCAAATTTTGATGGTTTTCGCCGCTTGTTGCTTGCGGCCTCGCTAGTACCAACATTTATAAATGTGCATGAAATAAATGCAGAGATGAGCTTGATGAACCTGGAGCGACAATCAAGCTATTTAGATTCAAAAATTATTGTATGAAACGGTCTAATCATAAAACATGTCACATATATACTTGGATTAGATAGGTCAATGATAAAAACTTTTAGCATAATAAGTCTTTTCTATGAACTCGTATCACGTTAAAACAGTTTCATGCATATAAATTAATAAATCAAGTGATAAAAATTAATAACGAAGTATAATAATTTTCTTTAGGTTTAAGAATCTATTCATTCGGTTTTCATTCTTATTCATTAATCAAAAAGAGCAAATGCCCCCTATAAATACAAAAGTTATGCCATGAAATAAGGAAACTAAATATTACAAATATCTTGATTTCTTAAATACTTAAAATATTGTATTTTAGAATAAAATCAAAAATATTCTACTAACTATTCTCTAAATATTGTTTATATTCTACTAATTTTATAAAATTTGGTCTTTATAAACAAGAATAGTCATTTAGCTTAAGCAATCTTTTGAGCCTAAATAATGCTTATAAACACGAAGAGATAATTTCGATTAAATTGTTGCTAGTCGAATACCGACAATTTTTGCGACTGTTTTTTCAACTATATTTATTCCGACTGTCAAAGATAGCCAAAATTCATTCATTATAGAGCACGCTCACTGAATTTCGATTATTTTTATAGTCGGAGGAGACGCATTTGTTTGTAGCGTATGTAAATAATAGGTAAATATAAAGAGAAGAAAAAAATAAGAATGAGAAATTAATGAACATTATAAAGAGTTTGTTGTCAAAAAAGTTCAAAGATAAACTTATAATAAAAGAGTGATAAACTTTAACACATGTAATGGTTAAAAGTAATGAAAATACTTCATATGCGAGACAAGATTTAATATCGATAAAATTGTGGGTTGTGAATTTGTATATATATTGGATGGACTAATCTTTTAATTACTATCATATGGTTTTGGGAAACAATGAATCTCACCTTGTGTGTATAAGTCAACGCTCTTGACACGTAAGTTTGTGTGCCAAAATAAAATTATGTGACGAATAGTCACAACGTAATAAATAAACACATAAAAGTCATTTCTAGAGTATTGGGTTTTTTCAATTGAATCATATATACTCCCTTCGACTCTCATTAAGTGTCCACTTTCTCTGGGCACGAATTTTAAGAGTATGATAATTGGGGTACTTTAATTGATTATAATATTGTAAAGGTGGTAGTTGGATTATTTTAAGTAATGTAAGTGGGGTATTATATTCTTTACTTGTGTGAACATAAGGTCGAATTTAAGTAAAAAAAATCTATGTCAAAAAAGAAAAGTTAACAAATAGGATGAATTCACCGAAAAAGGAAAATAAGCATTTATAGTGAGCTGGAGGGATCTATATAATTTTCTCCACGTATAATTTTGAACTAGATTCCAACTGTATATCTCCCGAACTCCTCTTCCTTCAACTCACCATAAAAATGACATTTTTTCTTAGCGTTTTTCTGTGTTATGAGTATGAGTTATCATCCTTCTTTTCTCTCCACAATAAATCATAATTTCTATGAGTGAGATATATTATATAAGTCATATTCTTAAAATACAATTTAATAATAATCCAAATATGCATTTAATATCACCGCCGTTTCAAACTTTCAATTGATAAGAACATCAACAAAAACACTTCTAAATTCAAATTTCATTTGGACATGTCTATCAATAACCAACATTTGAATTATTTATTTATTTATTGAGATAAAACTTATACTATGAATTAAAAGCATATATATCCAAACCACGCTTCAATAAAAACGAGATATGGACAAAAAAATTGCTTATTTATAAGGGTCCTTTACTCTTTTAAGTCATACAATATTAAAACAATAAAAACTTGTTAAATAAGCATTTTTGTGCTTAGTAAAATAACACCATAATAATAATAATAATAATAATAATAATAATAATAATAATAATAATAATAATAATAATAATAATAATAATAATAATAATAATAATAATAATAATAAGATGGGACAAAAAGAAAAGAGTAATTCACAAAAAATTATTTGGATGATAAAAGAATAAGTGAGTAAGTCCATATAGCTAATAGCTTCCACCATTGCCAATATATCTCTCCTTTTGCCAAATGCCATAGCTTAAGACCCATAAAATTAATTATAATTTAATGATGATAAAGTTGGTTATGAAAATTAAAAAAAAAAGAAAAAGAAAAATAAAAAATATATTTGAAGAGCATGGAATTGGATGGAGTTTTTGTTAAAAAGAATTGTACAATTTGTTTTGAAGATGAGGATGAGGGTAGCTTGTTGATCAATTGCTTGGACCTTCAGATTGCACCACCACTGTATCTGTCTCTACAGAGCTGTTTTGTTGACCTTGTGATTCTTCTGTTATTTGTAAAAATCTTTTTGTCATAATACTTCTATATTATAATAATAATAATAATAATAATAATAAGAAGAAGAAGAAGAAGGATGATTTACCAACTATAGCCTTTAAGTTTACTCAATTTCAAATAAACAGTCGCGAACTTTGTTTATTACCAACTACAGCCTCCAACTTACCAAATATGATATCGAAACAGCCAAAAAAAGTTTTAAAAAAGGGTTAAAATGAGGTGTTTTGGCTGTCTCGATGTTTGTTAAGTTGGAGGTTGTAGTTGGTAATAAACGAAGTTCGCGGCTGTTTATTTGAAATTTAGTAAACTTAGAGGCTGTAGTTGGTAAATGATCCTAATAATAATGTATCAAATAAGAATATACTAGTTATGATAAAATAAAATATGGAAATTATCAATAGTACCTCTAATTTTTGCACTTTATCAATAGTATAATTTTTTTCGATTATTGTTGAAGTGTCCATGTGTTACCCAGATGTGAGTTGTCCCACATCGGAGAAAGAGAGTATGCATTACGTTATAAACTTAAGAGTAACTCCTACTATTACCAATTGGTTTAAGTAGTGAACCTTCTTTGGGTTTATGAGTGAAGTACTACTTCTTCTTCTCCTTGTTTGTGTTGCCCAGACCCATTTTTTAAATTCTATCAATTATCAATGGTAACCTCATGTTATTGAACATCTTACGACTGTAACTTTTTTTAATTTTTTCTGTCCAAAACCATCATTGGACAGAAGAAATAGATAAGGTTACTGTTGTAAAATGCTCAATAACACAAGAGCACCATAAATAATCGAAAAAACTTAGAGGTACCGTCGATAAAGTAAAAAACTTAATGATACTATTGATAATTTCCCAATAAAATATATATCATTGTAGAATGACAAGAAAATACAAATAAAATAAATTTTTCATAAATAATCATGTCACTTCCATTGATGCGTACAACAAATAGATCATGTTTGTTGATATTATGAGAAAATACTATTGATAAGGAATATTAAACAGTAATATATTCTAAATGTTCTACTCCAATTATAAAAATATTAATTGTATTAGATAATATAGAACAAAATAGAGTTTATCCCTAAACCACGCACACATCAAAATATATTACTCCACGTTATTTTTTATTAAGTTTCCTAATAATTTAGGTTTTCAGATATATTTTATCGTTATTGTTATACGTACACCCTTGGGACGTTTGTTAGCTAACCAAAATATTAAATGATTAAAATTAGAGAATAATGTGTATAACTCTTAATAATCATACAGTAATATAAAAATGATGGAAAATTTCAAGTTTCATCCTCTAAGAAGGCTTGAAAAATGTAATTATTTTAGAGAATAATAGTTGTTTTGCATGATAATATTTACCTAATTTAGAATTTGATTTTTTTTTGAAGATAGAATTTGATTTTTATAAAAATTGGAGTTAAATTATATTTTTATATATTGTAGACTAATAAATTCGTACATTGCACGAGTTTCTATACTAGTTTATTATAAGACAATAAACTTATTCTACAATAAAGATAGTACCTTTAAATTAGCAAAGATAGCACTATTCTCAAATATTTAAGGAAAAACAATGTTTTCATAATCAAACATGCATCTATATCCTATTGGGAAACTTTTTTTTTTATTTTATTGTATCTTAAATCACATTTGAATTATTATAATTATTAGGAAAAAGTGTGAAAATGTACCTCATAAAAAAAGTTTTGTCAAAAAATACCTATCAAAATTTTTTCTTTTCCAAAGAGTATCAATTAACGTTTTCTTTCAGTTGATCGTGAAATATAACGGTTGATTAAATAGTAGTGTGAAGTAAGAAAAGTGGGGTTTTAAGGGGGAATAGTGTAATGAAAACTTTTCAAAAATGGAAAGTATTCTAAAATGGAAAAACTTATGGAACTACTCGTTTTAGTAATGTAGAAAAACAAAAAGGAACAGAGGGAGTACTTCTTATATCCCATAGAGTTTACACTGTGAAGCTCAAAAGACGCTCACATACTTAAGACTTATAATGCAAATTCAAATCAGCTAGTTTTTTGAGAGACGTCTCTCAAGCCCAACATATTAAAACTTAATGCCTACTTACATTATTCTTAATGCCTACTTACCATATACTTAATACTATAATATCTGAAATACCTACTTACAATATCTGTGAATTCAAATAGACAGAGAAAGTATATCCATTTTTAAGAGGCCCAAAACAAAGTGGGCCTAGGTGCCCAAAAGAGAAGTAAAAGCAAAAGATGAGAGTTGGGAGTGTCCTTAAAGGGGTGATCTGACAGTAAATAGACATTACTCAAAGATTGATTTTACCCAACGAATGAGAATAAGTGAAAGCAGTAAAATAAGCATAAATAAGGGAGAGTGGGCCAGGTTTGGGCTTGTGGACCTATTTATGTACATTAGACGTACATACTGCAATGTTTACAGGCCTGCCAATCAGCAAAGAAAGAGGATACCCCTTAAAAGTTGTCATTGTGACTACAACGGTGACAGATTGCAACCACACATTAACAAGTACACCTTACTAACCACGTTCATTCAGGTCATTAGGTTAATTTTAAATTAGTTATTTTACATTGGATTGGAATTGGGTTTTGTGTCATATTGGTTTTTACATAAGTTTTAAAGTCGGGTTAATCGGGTTGGTTACAAGGTTGAGTAAACTTCGGTCATCGGGTCTGTTTTGAACACTTCTATTCCCTGCGTTGCATTATTTATATATCATTTTTAATTTTTATTTTACATTTAATTTAAAAATTTATATTTATTCAAATAAGATCTTATTTGAGACGTCTCACATAATGAATATTAATATCAATCAATTTTTTAAAATTTTAATTATGTTAAATCAAAGATGTTTGATGCTTGAACAATTAAATTGACATATGTGCTAAATTAAATGATATATACTAAACTAATTGAGACATCTAGAGTGGAACATAGGGTGTGTAACTTTCTAATAAGTAATAAATCCAAATAATTGTAACTTATAGTTGTAAATGCAAAAATAAACTCTACTCTTCTCTTACTTAATTTGCTCAATTTTTCACTTTAGTGTCTGCAATAAATTTATTTCATTATTTTTAGATATAATTTGATCATTTTTACACTTTATATTTATTTTTTTATCTAAATATCATGCTCGTTTAACCCAAAATATTCAATTTTTTAGTTTTCGTGTCAAAAGTTAATAAGACTAAATAATTGGATATTTCATGACTTTCCAAGAAACATCTATTGTTGGTATCAAATCATGCCTATCAATATCCTTAAAGTAGTTTCTCTCTATGATTATTATTTGGCTTCTAAGGGTCCCAAAAAAACTAGTCCAATGAAAATAAAAGGATGAAATTAAAAAAAAAATAAAGTACTTTAGAAGATTTGTAGATGAAATGAAAATAAAATTGTATGTGCAAATAAGATGAGATAGAAAGTAGTCAATTTACACATGAGATAAAAAAAGACAATGATGATGAGAATTAATTTACCTAAAATAAAAATATTGTAGAATAAATAATTAAGCCATATAAAATTTTTATAAATGTAGCAAAATAAATTCACTAATTAATTTGAATATTATTTATAATATCCAACTATCTAAATTGGCTTAAATTTGAGTTTCTATTAAAATTGGCTTGTCTTTGAAAAATAGCTTATCATATCTATTAAAAAAAACTTAAAAATTTGTTTGACACAATTTGTGCATGGATCAAATCATCAAATTTTCAATCTTAAGTTTTTTTTCCTCAAAATGTTAATATAAGTTTTTTAAGTAAGCATATTATAAATTATAAGATGGAATTTGTGATAAATTAATAATATTAATTTTTTTTCATAGTTTTTTAAGTTATATTTTGATGCTATCTTTATTCTATTTCAAATATCAAACCAACTTTTTTTTAAATAAAGTAAAGATATGTGTAGAATTATCTAAAACAAGGATATATCCTCCTTTTTATAGGAAAATTAAATAGGTCTTAATTACTTTTAAAGATACTAATGCATCACAAAATCTTTGAATATATCCCACTACATTTCACATCACTAAATCTATCTATCTATAAGAATAAAAGAGTATAAAGTTTGGCCTTTTCATGTATAATATTTCATTTTCTTCCTTAGTTCTCATAAGAATTATTACAGTCAAAGCTTCTTAAGATCTTAGTTGATTTGTAAGGTCCACAATAAGGACATATACAAAGATGGTGGATTGAACATAAAATTACTTATAATTTATATTTATTTCTATATCTTATATTTAATATTTTTAATAGTTCCTTTAGTTATACACTACAAAGTAAATAATTTTCTTTTAACATATACTCCACTTATTTCCTTATTTTGAACTAAATATATAATAATTATAATCTTTAATACATGCATGGTGAGGAATATAGTGCATGCATATGTAAAGCCATGAACTTTTGCATAGACCAAGTACAATACACACTATTTTCAATTTAAATGGAAAAATGCACATCATTCTACTATAGATATATATATAGTCCATACAAGCGGTCACAAAGCAACATAGGGTTACGTTGGAGAACCCGTTCCCTTCAGCTCACATTTGCTTTTCACTTTTGTGTTAGATTTAATTCTATATTGTTAGTATTGTTTTATATTTTTAATCCTCTATCTCCCTCAATATTTATTTTATAGGTATTATAAGACATTTACTCAAAAGGGTTCTTTTTTTTTTATACATTTTCTCAACCAATATTTTCTTAAAAACAAATACTTCCCCATTCATAAAGAATGAGACATTTGGGTTTTGCACCAAACTAAGAAGGGGTGGGGGACCACTTAAAAGAGAGTTTTCAAAGTGAGTGGAAAACTCTCTTTTTCAATAAAGGATATTGATATTTATGTATTGTTGTATTGTTGTAATAGGGGTAAAAGGGTAAAAAAAGAGCGACAAAAATAGAAAAGAGACATTTTCAGTAAATTAACTCAATAAGAAAATGTCTCATTCTATATGAATAGGATGAAGTATTATGGAACAAAAATTTATTTATGTATAACTGTGAATACATACTCTTTTATTTCTTTGAGTTTGTTTCGCGCAGTATTAATTAATTAATAAACATTTTAACAACTACAAATTAAAGAGATAATTAATTAAGAAGGGAGAAAATTAAATACCTGTAGAAGATGTTGGGACAGGATGGGTGTGCTGAGGAAGAGAGAGAGCATCAGAAGGAAAAGCAGGAGGAGGCGCAGGATTAGGATAGTGGGTAAAAGGTGCGGCATCGAGCTGCGTAGGATAGTAAAGATAAGAGGGGCCAGGCATACGATGCGCTTGAGGAGAGGAAGAAAATCCAGGTCTGGGACTGGTAGTAGGCTGCATAGAATATCCGGGTCCGGGATAATAAAATGGAGCCCCGAGAGATGAATTGGAAGGGGACCCACCATAGAAATGTGCATAGTACTGCTGTGCCTGTGCCTGTGATTGCTGCTGCATTTGTGGGTTGTATAGCCCCTGCATGTATCCCATCACCTTCATTTTTCCATCAAATTTTTCCACAGTTTTTGTCTCTTCAATTATCAATTAATATTCATCTAACACCTAGTCTTCTGAGAGACCGTCTTTAAGAGAGATGTCTCTCAAGTTCAATCTATTAAAATTTATTGCCTATATTTACTATACATTTTTTCTAATAGGCCAACCCAATTAGAGATGGTATTTCAAAGAGACTATCTCTCACAAGAATTTGTGTTCATCTATATCTTCATAAATCATAATATTGCTCTCTAAAATAATTATCATCTATTTCATCCATACAAGACCCACATTTTTCTAATTTTATATACTTTCTCCGTTTCATTATACTTGGTATCTCAATTGGGTATCTGTAATTTAGAACTGAGGAAATACTAATACATAGATGATATACATTTATTATTGTATACGTATAGACTGTGAAGCTTTTTACACATGTAAAAATGTTTTTTACAGAATATACATTGTTAGAGTATATAACTTATCTTGGGGCCTCAACCATCAGCTTAAGCTTTTGATTGAGTTGATTCCTTAATATGGTATCATAGCCAGTGTGACAAGAGGTCACAGGTTCGAATCTTAATCATCCATCATTTAAAAAAGTGGAATATTTAGCATCAGGTATGAGGAGGGCCTGTGTAAGGGGGCGTGTTAGAGTATATAACTTATCTTAGGACCTCAACCATCAACTTAAACTTTTGATTGAGTTGATTCCTTAACAATTTATGCATTATTGTATTTTTATTATCCTTGCAAGGTTTGTATAATGAATTGATATCACATGTAAAAAATTGATCACATTTGTAATTAATTAATATTAATGACATTAGTGTATGTATACTAAGTATTTTAAAGGGAAAAAAAAGATTTTAAAAGAGGATATAAAGATATAATGTTTTATCAAGTCATATTTATAAAAAAATTTCCTCCTACATTAGTAAGAAAAGTAAACTTTTCGTAAAGGCGGCTTTACTAATATCCTTATTATTTTAAAGAAATATTTTCAATTATGAGGGAAATTACAAAACAAAACATTTTAAAAATGTTTTAGTATTTTTTATTCAAATTAATTATAATTCTTAATAATGAGAATATACAAATCATGGATATTATTTCAATTAAAACTAATGGAGTTGTACTCGTAGTAATTATATACGGTAAAATAGTTAGTATGTTTAAATGAATAAATTATTAGACCTTAATCAACAAAATTAGAATTGATTAGTGTTTTCGTAAGAAAAACTTTTAAAATTTCCATTATGTGACAAAAATGAAAGATAAATTCAACCCAAAGAATGCTAAATTTGAATTCTCAAATTATTTATTGGCAAAATTTTTAATAATAATTCATTTTTTGCTTTGAAATTCTCATATATTATTCACTTCAAATGAACTAATTATAACCTATTAGGTATAATTACAGTAATAAATCCACCAAATTTTTATAATTTTCTTCAAACCCCTCTTCGTATGTAAAACAATTAGCTAGGCATAAACAATAACTCATCAATTTATTTTCAACAACTATACATTTAAAATCGACAAGAGGTAAATTTATTAGAAAGATTGGATTATTATCGTCAAATTGGTGAAAATGGTATATGTAAATAAATGAGAAAGACAAAAGAGAGAAACTTACTTGGTAAGTATAAGCCGTATAAGGGTACCTGCATGACACAAAGAGCATTTAGTTGACATTGAGTGGCCTCAAATTATTATAATCTTTCATTACTTCTACTACTGCAGAAGAAACTACCCATAACTAGAAATCCTTACCTTCCTCTAAATATTTTTTGTGTAAAAAAAGGTGGTCCCATACCCTTATACATTAACTCAATTCAACACCAGAATATACAGCTTTGACTAACAGCATTTCAATCAAACTACTCTTCATTGCTTTTATATTTTAATCATATGTAATACTTCTATCTTATTTAACAGGCTCGTTTGGTTAGTGGTACTAAGTGGCGGTAATGGGAATGATTTATAGTGTAGACTTTCATCAGAAGTTTCATATCATTCCTATGGTAATAAAACGTTGATCACAAAAAAGTTTTTTTGTTTACGAATTTTCATTACCACCTAATACCGCTTCTCCCAATGGTAATGCATTGGAATGAATTTCGTGAAGAAAATGAGATGATTGGAGTTGAACAACCATGGTCATCAAGGTAGCCAAGAGATTTTTCCACTAAAATTAGACTAGTTTTTCATTTTTATTACCACCATTTATTACCACCTACCAAACGGGTCGTTAGGTAATGTTCTTCCATTCAACATGTAGAGATTTTTTAGCAGCATCAAGGTAGGCTGACGAGAGAAAGTACTTAGGGGAGGAGACGACAAGAATCAAATTTAATTTCGAATTGAGAAAATATAGGCTGAAGAAAGAAAAGAGTTAGGGGAAGAGACAACAAGAATCAAACTTAATTTCTTATTGAGGAAATATATACATATTTCAACAAAGACAAGACTCAATTTTCAATTCTTTAATTAGAATGTAAGAAGTGAATCGATCTTTGAAGTGTGAAGGAACAAAGTGGTTGAAGTCGCCTTAATAATTCATTTTCTACGTTGTCAAGAACAAAAGACGAATAATTCTTAGGTTAACAATACTCCCTCCGATCCATCTCAACACGAGTATCCTCTTTACTTTTGCATAAATTCAAAGTAAAATATAAGTAGATCAATTGTTAAAACAAATTTAAATTACAAACTTCTTTTCTGAATAATAGGATAAGACACGTCACACGAACTAACCCAAATAGAGAATGAGCATTACATGAAATCATTGATAATGAGTTGTTAAAAGTCAAGTGAGGCAATATCTAGTCTAAACTTTGCATTTTGCGCAATGCCGGTCTCAAGAGTTAAATTCTAAGGAAGATTGTGATAGATTAGTGACGCAATCAACTTTATTTGTAATCACATCTTATAAAGCGGACCGTGGCCAATATATTAAAGTTTTGGCATTAATGATGTAATTCATTATCTAAGTTAACATAGCTAGTGCTTTTTTTTTTACTTAGTACTTAATTAAGGTTTAACCACAAAAGCAAGTAAAATAACCTAATAGAGTATATGGAAGTAGATAGCTTAATGGAGTACACTTAAAATGTACAAAAAGAGTAAGTTGTACATCAAAAAAGTATAGGATTGAAAATATGGTGTGACTTCTTACTGTTGTAGATATATATAGGACCACTAATGCATTGAGAAGTCACTATAACTAGTAGAAACAATTTAGGTCGGCCATACTCCCTACACTTGATCTATATTTGTATGTGGGTGCTAATGGAAGAATTATTACTATTATTATGACTCTATAGTAAATGAATATACATGACATTACAAAATCATGGTAAAATATCTTCAATTTTGGCTCATCAAATGAAACATTGTACTTCTTTTCACTAGATGCATCAATCACAGATACTGTATTCTCTCCGTTTCTTAATGTTTGTCTTATTTGATCTAGAAAAACTCTCACAAAAAATTTATCAAAATGGGGTAAATTCAAAAGGACGATGTATCTGAATTCTTATACGTGTGTCTTATGGAAATTGCAACACTAGCTTGATTCCTCAATATGATAGCTTTTAGTAAAACGTTATGCAAACTCAATGAGACAGAGACCCTACCTAGTAAGTTTTTTTGAATGGACTAGACAATACAATGTAAATAAGAATAGGTTGATAGGTTATTGAAATTCTTAAATTGAGTTGTCTTGAACATTTTTTAGAGTCTAAGCAAAACTTTTATATTGTTTTTATGTTTAAACGAATTTTGTTTCCCCTTCTTTTATATATAATCAAAAAAGTTTAACCTAAGTATAAATAAGAAAAAAAACTCAATTGACGACTGAAATCAATCATTTGACCATCATAATCGGAGAAGATAGAAATTCGAACAATATTAGAAAAATAGAATAGTTACAAATAACATAAAAAAAAAAAAGTTTAACAATTGTTTATTGTATTAAATTCTTTCAAAAAAAATGGGTTGACTTATTTGAGTTTAGTTTTGACCTTCTCAAAGATAGTTGACTTTGTATTATTTTAATCCAATAGAAATATATATAAAAAACTAAAAAGAGGGCAATGAGATGATGGTTTCAACATATATGCATTTGGGGGTAATTTTTTGCTCCTAGTATTGTTTGTTTGTGAAGGGTGAAGATGATGCCATGCTGGCAACATATTAATAAATTAGCAACTGAATTATATGCGGAAGAGGATGGCATGTAGTAGAAAGTTTTACAGGGTGTCTTTAATGTATCTAAACCAGCTGTATTCTTCACCTTATTCAACCTTACTCTTCTCCAACTCCTAATAACATTATAACACATACACATTAACCAACTCACCCCCACTTGTTTATAAAGTCTCCTTACTTCTTTATAAAGTCTCCTTACTGGTTGACGAATTCAGGTTCAGGTCATATATAAATTGGTCAGTTATTTCTTGACCCCACGTAAACCCTTCAGTTAATTGGGTCGAAAATCACAACACTTACCTGACTTGCAACATCTCAGGTCGACTTGATTTTAACCTACTTAATTTGGTTAAAAGTCTCAACTCAACTTGTTTTGGTTTAATTCAGGTCGGATCAGCTTTTGCCATGCTTAATAGTCCTCTACTATATCCATTTTACAAACTGAACTAGACAATGTGTTCGAAGTTTATAATTGGTTATTTATTATCAATTATACATACATGGTACATTATATTTGATCATATCATTATTGATCATATGTCAATGCCAACTATATATCAAACATAAGAGAAAGTTAGCATCAAATGCATCATTTATGTATGCTGCTACTATCTTCCTATCTTCCTACATTTGTCACCTAGTATGGACCATTTTTCTTTTATTACAATACCCTCTTTTTTTTCTTTATTCTTCAACATCTTCTCTATAAAACCAACACCATTTTCAAGCTTTTTGATTTTGCTATATTGCGATAATATATTAAAACTATAGTTTTTTGTATATTGTGCAGGGTCGGCCCTAGGGATGGTAAGAGGGGCAGTCGCCCAGGACCCATGTCAAAAAAACAAAGTTAATGGTCGTAAAAGGGTTCATATAGGTAATCAATTACAATAGAAAAAGGCCCTAATGTTTTCGCCCAAGACCCCAAAATATCTAAGGTCGGCCCTGATATTATGTAGCAAAATCAATGAATCAGAATCGCGGGAGTACATGCAATTGGCCAATAGATTAAACTTTTGTTCTCATAAAAATTTTAGTTAGAAGCAAGTAAAGACAAACATAGAATAATGTATAATAACAAATAATAATCAATGAGTGGGGTGAAAAGAAAAGAAGAGTAGATATATAATTGAAGTAGCACTAGTAAAATGGAAAGTGTCCTCACCCATAAGGATAAAAATATGGTGTTGGCAATGTCTGTTGTGGTGTTGGCATTCCACTATACGACGTTGACGATGCCTGTCCTTGTACTCCTCCTCCTCCTCCTTGAGTTCTACCTATATATACATTTTTATAAAATTTTATGTCGCACATTAAGTAACCAAAAATGTTATATATGTCAAATTTTCACATATAGACATCTCTAGCGCTGAATATTCCACTTTAAAGAATAAAGGAAATGGTGGTTAAGATTCGAACTTATGACGTTTTGTTACAATAGCTCTGATACCATGTGAAGAAACCAACTCAAACAGAACCTTATAAGATAATGATTGAGGGCCATAATATTTTATATTACATTGATATGAAATTCTCACAATACTAATTCAAATTAAGCTATTTTATAAAAAATAATTTTGGATGGTGGTAGTAATTTTTTAATGTCAATTGTGAACATATATATAGATTATAAATGAGATGAAAAACTAATTGAAGTGATTTTGTATTTTATATGTCTCTTTGAATTTGTTGCATTGAGTTTGTGTAATGTAACAAATTTAAAGGGACTGAATTTCGTAAATTTGAAGAAATAAATGATATAGAAAAAAATAGACCTCTTGGAGGAGAAGGCCTAGGGCGACCAAAGGAAGCAATGTTGCAATTAGCTCTTCGTCCATCAATCATTGGATTAGCATCCAAACACGCCCTTGTAGCGGCAGCAGGATCTCGGAATGTCACCTATTTTTATATTAATTAATTTAGTTTTACGTACATCAATTACTGGCACTGATGTCATTAAATAATTCTCACTCGAAATTTAGGAGATGAAATATACGCAATCTGACTTCTTTAGTGACGATAAAAAGGTAATTTAACAATTTAATACGTTATTTTAAAAATATTCGATCATTTAATTTAAAACCAAAAAAATAAAGAAAAAAAAAACTTACAAAGCCGTAGCCTTTGGACTTGCCAGTATTCTTATCAGTAATAATAACAGCTTCAAGAATCTCGCCAAATTGCTCAAAATAAGCGCGCATTCTTTCCGTTGGAGTTTCCCATGCTAAGCCTCCAACAAACACTTTTGTGTATGTTGTATCCCCAAATGGTGATCGATATTGATGATGTCCATGATAATTAGCCATATATAAATGTTAATAAATAAGTATATAGTTTTTCTATGAGCGGGATTAACTGGGTATAGATGATGATAAATATATTAATTAAAAAAAATGATAAATTCCCCCTAGATTAATTTGTTTGATTATCATGATGATGATCATGAAGTTGATGATAGTGATCATGTTGTATGAGTGAAGAATTATGATAGAGAGAGAGAGAGAGGATGATGGGTGGAGAAGAATTAAGAGAGAGAAAGGGGGTGGTAGGTTAAGAGGAGGGAGGGGGAAGAGATAGAGAGAGAAAGAGAGGGATGAGACAGGTGCAAACTCTAATTTGCTGTCAAATGAGAGAAAAAGGGGAAAGGGTTTGAAGGGAGGGATTATAATGTAAATAATGTTATGAATCAAGTTCTTGTATTGGAGTTGGAGTAGTAGGAGTATAATCCAGAATGATAAAATGACAGCTGCTTGACTATATTATTGACTAGGTCTTTTTTGTCTATTCATCATTACTTGGATTACTTTATTACAATTGGAACTTCCTATTGTTAATACTACTAGTCCTACTATATATCCCTCTCCCTTAATCGGTTTAGCCGTGACAATTCGTCATATGATCTTAACTCATTAATTTATTTATTTAGATATATTTGTGGGGCAATTTTGGGTTCGGATTAGGGGTGTTCAATGGATAGGATGGATAAGGATCGGGCTGGCCTTAAGTAAATATGGGTCGGACTGAATAAGAGCCCTTTTAAATTTGATATGGGCTTCAAATGAGCCGGACTTTTAAAGCTTAGTCCAACCCAATTTTATGACTAAAATTACTTTAATTCCTATTTATCAATTTATAACAATTAAATTATCATTTATGATAATTAGATTGAAAAAATATTAATAATTTCATCGACATTGTCATTGATAATATTTAAGTTATACATTAATTATACTATTTAATTCTTTCATAGTCCGCTTCATTTTAATTATAGTATAGCTTGTTTTCGGCCCGACCCATTTTTGGCCTGGTCCTTACAAATCCCTTTTAGAAATGGGCCGGATAAGGGCTCAAAATGGGGGACCGAACACCCCTAGTTCGGACCCACAAACTAAGAGTAATGAGTTACTTGCATACATTATTTGTTGAGTTTCACTCTTTTCCAAAATCATATAGCTAGTATTAGGATGATTACTCTCACCAAGCATTATATTAAAGTTCACAACTCAATATTTTAGCGACGTGAGATCTTCTTCACGTGTAAAGTATCAGGTCGATTTTAAGTCAGGTGTTTCGGATCGGTTTAAAACTGGATCTTGTGTCCACATTGATTTTTATATAATTATAAATCCATTTAAGTCGGGTCAAATCAAATTCAATTAGAAGATCATGTGAATATCAAATCGTCAGATTTATTTCGAACATTTATATTAATAATACCTATTTTCCAATAATTATACTTGAGCGTACCTATTTCAACACCTTTTTAAGGTTGATCCATGCACTCTAATTTTCACATAAGACATTCTAAGTTTTTCTAATTCCTTCTTCTCTAAATCACCATTGGTCATCGTTTAGGTGTAAAGTGCTCAATTCCAACCTTTCTTACTTAATTTTCAATGAATATGTTTAATTTTGAGCTCACAATCAATCTTATCTCAACTAAATATATATTTATTATTTTTCTCATTTTTTAGACAAATTTTTGAATTTTTATATGATTGTTTCTCTTTCCTTGATCTATCATGTACTCAATAGAAATGAATATGTTTGAGTTATTTTATTTTCATTATACTCCCTCCATCCCATTGAATTTGCATCATTTTCCATTTTGGTTCGTCCCACTTAATTTGCATCATTTTCTATTTTGGATAGTGGCCCACCACTTTCTTTTAATCTCATCCATACATTTTAATCCACTTTTAATATCATCCACACAATTCATTCTCTCTCCTCATTTATTACCACTTTCTTAAAAATACACAATTTTCTCTTTGATGTAATTTCAAAGGGACAGAGTAGTATATAGTTTAGTTTTGGTTGAGTTAAGTATGGGTTATCTCAACATATATATTTCAATTTCATTCTAGTATCACAAGGACCAACCTAGTATGTAGACTTCAACGTTTTGGACTTATTTCACCTATGTTTCATACTTATATTTGACTTTTTACTAAAAGATCTTGTTCCCGCTGAGTTAATTTTAGTTTTTTTCTCCATTTCACCTTCATAAAGTGACAGATTATCATAAGTTCGTGTGGACAAGTTTATGATCAATAGTAGACTTATGTACTGTAGTCTGTACATGTTTAAGAAAAGAGTTGACTACGTATACATTAGTTGAGATTCCTTCCCTAACAACATGATAGTAAGAGGAATAGCCGACCAAAGTTATATGTTAGTCAACATCGTCTAACTCAATCACTTATTTGAAATCACATGTGGGGCATTTCTCAACAAACCCTCATGTATGAGCCCACAATATTTTGTGAACTCATGATGACTACCATGAAAAAAAATACTCTAATAACAGGTAATTCTGTTATGGGCTCATGTGGATAAGCTCACAATCATCAATGAACTGGTTGTGTATAACAGACCCACGTAAGAAGATATTTGACTCAAAAACTTAATGGAATTGATCATTTTCAAAACCAATCGATAAAATATTACTTATTCCGTTTTCATATGCTCTTCTCAAATAGAATTTATGAATTTTAGTGTCAAACTTCGACTACGATTTCTCTTATCGATTTATATGAAGAAACTTATTCAAGTAGGATCTTGATAGACTCGTCTCAATATATATTTTCTAAAAATTAACTTTTTAGAATTTTTTTAAACTCACAATTAAAATTATTTGAATTTCATGGCTGCGTAGGGATCAGTTTAAAAAGTAAATGAGAAGAACAAATGAAAACAGAGGAAATAATAAATTATAAATTTCTTATGTTAAGAACTGAAGGGGTATTATAATTAATATCAATTAAGTTTAATTCCCTCACATTTGAATTTATTTAGTGTGATTTAAAGAACATTCTCTTTATCTAGACTTAAGCTATAACGTCAATTGCACTATTAAAACTAAGATTCTAATTACATATTCAACTAATTTGGGAGTGCAACTACATACAAGTGGACAGTAGAAATTGTAGCGTACACGTATCGTATATCATATATTCCCTCTTATTCAGCCTAAATGTCCCATTTAGTTTTTCATACTTGCCGAGGCAATATTTTAACTCTTAATATCTCAAATTATTCTTGATTAAAAATTATAAAAATTTGATATTAATAATCCTTATATTGAGATGAATCAAACAAGACCCCACATGACTACATTTTTAACTTATAGATTAAGAGTAAAATACAAATTAAAAGTAATGAGTGAATAGTACCAAAAAAAAATAGAACATTTAGACTGAATAGGAGATAATATTATGTATACAAATTAAAAATGTTAAGTATATTGCTATCTAGTCTTAAACTCATCAACTCACTATTTAGTTTTCACTAATATTGATAAAGATGTACAAAATGTAACCACTCGATATTTTATCCGACCGTATACAACCAATTTGATTAATTTGATCTGACTTGTAAAAATGTATTGATAATGATGTAAAAATAAATATAAATACAAAATTTAACTATAATTAACTCGATCTAAAACTCTCAACTCTGAACTAATCCAATAACACTATGTGTGTCAGGATCATTTTGGCTCTTGTTAATTCTTTTGATTGTGCAAGTCAGCTTGACATTTTAAAATGTGATCTTACTATATGCAATTTGACTTGTTAACAAGCACTAGTAGAATAAACCTAATTTGCTGCTATCTATTTGCTATTGAAATCTCAAACATAGCAAATAATGTAATTATTGCTACTGTTTTGACAATTTCATAGCAAAAAAAATATTTTTTGCTACTATTTTTAAAATTAACAGCAAATAAAAAATCTTATTGTTGTTTTTTATTGAATAATAGCAAAAAGTTATAATACAAGTCATCCACTTCAAGCTGCTTTTTTCTATCGAGTGAAAAACCTTACACTGTTAATTATCCTTCAATTTTCTTTGATTCTTTTCGCACATAATAGTTTTTATTTGATGTGATTCTTTAACTAACAGCAAAAAGCTTTTGATTATTTGCTGCCCTTCCTTTTGCCGCAATTCAAAATTGAGCAGCAAATAAACTCATTTGTATAGTAGCAAATAACCTTAATTCTACTAGTGAAGAACAAACCCAAAATCCGACTAATCCCTAAACATAATTTAGTAATTAATAAAAGTTGAAACACATATAAACAGCTATATATATTGATGATAATTGAGGATGACACACATCAATTTCATGGAGTACTTGAGTTTAACATAAATATCCACTGTGATATGTCCCTGTATGGCGTATTACGATGCTTGAATTATGACTAACATACGTGGCAAGTAGAAACAATATTCACCTTATAATAAACAATATAGTTTGGATAAAAAAAGTTTCGGCGGCAGCCGTTACATTAACGAATTAGTGTATTACGTAACTATTACATAATGTTTATCTCAAAAAAAACTATTACATAATGTTTATATTAATTGTAAATATTTATGGAAAAATAAACATTAAATTAAGAAAATTTGGTTATTTTAAGGTAAAAATAAACATTAACGTATTAGTTAGTGTATTACGTAACTACATAATAATTAGCACGCTCTTGATATATCCCCCACACGTCACCCTATGTCAAGGACTCAAGGTGGAATCCATTTAATGGCATTGGGAGAAGAAAATAAAATATTATTACCAACAATATAATGCACATGTTCCATCCTAAATATTTTATATTATACAAAAAGTTAAAAGAAGTTGTTAATAATAGTCATCAATAAATACCCCATAAAATTGGTATTATTCACGGTTAATCATTAAGAGTTGAAATTATTATCGGAAATCATAAAAATATTATATTAATCTAGTAATTTTTCCTAAAATTTTAGCTTTTTCCCTATATAAGACAACAAGTGATAAACCCAACTATGTAGACTAGAGTCTAGATACATCCTCTATCCCATTAAAAATGCACGATTTGACTCGAATATACTCCCTTTAATTCAATTTACTTGTTCTATTTTTTTATTGAGTAAATTCACCCTACTTGTCTCATTTCTTTTTTTATCACTAATTTTTTTACTTAAATACCTTTTATTCACACAAATAATGACCAAAATACCCACACTTATACGTTACTTAAAATATCTCAATTACCACTTTTTTTTGAACGACTCAATAACCACTTTAACAATTAATATACTTAAAATACCCCAACTACCCACTTTTAGATGGTCACTCCACTACTTTTAATTTGCGTGTCCAACCCAAAGAAGACAAGTAAATTTGATAGATTATGATATAGTGATTTCTCCTAGAGGGAGGAAGTACTTCCTCCGTTCCATAATACTTGCTACTGAATGTGACATATTATGTGGAAAAATGTCACAATCAATAGCAAATATTATAGAGCGGAATTTAGCTAATCACAATGTGCAAAAAAAAAACCAAATAAGTGATTCTCCCGCATGTAACCCTTAGACGGGGTCCATGTGACATGCGACGTCTTACAGTAAAGGATGATTATCATCCACATGACTGGTTTGGAAAATGGCCTTCATCGAATGATTTTATTATGTTCTTAACTAATACTCCTACTATTTTAAAACAAACTTAAATTTACTATTTGGGATACTAACTTCTACAAATCGACGGCGTGGAATCATTCTTTATTCACCAATACAAATTTTGGGTTTGTTAGGAACAGGACGAAAAATATATATATATATATATATATATATATATATATATATATATATATATATATATATATATATATATATATATATATATATATATATATATATATATATATATATATATATATATATATATATATATATATATATATATATATATATATATATATATATATATATATATATATATATATATATATATATATATATATATATATATATATATATATATATATATATATATATATATATTTAATTTCAACAAACCTAAAAACCTTTTTTTTGATTTTATATACTATTACTTTATGTCATTTTTGATGATTTTATCATTTAGGCTATTATCTCTATGATTGTATAAATTAAATAATGGAATAGCTTAATTGATTAATTATTTAGCTTTTTTATATGAAAACATTTAAGAGATTCATAGCAAATATAAACTTAATCACATCTAATAACGATCCCTCTAGACTCCATGTACTAATGTGTCTTTCTCCTATAATTTTGTCCTTTTAATAATTTTATTACCACACACTCCTTTTGAGTTTTGAGCCTCTTAATGAGCACTACTTGTTTTGAGTAAAAATTAGCAAAAATAGAAATTGGATTAGAGAATAGAGAATATATGAAAAAAATTGTGAATGATAGGAATGAGTGGATATAATAAAAACAAAGTATAAATTTGTGATGAGTTTGAGAGTAAGATCTTTGCAAAATAAAAATGCAAAATCAATAAGTTAGTCTAAAATGAAAAAAGTAATACTCCTGGCCCTGAGTTTTCAATTCGGTCTTTCCATTCACTTTTGCGCAAATCCCAATGCAAACTTACAAGTTAAATAATTTTAGTTGTGAGTTTTTAAAAATTCTAAAAAGTTGATATTTAGAAAATACTCTTTCTGATCTTATTTATTCTTCCACCTTGAGTTTTTCACACATAGAAGTATTAAGGTAGATAGAATTTTTGGGTAGTAGTGGATATTATTTTAATTAAATAGTAGTGTGAATTAATGATTTTATTAGAAGTATGAGAGAGAAAATAATTATAAATAAAGTAAAGCAAAAAGGGGTTTTAAGGGGTAAAAGTAAGATAAAAACTTTTCAAAAATAAAAAGTATTCTAAAGTGGAAGAACTTTTGAAACTACCCGTTATAGTAAGATGGAAAAACTTAAAAGAACGAAAGGAGTATATATTAAGACGAATTTGCCAGGATCCCACAAAATATATATTTTTATATAGATTGATCAGAAACCATAGTCAAAATTTAATACTAAAATTTATAAATTTATTTGAAAAGAATATATAAAAAGTGAGAGAATACTTACAAGTTATAGTGAGGGAGAGAGGGCGAATATGATAGTATATCATGCTAGCTTGTTAGACGAAGCCAAAACGTTTCTTTATGAAACGCTGAATAACTACTCAGGGAATATGGTATCCAAATTAAAAAAACTTTAATTTTACAGTTACTCCAGAATTTTGATAGAAAAGGAGGTTATCTTAGTAGAGGTAGAGGAAAAATTGATAATTTTTTAAAGATTTTGTAGAATTTTGAATATAATGATATTTTTTAATAATTTTGAATTTTTAAATACTTAACATATACTAAGTAATTTAATATTGACATCCTTAATTTTTTTTAGATCCCTATGCAGTTGAACATATTAAAAATGCTCATAACCACCTTTGAGGGCCACCTCCATTGCTTTGTAATGACCATCCACCCCTTAACGCTGTATTTGGATAGAAGAAAATAAAGACTAAAAAGGTAAGGGCGAAATTTAGAGGAATAAAATATTCACAAATTCTTGCTATAGACCGTCTATAGCATAGACGGATAAATATGGGCCAACCCATTTTGCAAAATAAGTAACTGATTAATCATCAAGCTTATTTTTAAATTTAAAATCATTGGGCTGAACTGTTGGGAAAACCATCTTTGTCATAGACGGTCTCTCAGGAGACCTTCTGGCTTCTGTTATTAATTATAAAAAGGAGGGAAATATAAATTTGGAAAGAAAACATGAATTAGTTTTGTTAAGCTTGTAAAATTGCAAAAGACAAAAAAATTTGGAGGGCAAAAATACATATTTCTCTTCGTTTAAGTTTCATTTTTCTCTTAATTTGTTTCTCTTTCCTCTCTTTCCGCCTCTCTTTTCTTTATTTTTACTCTAAAATTATTATCTAAATATAGTGTAAAGAAATAGCATCACCTTTTTCTATGGTGGAAATTCTTGGTTGCTAAATTAAAACCCCATTATTTGCTTGTAATGGTTTCCTATTAATTATTATAGAAGTATCAAATATGATTTCTACTTTTAGAAAAAAAAATATATAAAAAATTTTCTTAAGGTATAGAAATACTCATAATTAATTATCATAATATTTCAAGTACAACTCTAATAATATCCCCACATTTGAAAATGGTCAATATCTTTAAACGTAGATTTACATCAATCTTGATCCATCTTTATTTATCTCAAAACAAATCAAATTATATGATTAAACCTCATACAAGTGTTAGTTTTACACTTTCACATGATGACATGTTCTAACTAGCTAAAAGTTACTTAATCATTCATCAACTCGTGAAAAAATCAAATAAATTCTGACAAATTTTCAGATACGTATAGATAAAAGTGCGCATTACAAGAAAGTTGACTACAAACAAACTTAATAATAACAATGTTAAAACATATGATGATAGTAGAACACGCAGTCCATCAAACTTATATGTAGAGTTGTTTAAAACATATCCGATGATCTAATATAATATTTACCCAACCTTGTAATCGAAATTGACTTGAATCGACTTTAAAATAAATTAAAAATTATGTACAAATCAATAAGGACATAAAATTTAATTCTAAACCGATGTGAAGCACGTGATCAGAACAAACTCGATGACTTATATAAACATCTTTACTTATATGCTAGTCAGTATCTTGCTAAATAGCCGTTTTATAATAATATGTGGGCATTTCCTAGCAAGATTTCAACACTACGAAAAGAAATGACAACATACATAACAGATAAACATTTGGGATATTTCATTTAACAAATCCCACTATAGGGAATAAACATGCAAGTACTACATCATTGGGCGGCAGATATTGTTTTGGGGTCCAAAAATGTTCATTATATACATTTCTTTGTACAACCCACTAAATAAATAATATCCATTATACTAATTCATTCCTTAATTAGTCAATATCACAGCAAATTTATTCTTTAGCTAGCTAATCTTAATGGATGGCCATGATATATACATATATATACTACACCTCCTTACTTTAGGGCATAAAATATTACTTGTACTTAGTGACTTTTGATGGATTCTCTAATCAAATTTATTTTCCGATAGTACCTGATATTTAAGTCGAGTTTTATTATATTTGGAGACTGAAGAACATATTCTGTAATAAAAAAATAGTATTTATTTCATACTCAAATATAGCGTCCATAGATATAGCGTCTGTCATGAGATCGTCGCCAGGTCGACGCCCCTTCTACTTTTTGACCAAATAACTAGGAAAAGGCGACGAAATAGGTGATCGCCATTTTAAGTTTTTTTTGTAGTGAAATATAATTAGTTGCCTTTTGTTTTGGATTTTTTTAAATCAAATTAAGCTTTGGCTAATGAGGTAAATATTAGAAAATATGTGTGACTTTAGATTGTGGTTCAACCATGTAACAAGTTACTTTATCATTTCCTATTAATCATAATAGAAAATTAGTATATTAAAACAATCACTACAAGAAAATAAGGCATATGTAATCATAATCACTATAATATTAGCTTAAGATTTTGTGTTACATTATTCACATTTTCTATTCAAAAACTCATATGTAATCAATATTTTTGTTTTCGGGTTAAACTAGATTCGTCCTGCATTTAGACCCTAATTTTAGGCTTGGGTTTATGTTTAAACCCAAATCGTGAGGGTCTGAAAAACTAGATTCAATTTCAAACACAAACCTCAAAAAACATTCTACAAGTGAATTTTAATTAAGTATCTAGCTAAAAAGTAAAGCCTGATCTCATTTTAAATTAAATCAAAACCCCTACCCGAACATGGCCCATACCCTTAAGTTTTCTATAAAACTCGAATCCTCACCCTTGGATCGGAATACAAAAATATTAGACTCCGACCCTTAAAATAGAGTAGGCCAAATCCAATAGGATTTGGGTATGGTTTCGGACTCTTGTCCATCTTTAACCTTCACAAGCATATAGCTCCCCTCAAAAGATAATGCAAACTCAAAGATACAGTGAGAATAATAGTGTTATGTGCATATTGAATGTTGATACTCCATAAACCCAGATCTGGCCCTACAAGGCGACAAGTGGAGTTTGTGCCTCGAGCCCATTAAAATATTAGGAAAACATAAAAGCAACACACCAGATCATCTCAAAAACCCGATCATAATTATATGGATAAATTACGTAAAATAATCCAATCTTTCATGATTTTCTTATAATAATCCCACCAATTAATTAACCATAAATAACCAAAATTTAGAGGGTATTTTCATAAAGTAAACCCAGTAACCTTATGACTTGTTATATCAAGTTTTAGATTTTCTTAAAAAAAGATAAATAAAAAAATATCGAAAAATGTTTTTAAAAAAAAGTTCACAATATTCTGATTTAATTTTATTCATAATTTTTATATAGTTGTTCAAAAATTTTCTCTTATTTTACAGTAATTTAAAGTTTACTTTTCAATGAATTACCTACTATAGTGGGTTATATCAGGTTGTTCAAATTTACATCAGAAAAATACCCTAAAAATTGAGATTATTCATATGTTAATCAATAAATTGGATTATTGTAGAAAAATCATGAAAAAAATTAGATTATTCTAAGTAATTTTATTGCTAATTATAAATATTAAATTTTAATATATATTTAATAGTTACAGGCTTATAATTATTATTTCGCCCCAAACCTCTTAAGTCTCAAAGCCGACCCGTAATAAAGTATAAATCATACTCAAAGAGATCAAAAAAAAAAGAAAAAAAAAAGTGGTGGGACTGAAGGAAGAAATCCAGCTCATAATCTTGAAAGAGTTTGATACTGACCCCACGTGGAGAGGTGCTGCCAGTTCATGGAGTACAAACACAATTGTAAAGATTTCAATTATCATTTAGGAATTTTTAAGAGACCTTCAAAGCTGTCTCACAGCTCAGTTAATTAGACTCCCTCTAACTATAAGCTATACCCTACATCTACCCTTGCAATTGCATGCCCTTTCTTTTAAGCCCTATTGCTTCATTTTTCTTTATAAAATACTCCCTCTTATTCAGCCTAAATATCTCATTATTTAGTTTTTTTATATTTGCCGAGACAATATTGACGCTTAATATCTCAAATTATTCTTAGTTAAAAATTATAAAAATTTGATATTAATAATCCTTGTATTGAGACGAATCAAACAAGATCCCACATGACTATGTTTTAACTTATAGATTAAGAGTAAAATACAAACTAAGAGTGATGAGTGAATAGTGCCAAAAAACTAAATGAGACATTTAGGCTGAATAGGAGGTACCACTGTAATTCTAAGGCCAAAGTATATATATAGCCTAGCTAGTATAGTGCATGTCCTTTATACCATTCATCTATCTCCCTTTATGGTAGTTTTAATAAGCTAAAGTTTCCTAGTATTTTTTATTTTTTATTTTTATTATTTTTTTGTTAAATTTTTTTGAATTAAGTTCCTTTATTTCACTCTCAAAAAGGAGATACTTTTTGCTTTGACTTGGCTTGAGTTAGAAAAGGACTTGGAATAGGCATGGTTTTCAATAACTTTTCAAGGTTATCCATGATTCATCTCATTTTATTATGCTATATATCATAGCTTTTAGCACAACTTGCTTAAAGATGATCATTAATACATCACTCACAACATTTCCTACAAATAAAGGAGCCTTAGTTTGAATTTATAGCTTATTTTCAAAATGGTGGAAACTAGACTTTTTAGCTTTTTCCTCAATATTGCTCATTTTGAATACATATAAGTACTTGTACATCTAATATACAAAAATAGAAAGTTTTTGAAAGACTGACTTTGTGTAGGACGTTAAACTGATGACTATAACTGTGACTAAAAAAATTTAAAAACGACCCTCAGATTTTACCTATCATAAATGACTGAATTATACCCTACATAATCTCTCCCCACTAAAAATAAATTTCCCTCTAAAATATTTCAAATCCCAACTATAATTTTATAAAAGCAAAACCCCTCAACTCTTCTCTATAATTTTGCCTTCTAAGTTCTATAATATAATCATATTAAAAGTAAAAGTACAATAAGTTTTCAAATGCATCAAAAAAATTGAAAAACAAACACGACTATTAAACCTGATCATGCTTACTTTAATGGGTGATAATAGACCAATTTAATACCATATTTGTATGAAGTAATAACGTTTTGATAATTGTGACTCATGTAAATATCAAGTCGGGTTATTTGCAATTTAAAGTAATGTTATATTTGGTATAATTTAAATAGATATCGAATCAGGTCGATTGTAGGTCTTTGGACATGTTGAATCATATTATGTTGGATACCTAGCTACCATGATAACGTCAAATTTGAGTCAAACAACAACTTCAACGCAACTTAGGTAAAGTTAACCACATTCCAATTAATATCAAGTATAAGTTGTTCTTAGGTTAGATACAGGCCAGTTATGGATCCTATGTAGTTAATTTTATATTGGGTCACAAATAAATATATCTAGACAAATGCATGTCGGTTATAAGTTACCACGACTTAGGTCAGCCTACGGATTTGATGCAGGTTAGTATCTACCGATTTTCCAGGTTAGATTGCTTTTTTACAACCTTATCTACAAACATATTCTCTCTTATTTTCTCATCCACTTATGTTTGATTCACTTATATTAAATCTATTCATCAATTATAAATTTGTCTTAAATCTCTAACGACCCGGCCCGTTTGGTAGGTAGTAATAAACGATGGTAATGGGAATGAAAAACTAATGTAATTTTGGTTGAAAAATCTCTTGTCTCCCTTAATGGCCATACTTGTCCAATTTCAATCATCTCATTTTGTTCATAAAAATCATTCTAATGTATTACTATTGGGAGAGGTGGTATAAGGTGGTAATGAAAGTTTGTAAACAAATTAAAAAAACTTTTTTGTGATCAAAGTTTCATTACAATGAAAATGATATGAAATTTTTAATCAAATTTTACACTAAAAATCATTCTTATTACCACCATTTGATACCACCTACCAAACGAGCCGTAAAAACTTTCATAGGTATTCATTAAGGAAGTTTTAGTGGAGGGATTGAGTTTTACATAACACACTCCATATTCAATAACAGGTAATCTTGTGATAGACCGTCTCTCAGAGAGGCAACTTCAGAACATGAAACCCACACTCTTATTTTCTCTTTAAGTTGTATTAATTGGGCTATTAGCTCATATATGCAATGCGTCTCTCGAAGAGACCGTCTCTCACAACAATGTGTGATTCAATTATTATTAGTAGTTTATGTGTGACACACTCTTGCATTCTATGTTCACAAAAACTTGGCCGAGACCGTCTCAGCGTGAGACGGCCCAGAATTCGCGGCCCATATTCACGCGCGTGTAAGTCACGCGCCCGTTCCCTCCAACTTCCCTTTTTTTTTTGTTTTATTTTTGGCATCTTTTTAACTCCCAAAATTGAAAACTACCATTTCAGTTTTCATAATCAATTTCTGCCATTTCAGTTTATTCTTCAACCTCCATTTTCGATCTTGATTCTTCTTCTTCCATCCTTCTTGCTTCTTCTTCCTCTTTTTTTCGTGAGTAATAAGATAAGATAAGTGTATGATTATACATGTATGTATGATATGTATTGTGATATTAATACCTGTGTTGTTTTTTTCAATGATATAATTATAATTGAAGGAGGAGGATGATTATAATACCTGTGTATGATTATTCTTCAATTTTTTTTTCAGTTTATTCTTCAATTTTTTTCAAAAAAATAAGTTTGGAAATGTATGTATATGTTTTACTTATGTTAAGGTTTAAACTGTATGTGTTAAGGTCTAAACTGATAAGGAATTCAATATCACTGTATGTGTTATTGATTTGTATGTGTTAAGGTCTAAACTGTATATGTTAAGTTTTAAACTGTATGTGTTAAGGTCTAAACTGATAAGGAATTCAATATCATTGTATGTGTTATTGATTTGTATGTGTTAAGGTCTAAACTGTATGTGTTAAGGTATAAAGTTGTATGTGTTAAGGTCTAAACTGATAAGGAAGTCAATATCACTGTATGTGTTATTGATTTGTATGTGTTAAGGTCTAAACTGTATGTGTTAAGGTCTAAAGTTGTATGTGTTAAGGTCTAAACTGATAAGGAATTCAACTGAGTGTGTTAAGCAGAAAACTTCAATGTATTTTGATAACTGAGTGTGTTAAAACAATTGATCAATTCAATTTAATTAAGAACTTTATGTGTTTGATAACTGAGTGTGTTAATCAAACAACTGAGTGTGTTAAGCAAAAAACTTCAATGTATTTTTGATAACTGAGTGTGTTAAGACAGTTGATTCATTCAGTTTAATTAAGAACTGAGTGTGTTAATCAAAGAACTGAGTGTGTTAAGCAAAAAACTGAGTGCGTTAAGACAGTTGATCCATTCAGTTTAATTTAAAACTCTATGCGTTTGATAACTGAGTGTGTTAATCAAACAACTGAGTGTGCTAAGCAAAAAACTGAGTGTGTTTAGCAAAAAACTTCAAACAACTGTCTGCGTCGTCTTCATCATACATCTCCATCGTCAAAATCACCATTAACATCTTCATCATGAAGAAATTCTAAAAAATTGTTAAGAATATGGCTTTCACATATAGATCATTCATCTTGAAAACGAATCAAGAAATCACATTCAATTTGTGTTCTTGATTCTTCTAATCTCATTTCTTTTTCAAAATCATTCATTAAATCATCCATTTTAGCCATTCTTGAAACGAAAATGAAGAAAATTGCAGAGATTGTGATGAAATTAGGAAATTTTAATCAATTGTGAAGAAATTAGAGAAGTTTAATTACGGAAGTTATTTTAATTTTTGATAACCGGCTGTTTTTGGAGGAAGTTTTTAATTTTGGAAGTTTTGGTTTTAAATCAGGAAGTTTATATATTGCTGACTGATCCCTCCAAATAACTGCCGCTTGCTGTCTTGGGCTGGGCCGTCTCAGCGTGAGACGGTCTCGGCCAAGACCAGCTGTATGTTCACAAAAACTTGGCCGAGACCGTCTCAGCGTGAGACGGCCCAGAATTCGCGGCCCATATTCACGCGCGTGTAAGTCACGCGCCCGTTCCCTCCAACTTCCCTTTTTTTTTTGTTTTATTTTTGGCATCTTTTTAACTCCCAAAATTGAAAACTACCATTTCAGTTTTCATAATCAATTTCTGCCATTTCAGTTTATTCTTCAACCTCCATTTTCGATCTTGATTCTTCTTCTTCCATCCTTCTTGCTTCTTCTTCCTCTTTTTTTCGTGAGTAATAAGATAAGATAAGTGTATGATTATACATGTATGTATGATATGTATTGTGATATTAATACCTGTGTTGTTTTTTTTCAATGATATAATTATAATTGAAGGAGGAGGATGATTATAATACCTGTGTATGATTATTCTTCAATTTTTTTTTCAGTTTATTCTTCAATTTTTTTCAAAAAAATAAGTTTGGAAATGTATGTATATGTTTTACTTATGTTAAGGTTTAAACTGTATGTGTTAAGGTCTAAACTGATAAGGAATTCAATATCACTGTATGTGTTATTGATTTGTATGTGTTAAGGTCTAAACTGTATATGTTAAGTTTTAAACTGTATGTGTTAAGGTCTAAACTGATAAGGAATTCAATATCATTGTATGTGTTATTGATTTGTATGTGTTAAGGTCTAAACTGTATGTGTTAAGGTATAAAGTTGTATGTGTTAAGGTCTAAACTGATAAGGAAGTCAATATCACTGTATGTGTTATTGATTTGTATGTGTTAAGGTCTAAACTGTATGTGTTAAGGTCTAAAGTTGTATGTGTTAAGGTCTAAACTGATAAGGAATTCAACTGAGTGTGTTAAGCAGAAAACTTCAATGTATTTTGATAACTGAGTGTGTTAAAACAATTGATCAATTCAATTTAATTAAGAACTTTATGTGTTTGATAACTGAGTGTGTTAATCAAACAACTGAGTGTGTTAAGCAAAAAACTTCAATGTATTTTTGATAACTGAGTGTGTTAAGACAGTTGATTCATTCAGTTTAATTAAGAACTGAGTGTGTTAATCAAAGAACTGAGTGTGTTAAGCAAAAAACTGAGTGCGTTAAGACAGTTGATCCATTCAGTTTAATTTAAAACTCTATGCGTTTGATAACTGAGTGTGTTAATCAAACAACTGAGTGTGCTAAGCAAAAAACTGAGTGTGTTTAGCAAAAAACTTCAAACAACTGTCTGCGTCGTCTTCATCATACATCTCCATCGTCAAAATCACCATTAACATCTTCATCATGAAGAAATTCTAAAAAATTGTTAAGAATATGGCTTTCACATATAGATCATTCATCTTGAAAACGAATCAAGAAATCACATTCAATTTGTGTTCTTGATTCTTCTAATCTCATTTCTTTTTCAAAATCATTCATTAAATCATCCATTTTAGCCATTCTTGAAACGAAAATGAAGAAAATTGCAGAGATTGTGATGAAATTAGGAAATTTTAATCAATTGTGAAGAAATTAGAGAAGTTTAATTACGGAAGTTATTTTAATTTTTGATAACCGGCTGTTTTTGGAGGAAGTTTTTAATTTTGGAAGTTTTGGTTTTAAATCAGGAAGTTTATATATTGCTGACTGATCCCTCCAAATAACTGCCGCTTGCTGTCTTGGGCTGGGCCGTCTCAGCGTGAGACGGTCTCGGCCAAGACCAGCTGTTCTATGTTTTACCAACATTTATGAGATGTTGAGTCTAAAGGCCCGGCCCATTCAATAGTAAGCCTATCTTTGTGTCCAATGATATGCTCTATCCTATGGATTAATTCTCAATTGAGCCGGTCTTTCGAAGATACTATCTATTTGGATCGATCCAATTAAAAAATTAAAAATTTATTACTTGTTGATTTGTTGTCAGTTTTTTTCTCCCTCAATTTTTTTATAATAAAATTTCGCCATTTTATACTGCATTTTCAACTTAAATCGCAAGTAATGTTTACATTACTCGTTTTTACATATTAAGGGTTTTTTCGTATGTCAAATTTGATTATTTGGGCTCAAAAAAAAGTGTTATTTAATGATTTCTTTTTTAATCATAGATAATAAGGCGTTTTGTAGGATACCAATGAAATAAAAATATAAAAAATTCGAGAAATTGAAGCCTCCAACAGAGTCTAAGTATTGACAATATTCAACTTTGTAATTTTTTGAAAAAGTTGAATTATAGGCATTTTGGATAAGTGATCAAGGAGAATCATTATACTGTAATATTGCATGTCTAAGAAAAATAACATTTTAACATGTATCGGAAATCTCCCATACACTTATTTGACATAATATAAATCCTTACTTAACATATTTAACATTCCTCCTTGACATACACTAAATATCCATTTGATATCATAAATCTCTACTTAATATCATCTAGATACATACTTAGCATATCCTAAACCGCTAATTGACAGACTATAAACTCCTACTTGATTTACCATAAATTGCTACTTGACACGCCTTAAACCCTTATTTGATCTACATAAATCCCTACGAGACAAACACGTAATTTTAAATTTCTTAGTTTCTTTTAAAACTATAGTTAGCAAGTTTTATTAAGGTTTGAAATTTTTTAAATATTTTAAATCTCTCATTATTATTCAAGTTTAGAGTAAATTTTTTTGAGGTAGTTTAAACTTTAAAGTAATTAACTTGTTTATTTATAAATTTTTTTATTAAAGTTTCAAAAAAAAAAAAAAAATGTGATTAAGTTGATATTTAATAACAATTCAAAAATTGAATAAATATCAAATTAATAGTATTTTTCAAATAATTATATATTCACAAGAAATCATCCCTTCTTCCACCGCCTTAACCACAGTTCACTACTCCAAGCACCGTGAACCACCAGGAACTGCTCTGTTCGCCACAGTCACAGCCGACCAACGCCTTAACCTTATCTCCTCTGCTAGCAGTGTCAATCAGCCCAACACCGTGGAGCCACCGTCGAACAGTACACCACCAATCAGCCACCTTCATACCTTTATACGTCCATCTTTCATTCTCTCCAATCTCTATTACAGATTAAAGAAACCTAAACCTCCATTTCAATCAAGGTTGTTATGGTGATGAAGAAACGTGATGTTTGTGGTAGCTTCAATCTTTATTCAACATTTACAAGGTTCATCTTCTCATGTAATCTTTCTTTCCATTTCAATTATTTACTAATCTTCAATTATTTTTTCTGTTCATTTTGATGAACCCTCAATTGTTCTTCAATTTGTTCAAACCCCAAATTAAATTAGGGCTTTACTAATTTGATGACTTTTATTTTTTTTCTTTAATCTCTTTGACATCAATGTAAGTTAGGATTTACTAATAATTGATTATTTCCTTCTTCTTAGTTTGCAATTCGATTAGTAAATCACATAGTCTGCTTCTCCATTCCACGTGAAGGGTCGTGGGAAGCCGACAATATAAAGTAGAGACACAACGGCTGCTTTTCATTCTCCTCCATATAGTTTCATCCCAAAACTCAATTGAGGTACACCACACCAAAAATAAACTTTATTGAACTTGATTTAATTTATCTATAAAATTATGTGTAGATAGAGTTTGTTATTAGTTATTAAATTTTAATTGTTGAAAGTATGATATGTTGGGTTGAAATAGTGAATTTGGTGATCAGAGATTTTTAGTTAGTTTCACTTCAATTTGGGATTTGTTGTGAAGGATTTGAGGAAATGAAGAAGGAAGTCGATTTTACTTGCTCATGATAAAAACTGCTGAATGAAAAATATATTACTACTTAATATTGAAATGTTTCTAGATGCAATTGAGTTGTTAAGTGTTGTTTGATTTGCTAGTATTACAAATCAAATTATAGAAATTTCTTTTGTTATCGTTGGTCAATTGGAGATTCACGAATAATTTGGACATATTCTAAGAAATAGTAAATAGTATCATCAAATAGGTTTGTAAGTTGGATGTAAATTGGAATTTGGTGATTATTTGGGAATTCATAAGAGAGTTAGACAATAAGTTGGTATGCAATGGTTGATTTGAACTGAGAAAATGAAGATGGTGTAGATAGTGGATTGATATTGTAGTAAGTCGAATTTAAGCAGAAAATCTAAAATAAGTTTGACTGTACTTTGCTATTGTGGTGAGTCGTATATAATTAGAATGGAGGAATGATTTTGATTGGTGTTATACTGGTATTTTGTGAGTTCCGTGAATTGAGAATGAGAATACAGTTTTTACATGAGATTATATTTTGGACCAAGTGTGTTAAGTGGATGGAGAATGAAGCTTATGAGTTGGATTATAGATTTGGGTTCACATTGTTTGTACCGGGAAAGTTGTAAGTTGGATAGGGGACTAGGGGTATTAGAATTGAAATCTAAAACTATTATTATGTCTATGAATTAGAGTATGAATAATTAAGTATGAATCGAGCTTTACTAACTTCTTTTACTTGTGTAATAATTGGTTGACTAGGAATCAGTAATATGAGTTAGATTTTCAATTTGACGAAGTAGGTTGATTCGAAGTGCTTATATGAGTTGATTATGAGCTATTTTTTACTTTGGGATTGTGGTGATTTTAAATATTGGTTTTATACGTGACTTTTTAAGTCATATAGAAAAACTTTGGATTTCCAATTTACAAAGAAAAATTGCTGGATTTTCAGAAGGAATTTTTGTATTTAAAATTGTATTAAATTCCACTTATAATGTAGTTTCTTTTATGTTTTAAACACAAATTCTCAAATGAGATAGTCTCATGGTGATTTTGTATTGGGCTGACCCATGTACATTTAGTGTATTTTTTTTGAACGATACATTGAGTGTATTAAGGTGATCACTTATAATTTGAAAGTGATCAATTATAAAAAATGAGCTAATTATATGGGCATGGGACGGTCTCATACATGACGAACAGTATTTTAAATGTTCTATACTGTGATAATTCATAGGAACTAGTTTTATAAATGATAATATAGTCAGTTGTGTAATTAATTATATTGTCATAGCCCGATACAAGTCGCAGATTCTCTGGAGCTCTCCAGTTTGTTGCTGAGTAATTCATTCATGCTCAAGCAGGTTTTTTATTTGTTTTTTTTAAAAATTATTTAAATAATTGATTTTCTAGATTGTTTGTTCATTCATTATTCGAATTTTTACAAGTTGATGGGTTTGGAAGGAATTTGTTCTTTGTTTGGGAGTTGTTTCTATTTTGCTTTTCAGTTTGTTGGTATAATATTTGGTTGAATTGAATGTAATTTCCCCTTCTGGTTTTGCAGTATGTATCTAGTGATTCAATTTCTGTAAAGAATAAGAGGGATAATGGTTTTGATATTAGCCAATAGGATTTAGTGATAGCTTGCGAGATCCCAGTGAAGCAAAAATTAAGTTCAGTGCGATAATAAATAGAGACCAGTCATCTAAGAGAAATCTAAAGAAGAAAGATAAAGAGAGAAAACTTAATGATATTGTGATGCAACAAGCTTTCTTCAATGGCAGATAGAGGTGGAGCAAAAACAAAAGGAGTAATTTATAAGGCCCTTATTATTGTTCATTTTTTATGTAACTATTTGGACTAAAAACAATTAAATAAACTTGAGCTAAAGTAACCTCTACTAATATTTGAGGTCGTTTTAAGTAAGGCATCTTGCATACGTTCACAACCAGAACAAAAAGAAAATGAAGATAACCCGAATAACACTAACAGAGAGGTTGATTTCGATTGACCCTTGGTAGCAAATTTCATGTGTAACTTCACATAAAAAAAATCCACATGTTTTGATGAATCATTTTAGTTTAGTCCATTATAATCCAAAACAAAAAAAATATAAATCTTTTGACCCATCGATATAAGGGACATTAATCAAAACAAATTGGATAATCAAAAGACCGTGGCATCTAAAATATTAGCTTCTCTAACAAGCTCTTCTAACAGAAAATTTCTAATAGACTTCTTTCTAACAAACTTCTCTTGGCCAATTACTAAACAAACTGATCAGTTCAATCTCAATTTTATCCGGTTCAAATGACATTAGAATGAAGTCATACACATTCCAATAGGGGAAACTAAACTAAAATTTGGAAAGTGATTGTGTAGTTTGGATTATGATAAATTTTGTGTTAGTCTTTTTAAATGGTTGTCCTTGGAATTTCTTCTTTTATATTTCAACATTTGTGATTCATGAACTACTTCATTTTATGAAGAAGGGGCATAGTATGGAAATTGCATATAGATATGGTTTTAAGTGTAATAATGTCATCAAGGCGTTGAGAAGCATTGAAGAAATCGCATACATCGTTCAAGTCTTTGGTTAGAATGCATGTACGTACCCTATTGACATGTCTGCCTTTGTTTTTGTCTATGACTTTAATGCTACAAATAGTTAAAATTGGGGAAAAGGAGTTAGAGTTCAAGATCTAATACATTGATCTCAGAAATTGAAGTGTGTGTTATTCTTGTTCTGTTTCCCATTTAAAGAAATTTTCATGTAAAGTTGAACATCAAATTTAATTGTTTGGGCGCTTGGCTTGTGTTGTGAAACTTCTTGGCTACCCTAGTGGAGGGCATGTGTACCATGTTCTTCGTCATAGCTTGCAAATATTTCCTTGTTGCTTGTCATCTAAAATATTTCCCATCTTGGATTTCAGCTGGTGGAAAATGTTGTGCACTGAATTAAAACATCATCAAGTTGTTATCAAGGCTTTGGCATCGTTTGGTTGATTCATTTACTGTCATCATGGGGAGCCTGTGATTGTTGATAAATATATGTAATTTATCTTCAATTGTTAGAAAATTGTCAAGATGATAAAGAGCTCTATGAATTGTGAGAATCTAGTACTTCTTTTAATTCATATATCTGTACCATCTTTGGATCAATCAAAGAAATTTGGTTTGTCTCTGCTGATTTCTTACTAAGTTGATACTTATAGTGGTGTTTAGGGCTTAAGAGGGAAAATTTGTGGGTTTGCCTAACTTTGAATCTAGATCAAAGGAAGGGGACACAATTTGCTTCTTGCTGATCAAGGAGGACTGACATTAGTTCTGCATCTTTTGAATTTTTAGTCAATTCAGGATTCAGATATGCATCGTCAGCTTCGACTACTACCCATCATTTACCGGGGATTTCTTCAACAAGATTTTAAATGTAAATTAGGAGAAGTACCCCAGTATCTATTTCTGAGTTCTTGTCGTGTATTTGTTACATGTTTTCCCTCAAACCTTTCCATGTTTCGTGCTTTCCACCTTGAACAAGTTTCAATTTCAGACACTCAAGAAACAGAGTTTCATGAATTGCAAAGTGATTCTGAAGAACAATCTATCCATATTGATAAGATGGCGTTAAGGATCCAAAGTATGCTTAAAGATTTCTCAGATAACACAAATAATGAGCTTGTTCAAGCTCTTGATAAGTGTGAACTAACTCTAAGTGAGAGTTTGGTGCTTGAGGTCGTTAGACGGCATCATTCAGATTGGAAATCAGCATTTCAGTTCTTCAGGTGGGTGTGCAATAATCCAACTGGGTATTTTCCAGGGTCAAAGGCTTACAATGAAATGCTTGGGATATTAGGTAAGGCAAAGAGATTCAAGGAACTTGAACAGCTGTTTGATGAAATGTCTAAAAGAGGTCTTCTTAATGAGAGGTCATATGGGATTGTTGTTCATAGGTATGCTGCCGCCCATAAAGTTGATGATGCTATTAACTTTTTCTATAAGCGGAGGCAGTATGGACTTGAGCTTGATTTGATAGCTTTCCAAACGCTTCTATTGTCTTTGTGCCGGTACAAACATGTTGAGGCTGCTGAATTTGAGTTCCGTTCAAAGAAATCTGAGTTCCAGTATGATACCAAGACTTGGAATATCATCCTTAACGGGTGGTGTGTGCGAGGTAATTTACGTGAAACAAAGAGGTTTTGGAATGATATAATTCGTTCCAAGTGTAAACCCAACAGAGTTACCTATGGGATTTTTATAAACGCGCTATGCAAGTCCGGGAAAATTAGTACTGCAGTGAAGTTGTTTCAAGCTATGTGGGAGCAGGGCTGCACCCCGGATGTGGTTATTTGTAATAGTGTCATTGACGGGCTGTGTTTCAAGAAAAGGATCGGGGAAGCCCTTGAAATACTGCAAGAGATGAATGAGAAAGATTGTCAGCCTGATGTTGTGACTTACAACTGTCTAATTAAACATTTGTGTAAGATTCATAGGATGAAGATAGTGTTTCAACTCTTGGAAGAAATGGAGAGGAAGGGGGGGCAATGCTCGCCGAATTCTAGAACATATAGTCACTTATTGTCATCTGCAAAGACTCTTGAGGAGGTTCAAAGTCTTCTAGAAAGAATGAAACTAAATGGGTGCAAGATGACAGGAGATTTGTATAATCTTTTATTGAAGTTGTATATGAATTGGAATAGTGAGCAACTGGTTCAGTCAACTTGGGCTAAAATGTTGAGAGATGGTTTGGGACCTGATCAGCGATGTTATACGATCATGATCCATGGTCGGTATGACCAAGGAAGACTTCAAGATGCTTTGGATTATTTCAGCGAAATGACGTCTAAGGGAATGGTGCCAGAGCCTAAGACAAATTTGTTGGTTGATGCCATGAAAATTAAAATGAAGGAGAAAAATGCTGAAAAAACCAGTGATTTGAAAGAGTGTAGACATGACCGTAGGAGGGAGAACCGAAGAAGGCAAAGATAGTCGCTCGGTGATCAACCTTTTTCAATATTGAACATTTCCTAGGCTGCCTTTGATCATATTCTGATATTTCAGGTATTCTTCTGTAAATCTTCAATTTATTTTAGTACTACAGGTTTTGATATTGGTTACACTGATGTCTAATGTCATATATGATCCACTCCCAATAGTAATAATAGATAATTGTATATAAATTGCACCATGAACATTGCTAATGTTACAAACAACAACGCCAAAACCTCGATCCCAAAATATTGTGTCGGCTTCATAAACCAAGATACCAAATGTAATGGTCGTCCACATGAATTATCTTTCTCCATTCATTTCAGTTCTCAGCCATATCCACCTCTAAATGTAGTGCTAATCTTGTAAAAGACCGTCTCAGTGAAACGATCTTAAAGCAAGAAGTCTATATGCTAACCTTTATTGTTGGGCTATATAACTCATGGATTAGGCTTTTCTCATGATAAGACCGTCTCATACAAGAATCTGTACTAAATCTAAATTTTACAACCACTCCTATAACATTGCTAATGTTACAGAAACTATAATTATAGTCAAAGCAGCAACCTAAGAATTAGATAGTGGGGGTGTCGTTAAAGTAGGGGTAAAGACAATGGGGGCATAATCTTTTGGTGTTTTGTTGGATTTATGTATGGTGAGGGTCTCATATCATGTTCCACTCCTACGCAGCTGATGGACAGGATGGGTCATGGGCCAAATAAGGATATTCTAGGCCTGCTTGCCTACCAAAGAGGCAAAGACCACATTTTTCAGGCCAGGCCATGTGAGTATTGACATTTTTTCAGCACAGGCCATTTATTAGTTGGACACTCACTAGCTTTATTTCGTTCTTGTAGCGTATTTTGAATCGAGATTAAGATAAATATTGAGAATTGAAGACGAATGTAGGACACGTGGACGTGGAGGGATTACAGAAGATTTCCAATGTAACGACCTTCATCAAGGTTCGACCCTGAGCATTTTTCATTTAAGCTTTCACAATTTTTTTGTCTGGTAAGCTGTAACAAATTTTAGCATTGTTGTTGGTTATGTAAACATTCCTCTTCCCAAGCATGTTAAAAATTCGTCCGAGAGTCGTGCTGCTGACTCGAACGCTCTTAACGAAAGAATGGTTAACTAGCCCATGAATCCGAATAAAAGGTTTTTATAACTTAGTTTTCTAATGTTGCGTCTTTCAAAAATTCTTACTTAAAAAATAAAAGCGCAACAATTACCCAAAAAAATTAATAGTAATAAATTAAAGATATGATAGAAAATTTTAGTATTTCCGTCGTCCCTCAATCGTTGCATATGACACCATCTATAACACCCAATTGAAACCTATAGCTTCTTCCTACAATATCCCATTAAAATATCTACTCATCTATTTTTCTTAGTCCTTGTGTCATCCCACTGAAGAGCAATATGAGGGACAGAGGAGTATTTAATTGCTCAAATGACTTTAAAAGGACGATTACTCACCAAACATTATATATAACTCTACAACCCAAGATTCTACCGATGTGCAATCTTCCTCCCGTATGAAGTATTTTCATCACTTCTCACATTTGAGCCACATCATATTTAAGAACCACCTTGGGCTCTGATACCATGTTAAATTCGGACTTGTACACTAGACTCATACAAGAGGAGAACTGACTGCATACAAATTGATGAAGCCCAACAAACTTATATTTAGTCAACATCCTTCTAATCGTCCGATGTAAGATCACATGTGGATTATTTTTTCCAACAGATCTGTTATAAGAAGAAATATCGCAGTTAATAGCAATTTCAAATGAATAGATGATTAGTTGTTTAAAATAAGAAATGAAAGTGGTCTATTTGTAGGCACACAAGAATTAGCTGCCAATGCCATTGTGTATGGACAGAAATATTGATGAGTGACTAAAAGAAAAAAGGAGATTCTTTATGTGAAGCTGATTAAGTTTCATGTCATGTAATGTCCATATCATGCCCTAATATACTCTGATTATTGATGAGTGATGACTATAATACACAAATTAAAATAAGATATTCTTTTTCGATCATCACTAATGTGAAATGTCCTATGATTTCTCTATCCCTTAATCTTATCAATGGACCCAACAAAATTAAATCTGATTGGCATAGCATCGCTGGAGCTAAATTAATGTTACAATTATTGGTTAGAAATCAACTATCAAAAATTAAAAAAAAAAATGTAACATGTGATTTTTTTTTTTTTTTTGAAATAATCTTGTCATTTCATTTCTATATTTAATATATTTAATTAAAGTTGTTACACAGGATTTTACAAATTACATCTTTTGTATTATTGATGCGAACCTTTAGTATTATAATGATAATTATTGATATGATTTATTGTGTTCCTTATTCGTTCACCTTAAAATTAAGTTAAATCAGACTGAATCGGGAGAAAATTGAGTTAGATCGGGACTTGATCAGATAGAATTGGTCCAAACTTCGGTCTTAATATATTCAAATATCTGGTCTTTTGGTCCAACGGGTTTCGTTCACCGGTGAACAGCCGTACTTAGGAACTTATTATTGTGAACAGCCTTATAATATTCCATAATGCTAAGACATAGTTCTAAATAGTTATTGGAGTACTTGATGGGGATTTATGCTAATGTCTTATTATGAATTAAATCTTAGATGGTTATGTTATGATTAAGGAGTTACTTTGATCTGACATTTATCACAAATTCTTGTGAGAGACGGTCTCTATGAGCGACCATCTCTAATTGCGTTGACTCATTAAGGAAAATGTAGAGTATGTAGGCAATAAACTTTAATGTATTAGGCCTGAGAGATGTCTCTTAAAAAGACAGTCAGTCAGGACTTTAGAAGATAAAAGAGGTAAAATTCGAATACGAGAAGTTGCTAAAATAGGTTTGCAGTTAGAAGATAAATCCGGACTTTAGGTGTTTTTTCATAACAGATTTATTTTTCCCTTAACTTTTGTTTCGATGTTCTTGCATGTAAGTAATTAGGTTCTATATATTATAAATTAGCCTAATCAGTAATCACATAGTTTCATGAATTCTGGTTTTCTAATTGTCTTTGTCTTTCTAAATTGCTTTGAAATTCTCATTTTCAAAATCTATCTTAATTTCCCAATTGGTGATCATATCTTTATCTTCCTCGAGCCGGGAGACTCCTTTTGTTCGCGCTCTTCTGTATGGATATGAGTTGCCGCCGTCTTTCCCTCCTCAAATCCTTTCCATAGTTTTCTATGCGCTGGATACACTGGGTATGATGATGATGATGATGGTGATCATACTTCAATGCAAACCTCCATGGGAGTTTATTCATTGACAATAATGACATTTAGGCTAGACTGTGATCATAGCGATTTTTTATTGCTTTACATTGTTCATTTTTGATAGTTATTGATTCCATTTTTGGGTCTTATCGTTCAACACCATTTTGATCCAATTGATCCTTGATTGTGGGTCTCAAATTCATCTTGTTATATGCATCTAATTAACTAAAGCAATAAAAGAGTGTAAGATTTGGCAAAATTCATCCAATAGTGCAACCTTCTTGATGGTTTACTTTATTGATTGAAGAATGACTTAAGAACTCATAAAGAAGATTTACAATACGAAGGGAGAATACTAAGATTTATGCGTTTAAGCTAGAGTTTATATGCTGCTAATGAAACGTTATTTGGGCTTTTGATAACGAGAATCAGCTAGTCTCCTGAGAGACCGTGTCTCTGAGAGACGGCTCTTGGGCCCAGTCCATTAAAGCTTATTTGCTACTCTTACTTTAGATTTTATTTATGGGCCAATCCAATAAGAGATGGTCTCTCAAAGAGACCGTCTCTCACAAGAATTTGCGTTTATTATCTTAAAGAGTAAATTTGAAAACAAAATAAAAAATTAAAATAATATGAAATATTTTGATGGATGATTTGTGATAACTTTTATATTTTGTGCTTTGTTAGGCAATGATTATATAATTCAAGATTTAAAATATGGGAGTATCATTGTTTACTATACAAAATAGAATAGAATCATATCCTTATTAACAAACGCTTTGGAGACTTTAGTTAGCAAGATCATTGTTATTAGGGTTTTGCTAACGGATACTTCAGAGGCGTTCATTAACAAGGATAAAATCAATTTTATATAATAAGCAAGAATATTTTTTTTTGAAAATTCGGGATATATTTATATAAAAACAAGGAGAAAACAACACCAACACTGACTTGGAAACCCCAAAACCACCGGTATAAAAAAAAACCTTATGAAGGAAAAAAGCCATTAGAAAAGGGGCTTAAGAAACAGGCCACACAGAAACAGCGTGGACTATGCATCTTTTATATTATAAGCAAGAATATATTTCAAAACCTTTTTTTTTTTTACCTAATATAGCATAAAATTTAAAAATTATCTCCAATCATATGTCCAACCATGTAATGTTATTTGTATCTTTTATATTATACTCTAATTTTCCTGTTTTCAAATATATTGTTAAGTAACGCACCGGGGCATTCGCTAACATTTGCCTTATTATTAGCATTAATTAAAGGTGTTTACATATAAAGATAGTCTCTTGTTTGTTGATAGGTAGACATCTAATACATAACCAAATTTTGTGTGTTATCTTTGGTTTTTGCCATTTGGATACAAACATGAAGAATTTGTGGACATTTATGTATGGGAGACGTCTAACCAAACAAATTCCAGCCCAGTTTATAACGTATCGTATTTTCTTTGTCCTTTTGAATTTGCACCATAAGATTTTACGATGCAAACTCGAAGGAATTGTGAGAGACGGTCTTTTCAATAGACGCATAAGATTTATGGTTAAATAGCCCAATTATTACAAAGTAATAAGAAAAAAAAATAAAAATGAGACTTATTGTTTTGAGGTCGTCTTTTCGAAAGACGGCCTCTTACAAAAATAGATGGTAATTACAAATTTGTTATCAATTGAAGGTTTCTTGTATCCAACCACCAGAATTATTATTTAGAACGCATGTTTTCTTTTTCCAATTTTTTGATACCTACCAACTTTATTAGACGAAAATGAAACTTTTTCGTTTAACTTATTGTATATCTTAAAAAAAATCCATTTTTCAAATATTTTTTGAAAAATATAGGAATTAAAAATTCCAATTTTTGGTTTTTCAATTCCAAAAATTTCAACTTTAAAATATTATTTTAAATTTTAACATTTTGAGTTATTTTATTTTTAAAATGTTACTTACCAGAAAGAATTTTTTAAAAAACAGACCAATAAATTGATCTCATATACTCCCTCTGTTTTCATATGTTCTTCTCACTTTCCCCATTTGGAAATTTTTAAAAGTTCTTCCCATTTAGAATCTTTCTATTTTAGTAACCAATAGAATTCAAGGAAATTATTACACTTACACTCTAATCTATAAAAATTAATTTACATGTTAATTCCCAATGCATTTACTTTACATACACCCAATGAAATTTAATGATATTATTACACTTACACTTTAATCAATAGAACTTTTATTTTTTATATTATTTTACTCAACTCTCATAGTATCTATTTTGTAATTATAATTTATATTGGTTTCTTCCCAGATTCCAAATGGGAAGAACAAATGAAAACGGAGGGAGTATTTATTTTTATCTCTGAAAAATAGAGAGTATAAACTAAAAGTGGTGTTTTAATGATTGTAAAGCTTTTATTGAAGAAGAATAAAGATTTTTTGGGGGAAAAAAATAAAGATTTAAGGTCTTTTGATGACGGAAATAAACAAAATTAAAGATTAATTATTTAAGTTGTATATAGTTTCAATGAACACATGTAATATGTGAGATTATTTGATGATAAATGGGCGTTTTTCGTAATATTTTCTTAATTTACAATACATGCAAATGATTGTAATGTTTTTCCTCATAGAAACTTAATATTATAGCAACTAAAACAAAATGATAATAATACATAGATGTAGTTTTGTGTTGTGATAAAATCATAAAATGGTTGATGTGATGTGGTATTCATAAAGTTGTTTTAAGAGGTGACACTCAACTAATGTTTACCCTTTTTTTTTTTAGCTAACATAACATATGTTTGGAAGTTAAAATTTTGTAGCATTTTTGTTTATACTATGGGCTTCCGCAAGTAGCAATTTCACCTACCTTGTAGTGGTGGTTTTGCCGAAGGTCATCATCATCCTATTCAGTGTATCCCGTTCATAAAAAATTATATATGGGCAGAGTCTGAGAAGAAAAGAACGGCGGCAACTCATATCCAAAATATAAATAACTAATTTCAATAGCAATTTGCAATAAAACATAAACCACTATAAGACATAGAGGTTTATAATACAAAGTTGATATTTTGAAAAAAAAAAATAAATAAAATTTTGAGTATTATTTTCCTTGGGCGTAAACTTATGTAAATTAATTATCTTTAAAATAAGTCGTACAAAGTCATCATCATCATCATACCCAGTGTTCCCGCACATAGATACTCTATGGCCAGGGTCTGGGGAAGGAAGGTCGACGGCGTCTCATACCCATAAGGAGAGGGCGGAAGTCGTACAAAGTATTCTTTCAAATTACTTTGACTATACTTAGTATGTTATTCTCAGAAGTGGAGGAGATCATTAGGCCTAACATCTATATATCTATACTATATACTAAAGCCGTTATTCAGTAAGGCACATGTCGCCTTTATATTAATTGTTTTCCCTCCAAAATACTCATTTAGCTAAATCGGATAAATAGAATAATTAAGTTTGAATGCCCTATCGTTTTGATCAATTAACGTTTCAAATGGCCGGTCAAAATTGGACAATACGTTTAATGCATGTTTCAAATTGGGTAAGTAAAATTTTATAAAAATAGCAATAAAAAATTGGACAAAATTGTGGTAAGTAAAATTCTTTAATTTGACACTAAATTATGTTTAAGAAGTTATTTAAATTTTTTAAAATTATCCGTGCTTGGCATGGGATTCAAGCTAATTTAGTATAATTTCATTATTGGTTTGAAAACTTCTACTCCTATACTCTTTATGTTTTCGTGAGACACACTCTATTTATGGGCTGATATCTCAAGTCTCAACTAATGTAATTATTAATATACGAGTTTTTAGTTTTAAGGTTGTCTCACAAAAGTTTGATCTCTCATAAAAATAACTCAAAATAGAATAACATATTAACATATGTGATAGATTCATCTTAATGTTTTTATATAAATTTATTGCTCGTTGTTTAAATTTTATTGAATTAATTGACTTTAAAATAAGTCATACAAAGCATAATTTCAAATTACTTTGACTATACTTATCTTATTATCATAAGTGGAGAGAATCAATTGGCTAACATTTAGTTTAATATCATTATTGATTTGGAAACTTCTACTCCTATTTTCCGATTCTTATGTTCTACTCATTTTGCATTATTTTTATTTATTGGAGAATGATTCATCATTTTATTTTAATCTCATCTATACAGTTTAACTCTTTTTAATTTCATCCACTCAATTTTTATTTCCTCTTTATTTAAAAGTTTATAATTTCTCTTTACCTTAAATCTATTAGGACCGAAAATATATTTTTTTTATTATATTGACCGATAGAAAAATTAAGTGGAAAAGGAAATCTAGGTTCATTAAGTCAATGAAGTGGGCTCATAGACATGTTACGAATACTTGATGCGATCATTATCTTATCCGCAAATGATTTTATCATATAGTTTTCTGTCCCATTTAATTTTTTTTATTTTTCATATTAATTTGTTTTAATGTATATATTTCATTTTTATTTTTTATATGAATTACAATATTTAATTTTTACATTCTTTCTGCTTTTATTTTTAAATATTTCACTATTTTAATTCTTTAAAATCAGTTCGTTAGTCTTTATATGAAAAACTGAAAAGTAAATGCGACAAAATGACTATTATACATAGTATAAGAATCCAGCCAAACTTGTGATAAACTTAGTGGGAAGGTTTTAGTGATTTACAAGCATTACAATGCTTACAAAAACATCAGCATCAAAGAAGGATAATTGAATTAGTTAGATATCCACTAAACTATAGGGTTTAAAAGTAAAGGGCCCAACCAAAGAACCCTCCTAACTAAGTACTTAGTTTTATAATTCAAGAGTAAGCTTTATATTAGACCGTTTCACCATGTGATAAACCTATATATGCAGTCTATTTTTCTAATTGATCACTTTAAAATTGTAAACGATTACATTCTCGATCATTTCAAAATTGTAAATAATTACTTTAAAATTAAAAATAATCATATTATAATTATAAATATACATTAAGTCAGCCTGATCCTGTCATTTGAGAATTTGTTGTTATAATTTCAATGGTCTCTATCTTTATGAGTTGTTGCAATTTCACAGTCCTATTATTAATTAAGAGTGTGATGATCAGAGTGATATTGTGTTTTGTTCACATGCAGGGTTCTAAGTTCTTATACATTTGATATGCGCAGTTATGATTTAACGTCATTTAGTGGTATGGATGCAGTGTGCTGAGGCAACTACACATGCTATCATTCATGACCCTTTATTCTTTTTTTACCTTGGAGTAACAAAAAAATAAAATTAATCTTTTTGTAGGTGATTAAAATTAAATTCGATCTTGTTAAAAGGTGAAATAAAGAGCATCCAATTATTAATTTAACTTATAATTTTTGATGTTTTCCTATAGTTTTTATGGGTCAATCGTAGATCAGAAAATATAATAATTCAAATAACTAAGGGAAAAATTGATATTGTTTAATCTAGAGTACCAGATTTGAAATTTGTTTTTAAATTGTCAAATAAAAGGGTGATTCAAGCATTTTAGATCGGTTCTAGTACACTAAATTGGAAATGAAAGTAGGGTTACTGTTGACTTGGTTAGGAAGTTGAGTTTGTTGGATAACTTAATGATTTGATTCGAGTCGGTTCAGTTACAAGTTAAATTAAGTGCGGTGCTATTTTGACGGTCCAATACCACACTAAGCCAAATTTGATTTCGAATCAGATCAGATTCGGTTTGGTTTATAATTCATGCGATTTGGGACCAACTTATTAATATACTATATTTCAAATCAATTTAGACTACGTAACAAGTAATCTCTTGTTTCATGTTAACATTAAATTGTGTTACATTGGACTTGAGTTGGCTTAGATCGATTATATAATGTTTGGCTCAAATTCAAATAGGAAAATCTTGGCTTCTTGTTATATAAGGCCATATTTTTAGTTTAGATAAGTAATGAAGTAATTATCCTAAGTGATCCTTGCAAATGACGTCAAACTATTTCAAATGAAACATAACTTAAATTTGTACATGTAATAAAGTCGTGTGTAAGTTAGTTGATCTTAATTATATATAGGAGATAAATAATCTTGAACTCTTCGATATCAAGTGTCCAAGTGATGATGTGTCTGAGTAAGAATGTTTTCCGTATTATGCTTAGTAAGAAAAAAAAACTTTCCTACGGAGATGTTTTGCAAGATCTCACACTCAAATTAGGTTAAGACTCATCGAGAGAAAGAATATCAGGTTTCACTAATGTGGTTAAACTATGCTAGTTAAGAGACGGAAAATTAATTTGATGAGAGAAATAGTGATGATGATAATGTGGTTGGTATTTATAACAAATATCGACGACGAAATTTGAAATGACAAGGTGGCAATTCTTAATTAGCTAAAGAATTATGGGCTTTAAGCTGCCTGATTAGATATTATTAGGGGTGAAAGTTCGGTCTACGGTTTGGACTTTCATCCAAACCAAATCAAACCGAAATTTATTCGGTCTTCATATTTTCAAACCAACACCAAACCAAATTAATTTATAGACCGAACCGCACCGAACCGTATTTTTCATTCATAGACTCCAAACCGCAGACCGAATTAATGTAGGCCGAATTTTTTTGCTTAGACCGAATAGCAATTTGACTACACTACTAGTAGTTGAATCAAGAACACATGAGAGAGATTTAGTAATCCTCAAGAAACTGAAACAGTCAAGCTATATCTTCAAATTTTCATTACTTTGATGTAAGTCATAATAATATATCTTCAATTGGTTCTACTAACCCACTTTCACTCCCAGTTTCCTATTTTCCTTCTCAATGAGAAATAATAGCTTGAAAACAGCAGAAATACAAATAAATACGAAAATCAAACAAAAGAAATCAGTGACAAATACGAAAACACATAGATTAAAGACAAATAAAGATGAAAGATTTAACAAATAAAAACGAAAAAAAAAACATTGATAATAACAAAAACATCAAAGATTAATACAAATGGAATTGAAAGATTAAACACATAAAATAAAAAAAAAACATGACAAAAACTGAAAGAGTATAGATTAAACACAAAGAAACTAATATGTATAGAAATGGGTAAGAGGATGGTTGGAGAGGACAGGTTGAGAGAATGAAAAGGGAATAAGGGATAGGGTTTTCACTTTTCAGGAAGATAGAGGAGATAAGGGGACTAGGGACGGCGGGCTTGGGGAATAAAAATTAGGGAATTTAGGGTAAGAAATTAAGTTTTGGGCCTGGGCTTGTGGTAGTGGGCTGAACTAGATTGATAAATATTTCGGTGTTCGGTCTATTAATTCGGTTTTCGGTTTTTAAAAATTACAAACCTAATCCAAACCTAATTAATTCGGCTTTAAAATTTTCAAACCTAATCCAAACCAAAATTTAAAAATCACCAAACCATATTTGTTATTCGGTTTGGTCTGGTTCGATTTGCGGTTTTAATCCGAATAAGTTTCACCCCTAGATATTATGATTGATTTAACTCTTTTATATTATAGACACATTTTAGATTTTTAATAGACCTTTTAGGTTAATTGTTTGTCCATTTAGGTTTTATTATGGGCTAATCATGCCCATAATAAGTACGTGGAAGCAAGATTGAAAATTTATATAGATGAATGAAATATGAATAAAATGAATAAAGAGGTAGTAAATTTTTTTGAATTTCATAATTATAAAAATATAACAAATTTATTAAAATCAATTAAATTGGAATTGTATAATTTTTCATGTGAAGGGGAAGGCTAAAAGCCTAAAACCGTGTGGCAATGTGGGAGTTGTCAAAGGAATATAATAATCAAGTAAAGTGGCGATGATTTTGACTTTTGAGGTTGAATTTGACAACCACATTACTTTAATGGGAAGCAATTTTATTTGTAAATAATGGGCTACTAATAATCTCTCGTAGTTCTTTTTTTCTAAATAATTTTACACTCCAAATCATTTTAGATGTCTCATTTGGGTTTTCACAGTTATTAAGGATGATGTAGGGTACATTAAAAAAGTGATAGTTGGGTATTTTAATTGATTTATTAATTGTAAAAGTGGTAGTTAGGTATTGAGAGTAGTAAAATTGGGGGTATTTAGGTAAAAAAAAGATAGACAAAAAAGAAAATGGGGCAATTGATATGATTTTGCCAAATAAGGAAACGAGACAACTAAAATGATTCGAAGGGAGTATTAGTTATTTTGGTTCGTCTTATTTATTTTTATTTTCGGACAGCAATTCATCAATTTCAATCTCATTGATGAAGTATATATTTTAACTTTTTTTAATTTCATCCAAACAATTTATTTATTCAATTTATTTGATTACCAATGTACACTTTTTTCTTAAAAAACTCAACTTTTCTTTGCTTTATTTCTAACCGGATATAGTAAATATATTACTCCCTCCTATTCAGCCCAAATGTTCCATATTTTTTGGGCATTATTCACTTACCACTCTTAATTTGTATTGTACTCTTAATATATAAGTTAAAACGTAGTCATGTGAGATCTTGTTTGATTCGTCGTAATTTAAGGATTATTAATATCAAATTTTTATGATTTTTAATTAAGAATAATTTAGATATTAAGGGTTAAAATGTTACCTCGGCAAGCGTAAAAAACTAAATGGAACATTTAGATTGAATAGAAGGTAGTATATTATACACTCCTACAGTCCCACTATGTTATACTTCCTCCAAACTTATTTATATATTGCACCGTTCAAATATTTTCATAATACTCCCTCTATTCTTTTAAGTTTGTCCACATTACTATAACGGACAGTTTCATAAGTTTGTCCTATTTAGAATATTTTCCTATTTTGGAAAGTTTTTATCTTCCCTACACTCTCTTTATCTCTCATTTAACTCTCATTTCTCTCTCATAATACCAATACAATTATTAATTCACCCCACTATTTTAATAAAATAATATCCACTATCTACCAAGATTCCACCTTTCTTAATAAAATAATACCCATTATCTATAAAGATTCCACTATTCTTAATAAAATAACACTCACTATCTACAAAGATTCCATTTTTCTTAATTTGTGTGAAATCTTCAAATAAGACAATCAAAAAAGAACGAAGAAAGTAATAACTTTTTATAATTTTTAGAGATATAAAGTTCAATATATAAATAATCAAAATATTTCCACTTTTCTTTTTAATTTTCTTATAATCAAATTTACATTAGATTATTTCATGCACTGCTACTCTGCAAATGGCCTTAAAGTAACTAAATAAAGTAGCCTAATCATGTGGTATTTTTTTTTTAAAAAAAAAAAGTATGCTAATCATGCTGAAATGCTTTTTACAGATTCGACCTATGATTGTTCCAGCTCACATTAAACCAATAAGGTCTCTTGCTCTTTCCCGTATCAACCTACTAGAGTACTAATTAATTATAGTATTCGTTTTATCTTATTTCTTTAGCATAACTTCTTATTTTTGTTATTTTATTTATTTTGTTTTATTTTATTTTTTATATTAGAAAAATTACTGAAAATATTTCAAATTTTTTTCTATAATAACACTAATAGTTGATTAATTACAAATAATATCAATTTATGAAGGTGTTTAATTTTCCTCCGTAGAATATCCTTAACATGTTAAAAATCAAATTATAAGAGATTATATAATTGATCTACAAGTTAAAATTCAAATATTAGTTTATGTATAACTTCAAGAAGTCAAAAAAAAAAAATATCAATATCTACTATTGACTTCAAACAAGCAAGCATAAAATTAAAATATTAAACTAAGTAGTGTTGTGTCCAATGTCCATACATGTTCAAAATACTTTATTAACACATCTCAAAAAAAATTAAAAATATTAACAGTACAAAAAGTCAATACCTTTATAATTAAATTATGAGTAATTAATGGGTTCTCATAATTCCAACACTACAAAATCCTACTTTGGCTATGTTCTTTGAAACTACAACATCCTTATTGGTGCAAAGACTAGTTGGTGTTATACTCGTGAGTTGAATCTTTATGATAACTTGCTTAGGCCGAATTTGTGTTCTAATTAAATACACTACACTTGTAGCGATTAAAATCATACAATTTAATAAAAGGACCGGAAAATTCCACGTGTCAGCCTCATATAGTTCCATTAGATAGAATAATTTAATTGGTTGATGAAATAAAATTAATTAACCTGTCATTTTTAGACATTCCAATTAACTAGATTGAGTAATTTACCATTTTTAAAAACTGAATAAATTAAATTATTTTGGTTAAGATTGAGCTATATTTGATAAATTATTGATTTGAGTTTTTTCATACATTTTTTTTAAATGCATTTTTACACTTCTTAAATTTACTATCTTTACAAATTAAATATTTTCAATATTTTTATAAAACTCATAAGCTAAAAATTTTTGTTGCATCGAATGATATTAATAAGGTTAAAAATATATAATGTGTTATACATTTATTAAATTTTACTTAAACATTAAAAACAAGTGGTTTAGTTAATCTGATTATTACGATTGTACTTTTTAAGGATTTTATTGAGAGCAAATTATATTTATATATATCTAATCATATTTAAAATTTCGTGCAATGCACGAGTTTGTATACTAGTTTTGTATAAATATAAAAATTAAAATTTTGTATACATATAAAAGGCGGCAGCTTGCCCTACAAGGTGCCTTATCTTGTATAGTTTAGTTATAATAATTAACTCAACCAAAAGATTTAAATTGATGCAGGTTGTAATCTCAAACTCCCAAGATATATGTTATATAATTTAACACGCCTTCTTATAAAAGAGCTTCTAGGCTAGAACACTACAACAATTTAACTTTTTGTGACACTGCATTTAATGGCATTAAAAAATGCCACTAATTCATTTTAGTGTAATAATTATTTATTTTTATTTTAAGTTCCACTATAAAGTGATTTAGCGACGCTTTATTTGGTCTTTGATAGCATATATAAGTGTTATTACAGTCTGTAGTGGCATTTGTGAGAAATGTCACTAAATCCTATGTCGCAAAAAGTAATAGTGTGATTTTTGATTATGCTGATAAAGGGTCTAATAAATGTCACTTCTCTACATATACTATTAGAGATTTAAAATAAAGAAATTTAAATTAAATGTCGCTTAATATATCTCACTAAAAGCAAATTATGTTGTAGTGGAAGTGTGGATGCATCAAATGCTTTCTCACATATGCTTGACTTTTAATATTCTACTTTAAATGAAAAGTGATTGAAATTCATACTCATAACCTCTAATCATATTGACTTTTGATACCATATCTAGGGGTCAACAACTCAACACAACATTAAGCTTAAGTTAATATTTGTAGCTCTAATAAATATTAAATTCTCTATCCCGTGTGCACAAGAGAATTATTTGGACTAGAATTGTAGATGCTGCAATACTTTTTCTCTTCCTAAATGGTGCTAAATATTACACTTGAAATGAGACATTAATAAAATATAAACTCATATATTATATCACATTGACTTCTGATATTATATTTCAACAAAAAAAAAGCTTACATGGATAATTAAAATAAAAAAAACATCAAAATTAGGTCAGCATGACTTGTAAATTTGAGGAAAGACACTCATAAATGAAGAGGCATAAAGGATGGAATTTATAATGGAAATGCCACGTCGGTGATATTAAGACAGAAGTGCATATGAGATGTTAGTGGCCACCTCATAAACATATTGTTTGTAAAACTAAAACAACGTTGTAGTCAAAGTGAGAGAGCATGATTTATGATTATTTGTGTGACTTTTGTCTTCTTGTGTTTCATCCACATTCACTTATATTTTGCTCTTTCTTCATCATTTTACGCGCATACATAAAGTGGAATTAGGTAATATTCTTGCCAATTCCTCTTGTCTTCAATCACCATATTGGATTCTTTGCTACCATGTATGTCATCACTATTCAATTCTGGTAGTCGGAGACTGATAATGTGGAAAAATGTCACTATTAGTAGCAAGTTTAAAGAAACAGAGGAAGTATGATGTCAGTGATATTTTAAAAAAGGTTGAAGCTAAGTCATTATATTTACATAGCAAAGTTTCTATCAGCTTACATATAACCAACTCATATATTAATATTCTTAGGTATATAAGTTAAATTTATTGATTATACTTATATCTGCCTCTGACTATAGTATAGTTGAGTAATTTTTGATTTATTGAGCAAGCTAAAAGACATTTAGATTAGGAATGATAAGTGGGTATATATAGATATAAATTTGATAGGTAATAAATAAATAAAAATATATGAGTATAAAAAATCTTATATGTTATGTCAAGGAATTAAGCAACTTAACTAAAAGCTTAACTCGATGGTTGCGGTCCATGTAATATGCCCTAGGTAAAAATTTAATTTGAAAAATGTGTAAAAAATAATTCACAAACAAAAAGAACAAAAGATGTTGATAAATATCCTTCTTGACCACTATATGTATTTGCATATGAATTTAGAGTCGTCTTTGAAAATTTGAAAGCCCCGTGCAAAATTTTAATTTTGCGTCTTTTTTATATAGCAAATATATTTATTTTATTAATAAAATTAACATATTTGTATTTTAAATTAACTATTTCATGTACGGGAGAAAGAAATGGCCCTATACAATCGATCACCTCATACACTCTCAAAGACTCTGGCATATGATACAAACATAATACATGGAATTCAAGAGTTGACTATTAGTTACCACAATTAAGATAGTAGTTGAAGAACCTAACTTGTTAAGAACCTTCTATTCACATAGGTTCTTCTTTTAGAAAGCCAAATTATAACAATATGAGATAATATAACACGTAGCATCGATAACTTTTTATCTATGAATTAGATAATGCTTAAATTTAATTTTGTTCAAAACTCAACTTTAGACGTCTTATAGGGAAACTATAGATTTACAAGGATAGAAACAGATTTTTAAATATGTTAATATTTTAATAAAATTTTAGACGAACGAAAATATTAAATGAAGGTGCGTAATAAAGTATTTACATACGTATATTGTAATTTAAAAAGAGTTAAGTATAAAGAAACACATAATAGGTTGTTAATAAAGAGTTTATTGGAACTTAATTTATTATTGAAAATGTAATTTAACGATTGAGAGGTTACTATAGTCTATAGATATACCATTTCTCTTAAATTTAATTTAAGCTCATAGTTATTATTGAAAACATTATTCATTAACACTTAAGTTTGAGAAAAGAGAAATGACATGAGCAAATAATTAAGTTGGTCAAATGGCTATTTATATTGTAATTCTTGCCATTAAAATGAAACCAAATTTTTATTTTTGTAAAGGAATTATTATGTTATATAAAAATTAATTGCTTCACGCATTCCAATGGGATGATTTATTGACTGATTTATATTCCTGCCATCAAAATTAAACCAAATTTTTATTTTTGTAAAGGAATTATTATTGAATGATTTAAAATTTTTGCCATTACAGTGAAACCAAATTGGATGATTCATTGACTGATTTAAAAATTTTGTCATTAAAGTGTAAGCAAATTTTTAAATTGTGAAAAATTAATTTTAATAATCATCCATTAAGATGAATGCATTAGGACCTCACTTAAGAAAAATTAGTAAATAATAACTAAAAAGTAAATGAAACAAGTAAAGAGATTAAACATGAATAAAGTTGTCCTAAATACTCCCTCCGTCCTGATGAGTTAGTAGCAAAGAGAAAATGGATGAATATTAAGAAAATGGTTACAAATGAAGAGAGAGAATGAATTATGTGGGTGAAATTAAAAGAGAGTTAAAAACTTAAAATGTATGGATGAAATTAAAAAAACTGGTGGGCCATAGTCCAAAAATAAAAATGCTGCAATTTAAGTGGAACGGACGAAAATGAAAAATGCTGCAAATTATAAGGGACAGAGGAAGTAATGAATAAAGTAATAGTTTGCGGCTATCAATACTATCACTAAAATTAATGTTACTGAAATTTGAGAACCCGTGATGTATCGAATTTCAACAGATCACCGACGGCAACCACAAAATTACAAACAACAAAATTACAAACTTAACGACTGTGTGGGGGAGTATAGCCCTGTTAAATGTTTTGCCAAATAAAGTTATGTATTTTTATTTAGTAAAAAAGACAATATTATTATTCAATTCTTATTGCATTACTTAAAAGAATGATTGTAAGGATGTACTACTATTTAATCAAATAAAATAAAATATTATAAGCATTGATATAACATAAATTGTTGTGAGAAACGGTTTCTTCGAGAGATGTATCAGATATATGGGTTAGATAATCCAATTAATGCAAATTAAAGAGAAAATAAGAATGTGTGCTTCTTGTTTTGAAATCATCTCTGAGAGATTGAGACGATCTCTCACAAGATTAGTTGTTAATATAATGATGACAAGGACAAGATGGACCTGTATCTAGGGCCCACGAAAAAATTAGACAAAATTGCTTTCACATGTGTCAAACTTGAGAGCTAGCTCATGAGATTAAACTAAAAAATTATACACTTAACTACTAGCCAAAGTACTATTAATAATAATCTACTAATTAATTATTGAAAGCATTGTTATAAAAAAAATGCATTAATACATAAAACTCAATTATTAAACTCAAAAAAGTGCATTACATAAAACTCAATTAAACTCAATTATATACTTTTAATTTTTTGTTGCTTTTACTTTTTTATGACTAATCCTCTAAACTTATTTTTTACTTTTTCAATTTTTTTTCTTTTATTTTGCAATGCATTACTTTAGTATTTTTCATTATCAATTTTATGTATATTGAATTTGAGCAAATCAAATTTGTGGCTGTTAAATTTGTTTTCATCATTTTTATATGATAAATAGAGTTTTTTTTTATGTAATTTCTTAGAATTGTAAATGCTCAATAAAAATATTTGATTGATTGGTAGTGAATTTTTAAAAGATCACACTTAAGATATTAAATTCGTTTCCTTCATTCTTTATTGATCTCCTTTAAAATGTTTTTGTTAAAGATTTTCAAATTCTAGGTCCACTTTCAATGTTGCAAGCATTAGAGGTGACAACGTTTTAGAATTATTGTCTTGTCCTTGTTAATACTATAAATGTTCATTTATTAAATTTACTTTTACTTTTCAATAATTAGTGTTGGTATATTTCATTAATTTTTACATTACTATTAGTGATTATTTTTCATTCAAAAATGTTATTAATTTGAACTTATAATACTACCTCCTATTCAATCTAAATGATCGATCCATTTAGTTTTTTGGCACTATTCACTCATCACTCTTAATTTGCATTTTACTCTTAATCTATAAGTTAAAACATAATCATGTGGGATCTTATTTGATTCATCTCAACACAAGGATTATTAATATCAAATTTTTTTAATTTTTAATTAAAAATAATTTGAAATATTGAGGGTCAAAATATTGTCTCGGCAAGTGTGAAAATACTAAATGAGACATTTAGGCTGAATAGGAGGGAGTATGTATTAGTGTATAATATTCTTTTTCGAAATTAAATACTACCCCCAATTCACCACAAGTGTCCCATTTACTTTTTGGATACTATTCATCTCTTATTCTTAATTTGTATTTTATTATTAATCTATAAGTTAAAACATAGTTAAGTGAGATCTTGTTTGATTCGTCTCAATGTAAGGATTATTCATATCAACTTTTCATAATTTTTGATTATACACAATTACAGATATTAACGATCGAATAAGTGCATTGGATAGAGGGCAAAAAGCAAATGGGACACTTGTGCTGAATAGGAGGGAGTATATTGTATTTATTTATCTATATTTTATACATAATTAGGGGCGTAGGGCCCATAATATATTTTTCACCCCGAGCCTCTAAAATCTCAGGATCGACTATGATAGTTGATACCGTATATAATGACAATTAGATAAGAAATTTAACTTTTGTGGATCAACTTGATGATCAATTTTTGCAACAAAGAACGAACAATGTAATCGGGAGAAATTTGTGTGGATGATAACATCATCGAAAACTTATAAACGTTATACTTAGTGTTAAAATGTTAATTCTATACTTAGGTATATGAATTAATACAAGAAATGCACGTAAAGGTATATACTATCATTCACAAATCACAATATATATCGTCTCTCAGTACACTAGATATAAAAAGATGAGCTAGTGCTCAAGGAGATTGTGTAAATAACATTTTTTTCGAATTAGATAGCTAGAAACTAAACAAACAAATTTGTGAGAGAAAGTGATATTTATTGTAATTTTTACCATTATGCATCATCGCTATATTTAGAATGAATTGTTACTAATTTTTTTTACCATACTTCGACTAAGCAACACATTAAATGCCCAAGGCTCTTTTGATCAAGCAACAATTCTAATGCCCAAGACAAGCATGTATTCGCAAAAAAACGCGTTAGTTTATTTATATTGTTTCAACATATTTTTTAAATAGGGTTAACTGGTAATTGAAGACTTTCTCTTTCATCTTTATAATATGGGTCTCATCACTAATATAAGAATCAACTTCCTCTCTTCTTATTAGTTTAAATTGTCTCGATGTATGACATGTGATTGTGTAGCTTGTGAAGATTAGGCATGGTAGAAAGTGTGTGGAGAAGGGAATTTTCCATTTTGGTGTAAATATTGAAAATTAATTTGGTATGGTATGAAAAGAAGTGCAACAATTTTGTACTTTTTGATGTCACATGTGTTCTTTGCTAGACCAAATTCACTACAACATACTTTGACATTCTAATGGTATATATAGTGTTTTAGTGATATTTATTAGATTTTATAACAGTATAATAAGAAATCATACTAAAGTTTTTCGTGATAAAAGATTTAATTACATTTCTCATAAATGTCACTATAAACTATAGTAATACTTATATATGTCACTAAAGACCAAATAAAATATCACTAAATCACTTTATAGTAAAATTTAAAATAAAACCCAATAATTATTACTCTAAAAATATAAATCAGTAATATTTTTTTAGTGCCGCAAAAAATTAATTTTGTTATAGTGATTAGTGATTATAAAGATCGAGCTGGCATGCATATAAGTCTCAAAAGGATGTTACAACCTTCGCTCAATAGAGTTGATCTAGGGGCTGGGGCTTGACTGATCAAGCTTCTTATTCCTTTGTTTGGCTTACAACTATTGTAATGCTTTTGGTTTTTATGCCTCTTGTTCCTAGGGCCGGCCATAAATAAGGGTAAGACGTGCCTACGCCCAGGGCTCAAAAAATTTTAGTTTTCAATTAGTGCTAAGGTACAAATTTTTTTATGTATACAATATTTTAGGGGCCCATTATAAATCATCTTTCGACCCGGACACCTAAAAACCTAGGGCCGGCTCTGCTTGCTCGGTTGCTCCCCTATATATAAAAGGGTCATGATAAGCCTTAGCGTATTCTGATCCTTAGACATACATAATACACATACCATAAGAGATTCTGAGCATGTTTAACATATTCGACTGCATAAGACCCTAAAGTTGGGATCTGAACATTAATTTACGTAGTATATATTAATTGACAATTGTTTAATAAAACAAAGTTATTAAAATAATATCTTAACTTTTAAAAAATGCACAGGAGCTTCATAAAATATATCAATATTTGCTCCGCCTCTGCTGATAGCAATTAGAATATTCTCTTCATTCTATGCCTACTCTCTTGGCTTCTCTACCGTTGCAATTTCTTAATATTTGTGAGCTTATGCTCTTATCCTTAAACACTAGTTTTAGTGAGGGCGTTATCTTAATTGTTTGACCATAGTAAATTTATTGTTGCTTGTTTCCTTGTTTATTCCACTTTTCATTCTAATTACCGACACAACTATTCTAATTGATTGATCGCATCAACTACCTCATTCCTCAAGGTTTTTGACCTATTTTTTCCATACCACTTATTTCACTCTAATAGAAAATATTAATCCTAAACAACATTAGAGATTTAGAGTTGAGTTATGGCTAAGTCAATTTCAATTCTAGTAAATACTCAGTCTGTTTCATTAAATTTGCTTCATTTTCTATTTTGATCCGTTTCATTTAATTTACATTATTTCTATTTTTTGGACAATGGTCTACCACTTTCTTTTAATCTCAACCATGCATTATAATACTCTTTAAATTTCATCTACAAAATTTATTCTCTCTATTTATTTATTAGTACCTTTTTTAAAAAATTTACTCATTTTTTCTTTAATGCAATTCAAAGAGAACAGACGAGTATTAATTGACTTTTATGATGTATGTCAAAGCCGACTAAACGGAAGGCCCTTTTGTTTTATAAGCCCCATCAATTTGCAATAAGTTATTCTTTGTGCAAATTAATATTCAGTATATAAATGTTAAGAGATTAAACTCAATTAAGACTGATGGTTGAAGGCCTATAACATTTTATATTCTCCATTATTGCACCTCACACAAATTGAAAATTCATTGGGCAAATGTAGATGCAACTCATATCTTCCTCTTATATGGTGCTTAATATTCCACATAAAAGAATGATAATAGGTTAAAATCTTATTAATCCTTTATTGAAAGTGGTGTATTTTAGCACCATGTATAAGGATGACATGTGTTGCATCTATATTTTTAGCCAAAATAGCTTTCTTTTGAGAGGACATGACAAAGTATATAATATATATCGAGGCTTTAAATATCAGTTTAAACTTTAGGTTGAGTTAGCTCTTTGACATAATATTAGAATTAACGTAACAAAAAGGTCATATGTTCAAATCTCATCCACTTAATAATTCAAGTGGAATATTTAGTACAATGGAATATTTAGAGTGTATAATATTTCATTGACCTTCAACCATCGACTTAAGTTTATTAAATACTAAAAGGTTTCCTAAAATAAAGTTAATTAAGTAGAAGGAAATTAGTAAATTTGTTAGTTCATTGAAATTGCAAAATCAAATCCAAATTTAAATTCAAAAAAGTATAAAAGACTTATTTGTTAGAGTATATAACATCATAATATATGATCTCAACTATCAGCTTAAGTTGATTGGTTGAGGCCGATAAGTATATATTATATACTATAAAATCATTTTTAGAAATTAAGATTAAGGGAGAATTTTGCTAGTGTTCACATAGAATCCACATTTCTTGTTTTAACTTAACACAATAACACAAGTGGTCCAAATTGTTAAAAATTTAATGATTGGTTATGTTAAGTCAATTGCTCTTATATAAATGGAGTACGTACTATAGCATGTAAAAATAGTGGTAGAAGTACATAGCTATCATGGATTTAATTGCGCCTTTTTGGTGGGAGTAAGTTTTTTTCTCAATTCAGCTTTTACATGTTTTTAAAATAAATTCGATAATTTAATAAATTAATATTTATTCAATCATAAAATTATATCCAACTTAATTCGACTTTAAAGTACATTTAATATAAATATATAATGTAAAAAATAATATAAAAACAAATTCCAATATATTAATCTGAACTCGAAATTCACCAAACAATAACCCAAATCATAAATACAATACCAAATTAGCAATTGAAGATCCGCCGACATCCTGTGTGCGGCGACGATGGGGCCCGAAATCATGCACCGTCACCCTTTGCTGGTTTAATTGGATTATTATTTTGCTTTATTTTATCACATGATATTCGCGATTCGCATTTCCTCTATTAATAGGCATGTTGATATTGTATTTTGGATTACCCTAATAATAATTAAACATTAATCCTTTTATAACCCTTGTTGCAATGTTTTAATTGTTATATACCTACAAAAAGGATTACTTTCTCTTTTATTCATAGGTAATTTTAAATTTGCTCAAAAATATATTTAGTGAATTTTATATCAATCATAAATTTTAGGGTTCGACTCCTACTGGGCGCACGTAGCAATTGGGGGTTTCTTGAGTGCACGCATCTCTCTTTACTCCCTCCTTGGGGTACGGGTTTGATTTGTCTGCATCTTTCAAGAAAAAGAAAACCCCCACTCGGACCCTGCCTTGTGAGGGATACCGGGATGATCCTTTACCTTTGCCATAAATTTTGTAAGATACAGTATTTGTGTGAGAACTTTCCAAATGGATTCTAAGCAATTCAAATCTCTTGGTGCGACTCTATTGCGGTGCAGTCTCGTGTTTTGTGCAACTCTACCACGGTCCAATCGCAAATTTTGTGTGATTAGGTCAATTTACGCGTGTACTAAATTCAAAGCAAACTTTAAGCGATTGTCATTTTTCGCTCGATTCCCGGAATTGGGCAAGTAATATATTGTTTTTTTCTTGGAAATATGTAATATATTGCTGTAAAGCTCTTGAAGTCTAATTTGTCGCAAACCTTGCTTCAATGTGATTTTTCTATCAAAAGTTATGGCCAAAAAGATAAATATATATCAAATTAATTTGAGTTTTTTTTAATTAACTGATATTAATTAACCTAAATTTTTCTGTTTGTATTAATGTTCTTGCTTGATTTACTTCATGATTTTAGTTTTTAGCTAATTAATTAATATTAATTAATTTTTGTTTTTAGTCAATTAATAATAATAATAATTTAGTTGATTGATTGATAGTAATTTTTGTTCAATTAATAATGAATTTAATTTAATTTATACTATTTTAATATGCATGAAATATAATTTTAGTTTAGTTAATAATCATATTAATATTGATTGTGAGATTATTTGATTGATAATTAATTAGGTGATCAAATTCATCAATCATATTATTTTGATGTTCAATTTTAGTTTAGAAAGCGTTTTAGAGAAAAGTTGGAGGGATAGAGTAATTAAAATCATTACGGATAATATTGAAAATTCAATATATAAAGGGTGGCGACATATAGTAAAGAATAATTATGTAGAGTTAAAATAAATTTTTTAACCCAAATAACCGGTTGCAAGTCACCATGCAATGCTCTAAAAGATTAAACATATTAAGTTGATTCATTTCATAATAAATAATGGGTTGATTTATTTTTAACGGATGGTAAATAATTAGTTTATTAATAATAATTTCATATTTAGTTTAGAAATACAAATTCTTAAAAATGATTGTCTCATAATCTTATGGTGAGACTATTTTTATTAGATTGATCCATATGTAATTTATTTTTTAAAGTGATCACTTTTAAAATGAGTTGAACTTGGCCGGATCAAAAGAGTTTCATTCATTCGAGCCTTTTTTTTTCACAAGTCGCAACCCTACATAGACCACTTTCATTTGAGCCCGCGGGCTGTATAAGTATATACGTAACCTTGAAATTATATCACAAATTTTAGATAAAATTACCATTAATAGAATTACCTAGCTACTATATATCATTTGAGATACAATTTGGGCATTTGGATATGAATTGGGAAATGAACTCCTCTCAATCTTGTGATGCTACATTTTGACACTACAATAACTCACGTGAACTAGGGTTCTGTTGCTTTCTGGCAGTTAGTGAAGAAGATCAATACACAGCCTCATATTGGAGTAAATTAGAAAAACAAAATAATTCTGTTAAAAAAATAAAATAAAAGGCACACTTGCCTTTACTCGGCCCAGTAATAAGTTTCTTTTCTGAAAAGGGCCGAGTAATAAGTTAATACTAATAACTACAAATAAGTAGAGCGTTTATTCTTGTGAGAGATTGTCTCTCAGAAAGACGACCTCATAACAAGCAGTTTAATTTTTTATTTTCTCTTTAATAATTTGTATTAATTGGACTGTTTAGCCCATATAAAATGCGTCTCTTGAAAAGATTATCTCTCACAACAATTTGTATTAAGTTAATAAGTTAATCACTAATTATATCGGCCTATTTAATTGTCGATAATAAATGTAGGAATAAGTGTACAATATTTTTATTTCAACAATATCAAATATTATAAAAAGGTTTAACTTCAAAAATCTACAATGTGTATAGTGTGATCAATATTTTTTAAGTAACGAATACCTTAGTTATTAATATAATTGATTTCAATTTTAAGATTCACAAATTAAAACAAAAAATAGATTCTTATATTTCACAATCATATTTTTTAAAACAACACATTATTGTGCATCCCATGGTGATGAAAAATTGCGAGTAAAAAATTTTTATGATTAAAGTTTCATTACCAGCATGTGTATGACATATTTCTTTAAAATTAACATTGAAAATCATTTTCATTGCCACTATTTAGTACCGACAATCACCCACACCCGGCCCTTATACAGTGCCGGTTCTAAGCAAACGTTGGGTAGCTGACCGCGCGCCTAGGGCCCCCAAAAATAAGGGATCTCAAATATTTAATGGTGCTAGTTTTAAATTCGGTTTTGAGCAACCCTTTTTAAGTTATTTATTTGTAAATTTTTTACTTTATATTTAAAGTAATTTTAGAATATAATTTACAATACATTTTGTCTTAAATTATTTTTCTTGAACTAGAAATTTTTTTATCTTTTAATATAATAAAGAATTTCATTTCACTGAAAAATAAATAAAATCTCCAAAATCTTTACTCTACTGCTGCCTTATATTCCTCTGTTCCACTATAATTGCTATATTTGACTTTTTACACAATTCAATGTGTTTATTGATCATTTATATATTGAAATATACACATTTAACTAATATAAAAACTTAACATCATTAAAGTATACGAATTAAACGATTTAAACAAGATTTCACTTGACTATATTTTTTCTTACAACTAACCGCAATATATCAAATAAGTTTGAACAATGAATAATATTAAATACGCTTATATTATATAGCAAGTATTTCAGGACGAAGCAAGTATTCATTTGGTAGGAGACTTGAAATACTCCCATAGCAAGCATTCCCTATGCTTTTGTTATAAAGGTGGTCTTAGTGTTAACTCTTTACCAGTAAATTTCTCCTACTATGGGCAGTGTAGGACACGTATAAGTTGTCAAACCCATTGGTTTGTACTTTGTACACCAGTAACTCTAGATTAATAATGGTTATTTGTTACCTTGACCAATCATACTCATGTGAAAGGATTTAATACGGTGACTTTTTAAAATTGTAATTTATCTTTTCAGTTTTACTTATTTTACTAATATATTTTACACTAAATAAGGATGCAATTGTTTTAGAGAAACTAGGGGAGGATAATGAGAATGTATTTATATTAAAAAAACCTCAACTTCTTGTTTGTTTACATGGAGCCATGGACGGAATGTAGGGAAGTCACTAAGATTTAATTAAATTTTCAAAAAATGTCCATACAACTTGAAATTAACCCAATGATCCGAACAAACACTTTTATATTTTTTACCTCACATCTCCTTAAAAGATAGCTTAAATTTAGTTAAAGTTTAAAAAATTGTCGACAGAACTTGAAATTAACCAAATGATTCGAATGAACACCTCTACATTTTTTACCTCAGATCTCCTTAAAAGCTGACTTAAACAATTGTCTTATCTTTTATACCCAAGTTGTTAAACATACTAAACGTTTGAATTAAAAGTCTCATCAATTTCGTTCTCATTTGCCAATACGGTGACTTTAAATATTAATCTTTCTGTTCTTTTCTATCTTCTCGTTCATTATTTTGACAATTTTCAAAGCAATTTCAAAGATATAATATCTCCAAATATGATTATAAAAAAATATACAATATTGAAACAAATCTAACAAGCTCTAATTTAGATTTATATTATCTATTATACATTTCTCAAAAACCTTAGTCAAATTTTTCTATCTTTAAAATTAATATTCTAAATGGAAAAACATTAGAAAACTGAATATAGTATTGATTACTTTTTTTTATGAAACACTACTTTTGTTTTTATTAAATCTCTATTTAGGTCTCAAAATTTTCAAACATTGTAAATCCAAACCTAAATATTTATACTTTAATTGGTCAGAGGTTTAAAACGAATTCGATTCTATATTTACTCGACTTCGCATAACCAAACCTAAAGTGGAGATGTAACATTGCCTAAATCTAATCAAATTTGATGACCCGAATGAATAGCTTTAGGTCGACTTAAAGGTGTTTAAAACAGAACAACGACACAATATTCAACCAATTTGGTAACCGAACTCGACTTAATCCGACTTCAAAATAAAATTAAAATTACATAAAAATCAATGTAAATATAAAACCGAAATTTAAACCGCCCCGAATCAACCCGATGATCCAATGAACACCTCTGTTTCTAACTCTAGTCAAATAATTTAGTCCACTAATAGTGAGCGGCAAATCCGGAAATAGATTGTAAGTATCAAAACACAGTGCTATACAAATGGGTAAGTAAAAACGAGTCGTTTCCTTTCATATTTAGTTATTATAGAGAGATAAAAGCAGAAATTCATGGCTTAGGTTCAAAGAAAACAGAGCTTTTTTAAGCTAATCCCGAGTCATTAAACATAGGAATTCTACCCTTTATTCTTAATTAAGACAGAGAAAATTTTCCATTTTTGCTGTGTAAAAGCTGCACCTGGGTTTCATTTACTGTATGTTTACTGGGAACAGTGACAAATTTTATTTAAAATTCCTCATTTTTCTGATCTAGTATGGTAATCTACAATCTGGGTTTTTAATTACACTTAATTAATTACTCTAATTTTTACTTATTTTACTAATGGGTATATTTATTTTTATTATTATCATCAAAAATTGATTTTTTTAATTGTCAAAAATTGATTCTTTATTACTTTTTATAGATCCACCCTTCTTTCTCTATCACACCATTATTTTTTTTTCTCTTTAGTTTATACCCAAATAAAAAAATTCTTTCTTTTTTAGGGATTGTTTGGATAGCGCGTATTATTGAGACTAACATTTTGGGTTTCACACATTATAAGTATTAGAGAGAGAAAGTAAGAGTGGGCAAAAAAGAGCTGAAATTATTCATTTATGTAATGAGCATTTAATGCTTAGTAATGGCAAAGATGATGCTAAGAAGCTAAGAAAGAAAGTAGTAATAAAACCCATTTACATTTTTTATTTTTCTTTGATTTTCTTCAACGAATCAATGGGTATAAGTGTGTAATGACTTCATTCATCTCTCCTTAAAAAACCCATCTTTTTTTTCAGCTAAAGAATCTGTCTTTCTGCAACTCATTCTAGAGAGAGAAAGTAGAGAGAGAGTGTGTGATTGTTGTGGCAGAACAAGAAAAAGAAGAAGACAAATCTGCCAGTTAAATCCCAAATTCTCCATCTTTATCTTTTTAATCTTGTGAAAGTTTTTCTGGGGTTCTTTTCATTCTTCATAAATCATAAGTATCATTGGTTCAATTTTCAGGTACTTTTTCTACACATTATTGTTCCTGAAATTGCTTTATACTCATAAATGGTGGATCTTGGTTGATTGAATTTAGATTGATAAGTCTAGTTCATGATTCAAAATTTGATTTTTATTTTTGGGTATTTGAATATGAATTAATTAAGTGCTTTTATGTTAATTAAGTGGGTTATTAATAATGGGTCATTTTCAATTAGTTAAAATTTGGGGTGTTAATGATGTTTATTGATCTTAATTTGGTTATTGTTCTAGTTTAGAAGTTTGACTATGAGTGAAGTGAAGAATGGTGTGATTGACTGTGTCGGTGTTGCTTCTTGCTTAAGCTTGTTTAGGGAAGTGATTAAGGGTAATTGTTCCATTTCTAATAAGCATTTGAATCAGAACTCCACTATGTTTTGTCTATGTAAAAGTAATGATTTTGACTTTGGTGATTATAATCTACTTTTTCTTCTATTTTATGATTATTTAGGACTATAGATGTTTTTCTGGATCTAATATTCCAATATTGTTCCCATACTTTGCTGCTTGTAGTTTAATATAATAAATAAGATGGGTTTTTGCTGGTATTTACTCGTGGGGGCGCCGCCTATAATGTAGGCGACTATTGAAAATGATCTATTGGTTCAAGTAGTCGACTTTGATTGTTGGGATTTGAGGTTTTGACATTGTTGTATTGTTGTTGTTGTTGGGATTTTGAAATTCTAAAAGCTAACATTGTAGGGTTGGAGGTTGTATAAAATGTCGAGGCCGCTACAGAGAGGCGTGTCTGGTGATCAACGACGATTTTCAGTTGGTAATCATGGGTCTTGGGATATTGAAGATTCACAAATGAAAGAAAAATCTGAAAAAGATGATACTCGTGCTAGTCGTTCGTTGTCTGATCAAAGCTATTCAGTAAAATTGCCTTTTCGATTGAATTCTTCGGATAATATCCCTTCGAAGTTGGTTGTTAATGAAAATGGGTTTACATCGGAATTATTTAGCGCGGGTAGTCCAAGAAAAAGGCACAAGTTAATCTTGCATCTCCTTAGAATAAGTTTAGTGTTTATAGTGATTGTTGCTTTAACCGGGTCGTTTTGGTGGACTGTCTCGATTACAACATCTTCAAGAGGTCATATATACCATAGTTATAGAAGACTCCAAGAGCAGCTTGTGTCGGATTTTACGACCATCAGTGAGCTTTCTTTAGGGCAGGACAAATCGAAAGAAATAGACTTTTGCTCAGAGGAATATGAAAACTTTGTGCCTTGTTATAATGTTTCGGAAAGTTCTGCTTTAGGTTATGCTGACGGCGATGAATATAACCGTCTGTGTGAGCACAGTTTGAAGCAAAATTGCTTGGTTTCACCACCCGTAAATTACAAGATTCCTCTGAGATGGCCTACAGGAAGAGATGTCATTTGGGTAGCTAATGTTAAAATTAGTGCTCAAGAAGTACTTTCATCGGGAAGCTTGATGAAAAGGTGACCCGCCACTAACTCCTTTTAGGTCCGAACTGAGAGTGTATTGGCTGTTTTGTTTGTTTTTCATTGTTAATCGTCTTGACTTTGATTACAGGATGATGATGCTAGACGAAGAGCAGATTTCTTTCCGATCTGACTCGCTTATGTCGGATAACATTGAGGACTATTCACATCAAATTGCGGAGATGATTGGGTTAAGAAGCTCTTCTAGTTTTATTCAAGCTGGGGTATGTTATTTTTTATATTTTTGTACTCAAGTTATGTTTCCCTTCCTATTGGCCAACATGTTTACTGATACTATGTCATGAGGTTTGTGTACCGCATTACAAACATTCTGCTATTAAGGGGTTCTACCTTAGAGGGGCTTGAGGGGTCAGACTTATGCACTTTAATCTTGTTAGTGATAATATAAAAATTGTTTCCGATTGACCTTGATTGCGAATATCATTTGCAACTTCACATAAATAAGTGCACATGATTTAATAAGTCATTTTAATATAGTCCATTATAATTAAAACCTAAGAACTTTTAATATTTAACCCATCGAAAGAGGTTGTGCAAGTCATTAGCGCTCGGTACTTTTAGTTCACCAAAGCATTATTTGATGGAAGTCTTGTCTTTTGCTTTGATTGCTTTCAAATAGTAATTGGAGATGTCTTGGTGAATTCTGTGCGCATTCTGGATTTTGGATACTCTTAAGGTAGTGTTTGGGAATGAGGATTTTATTTGAAAATTTGGATTTCAATTTAGAAATTTGAAATCATGAATTTGGAAATAACAAGTCTAGAGCTCTTATTTTGAAATCCATAATTCACTCTTATTTTCTTAAGTTATTAGAATTTGGATCAAATCTACATTCTCAAATTTTATAGTAGCCAAACACATAATTTGCCCAAATCTATATTTGCAAATGAAATTTATGTTCCCAAACATACCATAAATGGTGTTCAAAGGGGAGTATGCTTAACATCCAACTTTAGTATTTACATACCGTCTAGTCGTCTTCAGATTTTTTATGGCAGGAAAACGGTTTGGAGTGGAGGAGGGTCATGCAACTTTACAATCTTAATTGGTATAAGGTCGTTCTGTTACATCTGATTCATATACTCTACATATATTTGGTCCTTGTTCACCGAGATGAGATCTTAGTATTCATATAAGTTTGGCAGTACATTACAAAGTCTTTGTAATCTTCCATCTCTAATCAAAGGAGGCCCAGTCTGAAATCATCATCACGCTCATTCAGCTGAATTCAAACAAATTAGCCATTTTATTGAATCTTTTGGCTTTATTAGAAATGAATTGATGTGTAGTTGTGTACTACGTCCATCGGCAGATCTAGTGTGTAGTCATTGAGGTCAATCAAGTAGTATATGTATATATACTCTAGATGAGTTGGTCAGCGTATTGTCTTGCACGTGAGTGACCGGAGTTTGAAACCCATGAAGTGCCTTTTACTTAAAAAAAGAATTTGACATCACTTTTTTTTCTTGGATCCGCCACTGACTACGTCACATCAGATTATAACTCCACGTCTTCTATGACACCAAGGATACCTTGTAGAAAGTGAGGTGTTTTTAAACATGGTTTGTTGATATTTTTTGCTTCAAGTATTAGTCTTTAGCAAGCCCAGAGCTCTCTGTTATTAAGTGCGTAGTTTTAAATTATTAGTGTTTTTGCAATATCTTCTCTTCTACGGTTCTACCCATAAAGATTAGTTTTTTATTTTTCATTTTTGGTATAGGCCTTTTTATATTATCAAGTTCGACACAAAATACAAACCATGAGGCATCTTTTTGTGGTGCAGGTGAGAAATATCCTAGATATAGGATGTGGATATGGTACCTTTGGAGCGCATCTGTTCTCAAAAGAGTTACTGACTATGTGTATTGCGCCCTATGAGGCTTCAGGTAGTCAAGTTCAACTAACACTTGAAAGAGGTCTTCCTGCAATGATCGGTTCTTTGACTACGAAACAGTTGCCATTTTCTTCTCTTTCGTATGACATGGTGCACTGTGCGTGGTGTGGCATTGACTGGGATCTCAAAGGTAGGTTGTAAAAATTATCTGCATAGTAGATTTTCCCATTTCGAATATTCTACAAGAGTAGATTTCTTTTTTGTAGAGAAATCGAAGGAACGTGATTGTTAGTGAAAAGCACTTCATCATGAAGAGATTTTCAATTACGGTGATCGCTAAGAAACATTTCATTCATTTTGAGTTTCTTATGACAATTACTTAAAAGGCTTAATTTATTTCTTTTTGCCAAAGATCTTGTCTTTGCCAACTTTGTGCCTAAGTTCCCATTTTTTAGAAGGGAAAATTGGCAAAAACAAACCAAGTTTTGATCGATCTGCTGAAAATAAACTCAATTATTGTTTTTTTAAAAAACCCACCTATTCGGTATAATTGTTGAAATTAAACTCAACTAATGTTTATTCCTAATTTTTGACTGTTTTAATTGAGACTGGTTCTTCCCGCAATGATTGGTTCATTGACTATGTAGTAAAAATACTTGCTTTGCTAGTCCTTGCAAGTTGCAAGCAAACCAAGATACAAATTGTGGCAGCATATTTTAGTTTACAGGCTAAATGTCAACATTTGTTTATAATTAAGACATTCAATTCATGCAGATGGCTTATTCTTGATTGAAGTTGATAGAGTCTTGAGACCCGGTGGATATTTTGTGTGGACTTCACCTCTTACCAATGCCCGTAATAAAGTGAATCAAAAAAGATGGAAGGTCGTTCATGATTTTGCCGAGAATCTTTGTTGGGATTTGCAGTCTCAACAAGATGAAACCGTGGTGTGGAAGAAGACTTCCAAAAGGAGCTGCTATCTGTCTCGGTCGGTATCTAATCTAAAAATAGAAAGAATGCTTTAGAGTTTCCATTTCAGGGTGGTAGTAAATGACATGTCATTGTATGAATGCGTGAATTTCAGGAAACCCGGTTCAGGCCCGTCTGTATGCAGCAAGGGTCAAGACGTTGAAACTCCGTATTATCACCCACTCCAAATGTGCATTGGAGGTACTCATAGCCGCCTTTGGCTCCCCATCGAGGAGAAGTTAACTTGGCCAGCTAGGGCTAAATTGAATGGAAAGGAGCTTCAACATCATGGTATGTTTAACGTCACCAGTCACCTTGATTTTCTCGGCAAGATTTAAGACTTAGCTGAATCATATGACGATTGTTTTCTGATGTCGATCTAATAATTGGTGTACGCACTCATTTGATTTCCCAGATCTGCATCCCGAAGACTTGGCTGAGGATAGTTCTTATTGGAACTCTGCAATCCGTAATTATTGGACTCTTCTTTCACCTTTGATTTTCTCCGACCATCCAAAAAGACCCGGTGATGAGGATCCGTCTCCACCTTACAACATGCTTAGAAATGTGTTAGATATGAATGCAAGGTTTGGTGGTTTCAACGCGGCGTTACTAGACACTGGAAAATCTGTGTGGGTCATGAATGTCGTACCTACAAGTGGGCCCAACTACTTGCCCTTGATTCAGGACAGGGGATTTGTTGGTGTATTACATGACTGGTAAGTATGAAAAATCACTCTTTCTTGCATGACTGGTAAATTAATCTCTAAACACATATGTGTCATCCAGTTGATAAATGTGATTTAAATTTGACTTAAATAACATCATTTCTTACTTGGACTCGAGTACTGATGTTGGATACTGGTACATGTCCAAGTGTCGAATACGTCTAAATATTCAATTTTATGCCTAAAATGAATTGTCTAAGTGACATACCAATGTCCGAGCATCAAGGAGTCCAAGTAACATAGAATATACCTATGTCTGCTTGTGTATAAAATGCACAAAGGTATGGATAGGTTTCCATTCCAAACATTCTAATGAATCTATAACCTCGGCTGTAATTGCCAAAAGGATCGAACAATGGCTAATGGGGGTTGGGTGGAGTGGGGGTGAGAAACAGATCCATGGACATTGATAATGCTAATCTGTGCCCGCTGAAGCATTAGGGTTCATGCTGTACTCAACCTATTTTTGTTCGACTCATTTACTCTCCGGATTGATCAGAACATAATGACAAAGCTGTTAGTTATATTACTCCTATGCCAAATCAATTGTATTGGGAGCTAAACACCAATCGATTGGCCCGGTGTCACATGATTCGCCAATATGCTTAGTATGTGGACATAGCTTCTCAGTCGTCCCACCATAATAAGGCATCATTTGAAAATGTACTGAAGAAATTTGATTCGTACTTTTGTAGGTGTGAAGCATTTCCGACATACCCGCGAACTTATGATTTGGTGCATGCTGATGGTCTACTCACTCTAGAAAAACGTTCCGAGGGAAGTTGTAATACTTTTGATATATTTGTCGAGATTGATCGAATACTGCGGCCTGAGGTAACTTTATATCATCTCCTTTTTATGCTTTCTCGACCAATTTTTGTTTCTAAAACGTTATAGCAAGCAGCTTACACAAAGTGTTGGCTCAGGGATGGGTAATTTTCCGCGACAAATCTACTTTAATCGAGTCAATGAGACCCCTTGTAGCACATCTAAAATGGGAAGCTCGAGTTATTGAAATTGAGAGCAACAACGATGAGAAACTTCTCGTTTGCCAAAAGCCTTTCTTCAAGAGACATGCAAAGTGATCTACAAGCCGAAAGGATAACTTCCGATTTCATGTGATTATATATTGAATTATTATACGACACAAGTCGATACAGAGGTTGAAAGTCCACAGTTTTTTGAAACACGAAGAAATTCGATATACGTTATTTTAGTTTTAGTATATGCCAGTGAAAAAGTCGTATGGAGCCGTAAGGCTACCATATGACCACTGTAATTACACGATTGAGGCACAGGGACGGTGATTGTCAAGTATAGGGTTGGCGTTCTGTGTTTGGTCTCGTTTTGAAGCTATACGATTATTACCAGAATAAGCGAAAGGGCTAGACTGCAGTAGCTACTGCGGTCGCAATTTACAGTAAAAATCTTTTTTTTTTTTTTTCTTATTCATTGTAGAAAACTTAAATGGAAAGGCATTCATTAGTAAATGCAACTCTTGTAACACAATACTTTGGATAATTATTTTGAAAATTTATTATATCTGGTTATTGTTATGCTGATGGTTTGGCTATATGCCAAATGCCAATTGCCGGACCAACTTTGGCTAATGTTTAGCTTTCATACCTAATAGTCGTCATCATCATAATTTCCGGTGTATCCCGCTCATAGTAAACTATGATCTGGATTTGGGGAGGAAAGAAATGCGGCAATTCATAAATCATACCCATAAAGAAAGATGCGGCTTAAGAGTCCTTATCTCGAGAAAAATCCTTAGAAAAAGAGGTTTTTGCTGCTAAAAGGATTGATTGAAGCTGAAATCGCAAGCTCGCATCTAATCACACAAAGTTAGACAGGTTTAAAAGCCCTTTTAACTAGTGTTTTTCTTATTAAATGCCCCAGTTTCAAAGGGGGACAACAAATCGAGCTCTGATATGAAATCTTTTACAAGTTCAAAGAAAGTTTATCACTAAACCAATTGATAGTAGTAGGATTTACTTCTCAAGTTATAAAGTGATATATATTCTTATCTTTCTCGCATATGGGCAATAATGAACCTTTTAACGACTTTAAAGTAGTGATGGATATATTTGCTTTAACTAATAATTATTGATTATAATGGAATCTAATTAATTTATTAGTTATCAATGAATGCAAAGTGTGGTTGGAAAATTGTCTGTTTCTAGTCTTTTTCAATCAAATAAACAAGATCACTATAAATAGGTTGCTTTGTTCACTCATGTGGTACATGTCTGTTGTAATTGTCTCTTTTCTATGTAGTATGCTAACTAGACAACGTGGCTTTGTTTAAGAAATAAATTTTTTTGTATTTGTAGGACCTATGTACAAGTTTTTAAAGCACACCTATATAGATAGAGGTGTATATTTAGGTGTTTGATCGTGTTTCGAGTATTACATTCACAAAAATTAGTAATTCTGATAATAAAGTTGAGCCAAAAAATCAATCCCTCATAAAGGTGTTCATATGGGTTAAGTATATTTAGGTTGATTTGCCATTGATTTTATGTACATATTGTTATTTACATAATTGAAAATCATTTTTAATATCGAGTTAAATCGAACTCAATTACACAATCAGATAAATTATAAATCACTTTTAAAATGGAGTCAAGTATATATTTTGAACACCTCTAACGGCCCGTTTGGTTAGTGGTAATAAATAATGGTAAAGAGAATGATTTATAGTGTAAAATTTCATCAAAACTTTCATGTCATTCAAATTTTTTTGTTCACAAATTTCCATTACCTCCTAATACCACCTTTTTCATTGGTAATGCATTGAAATGAATTTTATGAACAAAATGAGATGATTGAAGGTTGTCAAACATGACCATCAAGATAGCCAAAAGATTTTTTAACCAAAATTACACTAATTTTTCTTTTCCATTACGACAATTTATTACCACCTACCAAACGGGTCGTAATTCCCATCCCGAAGTCAAAGGTTATAGTAAGAGTACAAAAATTGAATTTCACAAAAAAAATAAAAGAGTACAAAAATTGTGTTAAGACGGCGAGAGTGTCCTAATAGCCAGAAGGTGGTTGGATATTAAAGGTAGGTGCAACAGTAGTTGTCTTACATTACGGCACAACACAGGATTTATTGTCTGAATTGCCGATTGCGTGTGTATTTGGCCCAACATTCAATATGGCCCAAGTATTTCATATGCTACTTATAGGGGTGTTCATGGAAATTCCATTCGAAATATCTTGTGGGATTATCCGGTATCCGGTTTTAAAAATTGAATAATATATTCACTTTCGAAAAGAGATTAGTAGAGTAAAACGGAACGGAATTGGATCACATTTTAAGTATTCAGATTGAATATCATCCGACATCCGATTTTGAACAGCACTACTACTTTATAGCTTGGACTTATATGAACTTAATTTGCATTATTTTAATTTAATCAATTTTAAAAGGTAAAGAATTACAAGTGTTTTTACTTATCAAACACAATCAAATATATTTTGCACATAAAAACGTTAGCAAACATTAATTTCCAAGATTTAAGGCTGATGTACGCCTTTTTATGTGATTCAACATTTCAAATGTCATCGCTTTTAACATTTTCCCTCAAAACATAAGCCCCAACTCTATCATTTTTCGTCCAAATCATATTTTTCCTTCAAATCCAAAAATGGTAGAGTTATGATTTATGTTTCGGGGAAAGAGGTTGAAACATATGATATTTGAGCATAAATAAGCGTACAATAGCCTTAAAGTTTCGAAACTAACGTTCACTAACGTTTTTATGTGCAAAATGGTCACGGTGAAACAATATGTTAAACCTCAGGGTTACCACATGGATTTTTAAAAACTTTTGGTTACCACGTGGAAAAGCAATACCTCAGAGTTACCATGTGAAATATCGCAATATGTAAATAGTCAAACAAAAAATAGTCCTCCCAAAATTTCTAGGTCACGAGTTCGAATCCTGTCTGTCGTAATTTCTTTCTTATGTCTATATTTTTCCTTTTGCGATTTCGGTTCTCCTCCTAAAACCCCCAAACTGAGTCATCTTCCTCAAAAACCCCATGATGGTTTGGCACATTTTGACCACCATAGCCAAAAACTCTCTAAAACCCTATTTTCACAAAACCCTAAACTGTCTTCTCTCTCCTTCATTCCCTCAAAACTCCATTTTCTCTCTCCTTCAAACCTCCCGATTTTCCACCTCTTTTCTCATCACAAAAACCCCCAAAAAATTCAAGAAAAAACGAAAAAAACCCAGTGCTAGAACAACCCTAGTTCAACACCCTTCTTCTCTAATCACCCACTTTGAAAATCTTGTCAATCGAGATAATTCCTTCCGATTTTTGATCCGATCCAAGCAATATCTCACCAAACAACCTGAACATATTCTCCGTTTGGATGATGCTGGGAAACTTTACAGAGAACTGGGTTTCCCCCGTGGAAGGAAAGTTACCAAATATGTCGCCAAACACCCCCTTATCTTTGAAATTTACCGTCATGATAACAATAAAATGTGGTTGGGTTTTACGGAATTCATGGAAAATTTGCTTGAGGAGGAGAAAAAAATCATGGGTTTAATGGAATTGGAAAGGGTAAAAACTGTGAAGAAACTATTAATGATGTCAAAAGATCATAGAATGCCATTAAGCAAGATTTATCATTGTAGATCATTATTTGGAGTTCCTGATGATTTTAGGGATTGGGTATTGAAATTCCCAAATGATTTTCATGTTGTAAATGAAGAAAATGGTAGTCGAATCCTCGAATTGTCGAAATGGGATTCGACATTAGCAGTGAGTGCATTAGAGAAGGAATTTATGGTTGATGAAGATAAGGTTAAAAGGGCATTCAAATTTCCAATCAAACATGGCAAATCCTTAGAATTAGAAGATGATGATATGAGGAAGTTGAACTTGTTGAATACATTGCCTTTGATTTCGCCGTATTCGGATGGATGGAAGCATGAATTGGGAAGTTTAGAGGGGGAGAAGTATAGAGTTGGAGTTATTCATGAGTTCTTGAGCTTGACATTGGAGAAGAAAGCTAGTATTCATCATATAGTGGAGTTTAAGGATGAGTTTAGTCTTACTAAACATACTTATCAAATGCTTTTGAAGCAGCCTAGATCATTTTATTTGGCTGGTACTGAGATGAATTGGGTTGTTTTTTTGAAAGATGGGTATGATGAGAATGGGAATTTGATTGAAAAAGATCCTCAAGTTGTTTTCAATGAAAGATTGTATAGGTATGCTCAGATGCAACAACATGATGAGTTACCTTAATGCCATTTGTTTGAGGATCGTCTGTACGCAACTTTACCCTTGTGATTAATGATCGTTATTTCATAATCTCGAATTAGTAACTTAACTGTCGTTTGTATTGTTGTTTTATATACTATTGTGTTATGAATGGTTTTGAACTATTGTCTTGTCTTTCTATGGCTTATTGCTTATTGGGTCATTAAAAAAGCACAATTCTTAAGTTCTATTTGCTTTGATTTTACCAAAAATGAGTTTAAATTGGAATTTACTGTGTTACAAATATGGAAGAGATTTATTAAGAAGGGTGTTTAATATAAGTAGAATAAGTATTAATTGGTGTATTGATGTGTGAGCTTCTAATGTGGAACGAGTTGGTGCAATAAGGGTCTTATCTCTCGAGTATTGGTTTAGGTTCGGTCTAAATGGAAACGGAACACCCAATAACACATAGGCTTTGATTATGCCGCTAGGCATTTGAATGAGACATTGCACGATTATTCAAACACTTTTTTTTTCGTATTCTTCATCTTTGATCTCAATATACAAAGTAATAATTAATACATACTATTTTCGGGAAAATGATAACTTGAAAGATCACTTCACAATGTTGTATAGAATGAAGCTTTAATGAATTGTATAATTTTTGATGACAAATAATTTTTTTTTGATGACAAATATTATCATTCTTTCTTTTGAAACAAATATTATCATCCTTCTAGTTTAGGTTTGTTTGTGAATAGTTGTTTGACGAAATTATAGGCTACATTTGCTAATGATTAGTTAAAACTTAAAATCATTGACTAATTTGTTAGCTATTTAAGTTGACAATACTGAAAATGTTTGATAAAAATTATTTTTTAATTGCCTATTGAAAAAAAATAAATTAAAATGTCGAAAACTCATGATAGCTTAAAGCGAGTATAAGTCAAAGACCAACGGAGATGACTAGTTTAGCCAAAAATCAAAAATTTTAAATATATATATATATATATATATATATATATATATATATATATATATATATATATATATATATATATATATAACCAAAAAGCTACAGAATTCACTTAAAAACACACCTTAAAATGTCTTACATTTGATCTTAAATCCTTGCAAATAAATGAAGCTTTTATTGAAGAAACAAAACAAATAAATAAAATAAAACAAACATCAAACAAGAATTCCAAATAGATAATTTCTTTTGCTAATAGTAATCCTTCATACTCTGAAGAGTGAAGTTGAAGTGTATGTCCATCATAATTCACCTTCAGTGTTCATTTAACTGCTTTATGTCGTCTTCAATCTCGACTTCTGATTCACCGGCCTTTTCAACTTGCTCCTGCCTCTCTGCGAAACACTTGCACCGCTCCTTGAAGAACTCGACAAACCACCGCTTGCACTTGCTCTTTTCACAGATCGCTTACGAGAATTCCAATTGCTGCTTCGAGATGCAGTTTTAGCGACAATATCAGAAGAAACCTCACGGGCTTTTTGCTGATTCACAGCTTGCTTGTTCAAGTACGCTAGCTTTGGCAGAAGCCCGCAAACTGCTCTCCTAAGCTGGTCATTGCTTAGGTTGCTGTGTATGGGATTCCCTAATATATTTAGCGCCACTAAAGAATTGTAGTTGGCAACAAGCTGTCCTAGAGCCTTGGTTGTGGTTATTTTATTGAAGCTAAGGTCAAGAACTGTAAGCTTTAACAGCCTGTGTAATCCCTCAACTTCGCTTATTTTGTTGCCCGATAAGTACAACTCCTTGAGCAGGGTGCAGCTCGACAAACCTGGTTATTGTATTACTTTAATTTAGAAATCAAACATTTCATATGATATAACCAAATACAAGTATGTAGATGTCGAAGATGAATGTGGTCGTTCATGTCAATTTTCATGTCTATGTCGTTTACTCGTACATTGACTTATTTTCAGATCGGATGATGGGGGTGTTTTTTTGTAATTGGCTGTTGGCTTTTTAGTTGGCTTGTTTAACCAGCTAGATATATTGACTGTTTTTGTTGGCTTTTAAGCTAACTAAAAAAGACAGTCGTTAATGGATATGTTTGGTGAATTTAGGTATTGTTAATAAGCCAAAAACCAATAAAAAAAAACTAACTAGATTACCATTTATGTATTTATCAATTCCATAAGAGTGAAAGATTGAAGATTACCATGGCCAATCCGCGAGATCCTATTGTAGTTCAGATATAGTACCCTCAATCGGGTTAACTCCCTAAGTCCTTCAATGGAAGCGATCTTGTTCTTAGATAAGTCGAGGACATGAAGACCCTTTGGAAGTGATCCCGGAGTTATTTGAACTGCATAATGGAAAAAAATAAACATTGTCACATAATTACATCACCCCTTATGCATTTAAACTAATGCTTGTTATTCATTGTCTACTAAAAAAAGATTAGGGTTAGGAGTTTATACCTATTGAATTGTTAGATAGGTTGATGGATCGAAGACTCGAAAAATGTGAGATCATTGGGATGGCTTTCAACCCCATTCCTGAAATGTGAGCCACAGTTGAAGAAGAATTTAGGGACTGAATCACGCTATTGGCGTGCAGGAGTTCCTCTGACAGATTAATTCTGTTATGTTTCGAGGAATGAATTCGAGCTTTTGCCACTGATTCATCAACCTCAGGAGAAGCTGGAAAGACGATTTGCTCATCGTCATTCTCTTGTTCGATTGCCATAGTTGAAGGCTGATATTCAAGGTCATTCACCCAGTCATCTACTCTCTTTAAAGGCGAAGATGATGACTCTCCTGTGAAAGCAATCCACTGATTCTGAGGCCATAATCCCGAAAAACCATCCTTGAATGCATTTGCTTCGTGACTGCTCTTGTTACTACAGAGTTCAGAGAATGAGCCTGCTGATTCGACTTTGCTCAGCGGTTTACCTCGACCTGGTTCGAGTGTATCCGATGAATACCCACCTTGCTGATTAACAGAAGCAAGAAGGGAAACTCTTGTTTTCGGAGCACTTGCCGGTTTTGGCAAGTTTCTATGACTCCAAAGGAATAGTTTCCACCACAATCTCTTGCTTCTAGAAGGAAGGATTTGGCTTGAAGAATGCTTTTTCAGCATTACTTTATCAGCACTTCTGTGAGACAAAACAGATGACTGACTGCAAGGAGAACCCATCAAAACATCGCCTTTTACTCTATCAGCTAAGTCTTGTAATTCTTCAAATGATTGTGTTTTAGAAGGTGGCAATTGATCAGCAATCTTATTCAGAACTTCCCTTGATTCGAGGTTTGAGCAAGATCGTGTAAGGCTCGGTGATGCCCACTGCTCTTTTCTTGCCAAGCCAGGGTCACTAACATGGCCACTTTGCATCATATCGATGTCTTCATCATCTGCATCTTTCTCGGCTGTCTTATTGTCAAGATCATCATTTTGAAACGACGGATTACTTGAAACTATGTCTTGAGCTTGCAGGTTAAAATCAGAGTTTTCCCTGCTTATTGGTGACTTGTCGTCATGCTCATCTTCGCCTTCATAATCGACCTCTACAGGCTCATTCTCAACAGGCTTTTCAGGGTTCATCAACTTCACCTTGCACCTTGAAATCTCGGGTATATCAAATGGCACCGCAACACTGAACGATGTTGTTACGTTTAGCTCATCATTTTCAGAGGGTTTCACTGGGTGTTCCAGCTTCACTTGCAGAGTTCTGATCCCATTACTCTCACAATCAGGGGAAGAAACAATTGCAACCTGCAGACAGATCAGCATAAAAGGATATATCATAAATCCTATCAGCAACATTATTATTTGTAAACATTACACAAGTTCAAAGATTTCTAGTTCTTTGCTTCCGGATTGTAATAGACTATATTTAAACACAAATTCTTGTGAGAGACGGTCTCTTTAAAGATCACTCTCTAATTGAGCCGGCTCATAAAGGAAAATGTAGAGTAAATTACTTGTGGGCATTAAGAATGATGTATGTAGGCATTAAGGATACAACAAATAGACATTAAGCTTTAATAGGCTGAGCCCGAAAGGCGTCTCTCAGGACACTAACTACTAATATAGACGCACTAGCCATGTTCACTTCTTTATTTATGTGAAGTTACACGTGATGTTTGACCAGTGTAATGTAAATAATCTCCAAACCCCGCCTAAGTGGGAACCAATCAGTGGCACTGGGGTAATAGAACGTGTAATACACTAGTGCTAATAGAAAGAATAAGAGTAAAAATAAAGTTAATTACCTTTGCCTTCTTTTTCTTTCCAACTAGTTTGGAGAAGAAATTCAACAATGCCATGATTGATGATTAGTATCAGATTGAGACCAGAAAATGTTGGAAGGAAAGATGAATGAAGAAAAAACTTTGTGTTAAATGTTTCCCTTTGCTGTACTCCAAGTGACTTACAAGCAATTGAAGCTTTTCAGATTACATTTCCAATGACTCAAAATAGAATAAAGCTTAGTTTGATTGAATATTAGCCATAATCAATAGGTAGGCGCCAAACCAATGTTTTGCAAACAAATGAAATGCAGACTGATGGAACAATCTGAGCACAACACACCCTCCACTGAGGAGAGATCACTAAAATCTTGGCCAGAGTGATGGTATGCCAATTCAAGCTATCTTCTGAAGGTTCCCCACTGCATCATAAGTCAAAAATCCACAATTAAAAAATCAGAACTATCCGTAAATCCCGCTCATAAAAGCTATTATCAAGGTGTAATAAGGAACAGAAGACGACAAATCATACCCTTATGCAACATAAATATCAAGATAAGGCCAAGATAAGTATAAAGATGAAAACCCATTAAAATTAAACAAATCACATGATACTCACTACACAAAATCAAAATTTACATAGCAAAATAAGAGGTCTCAATCAAGAAAAAGAAGAGCATATGTAATTTTTAAGAGAAGAAAAATTATAGCAGTGATAAAAGCATGATTTAGAAATCAAAAACAAACCCATTAAAAATCTAAGAAATCTCATATTACCCATCACTGAAAATTAATTTGGTATAATATTTTACACAGAAAAATCTGAGGTCTCAATCAACTAAAAAGAACAGATATATAATTTTGTAAGAGAAGATGATTGATAGCACTAAAAAAAAGCTCAATTTAGAAATAAAAAAGAACCCAATAAAATTCACAGAAATCCCATATTACCCAATACCCATTACACAAAATTAATTTGGCACATTATTTTACACAGAAAAAACTGAGGTCTCAATCAATCAACCAAAGGAACAGCACAAACAGAAGGGAGTATAATTTATAAGAGAAGATATAAGATTGCACTGAAAAAAGCACAATTTAATAATCAAAAAAGAACCCATTAAAATTCAAAGAAATCCCATATTACCTATCACACAAAATCAAAACGTAAGCTCAGATTTTGGTACAGTATTTCACCCAGAAAATTCAATAAGATTAAAAGCACTGAAAAAGCATCCGACAACCAAATAAAGCAGCAAATTTTTGAGCACAAAATTCAACCCATCAAGCTTGCAAACCAATTAACAATCACCAATTATAAATTGTCGGGAAAAAGACATCAAAAAGTACCCAAAAAGGGGTAAATTAAGTTCATCTACCCATTAACAATTTCACACATTAAACTACTCCAATTAATGATTAGTAATGAATTAAGGAAAAACATATACGTATTCTTTTGGTTTTACCTTTGAAAGTGAAGAACAGTACGGTGGAGCGGCGATGAAAAAAAGGAAAGAGTGATAGAAAGAGAAGTGTAATTCGCGGAAAATGAGGAAGATGGTTTAAATCCAAGTGTAATATAGGAAGGAAAGTACTTGTGAAATAGGGAGTGGGTGGATTTTATTGGGTAGGTTGGTTAAGGTTAAGGTAAAGGAGGATGGATGGTCAGATCTGATGGGTGTGCAATTTGTAGGATCCATTTGTTCTAGAAGCTATTAGCGAATGTATGAATGTGTAAGGTACACGTTTTCTACGCGTACTATCTACATTATTCCATGGATTATGAGGAATCTATACTATGATTAAGGATGATGATGATCATACATCCTATATGAGTCTAATACTCCCTCCGAATCATTTTAGATGTCCCATTGGGGTTTTTACGAGTATTAAGGGTGGTGAGGGATCCATTAAAAAGTGGTAGTTGGATATTTTAATTGATTAAATTAATTGTAAAGGTGGTAGTTGGGTATTGGGAGTAGTAAAAGTGGGGGTATTTAGGTAATAAAAGGATAGACAAAAAAGGAAATGGGACAATTAATATGATTTTGCCAAATAAGGAAATGGGACAACTAAAATGATTCGGAGGGAGTACTAATTTAAATTTAAATTATGTATTTCCTCCCTTTCAGATTAGTTTTGACATTGGAAATATGACATTATTTATTCATTATCCATAGTCAGGTGAAAAATTGTTTTATTCATCCTAATACAAAGATTATTAATATCAAACTTTAAATTTTTTAATACATATAATTTGAGATATTAAGGATTGAATAATTAGTGCGTCAAACTGTGTGAAAATTCAAATATTATAAGTGTTTTAAAACAGAAAAGGTATAATTTTACACAAATAGTATTACGTCTATTAAATTTGGATCAAATAATATAAATAATACTTCTTGAATGATGTATAACTAATAAACTTTCAAATTATTAGCTATAAATATCTGATTTATAATTATTGTTGATGAATTAGTTGGCTTTTAACACTGTTTATTTGTAGAGATGCTCATATATTCATTATCATTTCTTAAGTATTTATGTTTTGAAATGAAGAAATATTATTGATATAAAAGGTAAAATATTGCGTGAGACTTGAATTTACGATCTTATTTGAAAATAGCGACATTTTCTCCAACATCATTTAATACGAAGGTCGAAGTTAGAGATGAACTTTTGAATTCATTGTTGATTTGTTTATTTTACATTTTTATTAGTTTTTGATCATTCGTCACTAGCTCATAACTATACTCACCATCATCCATAGGAAAACAATATGATTCTCATACAAGAAAATATTCAATACTTCTACTACATAGAACTATCTTTTATAATAGTACTCAAAAGTTAAGAATTTGGAATAGAAGAATTCCGATGGCTGACCTCAATGGCAAATCGTGTATTTTCATTTCAAAAAAAAAAAAAAAAAGTCGCATCAAATTTAGCGACCAAACAATAATGACTTAATTTGTCACCAATAGAGACCAAATTATGACAAAATTTAGTTAACGATTAATAAAATAATGATAATCTGAATTTTTTGGCTCAATCGCGGTTGTTTAGGTAAATATAGATGAACTTTAGTTAAAAGAAACAACTGTTAAGAAATCATTTCAACCAAAAGCTGATGATTGAGGCTTCAGAATATGTTATATACTCTAACACACCCCCTCATATGAGAGCCCTTTGAGCTAGAAGTATAGATGCAACACATGATCTCCTCATATCTGATGCTAAATATTCCACTTAAATGAGGGATAGTTGAGATTCGAACATGTAACCTCTTGTCGCATTGGCTCTGATACCATGTCAAGGAACCAACTCAACCAAAAGATTATACTGATGGTTGAGCCCTAGAATATGTTATATACTCTAACAACAACATGGCGCAATTTAAAAACTATCGACGCATTACAACACAACATGTTAATTAGATTATATAACATATCTTCGGTTGAGTTGGTTCCTTGACATGGTATCAGAAGCCAGGGTAACAAGAGGTCACAGGTTCGAATCTCAACCACCCCTCATTTAAAAGTGGAAAATTTAGCGCCATGTATGAGGAGGGCATGTACTACATCCACACTTCTAGCCTAAAAAACTCTCGTCTGAGGGGACGTGTTAGAGTATATAACATATCCTAAAGCCTCAACCATCAGCTTAAACTTTTAATTAAGTTAATTCTTTGACACAACACGACATGATCCGCTGGTCTTAAAACTGTACAGCACGGCCGTACTCGCATACAATTTGCGTGCGAAGAGAAATGCCGTACGCAAAAGATGTACTTCTGACGCAATTGAAGGGCATCACATGGTCATTTCAGTGTAAAAGTATCTTCTGAAACATAAATTTTGGTTGTGGCATTTTTTAGGTTGGATTGGCATAAATGATAATGACACCTTCCTATCACTCATACAAGCTTATCATCATTTTCAAGTGGTTCATATAAAAACAAAAATATTCACCTAATCTGTTCTCTATTTAGTGATTGTATTCAATTTGAATTTCTGATTTTTGTGGAGGTTAATAATTCAATTTATTGAATATTACAGGTAGTTTTGGGATTTGCATGTGCATTTTGGACCATCTTATTCTTATAAGATTTTTAAGATCTTCTCACATTGATTGCTTAAAGGATGTGGCCTTTTCAATTTCGGAAGAGTTTTTTGTAATTGAAAATTCCATGATTTTGTACCACTCTAGCTAGCTAGAGGTGTTTATTTCAGTTTTCGGGTCGATTTCAGGTTAAGTGCTTCAGATTGGTTTAAAATCGAGTTTTGTGTCCATATTGATATTTATATAATTTTAAATTCATTTTAAAGTTGACTCAAGCCGAATTCGGTTATAAGGTCGGATAAGTATCGGATCATGAATTTGTTTGGAACACCTCTGAATTTAGCTACTCTCCTCAATCCCTTAAGATTGGAACGTTTTTCATTGCTATATTTCTATTTTGAATAATGATCTCATCATTTTCTAAATTTGTATTCACGCATTTTTTGTACTTTTATCTTATTTTTACATTGTGTTTGAATAGAAAGAAATAGAAAGAAAGGAATGAGAGAGATTTGAAAGGACGGAGGATCCTTATTTGTATAACAAAAAGGGAGGGGACAGATTTGGAGGAAAAATATGGACAAATTTTGTTAAGAATACAATCTCTTCTAAAGTAGAAAGAATGAAATGAAATACACTCATTTTTCTTCCTTTTTCTTCTAAACAAACAAGATGCACTTTCCCTACTTAGTTTACCCCTCCCCATCCTTTACCTTTTCCTTCTTTTCTTTTCTCTACTAATTTATTATCCAAACATAGTGTTAATGTTATCGATACAATTTAATTATCAGGACTATATTATAATTTATAATAAGTGTGTAATATCATGATGTTGTCCATAAGGTAAGGTCAGGATTCATTACAGTAGAAAAGGCCGGATAATCCTTTTCTTCATAGTCTACCTAGTGCCTACACATTCATACTAGTAGATATTTAGCTACCGTTTTTTGTATGGTCTAAATTTTTTTAATTTGCAAATTAAAAGCTGAGTCCCCAATAATAATAGATGTACGTAAAAACAAAAATGGGTCGGTTGACTTTACTAACAAAAATCAGTAATTGAAAAGGAAAAAAACAAAAATAGTAGGTTGTCATAAAAATAAAGAAAGTTCAATGAAAAATATACTTTATTATAAAATTTTAAATTTAGCAAACATTTATTTGATGTCTTTTATTTTGGTAAGAATAAAGATTTGTAAATATTTATTTTTAATTATAATAAACTATAATATAAAAAGACTCATCATTATATTACGTGAGCCATGTGCGCCTTATTATGATCACGTGAATTTTGGTAAATGCCAATTCGACCATTTAATTTTGTAATTCACTTCATCTGTCTAATAATCTTTCATTTATTACTCTCCCTGTCTCACGTTAATCATTAGTTGAAATAGCAAGTCTTCTGAGAAACTGTCTTTTGAGAGACGTCTTCTGAGATACTGTCTTTTGAGAGACGTCTCTCAGGTCTAGTCCATTAGAGTTTAATTCTTATTATTATCTTATATTCCCTTTGAATCATTTTAGATGTCTCATTTGGGTTTTCACAGTTATTAAGGGTGGTGTGGGGTCCATTAGAAAGGTGGTAATTGAGTATTTTAATTGATTAAATTAATTGTAAATGTGGTAGTTGGGTATTAGGAGTAGTAAAAGTGGGGGTATTTAGGTAAAAAAAATATAGACAAAAAAGAAAATGGGACAATTAATATAATTTTGCCAAATAAAGAAATGGGACAACTAAAATGATTCGGAGGGAGTATTTTATTTATGGGTCACTCAATTAGAGTTGGTCTCTCAAAGAGACCGTCTCTCATAAAAATTTGTGTAGTTGCAAACATAATTTTTTTTATAGTCCCTTACAAACAGTGAATATGTATTATTTTATTGAATAATAAATTTAATGGAGAAAAGAAAACATAAATATTAAAGCATATTAAAATAAGGTTAGTGGAAAAAATATGGACACAACAACTAATAAAAAATAGGAACAATCCCCAACAACAGCCTTGTAATTTACTCGTTTTCATTTAAACAGCCTCCAACTTCGTTTATCCTCAACAACAGCCACCAAAGTACCAAAAGTGACATCGAAACAGCCACATTGCCCAAATGACCGGTTGTTAGCCTATTCTTACCTTTGACTCTTGTTTATGACCGTTGACCAAAAATTAAAAAAAAAAATCACTTCCTTCATCCCTTACCTTTCACCATTCACTCTTCTTCCTCATGGTAGTTGTATGTTGTTTGTGTTTATTCATTATCATGGTAGTTTTTACAGTTTTAACTCACTCCGTCAGGCGTTAACTCCAGCCACTGACCGGCCCACCGTCAGGCGTCATCGTGCCTTAGCCAGCCACCATGTATATCTTTTTTCTCTTTTTCTTTCTTTCCATAAAAGTTCTAAATTTATGCAATTGTTATTTATTTCTCATTTCTTTGAATGTTGTTAAACATTGTTTGTTCATTCATATTGATGATTATACAATACCCTAAACCACATTTGTTAATCAATTTAGGGTTTTGCTTAATAAAGTGGTAAATTTATAAATTCAGGGTTTCATATTTAATTTGTTGGAATTTATTAGAGTTTCAATTTGAATTGGGTCCAACAAATGGTGAACTTGTATGTGATTTTATTTGGTTATATTTTTTTCACTTTCAATTTTGTTGTCTACTGCATAATTGATGAATCTAGCAATTAGGAGAGTTGATTTTTTGGTTTTTCTGATGAATCTAGCAACTGGTCTCAATAAAAGTTGTATGATTTAGCAATTAGGATAGTTGATTTTTTGGATTTTTTGAATTTGGTTTTAATAAATTGTGAATTTGTTTGTCATTTGATTAGATTGTTTTTTTTTCAATTTGACTTATTGTTTACTGCATATTTGATGATGGGCAAATATCTACCTGTGCAGATTTGAATATTACTTGTTCTTACATTAGTTCTATTTTAGATCTCTGCAGAAGATTTTAGTTTCTGGATTTGAAAACAAAAGCTGAGTTGTTAACAAAAGCTGAGTTGATAAACATCATCAACACTTTTCTAGAGAAATCTAAAGATTACCAATTAACAAAAGCTGAGTTGATAAACATCATCAACATTCGACCCACTTCTGCCGTTGAAATAGCTTCGGTATTGATCCTTCAATATATTGAACTCGTCAGAATTTGAAAAAAGGTTTGGAGAGTGGAAGAGGATAAAGAAATGGAGGAAGAAGAGTGAATGGTGAAAGGTAAGGGATGAAGGAAGTGATTTTTTTTTTTTAATTTTTGGTCAACGGTCATAAACAAGAGTCAAAGGTAAGAATAGGCTAACAACCGGTCATTTGGGCAATGTGGCTGTTTCGATGTCACTTTTGGTACTTTGGTGGCTGTTGTTGAGGATAAACGAAGTTGGAGGCTGTTTAAATGAAAACGAGTAAATTACAAGGCTGTTGTTGGGGATTGTTCCTAAAAAATATTTTTAAAAAGTTATGGGAAACATGTGGGACCACAAAAAATATAAAAATGATAAAATAAAGTTAGTGTAAAATATGTGAGGAACATAAACATTAAAAAAATATTAAATGAGGATAAATATTGTTATTTTTGCTCAAAATTTGTGATATCATCATCATCATCATCACACCAAGTTTATCTGGCTCATAAAACTTAAGATATAAAAAAGCAATATTATTTATGGGTGGCTTGGATACCATTGTTATAGAACAAACGTGATAGTTCACCCAAAAGACTAGCCCTATAGGTGAAAAAGTTCATTTGCATATAAACCCCACACTAATTATACACAATCAATCTGAAACAACTCTAATAATCTATACCTTACAATGGATCATAATAATGTGATGATGGTTGTCTACCTAAACATAAGGTAACAAGTAACAAAAACAAATATTTGCCTAATCTTCTTTTACTATAGAAATTCAAGATATGATTATAAATTTTCGAATTTTACAAATGATTGTTACAATACCATATTTTTACTAAGTTAAACTCAAATATTTTTTAAATTGCTAGAAAATTACATAAATAATTTAACATGCAATTAAGTCTCTAGATCGCATCATCTACTGTAAATAGATGTAATGCTAATTTCGTTAATTAATTTATCAAGTAAAATAGATGATGTAGACGATGAATCTTTGATGTATCTCTCAATAAAAAAAATCCATATTTTTTTGGATGAGGCAAAAAAAATTATATTTTCCAACAATAATACCACCATCGACATACGTGGGCGGTTTCCGCAACATTTTTGTACACACAAAAGGCCTATATGAATTGCTTTCATCACTTGAGGAACAACGGCTGATTCCTTTATCAATGAATCCAACAACTCCAAGGATCTTCCTGTAATATATAGCCTTCATGCCTGTTGTTACATGTAAATCATCATCATTATCATCCTAATGAGTCACGTTCAAGACAGAGGTTAGAAGAGGGTGAGAAAAAGGACAGACTAATATCACAAGGGGTATATTCCTTAATTAACCACTATTACACCAAATACTAGTAAAGAGCATAGCTGGTTCTAGGGGTATCCTATAGGTAGCTGATCGCCTAAGCCCTCAAAATAAGAGGCATCAAATATTAAATATTGCTATCACCTTTTAAATAATTTGTTTGTAATATAATGTTACAATACATAATTTTATCTTAAATTATTTTTATAAAATTTATATTCATCTTTTTATATAATGAAGGAACCTATTTTAAAAGACATTACAAAAATAAATAGTACACCCATAATTTTTGCTCCACCCCTGATAAAGACTGATCCATATCTAACATGATCTTCTATTAACCAAGACATTCATAAAGAATCTAAAAAGATTTAAAGAAGCTATATCCTAAATCCTCTAGAAAAGAGGCAATGGACTAAAAAGCAATAGGGTGTAAATGGATGTTCAAAATATAAATATAAAGTTAATGAGACTTTTTCACCAGTGATTAAAATGATTGTACTACTATAAGTTGTTAACTTGTTGTTACCATCAATAAAATATAATCTTTAACTCAATTTGATGTAAGTAATGCCTTTTTACGTAAAGATTTCAAAGAGCCAAAAAGAGGTCTATATGCAACTCCTTCAAGATTATCCTATTGAAAGAATAATAATTAAGTATAAATAATACGACAAAATAATGAAGATAATATATATTCGACTAATTTAGGTGTTATAGTTTACATTAGTCTTTATAATATTACCTGTAACATAAAGAGGATATAATTTTATATTTTATAAATAGTGGACTCAATGTGTGTATATAATATAAGTATTAGCTTGGTTAATTTATTTATATTGTACATTATGTTATTAAATTCTTTATGGTAGCGTTTGGGAATAAGCATTTCATTTAAATTGTAGATTTCAATTATGAATGTAGAATTTGAGAATGACAAGGTTTGGGATGTCATTCTCAAATCCTCATCTTTAAACCATTTTGATAACAATTGTGGATTTGACTCAAATCCAAATTTGAAATTCTAGTATTTGCTAAACACTAATTTTGAGTCAAATCCATATTTTCAAATGAAATCCTTATTCCCAAAATAGCATATATGAATTATAAAATACCTTAAAGTAATAGGAAACAAGTTTCTCATATCGTATCAACTAGTATATGTGGTGAACCATACCGTGCTTATGGGCAAATTGTAGAAAGAACACGGTGTGTCGGTGTTTGAGTTTTATACTAAGGTTAGGGGTGTGCAAAATGAGATCGGACTGACGGTTCGGACCAGAATCGGTTGAGATTTTCAGACATAAACTACCCTTAGTAAATGTAGGAATGGTGATTCGATAGCAAAAAAAAACACGAATTCATCGTTGATTCATTTTTTGTCCCAAATCATCAACATAAATTGTTGACAAATACTGGACACGCGATTTATAAGTGGCACTAAGAACAACTTGTCTCGCGATGAACATTTAACTAGCAACAAATCTTTTCTCATTGCACTAAAATAAGGCTCTACCATCTTCATCATATGAGGGTTAGAAAATTCAACATCATACATTATATATTACCAATTTAAATAAGTTAACTATTATCCATTTTAAATAATTCTTTAAAATCAAAAAAAATAATACATCAATTTATACAATGCAAATAATACTAGCTTGTTACAAATGATGTTACTATCAGTGGCGGATCCGGGGACACCAATTAATCCGGGGGCACCAATTAATGGACAAGATTTCGTCAGAGTTTTATTTGCAAAATTAACAGCTATTTTACTCATATTTGCTAAATTTTTAAATACGACATACCACAAAAAGAAATGGAACAATTAAATGAACTGACCTAATTAAAAAAATAAGATAAAATAAATAAATAAGATAAAATTACTAAAACGAAGGAGTATTTATCATCAAAAGACTTCAGTATTAATTTTTACACTTTTACTCTTACCAATAGAAAAATCTACGTTAAATATTTTTTAGAAGAAAACGCCTAGGGGCACGTGACCCTGGGTGCTCTAATTTGGCTCCGCCATTGGTTACTATTCATTTGAATGCATTGGTATGTGTAATTCTATCTTCATAACCAATAACTAACTTATACTATTGTAGGTAGGGGTGTTCATAATAACCCGCTCCGGAAATTCCGACCCGAATTATCCGGTATCCGGTTTAAAAAACCGGGTAATTTACCCGGTTTTTGCAAACCGGATAATTCGGGTCGGGTACCCGATTTTAAAACCGGATACCGGATCCGGATACGGGTCACGACTTTTAGGAAACCGGGTACCCGGTATCCGGTTTTCGTTATTTTTTTTTAAATTTTTTTTTTCGTAAATAATAAAATCATGATATCTTTTAAGCTAACCTTAGATTGAATATTTTTGGAGAGTTAGTATTTGAATTTTATAATTTTTCATACTTAAACTCATGAACAATAATATTATTCTTTCATTTTTTCAATTAATCTTTTATTTTTAATTAAATTAAAGATTTTTAGAGAGTTTGTATTTGAATTTTATATAAATTTTTTTTTTAAGTAAAATAGAGATAAACAAACATATGATTGAATGACAAAACGACAAAAAAATAAAAAATAAAAAATCATTTTAACAAAACCGGGTATCCGGTTTCCGACCCGGTTTAAACCGAGTATCCGGATTCCGGGTACCCGGTTTAAACCGGGTCGGAACCGGATCACGATTTTAAGTACCCGAAAAAGCGGGTACCCGGATTTTCGGAACCGGGTCGACCCGGTATCCGGTTTTGAACACCCCTAATTGTAGGGATCTTGCACTATATATATATGTGTATCATTCTGCATTACTATGTACACAAAAAGACAGATATGCAAGTTTATCAATCCCATATACTACTTTTCTCCTAATATTCTCCGTACCTAACATATTTTTTTTTTATTTTTTTTGTTACAAATTATAATACTAATATTTTTTTTAATTTACACAAATGGTGGAAAGATGGTTAGTTGATTGTTCATACCCAATATCAAAATCTATAACCATAGAGCCTTCAAGGCACAATCCCTAAATATTTATCATGACCCAAAACTAACTCAACCCACAAGCCCACGTTCTCTCTCCTCCATCCTAATTTTAATCAACCTTCCCCCCAAGGCCCCAACCCAAACCCAAACCCTCCCCCTCATTCTTCACCTTCACCCACCGGCCACCATTAATGGCTTCCGCCGTCGGTCCATCGCCACCAGCGTCCGACCACCACCTTTCCATGGAATCAATTCCAACCGTCGATCTCCGTCTCCTTTCTCAATCCGAACTCACCGCACTTTCTCTCTGCTCTTCTCACTCTTTCGACCTCCGTCGTTGCGATGACGTCGTTATTCCCAAAATCGACCGTTCTATTTTCAATGAATCCGCAGGTAGTCGTAAACAAACTTACTCTCGCCTTCGTCTTGCTCCTCGTAACTCGTCCACGACCTCGGAGAACAATCTTGTGCAAAAACCTCGCAATTCTTCGCTTTCTCCTGGTGACTCTGATAACTCTCGCATTGTCTCTCTCTTTAAGACCCTCTTTAATGGAGGAAACCTAAAAGAAGCAGAAATTGAAGTCGAGAATGCGGTTAAGTATGATGATTCTGTTTCCGCGCTTGTTCCTGTTAATGTGGAGTATAGCGACTCTTTTCTTAGCGGTAATGGTGATGGTAATAATGGTGATGTTGTTGTTGTTGAAGGAGAGAGCAAGCGGAAGCTAGGACGAAAACCAAAAAATGCAATGGTTACGACAGTTGCATTGTATGTGGAGAAGAAGAACGAGGTAGATGAAGAGGAGGAGAGGGAGAGAGAGAAAGTGTTGGTTAATAAAAATGGTGAAGTAGTAAATTTAGCAGAGTTGGGAAAGAAGGAAGATCCGTATAGAGAGGAGATACGGAAGCAAACGGAAGGAAAGGAGACACCCGAGGAATTGTTAGGGTTTATTACGGATTTGGAAGGACAATGGGGTAGTAGAAGGAAAAAGAGAAAGATTGTTGATGCTAATTTGTTAGGTGATGCTTTGCCTAATGGTTGGAAGGTTTTGATAGCTATGAAGAAGAAGCAAGGTCGTGCTTGGGTGTTTTGTCGTCGATATATAAGGTTATGTTCTTTCTTTTCTTGAGTTTAATGTGGTTAAATTGTTCTTATTTGGATGTTGAACTCTTGAGTCTTGAATCTTGATATGTGTTTATGTAACTCAAATTTGATTTCAGAAGAGGGATTGTTAGAAAGATTGCATCAAGTATTTAGTATATTCACTAGTGTTCATGAGTGACAAATCCAATTAACTGATGTGGTGGGCAAATTCAAGGTATAAAGCTGAAACATGAGGATGGGTAGTTGTAGTGAATATATTAATGAAGAAATATTTGACACAAATTTAATCTAGACTACTGATTTGAAACTAAGATTAGTCTAACGAATTTGGCAGTCTCAGAGGATTGTCCAATTAAGAAGAGTGCAAGACTTTTCCTAATCGTAAGTTTTCATCAAACATGATTGGAATTGTTGGTACATAGTAGGCCTTTTTAGGAGAAGTTATGAAGTAGTTCTATGATGAAACTAATTCAGTTCTTTAACATATGCAATCCTGACTTAGATTTTAATTTTATTTTCCTCCTATAAGTAGATGATTTTGACATATTTTAGAACGTGCATCTTTGTGATATACTAAATCAAAGTTAAATGCTAGTAAGAACATGGAAACAATCAAGCAATTTGGTTGGAGTCTAAATGATTGGTGATATGATTTGTCATGTTCCCTCACACTAAAGTCCTGTGCTTATATGGCTGCAGCATGATTTTCATACAGTTGGATATTTAACATTCTACCTTAGAAATGAGGTTTATTTGGGATTTGTACACGTGATCTTTGGTTATACGAGCTTTGATGCCTTGTATGGACAATGTTTCAACTTACAATTATAATACCTTGTTATTCCATTATCACTTTGAAGTTTGTACTGTACATCTTTTGCTAAACTAGATGATGATCTGGGGATTTGGATATAGGCTTTATCTCATTATTTAAGTGCTTTTGTTGTATTTTCATAATATTGGAGTATTGAGCTAAAATGATTGGTGATTTTACAATCATGTTTTCTGGGTAATTAGCAGACTCATACGTTATGATTAAAGGATTTGTATAAAATTAGAAGTCAAATTCGCTATTTTAAAGTTTCAAATATTCCCTCCTATTTACCAAAGTGTCGCTTTTGATTTTTCACCATTTTTAGGTGGTCAAATGGGACCATATGTGAAAGGGAAAAAGTGTAGTATTTTAAAATTTTGAAGGAGTAAAATAGGGTTTGTAACTTGTAAGTGTAAATGTGTAAAATATTAAGTTAGTAAGGGTAAATTGGTAAAGTTAACATACTTAAAATAAAAATGTAACATTTAGAATGACTTGACCTAATAAGAAAATGAGACACGTAGGATGAGTAGATGAGAGTATAGTACAAGAAACTATTCATGACTTTCTAATCAACCTTGATGGAAAAAACTCTCCCCTTACATTACGTAACCCCCGTTATATAACCTGTTTGAAAGTTGTGCCGTTAAATCCCGTTATATAATGGTGCATGAAATCTCGCGGTCAAAACACCTAGTTGACCGTTACGTTACGTTACCGTTATAACGATATTTCACCGTTACAACGTCATTTGTTTCCCTTTAAAATCTCGTTAATACCCATTAACTTTAATTATTACAATCACTTAAATTATAATTACTCATAGTTTTAAGTTAATTAATACGCTAAAAGAATCTCAAATATTGCAATTATAATAGCTAGTTGCATATCATTGCATAATAATTTAGTTCAATAACAAAAATACACAAAAATCACACCTCATTGACCGCGATTCGCGTTATTTTTCTGTTATAGCCGTTTTCCGCAACACCGCGACCGTTTCCGCAAACGCATTCGTGACCGTGATTTTTTCCATGACCTTGTGTCTTTAAGTGTACGTTCATATTGTTGAAGAGGCATTTGTAGGATACCTTTGAAATAAAAATGCATAAACGGTGAAGTCCATTGCTTGTTTCTCACTTAATCCCAATGTCCACTTGTTGAAATTGGGATTGTGTCAACTTAATGTGAGAAATATTGTTCACGTAAGTGAGGAGAACATTAACTTGAGAAGTCCGAGCTAGGAATTTAACTTGAAAGTGAGAGTTAGCAAATGGCTCCTAAGTCCTAAGATAAAGGCTAAAGTGATAAATAAAAGGATGGTAGTTTTGGAATTATAATCAATTTATGAAGAGGATATATATTATTATAAGTTGTATATTGCGAAGCTCAAAATGCCATTTTTGGACTAAAAGAAAATCTAAAAAGAGGTTTATTTTCTTCGAAGTCTACTTCTTAGTTTTATTGGACTAAAATGAGAGTTTGATACACTACTCATTTGATATTGTGCACTACTCATTTAAATATGAAGTTATAAATGATGTTTGCAAGCAATTTTCAATTACTAACATTCTCTTTGTTATCACAATGTATAACCCCTTTATGCTTCTTAGGTACCAGTTAGTGGCTATACAACCCGTATGACTATTGATATTAAATGATCATAATGAGAATACTTTTTAGTGTAAATTTTTGTTTATGATGTCGTTCCCATGAAAGGTTGATCATGAAAAAAAAAATATTTATTGGCAATTTTTCGTTACAACCTAATGCCATTGCTTGAAATGGTTGTGCATTGGAATTAATGTTGTGAACAAAATGAGATGATTGAAGTAGAGCAAACATGGCTATTAAACTTGTCAAAATATTTTCCTACCTAAATTATACTAAGTTTCTATTATCATTTTCACCATTTATACCGACTAACAAATGAGCCGTTAGAATATTGCATTGTTGTTGTGCAGTGTGAAAAGGTGGATAAGTGACACTTATGTTTTATGTCATGTTTGGTGAGAGTTTTACTACCAAAGCATGGACTACTAGTGCTATGTTTAACTTCTTATACTCCCATCCAACCTATTGAATGTATTGATGCAATTCTTTATACTGTTTTTACTTGGGATTTCTTGATTATAGCCTATCAGCCTCTTTTTTTACAACATTTTGAAATAAAACTAAGTTCGTTGATCTATCATCTTACCCTTGAGAAACAAAAATTATTATTTGGTTCGGTTTAGGATTTCTTTTATTTTCATTGAGGAGTTGGTTTCTTAGACCTTATGAATCCTTGTTTACTCTATTTCCTCAATGAAGGAAAATATAATAATAGTGATGTTCTATAGGGGTGTTGGAATTCCTACTTCTTCACACTAGGTCATGGGTACAAATTTCTTGGATGAGAACATTATCTAATGCTAAGAGAAGAATTCTATTAAACTATGCTTCTTTATTTGGATACTTGCCATTCACGTCCTTTATAGTTGCGATGCACATGGCATCTTTTTGTGACAATATTTGAGTTTTTGAGAAGATTTTGAAAATCGACTTAGCCCACTGTTACTCATGCAATCATCTTATCATAATTACACGTGCTCACATTAACATATAGTGTAGACACCTTAACGCAATATGAATTTGACCTGAAATAAGTGGACTTGAGTTTACACTTTTAATCCAATTAAGTAATGAGTTAACCCATCTGATGTGCTTGTTAAATGAGTTAGGTTATAGTCAAAATACTAAATCTAAAACAAACCTTTATAGCTCATTTAATTTAAAACCCTAAAATGAAATTAAAAAATTTTGAAGGGGTCAACTGGGTTAAAACATGATGACATGATCGGTAAGGATGTGATTTTTAACTTTGGGTTCATGTTAAGGGGTTTCTGACTCAATTCATATTTGATTTAAACTCAAACCCGACCAAATTTGACTAGTGTATCAAACTCTCATTTTAAGGTATTCCATCACATATTCTCATTTTATTGATGTGCATGGAGTCAAAATGCTTTTAATGTAGTTGCCAAAATATAAAATTTTGTTGATGTGGATCATTTTGTTAAGTGCATGCCACTTTGTGTGTGTGCTAGCAAGGCACCCTATGATATAACACAAACGATTTAATCATATTTGAGTTGGGATAGGTGAGAGATTGATATTTAAAACCTAATCATTCGAACCTATAACTCTATATAACGTGGGAGTCATTTGAGAGTTAGATTTCATGTCGTGTTACAATGTTATACGTTTTAGTCACCTTATATGATAAGTTGCTGTAATATTTAAGTTGAATAAATAGTTTGTTTGGTAAATAGCACAAATAAAATTTTGGCCTTTATTAAGATGATTACATTTAAAACCGCCTTGACTACTTGTTTATTTTAGGTTATTGGAATAATTCTATATTAATAAATAATATTTTCATTTAACAATTTTGGCCATACAATCATAGAGTGATTAGCCGCTATTGTTTATCTATATGAGAAAACACCAAGATAATACTTTGATAGGTCATATCAAAGAATGGTATTCCATGTAAGTCTGTGATATAGTCCAATGTATCTATGAAGAAATATGAATTAATTTTAGCATATGTGGACTATGGGGGAACGACTGAAAACTTTCTAACTATGATTAGTTACATCAAGGTTTCTTTTTTGCTTTTATAACAGTAGCAAACTGGATAACAAATTTTATTTTGGGTGAATGTAAAATGCATGTTCGTTGATGACATTACATTTAGTGGAGGAAATTAGAGATTGAGGTAGATGCTAAAGCACAAATGTGGAGGCAAACTTTAAGTTCAAAACATTTTAGCCTTAGTTGAAGTAAAATAATGTATATGGAATGTTCTTTTGGCTGGGAAGATCATATCAAAAGAGTTGTAAAATTAGATATGTTGAAGCTCTTTCTGAGTGAGTGTTTCAAGTACTTTGGCTCAATTTTGTACAAGAGTGGATGTATTGATCAAGATGTTAATCATAATGTTCACTATGGATGGCTCACATAGAGAGTTTCAACCAAAACGTTTCCGCAATTGACGTGTGCCTATAAGGTTAATTGAAATATTGTGGCATAGTATCGTAAAACCATCACTATTATATGAGGCAAAATATTAGATTCTCATATCATTGTAGGATGATGAGGGTAGTTGAGGTGCATTTTAAGATGGTTGAGTGAACATACGGTAAAAGTTGGAACATTTAGAAGCTTAGAAAAGGAAGAGGTATTTCAAATACGTGAAAAGAAGAGATTTGTAAGAAGATTTGACTATTAGGAATGACATAATATGCGGCGGATGCTTAGAAAAAATTGTGGATGTCACAATTAGGGTAACAGTTAGTCTCAATGTTGCGGGCATGGCACCTCACGATGTTATGACTCGTTTTAAGGATAATGTTATGTGAGTTTTGATTGCAAAATTTATTATAATAATTCAAGTTTCTGGAACATATATTTAAATTAAAGCTTATGCTAGCCTTTTAGTACCTAATACACTTGAAAAAAAGGTAATAATACCTATTATATTGAATAAAAGCTTATATTGTTGATACTCCATTATTTTAAATCACATATTATGTAATTGGTTTTGCTCAGTAAGCTCTAAATTTGTTATAAAGTGGTTGTTATGTAATGTAATGACCTCATTTTTTATTCCATGGGCTAATGTTAGAGTATTTGGATGGTTTAGGGCTAGGGTTTGGGAAAGATGGAGGCTTTTTTGTGGTTAGGGTTTGAGATGGAAGTTTTGTACTTGGGATTTAGGGGTAGATGAAGGATAAGTAAGTTTAATGGTAAGGTTTTCGTTGATGGATGATGAATAAAGGAATGATTGACGATGGATGATGATGAATGTTGAAGTAATGGGCGATAGACTAAAACCTATTACAGGAAACACCCCCAAAATTTAATTTACTTAAGGTTGAAAGCATGGATGACTTTTGCTCTCCCAGTTTTGAAAGAGTAATATAGCCAATCATGGACAACGTTCTCTATTTTACAAATTACAAACTCGCATGTCATCTCATTGATAAGGACTATATATTTATAATACAAGCTATCTATTTTCCTAAATAAGATTAAATGCAAAATAGTATAATATATTAGCTAACTATGACCAATTCTTCAAGTTTGAAGAGATAAAAATCTAGCTAGGGTTTCTAAGGATGGTCAAACTCTTCAACCCTAGCTAGTATTATGTCTTACTTGGAGACTGGAGTTCTTCAAGAACTTGTTCAAAAATCTATCAATCAGAGATATATATTATCCTCACTAGTCCAATATATGATCATTTGCCTGAAATCCCTACACATTCAAGATAAGATTTTTGCACATTTTTCTCATCCCCTTGATGTAGTCAACTTCATTTTAGGCGCTACATGCTTGCTCATCACTTAATGTTGGACTTCTTGACTTTGACTTTGGATGCATCTTGACTTGGTCTTTGTTGACTTGAAAAATCATCTGTTTGGATTAGTTGAACTGGATTCCATCGTGGTCAACAAACGAGGAATAGTTGAATACTCCTTTTAGGTCTAGGTGTGTTCCTCCTTAAAACTCTTGTGCTTGATTTTGTTATTAGGCTTTTGACTCTCCAATCTTCATGATATAGTTGAATACTCCAGTCTTTCTTCTTTTTTGTTTTCCTTCTTTTTTACTCACATTGTATGTTATCTGGATCCTATGCAGTCCTAAGGGACGATATTTTGTGTCCTGCAAGGAAGTTTCTTCTTATTTGCTGTCCCTGACTAGCCCAGAAGACTTACCTCAGCAAACTGCTGTCGAGTGCCCTGGGGATGTAGCAGTTGTCAACAAATTGGTTTCTGAAAATGTTAGTCTATTGATGTACTTTCCACATGCATTTCTTTTTATTCTTTCGTGTCTGAATTTTTGTATTTTACTACAGGCTACAGATACCGTAACCAAAAATGAGCTCCCATCAGTATCTGTTTCTCCTCAAATCAGTGATCTAGAAAATCAGCTGAATCCACTTTCTACTCCCCAAACGCTTGATCATGAAAAGCAGCTGGTCTTGGTGACAAATGTTCAATCAGGAGAGGTGCAGTTAGCATCTGCTTTGAAGTGCCACAAATGCTCCTCTGGATTTAATGAGAAGGATGAGCTATTGAGCCATCTCATATCATGTCACAAAAGGAAACGACGAAAATCTGGTGCACCTATTGAAGAAGATTTGATGATGAAAGATGGCAAGTATGAATGTCAGTTTTGTAACAAATTATTCCATGAGAGGAGCAGTTATTTCGGTCATGTTGGCATACATGTGAAAAACTATGTGAAGAGTATCGGGGGATCCCCTGGTATGACATTGACAACTAAGAAAAAGATCTCTGCCATCCCTATTGCTGAGGAGGTACCGGTAACTGTGTCTGAGACGGTGCAAGATGTTGAAATGAATGTTCTTTCCGTGTCTTCAGCTCCCAATATTCTAGTCGGTAGTGAACATCATTTGAATTTGGCTGACAGAAAGGTTGCAATTGGTTGTGAGGCTGAAACACATTTAAGAAATGATAGTACTGGCCAAGTTTATTCATATCTTCATACAGAGTTTAACAAGAAAACTGATAAAAGTAATATATCACCTGATGAACCTTCTGATCAATATGGTGGAACTGGCCAAATTTCTGAGAATTATGTCAGGGAGGTAAAAGGGTCTGTTGATTTATCTGACACGAATACTGATAATTGTTCTGGTCCTGGGGATAAAAATGTGAATGATGAGCTAGGTGAGAACATTGATAAAATAAATGCAACTCATTCTGTTGGCTTGGAGATAAGCAACCCTTCAGATGTGCAACTGGAAATTGATGAAACTTATTCTCACATAGATGGCAAGCGAGTAGATCTTGAAAATGATGGAAACTTTTCGTCTGTCAATCACTTGCAAAGGGAAAAAGAAGTTTTTGGGAATGAGATGTTTGCTCAAAATAAGGAAACATCTTCGGACAGGAAAAACTGTGAAGATAGATCTTTCAGGAACAATAGTGTCGAGCATAGCTCCTTTGTAGATAGTCTGGAACTTGAGGATGATGACAGGCTGATGGATGGTTCTGAAATCGGCCATCTTGGTGTTGGCATTGACGATGCAAATGATGTCCGGCACTGTAGCAGCTTAGGTGTGGATGGCTCTAAAAGTGGTCATGTTGATCTGAGCATTGATGCTGCAGATGATGTCCAGCACGCTGGAGGCTTAGACATGGTTGGTTCTGAGAGTGGCCTTCGTAATCTGGGCATTGATGCTACAAATGATATCCAACACCCTGGAAGCTTGGACGAATCTTCAGATGTTCTTCACACCGGTAAGGAAATTCTTTCTCCATCAGGAGATCAAACTACAACTTTGATGCAGAAATATGAAGAGAAAGATCTATTTGGCATGATAAGTGAGACGGAGGTTGACATGTGCAGTTTGGAAGATGCGGAAGCAACAGTTGATGCGGAAGGGTCTATTGTTCAGGAAAGACCTGAAAATTATACAGCTGTGCTTTCCAGAGATGATGGTTGTGGTTATATTGCTAATGAGGCTGAGACAGTTATGCATATGAAAATGGTAGAATCTAGAGAGACAGGAGGTTTTGAAATTGACCAAACTTGTAGCCTTGAAAATAGCTCAAGGGAGCTGTTCAACAGAAAATGTGAAGAACCTAAAAGTGATCGACTTATGAACTCAGACCTTTTTTTCCCTCCTGTTAGCAATGATAGGCATTTAGCTGCTAATGTAATAACTAGTAATGACCGACCGCATAGAGATGCGTCAAATTTTTTGGGGGCATTTAATAACTTTGTTGAGGATAAGCAGGAAGAAGTTAATAAAAGCATTCTGTCTGGGCTTTCTATGAATGAACATATGCGTGATGTTTCCATGAGTAATGCGTTAGATGTTCCCTCCTCTACAGCTACAACGCAGCTGCCTGAACTTGATAAGATGGACAGCTCAAGGACTAACAAACTGAATATCGATTTTGGCAGTATTACTGAACTGAATGCAAGATTTATGAGTTCTGTTCAGAATGAGCCTGTTTCTGAAGAGACATCCCCCTTTTCGTTGTGGGGGCAGCAAACATGTACCATCGAAGATAATCAATCCAGAGGTTATGGTGGTGGTGGTGCCAGGGGTGTTGCTCAGCATGAGAGGGCTTCTGATAACAATGCACGTAATCTGGTTGGTCTTCAGCAACCTTCTAATGCTGGATATAATTTGAATAAGGTCTGTCTGAACGAGCAAGGATATGGTGTTCAGCATAATGAAACTCGAGTATACAGAAAAAATAATGAAATTAGAAGGGAGGGGATCTATGATGGTGCTAGGGGTCTCATTCAACAAGAGAGAGTTTCTGATAACAATTCACTAAATTTAGTTGGTCTTCAGCAACCTTCTAATGCAGGGTTTAATTTGAACAAGGTTCATATAAATGAGCAAAGATATTATGGTGTACAGCATAATGAATCTGGAGTGTATAGCAAAAGTAGTGAACCTAGAAGTGAGGGGGTGTCTCATGGCAATACTCTTGACCTAGTTGGTCTTCAGCAGCAATGTGATGCTGGATATAACTTGAACAAACCCTGTATAAATCAGCAAAGTTTTTGCATGCAAACTGGTAGTTATAATGCAAGTGATGAGTCTAAGCAAGAGAGGGTGACTTATGGAAATTCTCTTAGTTTAGCAAGTGTTCCATGTGAGCCTAGGTATGGCTTGAATAAAGCATGTATCCCACAAACGTGTGATGCAGGTTTTAACATGAATAAGGGATACATGGGGACCATGCAGGGATTGTCAAAAATTGATGAACTTGGACATTCTCGAGATCAAGACTTAATGATAGGTTTTGGAAACAGTGGTGGAGAGCCTAATCAAGGTGTTCCAACTGACTTCATGTGGAGATCGACAGAAGGGAACATTTTGCCTGGTGGTTTAATGCGTTCTTCATCCTCCCAAGGGCAGTCATCTGGCTCCTATCAAGCATTTGATTTCCTTTCAGACAAGGTTTGCTTCTCTTTCCCTCCCTCCCTCGCTCCCTCTCTATTGTGTATATTTGTGTGATGATATACGAAAGAAGTATGAACTTTGATCCTCCTATTGCTTTACTCAAAAGTCCTCCTCCAAATCACCAGTGATTGGAAATTCTTGGCTGTATGAAAACAGCCTTTGGGAATTCTTTATTCTACACCCTATATCTCTATCATGCGTAGAAACCCTTTTATGGGCTAAAACAATGTAGTTACTGGACAGAACTATATTTTTAAAGCTTAACATCAAAATGTTGCTTTATTCTTCGACTAAACGTGTTTTATATGTTTATGCTTTAGACTAATCTAATTTCTGTAAATCTGGTTAATTAGCTCCTTAACTTCTTACTGTTGTAAAATTAAACCCCGCAGGTTTTAATTGATGCCAATCATCCCAATACTAGTTTTACAATTGCTAAAAGATATGGGGCTAATGTGCGTCAATCAAAAGTTATGAGGTCCAAAAGTTAAGGGCCTAATTAACCACATTCGCGTTTAGTTTTCTATTTTTAGCAAGAGGAGGGGAGGGGGGATTATGCTAAGATTGCCTTTTTTTGGTCAGAGGATATATTTGGTTAAACTTGGGTACAAAACTCACCCCAGCCCTGTTTTGGTCATTGTTTGGTTTTTCAATAAAACCTCTATGATGTAGAACAGATGGTTCATTTGAACTTGTCTAGCTTGTACTTGAGATTATTTTGGAACTCATAAATTTATACAAGTGATGAAAATCGGAAGAGTGTAATGTGAAAATTTATGTTGTGAAATTTCAGGGTGGGAATGATCTGTATGCTGCTAATGAGAAATTTGGTAACATTTCAAGCTTCGAAGGCCTGAGATCCACCGGTGTGGAACCAATGGAATTCAGTTTTATGACTACACAAGATACAAATGCTCAAATGGGGCACCAAAAGGTCATGTTCAATACACAGTTAGATCAAGGATTCGGGTCCTCCGTTTGGCATCAAAAGCCAACTCTACCAAATATGATGGCTGGACATGTTGTTAGCACAGTATGTGTTTGGTGTGGAAATGAATTTCATCAAGATTCACTGGGTTGTGAAATGCAAGCTGGTTCAATTGGTTTTATATGTCCAACCTGCAAGGCTAGAATGTCCGCACAGTATCTGTAGACCCCACATCCGAATGGTAAGGTTTACCGCAAATGCTATCGCTGTTCGTAATCTGTAATTCTGTTGTATATTGATTTAGTTTTTTCATGCATTTATTCGCATATTTGGCTCTACCTTGAGCCGAAGATCTAGGTAAAATTTCAGGGGGAAAACATTGCTTCGACAAGATTTTCATTACAGTACAAATGAATCAACATTGTGAATAGTGCTGCATTTAGTTTGTTAGGCTGATTTATACTTGGCTAAATTAGTTGAATGTCGTAGATTTATGCATTCGAAGTAGAAGCCACCGTATCTTGTGAAGGGCTGTAGGCTTATCTTTATTTAACACTCGACTGTTGTAACATATACTCTTACTATTTCCATAATGATCAACTTTTTGATGTTTCTCAGATTATGGATCAGGTTATTGGATTTTGGTGAGACTTTATAGACGTTATTTTTTGTTGCTTAACTCTAATATTTTTAGAAAATTTTTGCTGCGTGATTAGGCTTGTGCAATGGGTCGGATTAGGGGCTTTAAGAAATAATGAATGAGCTCTAACGAGTCAGGCTCATTCAACGCGGTCTGTGTGCATGTGATAGTATAAGCCTTTTCCTAGAGTATTATCCTCTGATCATTCTAAACAATTTGGCTGATTGTAGGAGTGGAAAGTTTTACTTGAGCAAGACAGCAACCCAGTCTTGGCCCATGGGGGTGCTCGACCAAAATGAAGACCCTAAGCTACTTCAATCTAAACATTTATCAATTGTCATCTCATACAACCAAAAAACAAAGTGTATTCTCATTTGTATATCTTAGTGATAATTGACAATGTTCTTAGTTTGTTTTTTAGTTTTTACTTTTGTCACCTCATCTTTTCTCATGGTGACTTCTTTAGTTCAAAATTGTGTATTTATATAGTGTTACATCATTTTTGCCTCTTGGATAGTTCATTTAGTTTTAAAACTTGCTTTAGATTAAAACTTCACAAAAACCTTGAGGGGGCATTTGAGAGTATATAACATATCTTGGGGCCTTAACTATCAGCTTAAACTTTTAATTGGGTTGGTTCTATAACAAAAGTTTATCCTCCTTAGTTCGGATTCACCTTCTCTCTTTTGACTTTAGTCAAGTAGTTCTCTTTTAACAGCATGCTATTACCATATAGCATATCTTGAGGCAAGTATAGGTCAAAAACAGAAAACAATAACCTTCTTATAGTAAATTCCAAATGGAAGATTGATACAATGAATGCATATGGATATTTGTGCAACAGGTACAAAGACAAAAATCAACAACTAAACTCAATAAAGAGCACACAAACTAGGACATTTAGAATCCACCAAAAATCCCGACTAATATTATCATAGAATATCGATAAGAATGTATTTTAAATATATAATGGATATAGATTATAAACAGACTACGAATTAATGTACTCTCCTTAATCTATGCACCTAATCTTAATTGTTTAACAGTTTATGTCGAACTTTCTCCTTGCAACATATAAGAGTACAAAAAAATAACTCTTAGACATCCATAGTTGGACGCGGGTTGTCATAGCCTGACACGGCACAACCTACAACTAGAAACGACACGACATAGCAACCATTATAGTAAACCTCAGGTGTACTATATGTACAGTTCACAAAGCTTGCCATTAATTTTATGACCAATTTAGAGAGTAAAAAATAAAGAAATTTGTCCACTACACGTACGACATGGCCAACATAGGTTTGTGTTGTATTACATACCATTGTTTGAGATTGAGAGTGACCAACATGACACGGTACAAATTCAAAACTCTATATGGCATGTTCTAATATCACCAGGCTACTACAGTTCGACATGACACAAATTATATGTCTATTGATTTTTTTATTAAATTTTTATTTTTAATTAAATTTAAAAAAGAGCCTAAATTTTGAAAAGTCAACGCGTAGGACTTAAGGGAATTTTTACTAGAGTGGTCATAGAGAGCTAAATTTGAGCATCCAGAGAAGAGAGAGAAAGCGAAAAAGAAAGGAAGATGACAGAGATTAAAACCATTGTGAGCCAAACAACCCAACATCCTCTTCTTATTCCAAAAATCTCCTCACAATTTATGCTCTGAAAATCCTTTAATTTCATGAACACATCTAAATCTTTTGTTACCAAACAAGATTCTCCCCCTGTATTGATTATGGATAAGTCTGAATCATTTTCCAAGAACCCTATTTTTCCATAAATTCTTCCTGTCAACCTCTTTTTTCTGGGTCCTTTAACCCTAGAGCTTCCATCTTTGCAATCCTTGATTCCCCTCCCTTTTTTCCCACCTTATCTTTTCATTTTTCTTTTTTTGAATTTTGATTTCTGGGTATTTTGTATTTGATAATAAGGAACCCAAAAAATATAGAAATTAGGGGTTTTGTAGGAGGTGGATGATCAATTAGAGGATGAGGAGGTTTTGGGGTGTATGTGTAGTTGTAGTAATTTTGGGTGGAATAATTTGGGGCGGCAAAGCTAGGGTTTCTGAGTTGGGTTATTGTCCTGCTGTTTCAATTACTGATGCGATTTTAGGGTTTCCTGATTCTATATGTGATCTTCATCATCCTTACAATATTGCTGTTATTGAGGTATTTTTACTTCTACTTATTTTTATTGTAAAATCTTATTATTCTTACAAAACAGAAAAGTCCCATATTTGACTTGATTAAGGTTATTATTGTTGATCATGGTCAATTTTAGTTGCTTGAATAACTTAGGTTTAAGTTAGATGGATATATTGATTGGTTTGAACTTTATAGCAGAGTGAACTAATATTTTATGAGGCTAGGTTTGTGGATAGCTATATTGAGATGTAAGACGTTCTATGCATTTTATACCTGAGAACATATATTTGCTGATTATGGGATTTAGGCCTAATTGCTAGTCTATGTTACTTGCATTTGGGGTACTATGTCGGATTCTATTACGTGTTTTAGTGTCGGATACATCTAATTTTTCAATTTTACCCTAAAATAAAGTGTTTAAGAGCCAATGTCCGATCACCAACGTGGACATGGGTACATGAAGCAAAATGAAGAGTTTGAGTAACATAGTTGCTAGTAGTTGGCTTGTTGAGGTTGTTACTAGTGCAACTAAACCTGTGAATCTACTGGATATCTATTCTTAGAGACTAGAGTATTATACTAGAGGATGTGTTGTATGTCTTTGTATGTTGATGGGTTGAATTTTGAGTTTGGGACACATGAGCATTTCAGTATTAATAAATTGATTTTAAAATATGTATTTTGTTATAACTTTAGTATACGGGTGTTGAAGTTTTGATTTTGGATATTGTTTTCCTGCCTTCTTGGCTAACTTAGATATTCATTTTAGTGGAGGTGCATATACACTATGCAAAAGAGTTTCTAATGATCTACATATATTCTTCTCTTCTATCCCCATTTCTATCTTTTGTTATATGCTTCTACAAAAGTCAAAACTCTATTTTTCATGTCATTTTTACTTTTCTTATATGGGTAAGTTTTTCCCTACCTCTTCCTCTTCTAAGCAAATTTTCAAGTTTTTACTTTTGTAACTAGTGTATCTTTGTGTCCATTTTGCTCAACCAAACCAACGTAGTTGATTATCTTTCATTTTGTCTTCATTGTTTTGCGACTCTAAAACCCTTTTATCTTTATTTCGAATTATATCTTTTACTGGATGATACACATCATAGGAACCTCCATCTTTAATGATATTTTATGAAGTCTTAATATTATGATGCATCATAATGTTGGTTTAATAGCCCATTTAAATTTTCTTTAACCTTTGTAGCACATCTTAATCATGCTCCCAACTCCTTACTTGAGTTGCCTATTGTACATATATTGCTTAACATCTTTATCAATGTCTCATTTCAAGGATAAAATTGAGCCAATCTACTTGAATCACTTACTTAAGATGAATTTTTATATAGTTTATTATTCATATCTAATTTTATAACACCTCTATTATAATCTTTTGTTTCAAAATGACTTTTTATATAGTTTATCTTACATTCACTTAGTTTAAACCCTTTGTGTACCCCAACATCTATAGTTTCTCAATCACTAATACAATATTATCGGCAAGCAATATGTACCATAAAGCTTCATCCTAAATAAGTTATGTTATCTCATCTAGAAGAACCGTTGCTAACATTTTAGGGGTTAAAGGAGAACATTATTGTAGATCAATTAAAAATTGAAAATCTTTTGGTCCTCCTCCATGGTTCACATATGCTAACATTTTCTTGTTGCATATCTTGGACTATACTAATATATTCACATGGCACACCCTTTTTTTGCCACAACCCGCCAAAGCACTTCACTTAGCACTTTGTCATATGCCTTCTTTATATCAAAAAAAATCATCTGCAAATCCTTTATCTTCATCTTTTAGTACTCCGTTGTACACATTAAATGTATAGCTTCCATTATAGATTGTCCTTAAATAAAACCAAACTGGTTTTTGAAAATGCTTATACATTTATAAGTCGATGTTCTATCACCCTTTCCCATAACTTTGTGATGTGGGCATAAGCTTGATTCCCTTAATAGACTATAGTTGGAACACTAACGTGCATCCCCATTGTTTTTGTAGATAGGTATCATATTATTTTTTATTGTCTTTTGTGATCTTGTTTTTTGAAGATCTTGTCAAAGATGCTATTTAATCTATTCAATGATATTTTCCTTGAACATTTTCAAGCGTTAATAAGAATATTGTTGGGATCTATTTATGTTTCTTGTTTCATTCTCTTTGAAGCTTCTTGCATCTTTACTTTGTTATCTGTCTCGAAAATTTCTTGTTCTCTTCTCTTGGTTCCATCAAGATGCCCCATGTCACCTCCATTGTGTTTTACATTAAACAACTTCGTTTAGTGTTCCTTCCATCCATCCTTGATCCCTTCATTTTTGACAAGACACAATTTTTTTAGGAAAAAAAACGTTGGTTTAAGTATTAAACTCAACTATTATTTTAGAATTTAGATTTAAAATTGACTAACTTCAATTAATTTGCAACCTTGGCACTCTCTTTTCAGTTCTCTTGGTATGATAATGAAAATGTTCAGGATAATAGCCTCACAGCTTTTAAATATCATTTAGAATGTCTTGAATTTTTATTTATTTTTGATTAATGTTCTTAAGTCTTTGTTTTACCAGTTATATTTTCCCTGCTTACATTTACTGTACATTTTCTTTCCTTGTTTTCATCAATTATATGTAACATCTATATCATTTTGATGACTAGTGAAATAATTATAGGCTGTGATTGAAGTTTAAGTCGATGCTATCTAACAAGTTGCTGATTTGTGTATACGTAGCAAGATAGCTCGACTGTTTTTTCTCCAAGACTTACTGGTGAATTAGATCCAATTATATAATATTTCTTTCTGAATGTGATGGCTAATGATGTAAGAATAAGAATTTGGAAATTAAGTTTATCTTATCCATTGTCACATCGTTCGTTAATCTCCTTGCAAATCGCTAATAAAAAAAACTATGATTTGGTCTGGCTATTGTTGGGCCATTTTGAGCGAAAAGCGAATTCAGTGAGCAAATTAGTAGACGAATTATATTATACTGATCCTATCTATCCTAGTTGTTGTCTCAATATACCAGCTACTATAGAACACCTTTCCTTATCTTTGAATATATCACTAATCTATCATCTATGGTGGAATAGGAGAAAGTTTAGATGCTCAATAAGGTGTAGCTTGACCTCACTAAATATGCATACCTAGTTTAGTTGACATTTCTAGCTTGTTTCTCGTCTAGAGGAGCCACATATTTGAGAATGTGATCAACTCTTCCACGGCATTTGCTACTTCTTCAAGAGGATTATTTTGATTTTATGTTGAGATTTTTATCATTTTGGCTATGGTGTGATTATTACTATCGGCTAACAAGATTTGGTTCTCTTTGGTTTTCAAGGGAGATGAAGCAGTTTTGCAGAAGGCTCTGCATCTGGTGTACAGTCACAGTCAGGACTATGTAGCTATCCTGTTTTATGCTTCTTGGTGCCCATTCTCTAGGAACTTCAGACCAAGTTTTGCAACTCTCTCTTCCTTGTATCCGTCAATTCCTCATTTTGCAATTGAAGAATCAGCCGTCAGACCAAGGTTTGAACTCAAAGCCAGAGCTGCGTTTTCTACGACAACTCAATTTCTAACATTGAAAGTTGTGTTTTGCGATTTGTGTGACATTGATTTGCTTTTTTCACAGCATATTGTCGAAGTACGGAGTGCATGGCTTTCCTACTCTCTTTCTTTTGAATTCTACCGTGCGTGTTCGCTATCGTGGTTCTCGCAGCCTCGGTTCACTTGTTGCCTTCTATAGTGATGTTACTGGTAAGGTTATATTATTCTGATATGATTAAATAGTCTTGTTAAAGATCTAAATAGAGGTTAATCGTTTAGTCCAAAATTTGAATGTGAAAAAAGAAATCCAGAAGACAAAATGGAAAAAAAAAAAATTATATTGGCATATTCTGGTGTTCGGATATGTGCAACTGTTTTATGGGCTCAATCTGAATACGGCTTATATCTTGTAGATGTGTAATAACTTTTATTAAATATTTGCAGGCATAAAAGGTGACCCAAGAGATCGTCTACCACTGGAGAAAATCGAACATTTGTCTAATCTTGCAAGCAATGACAATAATGAAGCAGAAAATTGCCCATTCTCATGGGCAAGATCCCCCGAGAACCTTCTTCGTCAGGAGACATATCTAGCTTTGGCGAGTGCTTTTGTGCTACTGAGGTTGTTGTACCTGTTTTTTTCCCGTTTCTTGTTGAAGTTGGTCGTTCTACTTGGAGAAGACATGTGCAACAATTCAGGTTAACGACCATATGGGAGCACCCTCTGCGTTACTTGAATAGAACAAAACAGTTGTTCAGTTTTGTTAAGGATCCTTACAAGGGAAGTAACTTTCAAGAAGGCGCGATAAATGCTAGGGCGTGGGCTTCAAAGTCACTAGCTTCGGCGGTTGCCATTGGTGATGCAAGCACAAGCAGAGGCGTGACGTTGAATGCGAGTCACTAACATGTTACATTGATCGACTCTGTTTTTCTATTTTTCTAGGTCGGAGTCACTTGCATTAAGATAATGCCGCAATGGCATGTCGTGTTGTGTTTTATTTTTGTTCTTAAGTTGTATTTGATCCCTCCACTGGTTCGCAATTCAAAGTTACCTTGACGAAGTTCCGGGGTGGAAGCTTTATCGTCTTCGTTTTCCATGTTACATTGTAAGACCTAATGGGAGAATTGAAGACGATAAGTACCATACCCTTCGGCCCTCGCCTTCGCCCTTGCCCTCGGCCCTCCCTATGTGAATAGCTCAACACAGATACACTGTCAATGTATCTCCTAAGGTTTTTCTGTTATGACCTGACTTCCTTTTTTAAATTGCTATTTTTTAAATAAAATTGGACCCTTTTTAATGCTGTTTGCTCCATCACCCAATAATTAAAGCTTTGTGTCAATTCCTTCCTTTCATTCCCTGCTCCATATTTCTGTTTTATTTTTTTTTAATTGCTATTTGCTATAAATAAAAAGTAGCACTACGCAACTAACAATCTCCAACAACCTTACAGCTAAATTAACTTTTCTTTATATTTGCTTTTTTCTTAAGAACTATTTTTGTTTAGTTAATATTTGATAAAAATGTTGCTACTTTCTTGATAAGTGCCAATATATTGGACATTTAGAGTTAACCAAAAATTGATATATCATTGAAGAAAGACACATTGAATTTTAATTATTCAAAACAAAAAATTCATTTTTATGAAAAACATATTTATTGTTTCTTATTTATTCTCGGTTACACATTTAATCTCTTGTTCACCATATATATTTCATATTTTGTGTTTTACTTTTTCTAAACCCAATAGAAGCCACCATTTGAGCTCAACACATCTTCCTTTCCATTAAACCTATAAGCAGGAAGCAGCAACATTCACACAAAGACATTTAACAGAGATTAATACTTTGTTTTTGCATACATTAATATTTTTAGCATGTCATTGAAATTGCCATACTAACTACTCTTCAATCAATACTCAAGCTTCTATAATTCAGTAAATACATGAGCTTTTCATCACCAAAATCTTAAATTCTAAGATTAGGAATGCCATTCTTCAAAAATCTAGCAGCATTTCTGTGTAGACAAACTTGCAACGCACAGATTCCATTGTTTTTCAAAAGGTGAAAAGAAAGAGGGGTGGCTGCACAAAGAAGTGAAGAGTGTAAACAAAAGCCGCAAAAGTAAACGAATGGAAAGCACAGTTGAAAAGGGTATTATTAGACGTACCTATTTTACACTTTTAGCAAATTCACTAATCATCGACTTCAACAGTTCCAAAATCCTTGTTCACAATCTAACACCGAAGAAAATGTAGGGAATATATGTCAATTGGAGGAAGTATAGGGCAAGGAGCAAAAATTGTAAAAAAAATATTAAACCACCAAGGCACCAACATTAAGTTATTCAAGATGGCGAGAGAACTATGAAGAAAGGTTGTAACTTGCATCTACGATCTTAATATGAAGCGACGAATACAAATTTCTTAATTGTAATAAAGATGAAGGCAAACCAAGATTAAGAAAGGCCAAGAACCTGTGAAACATAGGCTTTGATTTTCTGGTAAACTTCACCATCTAATGTTCTCTCAGCTAGCTCATACAAAACAGAATTTCCTTCCGGGCCATTGACTTTATCCTTCTGAAGGTACCTGCACAAATTATTTGTGATAATAAATTCAAATTATTTAAGAAAAAGCTATAAAAAGATTGGCACCTGCAAATGAAGGTTTGACATTTGCAAACTAATTCAGAATAGAGCAAATAAGAACCTCTGCTGTACAAGTGTCTCCAACAAGAGCTTGATATTTCCGAGAGATGAATGATTTTCGTCGGTTTCTCGTAATCCCATCCGTCTCATGTGATGCCACAGATTTTCTGAAATTTAGAGTGTGAAATAAAAAAACAAAATTTGAAAGTAAATAAGCAAGAGATAAATCTAACAAGAGCAAATTCCGAATTTTGTGTAAATTATGTGAGTCATACTACATTTTCCAGATCATAATAGCAAAGTGATACAGATGGATGCATGCCGGAAAATAATGGTGCACCTTCTGAGATTTTGCCTCCAGCAAGATACACAATACTGACGATGACAAAAGTGAATCCAGTCAAGGGAGCGGTATTGATATCTTCAACATGTTTCTGAAATACATTAGCAGGCAGTTGGCTAATGACGATATATGATCTCGTATCAGCAACACCTTTAGCAAATAAAATAAAAGGTATTCAGTAAAAGCCCCTGAAAAAAGGAAAGAAAAAGAACAATGAACAATTGAATTGTAGAATGAAAAAGATTTTTATCCGTAAAATAAGTTTGTTAGCACTTCGCCCTATCAGAAATTTTATTGCTTTTGGTAACCAGTAATAAATGTCAATGATGGTAAAGAACTTGGAGGGTAAATTGGCAAGGCAAGCCCCGTGTGAATTCAGAATATCCTAAAATAGAATTCTTTGTGGAAGCTAGAAGCAAAGTCAAAGAATCATGTTGAAAATTTGGTTTGAAGGTGTTAACAATGAACTAGACAATCAGCAAGTAATAAGATGAAATATACAAAGAAATTAACAAGAACACTAACATTTAATGAGGTTCACCAATGTGGCTACATCCTCTTCCTAGGCTGGTCTTTGCATTGATGTGTTTAAATGATAAGTGAAACTACTAGCTCAATCTCAATACAATAAAAGTATTACAGCAAAGGAGATAGTGGAAGAAAGAATGCAGAGGGTGAAAGAATCAGATAAAGGAGAAGCATGGAGACCAAGATGGTAGTATGAAGCTCAAACATTGAGCTTGGCTTAATTACAACACATAAATATGAACATATATGTAGGCAAAAGGGGGTAAACAATAGTACACAAAAACTGGCAGAACAACGTGAAGGGGAGCAACACAAGGCTGCTCAATCGAAACCCTATATTGATCATTCGCGCAAATCATCACCAAGCTTCTGCCTACACTTTTTCAAGGGCGTTAACTCGAGCCACTATGGTGTCCGTTGGAGTGTGGCATGATTGGCAGCTTCATGTGATGTTTGCACACACCAAACCCCAATGTACCGTAATACTCCATATTAACAAATCAAAACATTTTCTCTTCTTCTCCAAAAGCTGTGACAACAACCTCTCATGCAACATAATCCATGCTTCATCACATCAAATAAGCAATAAGCACACTTTGAACATGAAAAGCATTTGTCAAGTTTACATAACAAATGACTTAGTCCGAAATATTTATTCTCCTTACAAAGTCATGGGAGTACACTCATGATCAAGATTTGAAAAAACATTGAGCCAAACTTTGACTCAAATCACTTTTGCAACAAATTTGCATAACCAATAAGTAATATTTATTCCTATGGTAATAAACTTTAGGATAAATTGTCATGAACTACCTAATATATAGTACGTTTTGTGAAAAACCAGAAAAATTATTTCTTTTGTCAAAAACTACTTTATAAGAGATTTTTTGTGAAATAATACAATTTGTTGTCTGTGAGCTGACCTTACATTGAACCTTTGACCAGACTTTTGCTCCTCACATGCTTTATTATTTCCCATTTCCCTCCTTTATTTCCTTATTCTAATGAGTTACATCCTTTTTTAGTTATGTCTTCCATTTCCTGTCTTTAATTAATGATAGCCCAAAAATTTCAAACCCAAATGCATTCATTGTTTTAGCTTACTTGTTGTTTCTGCCTTCTTGAAATTTTATCAAAAAACCCATTATCTACAGTTCTCACAATAACAAACTAGATCCTTGTTTGGTTGCAAATTCAGCCCCATCCTTATATTTGGTCGTGCATTTTTTTTTTGTTATGAAAAATCCCTCAAATACAATCTAATATTCATTGGCTTATCAATCATTTATAAACTGAACAACACCTTGCAAATTACTACAAAAAAGATGATTCATCAACAAACATGCAAATGAACACATTTGGAAATAAACCTTGAAAAAGGTTAATGTAACAGTCAACTCACAAAATGTGTTAAATGGTAGTCTTCCAAAAAGAAACCACCTATAATGTAGTTTTTGACAAAAAAACAATAACATTATAGGTACAAACGAACTACATATTAGGTACTTTCAGACAATTTTAAAATAAAAAGATGTTTTAGGTATGGACAAGCACAAACATGGAGGAAAGGCGGATATGGGACTTTCCTTCCAAGATTAGACTAAATAACATTACTATAACCACTCTTTGTTATTTAAAGCTACAAAATGGAGACTAACTCTCACACAAGGACTATTTAACTATCCACACCATAACCAAGCAACAGAATAATATATTGAACATAACTTGTGAATGCCATACCCTTTGATAATCCTCTTGTTTCTAAAAATTTGTCCACATTACTATAAGGACTAGTTTCATTATTTCATATTGCTTGTCCATAATTGAAATATTTTTCTTATTTGAAAATTGTTATTACTGAAATACTCTCATTTTAGACAACAATTATGGATGTTTATGTTTCTCCCAATGCAACATATTTCTTAAACATTCCTTAATTTAAACAGATAGTCACTACAGCTCATATTTTACACCTTAATGGCTGATTTTTTTTCCTGTGCAAATTATTACTCTTTAAACATTGCTTAATTAAATAAAGACCCATCGTAATTCAAACATTGCTTAATTATTATACTTTTTCACTCTTTAAACATTGCTTAATTAAGAAACGGAGGGAGTATTATATTCTGTTTCTCAAATTAAGTTAGAAGCTTAAAATCACAAATCAACCATAAATGATTAGAAAAGATGGACACTTTTCCAAAAAACATTGAGCATACTTCATGAGAGTATCTTTTGCTAGACAAAGTTAATATTTTTGTAATCACTTAGTAATATCTATAACAGATAATAAACTAACTACAAAGTTGCATCACACTTACTCAGTTGCGAAAACCGGGTCTGAGTTTTGGTGGAAGGACGAGAACGCTGAAGCTCCTTCAATTCATAACCAAAAATGTTTGCAAGCTTCTCCTTTGCCTTTTCGATTACCGCAGCAGGAAGGGCTCGCTGACGGTAATTCTTAGTGACAATTTGAATTAGCTCGTCTCTTTTAATTGGACATCCAGAGCTTTGATGAGTCTTGAACAGAACGTATCGGATTACCTCAGCAACAAGTTTATCTTTCTCCTAAAACAAAATATTGAAACAAAAATGAAATTGATTTGATAATAATAAAACTAGGGATAATTTAAGCAAGAGGATGAGCAAAAAAACCTCTTCTGATATATCAAATTGCGATAAATCCTGAGCGTCACCGGTGTTATTCATTCCTGATGCCAAGGAATTGAATTATCATTTTAGGTGAAAATGAAAAATTAAACCCTAAAAATTGTTACAACTCTATACAAGAAATTAAATTTGACGAAATTACAGACTTTCATAACTAGAACTCAAATAAATGTGCAAATTTAAAGCATTAGAAGATAGATATGATATATAAATCGAAAAAATATAACAAGTAAATTTGTATAATGTCAAGTATTAAAGAAAATAAGACATTAGATGCCGAGAGATGGAGCGCAATACCGGATAAGTCGAATTGGGAATTTTGAGATTAGGGTTTAATGGGGAATTTGGGGAAAGGAAAGTAAAGAGAGTTTGAGTGACTGAAACCACCTCTGTCAGTTTCGCGCCCTTTCTAAATTAACTCCCCCTTTAATTGCACAACCAAAATATTCAATTCAATTAGGGTGTGCAAAATGAGACCGAATCGGAACCGGGTGAGAGCGGATCGAAATCGGACCGGTTTCGGTCTCCAGGTCTTACATATTTGACATTCTAGATTTTCGGTCCGGTTCAGTCTAAATCCGGAAAAATCCGGGTTGGACCAGATGCACATAAAAATGATTTTAAAAGTGAATAATATTTACGATTATTATGTATATACTAATTTAAAGGGCTTTAAATATTTTATTTTCAATACAAAATAATTTTTTAATTCAAATATTTTATTTTTATGATTATTAATTTTAAATCTTCCCTTTTTTTATTTGTTTTTGGCATAAAAACTTATTTTCGGTCTAACAGGTCCAAACCCGGAACGGATGGAATCTGGGATAGACCGAGACCGGATCTGCTGGAATCGGTCCGGTCTCCGGTCTTAACTTATTTGAGATTCCGGACCAACCGGTTTCGATCCGGATTTGGACCCGTGAACACTCCTAAATTCAATTACTTTTATAATTATTTATTTATGAATATTGTGAAACAAATAGATTTGATAATCATCATATTCTATTATACAATTTAGTAAAAGAATTGTAATAAGACAAATGGTACCTTATTAGAATCTTGTTTAATATAGTCATTTCATTTTTTTTTTACGGCAATTACTATATGTTGCCGCCTTTTTATTGTGTTACACTCTTTATATATTAAAGTTTCAATATTGCTTTTAATGAAATTTTGTAACTTTATCTATCTAATTACTCTCCTAAAAAACTCTTTATACTAAAATTCCAAATCGAAACACTAGAATATGAAAATAATCACCAAAATAATTTAGTAAGCATCGATAACAATCGTTAATTTCAAAAAAAAAATGCTTGTGTTGAAATTGGATATATGTTCATTCTTTTGCCCATACCTTTTGGTAGGATATCACATTAATGCAATATTTGCGACATTAGAACCTAGACATCAATATGTTTCCAATGATATATTATATGCCCGATTCCGGCAACCAAGCGAGAAATGATGATCGTTTAAAACTTGCTTGTGCTGAAAAGATACATATTCAATCCTTTGAGCATAACTATTCATAGAAAAATTGTATTAATGTAAAGTTTACAGCAATAGAAACTACAGTTCAAGGGCTTTGCGTCATATCATAAGCCCGATTCCGACAATCGAGTGAGAAATGACGATCGTTTCTAGTTTGCTGTGATTTTTCGTACATCCAGTCGCGTAAAACACGCGACCAGACAACGATGTAGTCACGCGTTTTTTATGCGACTATATGTACTAAAAATCACTGCAAACTTAAGCGGTCGTCATTTCTCGCTCAATTGTCGAAATTGGGCATATAATAGCTTGTTGAAAACCTCTTCAGCAAGCCTTGCATTAATACAATTTTTCTATAAAAATTCATGTTCAAAAGATTGAACATGTATCATATTTCAACACAAGCAAACTTAAAACGATTATAATTTCTCGTTCGGTTATCGAAATTTGACATACTTCATAATATATCATTGAAAAGATCTTAAATTTTTATTTGAATATTCATGAAAAATCTACCCTAAATCAACACAAGCAAACCTTGCATTAGTACAGAGACCCACGTACCCTTTCTCTAAGCCCAACAACCTCTATTCCCGACTTAGGCCTAGTTAGCTCCACAAAAAACACTTCTTAGATTTTTGATTGTGGAGCCACATACACTATGACCTTCGACTCTCCGAATCTTTTATCTTTTGGCGCAACATCGCGTACTCTGTACTTATACACAGACTGTTAAAAATTATTTTGTGATAATTAAACAGCCATCAACATCTCAGAGAACCGAGTTCAACATGATCGAACAAAGCATGTGGAGATAGACAAACATTTTACAAAGGAAAAACTTGAGAAGCAAGTCATCAGTCTTCCATCTATACGATCCAAAGATCAATTAGTTGATAATGATATTCTCACGAAAGCGGTCACAACTGAAGCTTTTGAAGATGCTTTGTGCAATTTAGATATTGTTGATCCGACGACCTAAGTTGAGAAGGAGTGTAGGAATATGTTGTGCATATATTTAGAGAATATTGTGATTTATAATTATTCCATATCATATTTTGTTTCCGTGTTTAGTACTCTTAATCCTTGTATAAATCGAGGTTGTTATGGCTTTGTTAATCAATACAAACATTATTCATAACCCAAAACCTTTTCTTAATCTTTATCTCCACGTTATTAATCTTTTCGGATATCAACGCGAAAATGGTAGTATCAGCCTGTACTTTTTAGGTGTTCTCTGGAACCCAACACATGGGTTGTCTTAGTCTCATGGCAAGTTCTTATCAAGGTTCTCTGATGTATTGGAATACTCTAATTCTGCCTTTCCCCTGTGTAGTTGGCTTCATTGCCTAGTTAGAGTTGTTTCTAACAACTGAGTATTGAGCCCTAGTGTATAATACATGATTCGAACCCAATTATATTAGTGCTTTTCAAATGTTTTTGTTCGGATTTATTGCCAGAAATAACTTGTGTTGTATGTGGATGATCTCTGGTTTTATGACAGGAGTGCTATAAGTGTTTGCTGTCAGTTGTATCTCCCAAGTTTAGGGATCTTCGCTTCATGGGGCCGTCCTTGCGTTTTATTAGGGGAGGTTGTATTGAAGAGTGGGTTCCAAGTAGTAGTTGGCCCCCCGTCCCCTATCACCGTTGACTGCGTCTGTGATGCCGATCTCATGCTTGTTTTGCTCTATGATTCTCTAATCACAATGCCCAAGTCTGCACCCTAGATCATCACCCAATGCCTTGGTTATGAAATTTTTAACTGATCTAATGCCGTAAAATGATAGCTCGGGATCAATGTCTATTCTGAAAGGTCGGTTGCTACTGTGTCTTTGTGTGTGTTGAAGACAGGCAGCACCAAGGTGTGGTGTTCTTGCTGTAGGTTGATGAAACGTCTGAAGTATTGTTGCTTTGGGAAGCAGTTTGGCAAATACTTTGGATCGTTGTTGTCCTTCATTCATTATACTGCTATGAGAGTATGAGTTCAGGAATGTTTTCAATTGAGTTGCAGGCTGCTGTGCTAAATGTTGCAAAGTTGGTCTACGCAGGTCGTGAAAGACGATCTCTTTGAGAGACCATCTCTAATTGAGCCATTGATTTATGTCAATATTCTTTTTGTAACTGAATCTGTATAGGATGTTAACTTATCTGTCTAGGCCAGTTAACATCTCTCATATCTGTATAGGATATAAGTATTAACGGCCCGTTTGGTAGATGGTAATAAACCGCGGTAATGGGAATGAAATGCTAGTGTAATTTTGGTTGAAAAATCTCTTTGTTTCCTTGATGGCCATGCTTGACAATCTTCAATCATTTCATTTTGTTCATAAAATTCATTCCAATGCATTACCAATGGGAGAGGTGGTATTAGGTGGTAATGGAAATTTGTGAACAAAAAATTTTTTTTGTGATAAAAGTTTCATTACTATGGGAATGACATGAAGGTTTTGATTAAATTTTACACTATAAATTATTCCCATTACCACCATTTAGTACCACTAACCAAACGGGCCGTAACAGTAATCATACACCATAAATTCTGATGTTTAAAGTCCGAAAACAGGGTATAGCTTCACAGTCGTAAACTCGTCGCAAATAATACACCACAGATTTTGATGCTGAGTCCGAGGAACAACGGCGGATTCACAGTCGTGAATTCGTCACCATGAATATCGCAGTTTCATCTTGGTTTATAGGATTGTTCAGCCATCTTTCAAACAAACAATTTTGAGCAGATGTATCAACAAAATCAAAAGGGACTGACAAAATACAGAAACCCGAGCAGGATTTTTAGTTAAAAGTAACCAATTCCAACCAAATCAATTACGCATATCCAAAGGTAAAATCATGACAAACCAGTTCATGCATCAATGCCGGCTAATATCAAATCGGAAACCTAAATACAGGATTACTGTGACATTGAAATGACGCCTTCAAATCGATTTAAAGCAATTTATTTAACTTTTGAATCGTTGTGGAGTTATTACTCTAACATCAATCTTTTCTATCAGATATCTAACAGCTAAGAAAAGGATCGCTCAGTTTAGAAAAATCGACACACTCAAGAAAATTAATTCCTGTTTTCCGGTCTGTTGAGCTTGATTTTTTCATAGTCGTCATTGCGATCCAAAATACAAGAATCTAACCAACATCAATATGAAAACCTTTAAAATTTAAAAAAATTCAATCAATATAAATGTACCAAAACAGAGGAAATCCAAATTGAAGGTAAAGACTTCAAATCTGGACATATAAAACCCTCATAAATTTTGGAAATCAATATATGCCTCCAGAACAAAGCTTGCAAGAAATTGATCATAAGATCTCACGCCTTGCAGCCGAAAGGAGAGGCATCATCCGAATTAATGATGAATGTTTGAATTAAGAGAATTGGAGAAGGAGAGATGCTCACCATAATGTTCAGCTGCGGTACGTGAGCTGATGAGATTGACGCTGGGGATTGAAATATATATATATACCATCATGGCTTAAAACCCTAATCTTTGTGCCTACTTCCGTGTTTCATTCCGGAGATTTTAGGGTTTATGGTGGTCCGCATACAAAGCCCACATCTTAAAACCCATTTGAATGTTACTTTCAAAGCCCATTTTGATTAATTTTTTTCTTTTCTTTTCAAAATTTTGAAAATCATTTATTAAAAATAGTCATGAAATTTAGATTATTTAACATTTATTAAAAATAGTCTTGAAGTTTATATTAGTTATAAATTATAGTTGCAAAATTCGTTATTTACTTATAGCCACTATAAATTATAAGGTGTAAACATTGTAATCTCGTACTGAATTTTGATGGTGATAATATGATGGGTCAAAATTACCTTAACTTACTCAAATTACCTTTGACCTAATCCAACATATAATCCCTCAATCCTATCATCTTCTCATCTTTGTTGTTGAAAAGAGATTGAGGAAAATGAAGTTGTCATTGTTAAAGCTTGAAAATCGGAGAAAGAATGGTAACATGGCTACAATGATTGCGTCTTTTGATTTATATTAAAATTCATAAATAGTAAACTTTGCGACTAGGAATCATTGATGTGCGGGCACACATTGATGGATCGAATTAGGAACCAAGAGTTTAGAGACAAACTAGGGGTTGCCTCTATCTCTGGAAAATTGCGCGAAAGTAGATTGAGATGGTCTGGAGACATGTGCAACGAAAGACATTCAACGACTCTGTTCGGAGGGTTGAAAGCATTATAATAAAGGGTAAGAGGAGTCGGGAAAGGCCTAAGAGAACATGGGATGAGCAAATTAAAATTGACATGCATGAGTTGAACCTCTTTACGGACCTGACTAGGGACAAGGGTAGTTGAAGGCATCTTATCCATGTTTAAGATTACTGATTCCTTGAGAGTATATTATGGGGTTCTTCTCCTCATCTTTTCTCGAGCCGGGGGACTCTTTCTGGTCGTGCTCTTCTTTATGGGTATGAGTTGCCGCCGTCCTTCCCTCCCCAGACCCTATCTATAGTTCTCTATGGACGAGAAACATTAGGTAGGATGATGATGATGAGTAAACTTTACGACTATAATTCAAAAATGAGCTAATTTGAAGGCTTTTAAAAAATAATTTTTTATGAACTATAGCCACAAAGTTCAATATTTACGAGTTATACTTATAGCCGCTATAACTAAAAAATACAAACATTGTAATCATCTCACCAAAATGAAAATGACCCTAATCAAGTAAAATAACCTATGACTTATCCAAATAAAAAGAATACCCATACGCGTAGCAAAAATATATTAAATAATAAATGTACACAAACAATATATTATTAATAAAATCCAACCCCCATAAATCCATAACATATGTACAATGTCTAGTAGACAATGTAATCATTCTTGATCCCATTCATAATCATCTTAGAACAAACTGTGATCCAAGAAATACTCCACAATCCAAATCCTTTAAAACACAAAATAAATCACCTATCACCACATTCCTTCCATTATTAATAAAAATCAAATTATACATAATTGCATAATATCTCATTAACAAAAGAATTCAGATATTTGCACAATCTCGAACCTCTTCCTGCTGTCGAAACTCGAAAGCAAGTAAACGTTTACCAAAAATCAATGTCTAAGAACAAGTAAGCATATTCCTCCGATCCTCATGATCATGAATCGAAGTTGTGCGTGCAGATATGGCCCCGTGCCCCTATGTATTAACTTACTAACAGATTAACTTGCGAGAAACTTTTGATCACCGGAATCTTACAACAATACACGATATGTCATCTTTGCTATCTCTCTTCAATGCTTCGGTTGCTAATTGTTTTGCTGCCTTCTGCGGATCTTTTATCTTTCTCGCTATGTTTACAGCCTCTTCGTTAGATAGTACCTGAATGATATAGAAACAACATATCGACAGTTTAGCATTGAGATGGAACCACCGATCCATTGGATCAGCCAGTTCAAGAGTTGTTTCATCTTAACTAAAAATCGCGGGTATTATGAAGGGTATTATGAAGTGAATAGAAATTTGAAGTCGGAAAATCACCTTCCACAGACCATCACTAGCCAGAATGAGAAGATCAGTACTCAAATCAATAGTCTTATCTTGCACATGAGGGTCTGATCGAAGATGCGACTTGAGGCTCTTGTCCCCAAAAGCACGAGAAACTGCTAACTGACCATTTACTCTTGGAACGTCACCTGATACACCGGGAAAAAACATTTTCTTTAAGCTATGCAACAAATATATCGATAGTCACTAGTATCGATTCGCAGTAATATTGATTCATCAAAACACAAACAAAATGAATAAGCATGGGTAAATGAGGTCCGGACCAATGAAACATAATTTGCTAGTTAATTCGCCTTTTGAATTCACGATTCGCTCAAAATGCTTAAGAAATAGGCTAAAACTGACTATAATTCACTTTTTCGATTCACGAATCACAAGGCAATTAGCAAATCATGTAACACTAGTGTAGAAGTGTTCTGGGTATGATATAATGTGGGTCGAGCTAATTTGTGTTCTCGTATATACATAAATATCTTGACAATCTGATTTGATTTTCGACAGCTCTAGGTCTAGGTACCTGGCATTTTAGAGACAAATCCTCCTTTACCCTCAATAGTTTCTCTATCAGTATTAGGCTCATGATCAACAGTCATCTGCAAAGCCTGGCCTCCATTTGAGAGAACCGCTCGGGAATCTCCAAGATTAGCGATCCATAACCTTCGACCATTAATCAGTATAGCAGTAACAGCAGTCGATCCACCTCTGGCAATGTCGGATTTTTGGGACAGAATTTCTTGGTCAGTTTTCTCATAGGCCTTTGGGATTGATCTTCCAGGGTCAACCCAAAACTCTTCCTAGGAAACATTGGGAAGATCAACTGTATAAGTATATGCAAGAAACTGTTTCAATTAAACCGTGATTTATTGGTTTGAAACATAGATAGAAAACGAACGAACGAAGACCAAACCTCGTTAAGAATGTTGTGAAACAGATTTTTCTGAAGGTAGGCAGGTACAGCATCTCCCAAATGACCATCAAATATGGCAAAAAGACCAAGCTCGTGTTCTTCCATATTTACAAACTTAGCTACATGATAATCCTCCATTGGATGGTCGGCTTTTCCCTTAACGAGACTATACCCGAAAGTAATTTGACCTTGATTACTTCTTCCTTTTCCTGAACTACATGAACTCTGCTGTCCACCAATCTAAGGGGCCAAGAAAAGAAGGAAAATCTTAGGTTCATATACTTTTTCATAGTCAACATCCTCACAAAATTGCTTTTTAGACTAAGATTATAGTGTGACGGAGCAAAAATACACAATACCCATCCACACACGACTTTGTCACATTTAGTTTGGACACGTTTGCCAAGACAATTATTAAAACCTTAATATAAAAAAGGTGTACAAACAAATCAATGAAACATTATTGCTCAGAACTAGATCTAAAAAGCACCATTTAATATTTGAGCCCCTTATTTCTGGGGGGCCCTAGGCAATTGGCTACCTGAAATAGCCTGAGAACCAGCCATGTACGGTAGTTAATTGTAGTTTTTTGCAATTTTAGGGCTAAGAGCAGATAATAAATCAAATCAAAATGAGTTACAAAACCCTAAAACTAAAAGACTTTGTGCGGTCAATCAACTTGCATATGCGAGAATCACCTTTAGATTATACTTCCATTGTAATTCAATAAGATATAAAGTGAGCTATTAGCAAAAGAATTCAATAGCTAATTGGAGTACTTCCTTTAACTTAAGTGTTGTTTGCCACTTGTATTATTGTTTTCAACACCAAAATCAACTTTTTTGATACTTTATGTTAGTTTTTTCAATATTGGTTAGCTGGTTTCAGGAATTAAGAAGACTATCAAAAAGTGGCAAATAATTTCAAACTAAATTACCCATAAACCTAACAAGTTCCACTCATTGTTGTATGAAAAGACTCACCAAGTATGTTAGATACTCCATCTAATATATATTACGAGAATACAAGTTGTCGTCTCATCGAGAGATAGTCTTTCACACAAGAGTAAGTCAATAATTTTACTTCTTTTAAATATCCAAAAAGTGTTTAAATAGATCATTATTTTGACCAAAATAACTGATTTTCACTGAAAAATACCTCCAAGGCACTAATGTATAATCCAATAATCATAAGCAATTTTAATTATTTTTGTTTTCAAAAAAAATATTTAAAAAAAAAACTATATTCTTATATCTTCATATCATATCAATAATACAAATAAAATTCAACAAATTAATTACTTGTCCAATTATAAAATTCAACAAAGAATTAATAGATTCTAATAGAAATTTTAATAATTAATCCAAAAATTAATCAAACAAAATAAAAATTGATCAAGAAACAGAAAATAGTAAGACTAAAAAACAGAGATGGTGTAGTATACAGAAAAATTACCTCAGACCCATTAAAGCAACAAAAACGGTCCATGGAAATTATTGATTATAAGAAACAATTCCGAAGATTTTTGTAATTCCAACAAAAACCCACCTGTAAAAACCCTAAAATCAAAGTCAACCAAAGTCCACAAAAAAATATGAAACAATTATGAGGCAAATACCAAAAATTGACCTTACCAAATCCCAAAAAAGCAGAAAAATAACTGCCCAGGAATTAAAATCAGTTTTTTAGACACTTCTTTTGATGGGGAATCATGAAGGTACAGATTAAATAATTTTTTTTAAAAGGGGGAAATTTTGAAGATGGGAAATTAATAGTTGAAGATAGTGAGTAATTGTGCGTGTTCCCAAGTATGTAACCGCCTTAAATAGAGAAAGAAATTAATGGGGAAATTAGAAAAGGAAAAAAAAGGATGAAAGAAGAAGATAGATAGATGATTAGATGAAGAAAAAAAGAAGGGGAAATGTATTTGAAAGATTAAAGAAGGAAAATGAAGAGGTTATAGGCTGTACAGTGGCTGCAATATTACTTTTGAAGAAAGTACGACTTCTTCCGTGTTGACTTTCTTGCGGTTTTTGCTCAGAATAACAATACTGCCTTTCTCATTTCTGACTGTTCTACGCCCCGTCGTTATCCTCTCACCTAGGTACATTCGGGGGATATAGGTGTTCGTTCGGGTCGTCGTGTTGATTTTGGATTAGAAGTTTCGTGTTTGTTTAAAGTCGAGATTTGCGTTCACATTGAAACTTTTTATAAGTCTGATCATATCAGATGTGGTTATAAGGTCGGATTTATATTGGATAGTTGAGTCTGTTTTGAACACCTCTAATTCAGGATATCAATGAATCGGACTTGAATCAAAATTGTTTCGAATCAACAAAACTTATACTTCCTCCAATTTGTTTTATTGTTATACAAGGCTTTTGCATAAGAATTAAGAAGTCAGCATCTTTGTCTTAAAAAGATTATTATAATCTCTAAAAGATATATGTAAAAGCTAATGAGGTATGCCTAGGAAAAAATAAAGGCAAAATAGGTATTGACATAGTTTTTTTTTCCTAAAAATAGTGATATAGCAAGTAATTTGAAATTGTTACATAAAAATATGTCAATTATAATGGAATGGAGAAAGTTCTTACATTCTAACTCTAATTCGAATATTGAGAACTCTAACTTTCCTTTGAATCAGACATTCGTACCTTTGGCAGAGTTAGATTATAATACTCCATCTATTTTCTTTTTATATATCCACCTTAGAATTTTTCATTTTACGAGAGAGAAAGTTACGCAATGTTTTTGAGGTATATACTCAAGATGAAATATATATTCATGTGAAATCATATGAAATTTGTCTTAATTTTTATAGTTTTATAATACATATTTAAAGATATTAATGCTCATATTTTGTTTTGAAAACCGTGTAAAACGTAAAGTGACAAACAAAAAAATTGTACGAGCAACTTTTTTGGAATCAAACCAATTGTAAAATATGCTAACTATCAATAATTGTAATTACTTTCTTCGTCTCTTAATGTTTGTTCGTGAGGCAAAAAAGAGAGAATATATTTAGAAGAGTAAATCTTGTGTTTTAGCGAATATGTTTATTATAGAAAGTGTAAATGTAATTAACAATAAATTTTTCTATTCGTCATTTTTGAACAGTATTGAGTTTTTTTAAGTCATAAATTGGGTCTTAAAACCAAGACAAAAGTGTGAACTTTATGAAAATAAACAAATTAGAGAAGTTTAATTATGATAATGGAAGAAAAATTGTACAATGATAACAAAGGTAGGAAGGTAAAAAGGTTGAAAGGAGAGAATGACCAAGTGAAAGTTTGAAAAACTTTCTTAAAGAGAGTGAGAACATTTAATAAGCTCAAAACTAAGAATGACAATGGATTTTGGATACGACCTGAGTGTTTGGACCAAAATTCGTTTTGATGGATTTGATCTTATTTTTTGACTTGTCGGATTTGAATCCATATAAACTGACGGATTCAGATTCAAGTGTCGAAAAAATACTCGGATCTGGATCCAAATAAGTGGATCCAAGATACTAATGGTCTACTAATTACTTTGTTGATTAAGCAATGTTATTTTGAATGTTAGGTTATGTTATGAAGAAACATTGTTTATAAAACAAACTTTTTTGAAACTAGGTTGATATTTTAAGGACATTTATAGTTTGTATAGTATTATTAGATGTATTTTAAATTTCAATTAATAATTTTATGTATTATTATCATTTGAAAGCGCGACCAAACGGAGTCCCCCGGCTCGAGGAAGATAAAGATAATGTACCAGCCACTTGAGAGATACAAACAACGCATAAATACAAAACCACTAAAAAGGCCGAAAACAGAGATAGGGCATATTAAAACCAAGCATATTAAAACTAAGGAAACCAAAAGGACAGAAGACGTGGTCAAGCAAGAACTCAAGCGCCAAAACGACTCTAAGAAGACAAACAATGGTCTAAGACTTGGATAAGACGCCTCCAACATCCCCTATCCCTAGTCAAGTCCTCAGAGAGGTTTAACTCATGCATGTCCGCGTATATATATATATATATATATATATATATATATATATATATATATATATATATATATATATATATATATATATATATATATATATATATATATATATATATATATATATATATAACGACTAAAATTACAACTTAATTCGATCAAGAAGTCAAGTCAAAAAACGATATAACTTCCTGAACACGAGCATCAGGTTAGGGTGTGCTCAATCTATGTGACTATTATCATAAAACTCAAGTAGGCTTACACCAATATGGTCAATCTCGAGCCTTCAAATACCTAGCTAAAATTTTCCATCCGACTAAAATTACTCTCTTTGAACCTAAAAGATTCATATAACGACTAATACACAAAAAAATAAAAGAAAAACATCTTCAAAATGAGATTATCTTAGTGATCAACCGACCAATAAGGACCGTTTTTGACTATAGGCAAGATATGTATTTGCCTAGGGCCCAGAGTTAAAAAGGGCCTTAAAATTAGAAAATAACAATTAATAAAAGTACACACATAAAAATTTGCGATTTATGAATAGTTCTTTTCTCATTTAAGAATTATATGATACGTCTACATTTTTAATACTAATGATAATATATAAGGTTCATCTTTGTTATTTTTTCAAACACCTGTTTGGCCGTGTTAGAATATGGAAACAGAATATTTGTGATATTTGTAATTATGGTAGTTAGTATATTTAGATATCTCTTATTTTAGGCAACCCTAATGTAGCTCCTGTATATATACATTGTATCAGTGTTCATGGATGAATATAACACAATATTAAAACCCTAAACTTTGTCTTTACTCGAAAACATGGTATCAGAGCGGCAACGATTCTGAATCGTTTTTGCAGCTTCATCACATACCGAAACCTTACCTTTAACCTAAACCAAAAAAAAACCGAAACATGGCAGAAGAATCAAAAACCATTGTTACCAATGATGAACCAGTAACAATGGGGCAGTTACCGCAACTTATTCAACAGTTAAACACCAGTAAACCTACCCCACCAGAACCGACCATCAATGTCCAAACCCCCATTGTAACCGAAAAATTAACAAATGAAAACTATACCAGATGGGCCAGGCTGATGCGACTGGCCATTAATGGCCGTGGAAAGCTCAAACATATCACCGCAGATCCACCGGCACAAAATGAACCAGAGTACAACCAATGGTCTCGATATGATTCCATTGTTATTTCATGGATTTTGGAGAACATAGACATAAATTTGGTTAATCAGTTTCTTGATTATCCAACTGCCAGGGCCTTATGGTTAGGCATTGAAACTTTATACAGTAGCGGACGAGATGGATTGCAAATCTTTGACCTTACGGTCAGAACAAACAAGATCCAGCAGGGAAATGATTCCCTTGAAACTTACTATGGAAAACTTCTTGCTCTTTGGCAAGAGATCGACAGGAGGCAGCCAAATTCGATGAGGGACCCGGAGGACATCATCATCTACAATCAGATTGTACATCACAATCGATTGTATCAATTCCTCGCGGGTATCGACAAGTCATATGACAAGGATCGAAGGGACTTACTCATTCAAAGTCCTCTACCCACTGTTGAAGAGGCCTATGCAAACATTAGGCGTGAGATGCTGAGAAGAGGAATAATGAAACGTGAGCCCTCATCTGAAAGTGATTCATTGGGCATAGGAGGAGGCTACACTGTCAAAGGGAAAACATACCGAAAAACTGATGAAAAAAGCCATCTTCGTTGTTCTCATTGTGGTGGTACAAGACACACCAAAAATGAGTGCTTTAAACTAGTGGGATACCCAGAGTGGTGGCCGGATTCAAAGAAAAAGGGCCCTCACAAATTTTCCGACAACAGAGCCGGTAAAGCAGCCATGGGGATGAGCAGTAATGGAGGTCAGGAGTTTGAAGAAGGAGAAGAGGAAGGGACAACATTAAACAGTAAAGCAGTACCAGGTAACAAAAGGAGAGAGAGTTTCTCTCTCTTAAACGGCGCACAAGAGAAATCAGGAGAGGGTTTGTTGGGTAACCCTAAAGCCCATACTCCCTCACCCGGTTTTATAGGAGGAAAAGTGGGTCATGTTGCTTTTCTTGAAGGGGACCCACCTTCCTCACATGGTCTTGCATTATCTATTTTACGTGGCGGTTGGATCTTCGATTGCGGGGCTACGGACACCATGTCGTATGACCCTAGTGATTTTATTTTTCGATCTAAACCGTTAAAAAATATTATCCGGACAGCTAATGGTGAAGAGATTAAAGTGGGAGGAGCTGGCACTATTTCTTTTAATGAAAATCTCACTTTATCTAATTGTTTATATGTTCCTGACCTGTCTCATAAACTGTTATCTGTAAGTCAGCTTACGAAAGAATTGAATTGTACGGTGCTCATGAAATCTGGTTATTGTGTGGTGCAGGATGCTCGGACAGGACAAACCATTGGGCGTGGTATTGAGCGGGGTGGCCTCTACTACTTGGAAGAGGAGACTCAAAAAGGCGAAGCATCACTTGTTCACGGGTCTAAGGATAAACAACTTTCGACTTGGCACCGTCGGCTCGGACACCCATCTATAGGGTATTTAGAGAAATTATTTCCTACTTTAGTTAAGAATAATTTGAATTTTAGATGTGAGACTTGTATTATGGCAAAAAGTCGCAAACATTCTTATCCTAGTAGTTCTAATAAAACTGATATTCCTTTTAGTTTGATACACTCTGATGTTTGGGGTCCTGCTCCTGTAGTTGGTTTGCATGGTTATTTATATTATGTTGTGTTTATTGATGATTGCACTCGTATGAGCTGGCTTTATTTTTTGAAACACAAATCTGAGGTGTATGATGTGTTTGTTACTTTCTATCATATGATTCGTACCCAGTTTCAAGCCAAACCCCGTATTTTTAGGTCGGATAATGGTAGGGAATTTGTTAATTCTAACATGCATCAGTTCCTTACTAATAATGGCCTGATTCACCAAACTTCTTGTCCTGACACACCCCAACAAAATGGTGTAGCTGAAAGGAAAAACCGTACCCTCCTTGAAATCACCCGTGCCCTTATGCTCGAATCTCATGTTCCCTCTTACCTCTGGCCTGAAGCAGTTGCTACTGCAAACTACCTCACCAACCGTCTACCCACAAAAAGCCTCACCTACCGTACACCTCTCGACACCCTCAAAACCTTCCATACCTTACCCTCATCTCATTCCCTTCCACCCAAAATATTTGGCTGTGTTGTTTTTGTTCATCAACCCAAGCGAGTGCGAGGCAAATTTGAATCCAGAGCAGGGAAGTGTATCTTTGTGGGGTATGGTAGAGATCAAAAAGGATATCGATGTTTCGACCCAGTCACCAAACGGGTCCACACTACTATGGATTGTGACTTTATTGAGGATTCTTATTACTACCCCCATTCTCAAAGTCAGGGGGAGAGATCTGATGACGTTCTCGAATGGTGTATAAGTCCTTGTATATCCTCAGACCAAAATGAACAAGTAGGCAGTGCCGCTGAGTCTCCCATTCAAGTGGATACGCCCTCTTCAACTCCACCTCCAGTCCTGTCTGAACATCAGGTGAGTCCTCTTGATAGTAGTTCTGTTGATACTGATATTGTTGATGATACTGCTCCTATGGTTGAGATCGAGATTGCAGGAGATGGTATTGAAACAGGTGATGAAAGTGAGTCTCAGGGTGTTGATAAACAGACATATGTTCTCCCACCTCGGGCTACTCGAGGAGTTCCACCTAGGAGATATGATCCAGAGTTTGAGGCTAAGAGGTCGAGATATCCTGTTGATGGTTCGAATACGGGTAACTTATCCCAGAGTGCCATGGCTTTCAATACTTCCCTTTACAGTACAAAGCTCCCGGCTTCAGTGAAAGAGGCTCTTGAGACAGATCATTGGAGGAAAGCTATGGAAGAGGAAATAAATGCTCTTAAGAAGAATAAGACATGGGAGAAATGCACTCTACCAAGCACGAAGAGAGTTGTTGGGTGCAAATGGGTTTTCACAGTGAAATACAGAGCTGATGGGACTATAGAAAGGTATAAAGCACGTCTGGTTGCGAAAGGGTATACTCAGACTTATGGTGTTGATTACTCAGAAACATTTTCTCCTGTGGCGAAACTGGATACTATTCGGGTCTTGTTCAGCATTGCAGCTAATCTAGATTGGCCACTTCACCAATTTGATGTGAAGAATGCATTCCTTCATGGGGAATTACAGGAGGAAGTTTATATGGAAGCACCTCCAGGATTTACTGATGAGTTCGGGGAAAAAGAGGGCTGCAGACTAAGGAAAGCTCTCTATGGTTTGAAACAATCTCCAAGAGCCTGGTTTGGGAGATTCACAGCAGCTATGAGGAGATTTGGGTACAAGCAAAGTCATTCTGATCATACGTTGTTCCCGAAGAAAAGGAGTGGAAAGATAACTTGTTTGATAATCTATGTTGACGATATGATCATCACAGGCGATGATAAGGCTGAGATTGAAAATCTCAAGAGGAGATTATTCCAAGAGTTAGAGATGAAGGACCTTGGGAGGCTTAAGTACTTCTTGGGTATTGAGGTTCTCAGATCCAATAGAGGAATCTTTATATCTCAGAAGAAGTATGTTCTTGATTTGTTGGCAGAAACAGGGATGACAGACTGTAAACCTATTGAGACTCCAATCATGATAAACCATGGGTTGCAGATTCTGGAAGGAGCAGAGTTAGCTGATCGAATGCAGTACCAAAGGCTAGTGGGAAAACTAATCTACCTAGCCCACACGAGACCAGATATCGCATATGCAGTGGGTGTAGTTAGTCGATTTATGCACAAGCCACAAGTTCAGCACATGGAAGCAGTGTTTCGGATTCTTAGATACCTCAAAGGAACTCCAGGAAGAGGTGTCTTGTATCAGAAAAATGGTCATTTAGATTTGGAAGCCTATACAGATGCAGATTGGGCAGGAGACAGAGATGACAGAAAGTCGACATCTGGGTACTTTACTCTCATAGGGGGAAATCTGGTGACTTGGAGGAGCAAGAAACAAAAGGTTGTGGCACTATCAAGTGCAGAAGCTGAATTTAGAGGGGTTGCTAAAGGAATCATGGAAGTTTTATGGCTTCGGAAGTTGCTTACTGATCTCGGTTTTAGACCAAAGAAAAGCTGTGAGCTACGATGTGATAACAAAGCTGCAATAGATATTTCAGAGAATCCGGTTCAGCATGATCGGACAAAACATGTGGAAGTTGATCGACACTTTATAAAGGAGAAACTTGAAGCAGATATCATTAGACTACCTCATGTAAAGTCTAAAGATCAACTCGCAGACATTCTTACGAAGGCAGTAGGCACTCAGTTCTTTGAAGAAGTTTTACGCAAGTTGGGTATCGGAGACCCGATGACTCAACTTGAGGGGGAGTGTTAGAATATGGAAACAGAATATTTGTGATATTTGTAATTATGGTAGTTAGTATATTTAGATATCTCTTATTTTAGGCAACCCAATGTAGCTCCTGTATATATACATTGTATCAGTGTTCATGGATGAATATAACACAATATTAAAACCCTAAACTTTGTCTTTACTCGAAAACAGGCCGTTTAAGTTCAGAATTGACCCTCCATAGACCATAAAAAGGGTACATTTCTCTCAGTTTGCCTAAAGCCCATACAATGTCAGAAACGGCACTACGGACTATCAAACTTAACCCAAGTGTAGAATCTGCAGATTTAATCTGCAATCATTATAACCAATATTAATAATAATAAGACTAAATATTTGAAAAGTGTTGAATCATAGAAGTACAAATATTTTTAATGCTAAGGTTAGCTTGTCCCGGTCGGCTTAAGTTGTGGACCGTCCACGTACAACTTTCTCTAATGTCATTTATTCATTGGACAATATTCACTTTTTTAAAACAAAATTTTGAATAATCCATTTTCATGTCATTGTGATTTTGATTTGCTTACTTTTCCATTGTGGATTATTTTCTTATACATTAATTTAGTAATCACTTCTAATCCTATTTTATTAATGAATAATAATAATAATATCAATATGAAATAGTATTGAGGTGAACTGACCAAAGACAGGGGACAATTATAATAAATTGAAGGGATTATGAAGTAGTAAAGCCGCATCAAGAGCTTCGGGAGGCCCTAAACCTAGATTTAAACTTGATACTTATTATATTTTAAACTCAGTCTTTTGCAGCAATTTACTCTCATGCAAATTGCCCCATTAACAATCGATAGAAAAATTAAGAAAAATGCGTAAAGTGATATTTTATGAGAAAGTGAGAGAAATGTATGGATGTGATTTAAAGAATGAGTGTGGGTATGTGTCAAGACCAAAAAATCAAAAGAATACAAATTTGATGAGTCAAACAGAAAAAAATAAGGTCAATTTCATAGGACAAAGGGATTATAATTTATAATGTATGATTATAATTAGAGGTGTTCAATGGGGCAGGTCGACCCAACGGGTCAAGGGTCGGGTCATATTTTAACGGGTTATTAGCGGGTTGGGTCAATAATGGGGCGGGTCATTAACGGGCCTTGATGTAAAGGGTCGGGCCGGGTCGGATAATTATAAGAATTAATTGCGGAAAAAATTTACCACTTTTTTTTTTATATTTTTAAATGATATTATTATATACATAAGTGGGTCGATCCATCGGGCCATAAAGTATAATAAAAAAAGTTATTTTATGAACTTTTAAAAAGGGGTCAAATTGGGTCGGATTTAAATGGGCTTGACCCGCCCCCGACCCGTTTAACATTGAGCATGACCCGCCCCGCCCCGCCCCGACCCGGCCCGTTGAACACCTCTAATTATAATGAATCGATCATCAAACTATTATTATGTAATATATTGACTATCTTATCGTTTAATTTAAAATCCTGTTTTCGGCCTTTATATTTCTAAAGCAAAAGTGGGACTACTTGCCCTAAGCTTTGAACTTAGGTATGAATTTGCGTAAACAAAAGGAAACATGCCTGCAACATCATTTTCGTTTTTCATAAAACAACGTCACACACTTGTCCTACATTCCTACTAAAATGCGCGTATTTCAAAGGAAGCAATTGATAGATTTGAAAAGAATTAGAGATGCTTTGTAATTGTCACAAACTAACGTCATTGGTTCATCACTACTTTACTTATCCCCAATTGATTCTCATAGAGGCTTCTTTGAACCTTCTTAGTCGACAAATTCAATCGGTGACAGATTCAGAATTCAAAATTATGGATTAGTTTGTATATTGATTTGTGGTGAACTCATAAGGATAGGAGAAGCAGGACCGACTCTAAGGGAGGGCAAGAGGGGCCGTCGCCCAGGACCCCTTGTCAAAAAACAAAATTAATGGTTGTAAAAGGACCATAAAGGTTATAAATTGCAAAGAAAAAGGGCTTCAATTTGTTTTTTCGCCTAGGACCCCAATATATCAAGGTCCGACTCTGAGGAGAAGTAGTCAACTAGCAATATGAGAGTTGATAAATCCAGTGACAATAACAATATTAGACTTTTTTGCCAAACGATTATTGTGTGGAGATGTTGGCTAATTTGATGAGGTGAATCCTAAAAATATTACCTAATAAATCAACTGTTTGAATCAGATGTTTTGTAAATATTTGGCAAAAATTGATTATTTGTTATTTATAACAAAAAAACAAGTCAAAAAGCTAAAAAATCAATAACAAAGCCACGCATAATAGCACTTTTAATTCTAGCTTAACACTGTGTTTGGATAATAATTAAAAAAAAGGATGAAAGAGAAAGAAAGGGCAAGGAAAGGAAATGAGGGGAGGGAAAGGATAGGAAGGGAAGAGAAATGAAAGACATAGAAGACAAGTCGTGCTATGGTTTTTTAGAAGGAAAGATAAGAAAAAAAAAAAAAGAAAAATAAGTATTTTTCCATTAAATTTTTTTAGCTCTAAAAGATTATAATCTTAATAAAAATTATCAATGTAATCTTCAATCCCCTCCCTTTTTTTTCATCCAAACAGCGACAATATCTCTTTAAGTCCTCCCCTTCCTTTCACTTGATTTTATTCCATCCAAACACGCCCCAAAAGTTTATTAAACACTTTTAGTTGTTTGACTAACTAAAAAGTCAAATAAAAAGTCATTTATCAAACACAATATCAATCACGTCTTCAATTAGTTTGCTAGTTATTAGACATCTATCAGTACTCTAGTAAACTTGAGTTATTGAATCTAATCTACAGATTCAACCAGCTACATTTAGCAATCAACTACCATGTCAAACACAAGGATGGCCTCGAATCTCGATCTAAGTCATCTAACAGAAATGATGCAACACGAGAGGGCAAACCTTGAACCATTATCGACAATAGTAGCAAATATATATAGATGTATATATATCACAAGAAAACGAGCAAGCCTGGGATTTATTCGAGACCTACACTACACATCCCTACGATAACTCTCTTCTTTCCCTGCACGGGCACTACAACTGTACACAGCAAAACTACACACTATATCGTACAAGCCAACATTCATCGAGCTTTAAGATATCACGACATCAGGATAATGTCTGCTTTCAGCAAATACATGGGGTGATGGGGATGTGCGGAAATACAAGATCTCGATCCCATACGACTTGTCCTTAGTATCAGGATATACAATGTTCTATCTTCAGGTGCTGTCCCAAAATCATCTTAACTGTCAATAACAAGGGTATTTTAGAAGAGTTTTTATACATTAAATCAGGATATACATGATAAAATTCCAAATAACTACAACCTTAATAACCTTCTCCTAATCTTTAACCATTACTGTTTTCCATGTTTGTTTCCCGGCAATGTCCTATATACAAATAAGGCAAAAACATGATTGGTAATTCATCTATCCATACACTGTGTATGAGTGAATATTAATCAGCATTTTAGTATCCATAAGTTGAAATTCGTATAGATTGAGCGGATCTTTTACCGTGTTTTACCTAAGCAATCATCGGCCAAACAAATTAGGGGTGTTTAGTATGAGCGTTTTATGTTCAGGTAGATTTCATTACTTGGTTTTTATTTTGCGAATGATTCAACCCAATCCCTTTTATAAGGTTGATGGTACCTCCAAATCATTATCGCTCATTTTTCACTGGAAACCAATTTCCGTTTTTTAGTTCTCTTCTCATTTCACTACATCTCGTTATATCGAACAATCAATATTAATAACACTTAATAAATTGTTAGAGTATATAATATATCCCAAGGCTTCAACCATCAGCTTAAACTTTTGGCTGAGTTGGTTCCTTATTATGGTATCAAAAATTAGCGTGACAGCTAATCATAAATTCAAATCTAAACCACTCCTAAATTATAGTTTACGTATTTAGCGTTAAGTATGAGAAGGGTCTTTGTTGCATCCACACTTCTAATCCAAAGGGCTCTTGTGTGAAGAGTTGTGTTAGAGTATATAACATGTGCTGGGGCTTCAACCATCAGCTTAAGCTTTTAGTTGAATTGGGTCTCTGACAATTATACTTATCTCTCTACATTCCATTTCCAAATGCATTTCCATTTGTCTTACTACACACTCCCTTAGTATAACATCCAACTCTATGCAGAATAGGTCTATTTTATTCAGTCTAAGCCTTAATATGATGTTTGCAAGAAGGTAGAAATAATCAAATATTCATAGTTTTGAAGAAGTGATAAATAGACTCAAATTATAACATCCAACATTCCAACTCTGCAAAATAAAGCTTACCCAGTTTGAGAAAGCCGTCTCCAGTTCACGAGCTCATGAGACTGTGGATGCCTCTGCAAGAACGAGGAATTGGGTCCCACTGCTTCATCGTTTACATACTGATCTGCAAAGGTAGAACTCGAGGGGGACCAAACCGGAACAACCCCACTACTTCGGCTACCACCAGTAGTACTTGATGATTCGGCTGTAGACTCCTCCACATTCAGGTTTACCTGCTGTGGTGGAATCGTGTTATATCTTCTAGGACTACGAGTAGGCATAATTACTTCGTTTCGTGTCCCTCTTTCCTGATTTGGGTTCACATTTCTAGGGACTTCTGCTCTCCCATCTTCCACCGAATACTGCTGAACCTCTGAAGAAGTTTCATAATCTTCAACCCTAAACAAGGTCGAGGTGATGCTAGGGACCATTTGGTCTAGATGACGCCGATTAACATCATTTTGGTTATTACTATTCCTCACAGGTTCACGATCAATATCCATCCGTAAATCTTGAGGAAATTCGATGGGTTCTTCTGTTGAATCACCAAGCCCTTCCTCTGTCCCATTTTCGATTGCAGCTCTGTATGCTGCTTCCTGCTCCCACATACTAGCGAGTGCTTCTTGGAGTCTTACTTTTGCAGCATCGATTTCTACAATGGGAAGAGGGTAATTTGATCCTAACTCTATCCCTGCAGCGTGTAATACAGATTCCGGGGCATTCCAAGGGTGATGGATCCATTCGGTTGGTAGCCTTGCAAGTTCGGGAAGCCATCGCCTTACATATTCTCCGTTAGGGTCGAACTTGTAGCCTTCAAACTAACAAAAAGGAGAAAGAAAGAGCTAGTATCAAACTAAGAAGCACTAATAGAGCTAACTATTAAGTCTTAGTCTGTTAGACTCTTCTTTGAGGCTAAAACCGAGACCAAAATATAAGCTAGATGCAAAAGTTCTACAAATAAAGGAATAACGATCGCCTCCTAAGGCATTTTTTCCTTGGTACTCGAAATTTGTTAGAAAGGTAGATAGTTTTTTAGACATTAATAATACATCAGAATGCTTATCTAGTGCCACATGATTAACTGATTTTCTCGAGAATAGCGAATCGAACAAAGTGAGTTATGGTCGAATTTAGGCTATTTTTGGGCGAATTTGAGCAAATCACAAATTCAAAAAGCGACATAGCTAGCAAATATGTCACATTGGGAGCATATATTGGATACCTGAGGATTATCAATTCTGTCAAACTCACGGCTATCAGGAAGGGTACCCGAGATATACTGCCAGCCAAGGGCGTCGCTTTCAAGATCTGCATCCAAAAGGGTATCCCAAAAGTATTTCATGCCCCACCTCCATGGAAGTTGAAGAACCTTCACAAAGAAACTCGAGACAACAACCCGTATCCTATCATGTAGCCAACCAGTAGCCCATAACTCTCTCATGCCAGCATCAACCAAAGGATAACCTGTTCTTCCTTGTCTCCATGCTTTAAAATATCTTTCGTCTACCACCCAAGGGAAAAATTTCAGGTGCCCGAGTAACGGTTTCTCGTGGCTGTATGGATGGTTGAAGCTCATATACCTTGAATATTCTCTCAGACCGATAGATTTGAGGAATAAATTGCAACTTTCATCACCAGCAGTGTTGCCTTCATTTGCCCATGAGACCTGCTTGATACGAACCAAATGGAAGACTTTTCGAACACTGACCTCTCCGAAATGCAAGTGAGGAGATAGGAAGGAGGTTGTTGCACTATCAGCCTTTCTCCGATTCTTCGAGTATTCAATTAAAGCTCCGTTGATGAAAGTTGTAAGAGCCTTATCAGCACTGCTCCAGCCAGGCGACCAGGCTCGAGCAAGTAATGCATTACTGCCCTTTTCTGTATCATCTTCAAAGACTAATGTGTCTGATGGGCACTTTGACACATCTCCTGGACGGGATGAATACATGATAATAAGTCGAGTCATCTTTCAAAAGATTCTTACATAAAACATGATTTCATCATTGGAAACTAACCGGAAATTATTCTTTTAGGTGGAAGGAGTGGAGCCTCGGGATCAAAAGGCATGCTAAGGCATCTATCCCAGAAAGATGTAAAGGTAGTGAATGGCTGGCCTCGCTCATCAACTACTTCCCAAGGTTCATACAACAAATCCGCATTGAAGGAGCGAACTGATATACCATGTGCAGTTAAGACTTCCTTGGCACGATGATCTCTAACCAACGACAAAGGATCTAGAAAATTTGCAGACCAAAATGAGAAAGGGTGAACACAGTTCGTTAAAGTGATTAAACGTACAACAATACATTAGTCACAATCATCATCATCATACCCCATGTATCCCGGTGTATCTCCTTCGATAATGGCATGGTATGGCGTCTTCCTTTACTCTCTAGACCCTGATCATAGCATCTATGAGCTGAATACATTGGATATGATGATGACGATTTTTTCTTTAATCAATTAAAAAGAGTTGCAAATGAGAGCAAAACTAAGCGAATATCACTTTTATTTCTAAATAATACCTAAAGGATACAAGGTCATAATCATACCAAGATTAAACAATTACCCCAAGGTGTACAATATATACCACAAAAGCACAAGGCAAAAAAGTAGCTAATTATTTATGTACACAATCCTAGTATCCTACTCAACAAAGCAATACATTTACTAAATAAGTTATTTGTATTTATAAACACAATCCTACTCAACAAGGCAATACAATAACTAAGCAAGTTATTTGCTCACTAAATAAGAGGTCAAATCCATAACCATATATAGTTGCCCAAAAGCCTTAGAGGTGAGGTTGTCCAAATTTGTATCGATTAGACTAATCGAAATTGAATACGACTCAACCCAAATTTGAATTAACTCACATCAAAACCAAATCAGTTTGTTAAGATATTTACGTACACACAAGAGCCTAAAATTAAAATAATACTTCCTTTGTTCCATTATACTTGCTACTGATAATGATATTTCTCCAATGAATATGTCACCATCAGTAGCAGGTATTTCAGAACAAAAGTATAAAATATCATATATAAAATATCATACCCGAATTCCCAAAACATCTGAATGTACACATCTACTGTCATTACAATCATGAATAACAATTCAATTAAAAAACACCCAACTTTAACCTTTTCTACTTAAAGAAAACCCCATTTTTGAGAACCAACAAACAAAGCTATGAAGCTTGAGATAATGAGATTCCATCATAAACACCCAAAAACAAAAAGTACAAATGTACAATGACTAATAAAAAAGCTAATCCCAACAAAACCCATTTGTCAAACCGACATATAGAAGTAATTATTAGAGTATATAACATATTTTGGGTTCGAATTCAATCATCTCTCATATACAATGGAATTTGCATCAACACTTCTGGCCCAAAGCGCTCCTATATGCAGGGGCGTAATAGAGTATATAACATCCTAATACCTCAACCATCAGCTTAAGCTTTTGGTTGAGCCGTGATCAACAAAAATGATGAAAAATTCAAGAAAATTTTACCATATAAGTGATTGAAGAAGAGCTGGGAAGCACCAGTAGATTTAACAACATCAAGTAGAGTAGAAACACTATCAGTAGATCTCTTAGTAATAAGACAAGTACCAAGACTTCTTAAAGAAGAATCAAGCTGAGCTAAACTATGTTTAAGCCACCATCTTGAAACTCTTCCAGGGTAATAATGACCTTCTTCTTCAGGTGCCCATATAAAAACACAAAAAACAGCACCTGCTCTTACTCCTGCTGCAAGTGCAGGATTATCTTCTACCCTTAAATCCCTTCTAAACCATACTATACTACAACTTCCCCTTCCCCCTTCCATTTTTTTCAGAAAAAGATTGAAACTTTACCAAAACATAATATAAATTTCTCTTTTTTTTACATCTAAAAGAAAAAAAAGAGATGGGTTATAAAGATTAATCAACAATTTTTGAAGATCTTGGGTATTTATGTTGGGTTTTGTTGGGGATTAGTAGGTGGGGTTTTTTAATTATTTTGGAAAAAGATTTAATCTTTTTCAAAATCAAGATTAAGGGAAGTGAAATTATTATGTCCCCATGATTATTGGGGGATTAAAAAACTTGAAAAATTAATAAATAATAGTTTAATTCAGAGTTACAGGTCATTCCACATGGGAGGAAGAGTAAGAGAGAGAATTTTTCAGAGCAGAATGAAGGAAGAGGATGGATAGGTTAACTGGGAGAAAAAAATGATGGGCAATTTGTAACCACAACTTTTGTTTTTTAGACTAGATTTCTTTTTCTGGGAGTATTATTTTATTACTATTTAGTACAAAATAAAAATAATAAAATAATATTATTTTGTTTTTTGTTTGGATTTCATGTCCGAGTGGGGAGTTGCAATTTGCAAACAGAACCAAATCAGCTCCTTTTTTCCACTCAACTCGAGTGGCTTCTTTTTAGTCTAATTGATCACATGGATATCAACTTTTGGAAGTTACTCTTTATACTCATCAAAGAAATTCTACTTCTCCGCTTTGAATTAGTTGCAATACTTCTTCCATTTTGATTTACTTGCTATCATTGCATGAGCATAAAGATTAAAAAGTTACTGGGCAATGATGAGTAATAGATGAAAAGTTGCTTTTTTTGAATTTTTTAATATTATTTATTGAAAAATAAAAAGAAACTAGGAGTAATTAGATATAGAGTAGGATAAAAATAGGAGTAGGTATAACTTTAAATGATTGGTTTTTTACTAAAAAGGAAATGTAGCAAGTAGTATGAAATTTCCTAAAATGGAAAATGTAGCAAGTATTATGGAACGGAGAAAGTATTAAGCAAAACGATACTCCCTTCGAATTATTTTAAATGTCCCATTTGGATTTTCACGGTTATTAAGGATGGTATGTGGTCCATTAAAAAGGTAATAATTGGGTATTTTAATTAATTAAATTAATTGTAAAGGTAGTAGTTGAGTATTAGAAATTGGAAAAGTGGGGGTATTTAGGCAAAAAATGGATAGACAAAAAAGGAAATGAGACAATTGATTTGATTTTTCCAAAATGAGACATCTAAAATGATTCGGAGGGAGTATTATTTATTTATTACTTTTAATTTGTGATTAGTTTTTAACCTATAGATTAAAACATAGTCAAGTAAGATCTTGTCTGATTCATCACATTGTAAAGATTATTAATATCAAATTTTCTATAATTTTTTATTATTCACAATTAGAAATATTATAAATTGAATTAGTGTATTAAACTGCGTACAAATATTATTAATTAGTAAGCTATTTATCTTAAAAAAAGTCCTACTAAGCTATCTAATTTTCTAGAAAAATGGGCATCTATTTCTTGTTAATTTGTCTAAGTATGTCTAATCACTCTTTAAACCAAAATTCAAAACCAGCATGTTTCACATGTTAATGATATTGTCTCCACTAATTTAGACTCCTCTAGGCAACAATGTCATTATCCAAGGGACTCTTATGGATGATACTTAAACTATAAAAACTCTCGATTTTGTTGATATATTACGACCCTCTAATGTGTGTAAGTTGATAGAAGTTTTGAACATATATGAAATGTATATCGGACCTAAAATAATATTTATATAACGAAAAATCATAAGAAACTACTTAATTTATAGCTCAATTTGCAAAAAACTTCCTAATATAATTTTTTTAATAAACTATCTAATTTAATACTATATCTCTCTGCAAATGACTACCATTTAACGAAAAATATTAGTTGATTTATTTGCAACTTAATTTTAAATTCTTAACTGTTTATTTTGCAAGACTCGAAAACAATGGTTGATTTAGTTGTTTACGTCGAAGATTTTATTGTTATTAGCAACAACACGAATACTCTCAAGTCTCAATTTCTATTCATTCAAAACCTTGCCCCTCGTTTTTCTCTAAAAGATCTGAGCTCCATTTCTTATTTTCTTGGAGTTAAAGTCATCCATCCCCCTAAAGATTTACTATTTCTTAGCCAACATTGTTACAAAATAGATATCTTATAAGATACTTCTTTTGCAACAATAAAACTCGTTACAAAAAAGTGCAATATTTTACAACTATCAAAGTCGTTGCTAAAACCTTTAGCTATATAGTTGTACCCATAACTACAGAAGTCATTACAAAAAATATTTTTAGCAACGGACGTTTACTGTTGCTAAAAACGACTTTTCTTGTAATGTTAGACAAAAAAATATGGAGGATTGTAATTCCATCTCTTAGTCAAAGCTTTAGTAGGTATCCTTCTAAGTTTCTTCACCAGCTTCTTTATTACCTAAACGGAACATCTCACATGGGTTTCGATTTCACTATTCATGCCAACTCTCCTAGCTAGCTAGCTCTCTTCATGGTTACTTTGATGTTCACTAGGCTCATGATAAATAAGACTACATCTCTATATCACAACTAGGGGTGTTCAATGGGCCGGACCCCCATTTTGAGCTCTTATCCAGCCCGTTTTTAGAAGGGCTTTGTAAAGGCCGGGTCGAAAATGGGCCGAGCCGGAGGAAACGGGCGTTACTTTATGTAAAATGAAGCGGGCTATAAAAGGGTTCAATATTAGTTTTAAAGGGCCCTTATCCGGCCCGACCCATGTTTACTTAAGCCTGGCCCGGCCCTTATCCGGCCCTTTGAACACCCCTAATCACAACCTATATTATTGCCTCCATCAGTCCGTCGGCATGTTTAACCATGGAGGTTATAAACTAGTCTCACAAACCAACATAGGTCCTTTCAGTGCACTTTGGTCTTACTCATACGAACCTAAAAGAACATCCTACATAGTATCAAACTCACCTGTCCCGCTAGGTCCACTGAGCACACTATTAGTCACATTTGCAAGGTTGCTCTGATACCATTGGTAACTTGCTAGCCCATTAGACCACCATTGTCTGTCTATAAAGAGTGTAATCTGGCCCCATAGACCACTGCGAGTCATTTCAGCATATTTTTGCCTCACTTGTGCGTTGAGAAAACTTTTCAAGAGGTCACCAATTATAAAACTGTTCCCCCAACAAACATGTTTAAATGTGGAGTTCTAAGCAAATGAACTCCTTTACAAAAAAGACACATTATTTATATGAGTAATCAATCATTCCTTTTTAAAACTCAATCTAAAATATTACATATTTTCCTAGTCTACATAGCATCGAGTATCATGGAGCAAGTGAAAAGTTATGTTTGTAGAACCCATGCACAATAGAATCAAAATTAGTATAATGATTAGAGTAGAGAGAAAAAATAGGGTGAAAAAAATGATAAAAAGGTGGAAAAATTCAACTTTTTTTCTTCCAAATAAGATCAATCGATAAATAATTAATAATTGCTTTAGTGACTGTCTCAGCTATTAAAACCCACCGAAAGTACATATAAAATATACTTGTAAAAGATAAACATGATGAATTAAGCAATTTGGAAGATAAGTAGATCATCTAAACAAGCTAGAATTGCAAAGAATAAGAAAACAAAGTGTTGAAACCATGGTGATTTTCCCTTTATTGAGTTACATATGTCCACCATTTGTAGAGACCAAAGGCGTAGACAACACCATATATCATTGTTCTTATCGGATAAAACCGAAACCTGCGTAACATACATTGAGCAAAATGTTAAATTAGGCTGGACTTATTGTTAATATCAGACTATCAGTACATTGATGGGGAAGACACAAGGTGCATACACTTCACAAGCAAAGGAGATATATGTCATCCCAAAACCATATGACAATGGGAAGAAAGTCTCCAATAGCTTATAAAATATGCATTCCATTTTTAATTTGTCAGTGTGAGATAACTCATCCCAACTCAAAAATAAACACTTACCTTTCAGGCTCTCACATATTTGAGTTATATAATGCAAAACGTAAAATAGAAATATGTATAACCAAAACTAACACGGAAATTTAGTGACAATATGAATACTATAAACAATTCAGATTCCAAAATCATAGTTCTTATTCGAGATTATTTAGATTGAATCTTAATTTTAACTCCCTTGTTTTTTTGACACACGTTGTTAGAGATCTTACTTGACCTAGTTTAGGTCCAATTCAAATCCTTTGAGAGTCGTATTTTCAAGACATTAACTTAAAAAAAGTTTTCAAATACCAGATTAAGTGAGAACCACTTAATAACATTAGGATAACATAATGTTGTTAATGTTGTTTAAATGATAATAATATCATGTAGAAGACTACATTATGGATAGAAAAGGTTCCAAGTTTTCCACCATTTACAATTATTTGAAGCAATAGACTTGAGAGACCTAAATTGAAAATAACAATTTTGCTACCTTTTAACATTTTCTCTCAATAAAATTAATTGATGTTGGCTTTTATTTAGAATTTAAATCATACACAACCAAATTACATGATTCATATAAACTCCTTTAGCAAGCCAAAATAAACATAAAACACAAATCTAAACCATGGAGAATTTTCATCGGCTTGTCCTATATGAGACCGTCTCATTATGAAATAGACTTAAATAATTAGCCCATTTTCATAATTTACCATTTTTAAATTGTAAGTGATCATTTTAATAGACTAAATACACACAGATCAACCCAATAGACATAGTTTCACAGAAAAATACCTCATTTAAGAATTTGTGAATTTTCATTACAACAACATCAAACATTGAAAGCCAAAGTCTTAAATCTTAATTTATGATATAGGATCGACTATATGAACAAAAATAATTAATTTTCGAAAAAATTTATGATATTTTTATAACAATTTAAATATATACTTTCTCTGAATTAATTTACTTGTCCCATTTGCTTGGGCACACTTGTCGAGGTAACACTTTAACTCTTAATATCTCTAATTATGCTTATATAAACATCATGAAAAGTTGATAAGAATAATCCTAACAGTGAGACGAGTCAAACAAAATCCTACATGACTATGTTTAGACTTACGGATTAACAATAAAATACAAATTAAACGAGATCGATGAATAGCGTAAAAAACCAAATGAGACAACTAAATTAATTCGGAAGGAGTACTACATAATTTAACACTAACGCCTCTAATTATTGAAACCCTGCACAGTTGAACATGTTGAACATGCTCAGAACTATCCTGATAAGAATAAAAATAAAAGAGCAAAACAAAAAAAAAAAAAGCAAAAAAAATAATGAACTGACCTAGTAGAGCTGTTCCTAAGAACATCTGAGCGGTTAATCTGATCAACAGTAAGAGGGTAAGTCCATTGAAAAGGATCTCTATCAAAAAAATCCCAATCAGGCAATAATACACCACAAATACCAGCCAGTCCCACAAAGTAAGTCACCAACATTTTCTTAAAAGAAACTGTGTTGTATCCAACCACCATTATCACCACCGCTAAGCACAACAAACACCGTCTAAACACCGCATCATCCGCCATTACTACTCAACCTAATTTAGTACACAGAAATCAGATAAACAGTATGATCATGAACAGGGCATGTCATGAAAGTTGTAAGTGTTTTTGGTGGAGTTGGTGGGACTAATTAAGGCTTTGGAGAAATGGGATTTGTATTGGTAAGTGGTAGTTTTGAATGCATATTTTTGGGATGGTGTAGAGGGTGGAGTTGTAAGTAGTACGAGCTTTCATAAATGAATGAGGGGTTCTCAACTGTTACCAACTTCTTGTGTTTTAATGCAGCTGTTGACTTGTGGGAGTGTCACTGAAAAGTGAGTTATTAGGATATGGTGATTGGTGGGTGGGTGGGTCAGTAACAGCCCGTTTGATAGTAGATACTTTTTTTGTTATATAATATATTTGTTACTGATAATGATATTTTTCTACACATTATGTCTCGCTCAGTAGCGACTATTGTGGAACGGTTACGGAGGAAGTTTTAAATACTTGGAATGAAAATGAAAAATTCTTGTTATTTTAGTGATGATATCTCTTAACAAGCTAGATGGGCATGCGCATTCTTGTTTGTTATCCTTCAATTATCTCATTTTCTTCAATAATGCAATTTCATATGAAAATGTGATATTAAATGGTAATAGAAAATTGTGAACATTTTTTTAAGATTAAAATTTCATTACTATGGAAATAACATGGTTTTTGCTTCTATATGAATAACATGATACATTTTATGAAAATTTACACTATATATTAATTCTTGAAAAAATTACCTAGAATAATCCAACCTATTCGTGATTTTCCTACAATAATCTCATCTATTGAGTAACCATAAATAATCCCAATTTTGAGGGGTATTTTCCTAGAGTAAACCTGGTGACCGGATGACTTGTTATAGCAATTTTTATATTTTTATAAAAATAAAGATAAATAAAATAAAATATCGAAAAAATGTTAAAAAATATGCAAAAAAATATATATGATTTTTTTATTATTTAGAATTTTTTTATGTAAATTTCAAAAATTTTCTCTAATTTTAAATTAATTTTGAATTTACTTTTTTGGTGAATAACCTATTATAGCATGTCATCAAGTTACCTTAGTTTACTCTAGGAAAATACCCCTTAAAGCTGGAATTATTCATGGTTAATCAATAGGTGAGATTATCGTTGAAAAATCACAAATAGGTCGGGTTATTCTACGTAAATTCTCCTTAATTCTATTACCATTGTTTAATATTTACAATCAAACAGGCCGTAATGCTAATGGGTGAGAGAAGATTTAGCTTGTGATAGTGATGACCTTGGTAGAGACTAGAGAACATGCATGTTATGCGACTAACTGCATTTGCGATCAAAAATTATGGATTTGACCTAATACCAGTTACCCAAATATAAAAAAAAATTGCCTTTGCAACCTTCCATTAATATATATTTGTATACTCCTATTTTTGAGAAATTTAATTGCGATATTTTCCGACATTTTTAGTGAATGAGCAATATTTATAATTAATTCTCTCTTTTCTCTTGCGTGTAACCTCTATAATATTGTACCTACCCGAATCAAAATAAAAAAAATTGAGGTGCCTGGCACTCGAATGACGGTTACAACTTACAAATCATTGCTAGTATAACTTGAACCAATAACATTGCCCTATTCCCCTAACTGTTCCAAAGATTGTTCTCTGGTAAGCTGCATCTGATGCCTCATATGTACGAATTCTTCTACTTGTTTTTATAGCGAGGCGTGTAGCAAGGTGGGGGTGGCACACCAAACACCCAATCAAGAACGTTTAGGTACTTCGATCTAAAAACTTCCCTCTCCTGAGAATAACAGTGCATGATGATAGCTGTTGATAAGCTGAATACGACAACATCGGCTCTCTTGATATTTACCAGTGATTGAGGCAAATATCCAATGTCAGCCATGCAAGTGAAGAAACTCTCAATTGCACGAGCTAGGCAATAGAGTGATATTTCGATCCGTCTGCTCTTCTTCTCAATGGCTAATGCAAGGCCAGGTGGAAACTGTTCATGAGCACCCATTTAGAATAAATGTGGGGAAATGATGTATATCAATCTGAATTGCAAAACGAAGCATAAGAGAAGCTAACGTACCGTGCCCAATACCACCATCGGTATAGTGCATCTCTTAAGAATCCTAAAAAGAATGCATGTCCACATCCTGAAACATGGTAAGTTGGTTAGTTGCAGCTTAAACCTGTAACGGGAGTAGTACCCTAATATAAAAGATTCACCAGAAATTCACAAAACGACTTGCAGCAAACTACAATAAAGCAAATAATTATCGGAAAGATAAAAATGTAAACTCAGTGGGACGGAGCAATTACAAATGAATCGAATTTCCCCAACCTAAAACTTGTATGATGTATGTTCACCCAAATTACATGACCTGGTTTCAAAACCCAATCCGAAAGTTAATAACATATAACTACATCAGGAAAAGTTGATTAAGTGGATCAGAATAGGATTTGAAACATAACTAAACGAGCATCACCCAAGACACCCAAAACTTAATTAAGCCATATTGCAACTTATCCAAAGTTCTGAAATTAAGTGATATTTTTAGTTTACAAAATTTATTTTTCTTATAGTGATGGATCAATATACAACTCTACAACTTGGAAATATCGACCCAAAAACGAAATTGACTAAAATATAATGGGTTCCGACTCAAAAGTGATGACGTGGAACCAAAAAAAGTTGACCAAATTGGCATATGGGACAAAACAACTGGTTTTGGATAATGTTCAGGTTTGACCCATTATTAAAATTTTTCGTGTCAGATTATTTTTTGGTTTAAGGGTCAAATTTTTTTAGAGTAAAACCCAAGGTCAATTCAAGTTGGATAAAATATTGAAACATCTCGTTAAGGATAATGAAGAGTTCTAGTTAGAGAAGTTTCTTTACTAAACAGCTATCAATATATGAAATGCAGCCTCTTATTTTCAGAGGTGGGCCTAAAAATGTATTTCCTTCACTAGAAGCCAATTTGATTTTTGATTTTGTAGTTGAATCTAACATTTTCTATGGTTTAGATAAGAATCAAACACCAGAGTCTTCAGACGTGTACATGCAGAATATTCCAGACTTCAAATCCAACAGGAGTTATAATCTCACATTTTATTTTTTCAGTATGCCTGAGATTTTTGTTTTTATACGAAAACTTAAATATTTGCATGCGAACACCCAAATGTCATCAATGCATATTGAAGACCCAATCACACTTATATATGACAGTACTACAGTAGATGAAAAAAATACCTACCAGGCTGAAGCACAATATGTCGACAGGAACAAGCTAGAACGCGCTATACCAAAAACACTCTTTCCCACAATGGAGTAAGGTCTGCACAATAAAAAGTAAAAAAGCTAAACAAAGAATTTCCAAAACAAAACAATAAAAACAGGAAGGATTCAGAAGATTTATTCAGTTTAAAACCCATAACTTAATTTCAAAGAAAATGCAAGGTATACTAGGTCAGAGGCATGAGATGAAGCTGTATCTTATTCTTATCACAGACTTGAGGCACAACATTTTGACAAAGTGCTTATAGATCCTTCTTTTGAAAACTCTACTGAGAATCACATACTTCATAATCCATTCTATAAAAAAATTACTAGTTTAATTAATGAGTCAATTTTTACATTTTCCTTTATCAAACCAACATAAGATTTCAGTCAACTTTGGAAACATTACTTGGGTTGTTTTATTACAATGCATCATGATCTAGTCACCCTATGAGGTGCACAGGTGAATAGATTGACCACTACACCTCAAAAGAACCTAATTTCATTCAACGACCAGATCTTTATATTGAAGCGATGAGATTGAATAATAAGCAGTACAGGAAAATATTCAAAAAATAAAAAGATTACAGATGGTGAAATACTAAGATAGCCAAGTGCTGCAAGAATCTTTTTTTTTTTTACGGTGTTGAGACCACATGTAGTGATGAAAAAGCATGGAGCATCAAAGCTATGTCGAACAATGGTCAAACACATTTAAATTGTTTTAGAAGTTATGCATGAAGTTCCAATAAGAATCATAAGACCAAATGCTCTCGCAAATGAGTTGAGACTGATGGAAAGAACTACTACTTCTGTTTGCAGCCAGTACAGCAGTGAGTGGAATGACATAATTGCTCAAATAAATTTACCTTTTCAATAGGTCTTGACGATGAACTATCAGTGCAGGAACCAAATATACTGGAAGATACACTGGTACTGCTCTTTTATAAGCTTCGACAAGAAACGTGAGGAAATGCGCCTCACATGATTGATTCCCATGCACAAACTGAATTATCCATTGAGATTAACAGTAAGACATTGCAGAGTACAAGTGATTCCAAATGGAAGAAATGATTTAATGATTTAAACTGGCAGTCCCTTGTACTGCCACAAAACAGATTGTCCCAATCCCATAATGCATATGGGAAACAACATTCCATTACAGTATTTCACAACCCAATACCATTAAATGGCTCCACCTAGGCTTTCACCCAGCTGGGGTTTGGATATGAACACAACCTACTCTTGTAAAAAACAAAGAGGTTGTTTCAAAGCAAACATCATCTACAACTTCACATAGATAAGAAGTTTACATGATTTAATGAGTTAATTTACTACATTCCATTATAATCCAAATTAAATAACTATGCGTCTTCGACTCCATCAAAAATTAACAATAAAAATATGCCAACTAATGCGATGGCTTGGGGCAGAATAGAAAAGAGGGAATTGTATAAAAAGTCAGAAGAACCATTTCGTTCCCCACAAAACCACAACAGACATTGTTTTTTCCCTCAAGTTGTAATTACAAATCCTCATCATAACTCATAAGCTACATTTAGAGCCCAATTTTACCTAACATAGAAAGTTTTAATTGTATAAACAAAGTGGGACTCAAAGAAACATACCGAGCAGGGGACTTTCATTTCAGGATCTAATGTGATGTTCATACCAATTGATTTGTAATACTTCTCTATCACCCCTAGATTAGAAAAGGGCAATCCGCTCGCAATATCTTTTACACCCTGCAGAATGGAGATATCTTTTCCACCGTGTTTATTGAGGAACGACTTGTATGATGAAGGTAAAGAGTCTTGCTTCAATATGTAGGCCGATCTGAAAAGGCAAATTGCAATTAAGTATATAGAATGCAAAAGCACTATTTATACAAAAGTAGGAGCCTGTATCAAATAAATATCGTATCGATAGACCAAATACAGGCAATTAAACAGTAACTCATTCACAAGTAAACAATGTAGACTAACTAACATGTAGATAGTTAACTATAGTAAATGTTAATCTAAAATTTGAATAATCAAATGCACAATTCATTAGCATCCAACGCCATAAAATTTGGATACATGAAAAACCATTCAGTAACCTATGGCATTCATGTCAACAAAAAACATTACCATTACTCATTAGACAATCCAATTATCACAAGTTATTCGACATTTACAAAATGTAAATCTTGAACACTAAGTCTGCAAAAATCAAGCAAAGATTTCACATATGCAGCTATGTAGTTGGATTAGTGGAAAGGAGAACCAATATCCAACCTCTAGATCCTAGGTTCAAGCATTGCTATCAACAAAATGTTTGGATAAAAGCTCACAAAATTTGGGAGGAGGAAAGACACATGAGGAAGATATCTCCATGAGCCCAAGTCAAAGGTTTGCAAATGCGACCAAATCGCTTGCTCTTAATGCCACACCGAGATGCCAACACAGCTGCTCGCATGAAGATATATATAGCCAAGCTATTGTGTTGTGTATTTAATCCTGTTAATAGCATAGACGGCCCAGCAATTGCACCTGCCAACAACGCCCTCCATTTCGAAGTCCTGAATTAAAGAAATCCAGTATCTGAGTCAATAACCAACAAAAGAACCAGATTAAGGATTAAATCAGATGTCAGCATGCTACAGATTTTGGGTAAAAGTTTAAGGTTTCCATTGTGATGAAAATTTAGAACTGCACTCCTAAATGTTTCAATAAGTATAGCATGATATCGATATTCAAGATTTTCCGGTTAATTTATGACCAACTTATTCTCATTGTCAAATGTTAACTACTATTATTTAAGAAGACAAGGCAAAGGACAGCATTGTTTTTTTCAAAGAAAATAATAGCAAAACCAATCACTTCATAACAAGGTGAAGATTTAGACACCATTGTGTTTGACTTCTCAGCCACTATTCCACTATAGCACTAACCCCACAACAGCAGAGCTACAGGAGAAACTATGGACGCAGATCAAACTCATCTTACAGTGGAGTTTAGGGACTTCCAGTTACATATAAAACTCTACTATCATTGGAGACATTCTAAACTTGAAAAAAATAAACACATTTACTGAGTGGATATTACAAATGCTTAACAGTTGTAATATCCACTTAGTCGTCAATTCATAACATGTGTTTCTTTTTTTTCAAGTTTAGAATGTCTCCAATGATAGTTGAGTTTTATATGTAATTGGAAGTCCTTAAACACCACTGTAAGATGAGTGGTGGTGGGGACAGGGGAATACACCAACTAAACTCCCCTATTATAAAGTTTAATAAGACAGATACATGTTACACCAAAAAAATAAGAGATATGCCAAAACACCCCCTATAGTCCCTCCAATTCACTATAATTGTCACATTTCCTTATTCGGCAAATTCATATCAATTGTCACATTTCCTTTTTGTCAATTTTTTTTACTTAAATACCCCATGCTCACACAAGTAATGACCAAAATACCCCTACTTTTACTACTTATAATACCGCAAATACCACCTTTACAATTAATTTAATCACTTAAATGGCAGACAAATTCATTTTGTAGCTCGAAAGGAATGTTTTGCAAAAAACATACTTCCTCCGTTTTATTTTTGTTTCTTTTGTTCCTTGTTTTACCCATATAGTTGGGACTTGGGATTAATGCTTAGGAATTGTTGTTGTTGCTTTATTTTGTTCCTCGTTTGATACAATCTAAGAGCTTTTCAGTCAACTAGAATCAAAATTGTGGGTGTATTAAGAAAGTGTTTTATCAATTACCTTTATATAAATCAAATGGTGGTAGATAACAAACTTTCCTTAAAACTATAAGGAATCATGTCAATATGACACAAACGATTTCCAAACAGAAGAAGTGCACACTATCATGAAAAAAGAGATTTGATAGTAGTACAATTAAAACTATAAGAAAAAGAAATTAAGATTTGATTTGATGTGATTTAAGAAACTAAGAAAAATGACTTCCTAGAATCACAAGTTCACCAACCATGACCTATAATTGGTAGAAGTACAATTAAAATCTGTCATTATAAAAGAGATTAGGTTAACAAACAACATACCTACGATGACCACCGAAAGCAGCAACAATCTCATCAACAGAAGAAAAAGTGCCGGCAAAAGTACCAAGAAAAAGACCATAACGCAAGGTTTCTGTAACAACTGATAAAAAATCTTCACTACTTGAAACATCACCCACTTTCCTGAATCATGCAAAGCAATAATCATCACAAAATTTCCAAAACCCATAATTAAAAACAAAATTTGACAAAATACAATAAATTCAATAATTGACTAACTTGATAGATTTGGAGGATTTCCGGCGACTTAATCGAGCAAGGAGAGAGAAAATAGAAACACCACCCTTTAATCCCGCTCCAATAACAAAACCTTTAATGGATGCAGATATAATCCGCTTAAACTTATCCGAATTAGTTTCGGAAATCGGGTCGAAATAGGAAGTGGATGAGGAGGAAGGATCCGATTTGCGGCAATGCGGGCAATGATTACCGTCGGAGGAAGAATCTTCGTCGGCGAAGCAGCAAATGGGGGCGTCGTCTGGAGGTGGTGGCATGACGGAAGGAATAAAAAGAGTGAGAGTAGTTAAGAGTTAATACTGCTTAATCCTATCCTGTGCTGGGAATTAATGCCCTTTTGGGGTTTGAAAATTGAGGATTGATATATTTAAATGGTCTAATAAAATAAAAATACCTAATATTAATGGAAACTTGTTGAGGATTCTTATTTATTAAGTATTATTATTATTATTTGAATAAACAAACAAAATTATGGTTTCTTGTTGAACCTCCTACTTAACTCCCACTATTTATATATAATAAAAATAAATTACTGCTCCTAGGTGAATCTAGATTTAATATTAAGCGGAGTCAAAAGTCAAAAAAAGTCGAGGTTTTAGAAGTATAAATTTTAATGGAAAATTTCACATGAGAATTCTAAGTTTTGGACTTTTTCATGGTGTAGATTTTTTTTAATCCTTATGATGATTTCAAACTTTTAAATTTTTCATATAATAGACAAAATGCCAAGTTTTTTTTATTAAATTAAGTACCTATGTCGAACAGATTTTCAAAAAAAATGCTCCTTAATGGTGATCAAGACAAAAAGGTTGTTTAAATGGATAATAATAACGTAAATTTAACAAAAATCTTAATCTTTTGCCTACCAAATGGAAAATAAAGAAACTTAGGGTAAGGGTATAACTCTAGTCATTTGAGATCTTATTTTATTCCGGCTCGTTGCATATTTTCATAATACCAAACATTTATAATTTTTAGTTATGTATAACTCTACATATAAATAATCCAATAAATGTATTAGATTGCACAAAAATGTGTTTAGTGCAAATATTGGATCAATATCAAAGTATAAAAAGTGCAAAAGTTGACCAAGATGGCTAAGAAGTGAAGGGTAAGGGTAACATATAATGGTAGATGATAAGAAAACAAGTCAATACCCACCATTCATTCATACAAAGTTCCAACATTTCCACAAAACCCATCAAAAAAACATACCAAATGGCATCCAAACTATTACTCTCTAATCACTACTATCTAAAACACAAACCACCAAATCCTCCATCTTTCTTGAAACACCACCCAATACATGGCCTTTCAACCTTCATCCACCACCAAACACCACCCACCAATGCTCGGCGAGCGAGACGGCAGCTACCAGTGGTGGCAGTATCAGCATCAATGCAGCCATTGGACTTAACAGAGGAGAACATAGAGAAGGTTCTAGAAGATTCAAGGGTAGAATTGGCACAACTGTTTGATACATCAGTGGGAATGACAGGGGTTGCTGAACTTGCAGAGTTAGATGGGCCATTTGTGAAGATCAGATTAAGAGGGAAGTTCTGGCATATGAGAAGTACTGTTTTGGCTAGGCTTGGTAATTACTTAAAACAGAGGATTCCTGAGATTTTGGAAGTTGATATTGAAGATGAGAAGCAATTGGATGATAGTCCTGAGAATTTCTGATTTTTTTAAGTTTTACAATGATTTTTGTGGATATATTTCTTTTTTTATGTTTGGTTGTTGTAAGGAAACAATTACTGTCTGTTTGGTTGTTGGTACTAAAACAATGATAATGAGAATGATTTGTAGTGTAAATTTTTATGAGATATACTATGTTATACTTATTCGCTTATTTCCATGGTAACGAAACTCTGATTATAAATTTTTTTTTCATAACTTTTTATTACCACTTAATATGACATCTTTTTATGGTAATGCATTGAAATGAATTTTGTGAAGAAAATGAGATGGTTGAAGTAAAACAAACACAATCATTTAACTTGTCAAGAGGTTATTCTACTAAAGTTACACTAGTTTTTGACTATCATTTACCATTGAGTAATATTACCAAACGGACGTGTTATTTGGTGAGCTAATACACTTGTTTGGTAAATGGAAGCGAACTAAAGCCAAATGGCTTTTAGATTGTTGACCACGTTTTCACCAATGAACAACCAACAGTTAATAACTAACGACTCTAAATATTTCCCAACAAACCACTTTCTAAACAGCTATTGGCGAACAAAGAAACTAAAATTGGCCTAAACTAAAAATAACAGTAGTTTTTGTGAAAATTGAACTGCAAAATACAAGGCCCAATGGATGGTCATATACTTTCACAGTCTAAACCTCTTATTACAGTAGACACCAAAATTTTCTGCATAGGGCAAAAAAATATATATTGCACAAGACTAAATAATTAAAGCAAAACAATTTCTTTTTGCCTATAAATGTAAAAAATGAATTAAGTTCATCTATTTACATCCATATGGAGTTTTCTCGACCAGCAACTTCGGTTAAACTACACGAAATTTAGGTGTCTTGATATGCTAAGCGCTTCGGCAGATAGTAGATACACACCTGACCCAAAATAAGTAGGAGCATCGAATATGATATCAGCTATTGCTTACCAAAAAACAGCACATGACAGGCATTGATCGTCAGCTTCAGTCATTCGTAACCATATGATTTTGTTGAACGCAACAGAATACCGGCAAACCACTTTGGTGGAGAAAATTGCAGCCAGCGGTCGAAATAGAATGGGTTTACGAGTGGCAGTATATGACATGCTCGCCCATGCATTGACATCAACTGGGTTTCAAAATAGCCGTGGCTTCATTCTGCTTTGAGTACTATCTTCATGAACTCATACACAAAATAACTTATTGCTGCTGAAGGGAGCACCTGAACACGCCCAAGGCAAAAAAAAAAAGTGTTAAGACTTAAGAAGTGCATCAACAGGCTTAGAGGTGTTCAAAACAGACCAGATGACCCGATAGACACCCGACTTTATAACCAAATCCGATTTGACCCGACTTAAAAATGCATCTACAATTATGTAAAACCAATGTGAACTCAAAACCCGATTTTGAACCGACCCGAAATCAACCCGATGACCCGAATGAACACCTCTAGGCTTGTGCTAGGAATCACGGTCTAATGCTTATGTCGTCAATTCAACCCGATGACCCGAATGAACACCTCTAGACTTGTGCTAGGAATCACTGTTTTTAAAACAGTCATAGTGTTTTAGGCCATAATAGTCTATAGAAAAAAAGAGCTCACCTTTTACCCATGTTAGAATAGGACTTGTATTATGTAGGGTGTAAAGTTGGTAAAAAAAAAAGCATCTTGGGAGTATATGATCTTGGATTCTTTGTAGGATGATAATTTAGATTAGCTACTTGACATAATCTATAATTAATCCAGAAGAAGAATTGGAAAAGAGAGTAATTTGTGCGAAATAAAACTATTCCTGTACAGAAAAAGCAGTGCACCAGCACAGCTAACATTAAATGCCATTCATACAGTAAACAATTTTCTTGTAATGACCCAGATATCCATCTTCCTTTTCCTATCTTAATCATTTATGAAAAATAGCACCCAACCAAAAATGCAACCATTTAATGAAGAGTCACATCCCAGAGATCGTAGATAGATAGAGCAATTCATGTATACAAAAATATCAACTTTGTTTAGGATATAGAAGCGACTAGAGGTGTTCAACGGGGAGCGTCGGGTCAATATGTACATGGGCTGGGTCGGGTCGGGGCATATCAAATGTTAAACGGGTCGGGCAAGTCAAATCCTGTTTGAATTCGACCCACTTTGACCCATTTTTTAAAAGTTAATAAAATAGCTTCATGACCCGTTGGGTCGATCCACTTATGTATATAATAATATCATTTAAAAATATAAAAAAGTGGCAATTTTTTCGATTCTTATAATTATCCAAACGGCCCGACCTGACCCTTTACACCCAGGCCCGTTATTGATCCAACCCGCTAATGACCCGTTAAAATGTGACCCGACCCTTTACCCATTGAGTTGACCACCCCCGCGGAACATCTCTAGCAGTGACATTGATATAGAAAGGAATAAGCACTCATCCTTGATCAAGTGGTATCAGAGTATTTGGTCAATCAAAGGAACAAACAACAATGAAACGGGAACCCTCACCCTCCTTAGACTAATATGCAAGCAAGTCAAAGAGGATCCAAGAGTGTGAGTAACAGGTCTGCTCAGTATGCCAAAAATTAGAGATGCTTAACAGCAATATACATATATGCGGGCAATAAACAATGAGTTAGATGATTGCAAATGGATACAATAAAAGTGTAGGCAATTTTATAAACTAGAGTCAGAAAAAGTTAAGCTTTGGTCATCGTCTTATCGGTGTATAATTATACGGTGCAATACAGCTCAAGGGAGTCTTAATGTTTATACAGGCACATTGATAGACGCCTACATAAGCGTCCGAGGCTACTCTAAGAAAGTGAAACAGGTAAATTTTTTTTGGTATTAAACGATGGTATATGGGAATAAATAGTAGTATAAATGTACACGAAATGTACCATGTTATTCCCATGATGATGAAACTTTGATTAATCATACGTTCTTTTGTTCATAATTTTCTATTACCACCTAATACCATGAATTTTGTGAAAAAAATAAGATATTGGGAGTAGAACAAGCATAAACATTTAACTTGTCAAGAGATTTTCCAACTAAAATTACATTAGCTTTCAATTACTATTCCCACCATTACTACCAAACAGACTGTAAGTGATAAAATCCAACCATTTATCAAACAATTTAACTGGTTTTCCCTTCACAGATAAATACCAATATTTCTAATAGGATTGAACTTCCCTCACAAATCCAACACTTTTGGTTTCAACCTACCCAAATAAATTCCAATTTTACAGGTTTTCACTTCTCGAGGAAAATAAATTACCAATAATTCTAAAAGGTTTGGATTTCCCCAAAGAGAAACCAATGCAGTTAAACTTATCCTTAACATGAGCTAGCGACCTCTTTATCAATTTGTTTATAAATGTCTATAATACGTCATTTTAAAGCTATAAGTTAAAGAACATCTTCCATGACACAGCAGCAATAACCAACACCTTGATTTGCCATGCTAAAACTTCTAACTAGTCAAATTATTATATTCTTTGAAGCGATCATGGCATCTCCCAAGCCATACCTTCTTGTAACATGAAGAGCATCATTTTTTCGGAGATAGAAGTTACACGAAAAAATAGAAGGGGGGTTGTCATATTTTGCAAAGGAAGAAAAGCCCGACTGTTCAGGTGCCGATGGAATATGGAAGGAAAGAAATAGAAGAAATTTAACCAGCACGAAGGTTCAATTGAACCTCATATAGTATGGATTATGGAGTTCGACATGATACAATATAAGTCATGTGTAAATACATTCATAATATAAAAAAATCTACTATAAAACTAAATGGTTTTGGCCTAATTCTATCAAGAATTGCACTACTTTTGATTACAGTAGTTTTCAAATAAAGCACTAATCACAAGCATCGGTAATGCATACACTTCCCCCCTCGTTACACAATGTGTATAGAGAAACACCTTCATCTTCTGTCCACTTTCTATATCATATTCACCTTTTGCTACATCATTTTCAACTAACTTTACAATCTACTTCCCAATATTTATTAAATATCTCCCAAACATCTAACTCATCATACACTATTTTAGGTTGAAATAATTAAAATAATAAGTGCTTTCTGCATGTCAATCTTAAGGTTGCTTCGCTAAGTCTCATACCCTCCAAATTAAATCTACCTCTAATAAATCATCTACCTACCACCAATCATTTACCACCTCATTTCAAACTTAAATATTCACGAGGTGCCTAAAAGATAGTATTGCCCATGCTTTAAAAAAATTCCATAAAATTAATCCTAGAAGAGAAGATACAAGCCATATGACAAACCCATGATTTCTATCATCACTTGGGAGGAGGATTAGAACAACTCTTTCCAAATTTCTCAATCTTTAACATAAATATGAACATAAATTAGTAATTACAAGAACAAGGGAAGAGCATTTACATACCTGAAGAACACTAGGAAGCAGTCCCGCATAGAGACCAGGAATCCCTCCCTGCTCGATTATCTTAATAAAAGTAGCAGGCGTACTCAACTTTGCTGTTCGAACTTGCATTTGAAGCTGTCTCCTTACCACTTCAAATGGATAGGTAGCAGCTTCAGCACAAGCACCAGAAATAGCCCCGTATAATAAAGTCCTTAACGGTCCCAATTCCAATTGACCCAGGGCTGTTATATCTTGTCCGTGTGATTTCAATTTCCGAATCCTTTCTCTTCCTTCAGGTGAATTCAGATAGGCTGTTTTAAGAATATCATACACCCCATAGAACACTGCGCTGGAAGGCGCAATACTCATAATGGATGGAAGCAAGCCCTTATAAAGAGAAAGGCATCCTTCTGTTTTGATCATATAGCGAAAAGCACCAACAACGCCACCCAACTTCTCCCCACCATGAGCAACTATTCTGGTTCGAATCTAAAGAATTAAAAACAGTTTATATTTAACACATAACAAAGAAATACCTCCAAAAGCTTATAATCATCATACTTCTAATGCAGCTACAAAAACATTCGGGAAATTCCACGTGGTGATCTTGAGTTTTTGGCTTTTCCATGAATGTTCTTTTGAATCCGCGTGGCAACTTTGAGCTTTCAACTTTTTTATGTGATAGATTTGGTAAAATTAAGTACTTATTTCGACTGGATTTCAAAATATGTGGTCAATTAGGGTGATCACGACGTTGGTTTTTTGAAAAAAATGTCATGACACCGAGTAAAAATAGCGTAAAGTTAACAAAAAATTTCACTTTTGTCTAATACGTGGAAAAGTTGGAAGATCAAGGTCACCACGCGGATTTAAAAAATGTTTGTCTACCACATGGACAAGCCAATAATTCAGGGTTACCGCATGGAATTTCCCAAATCATTTTAAACACTTCATAAGCAATTAATATAACTTAGATCTTTACCCCATCATTTCAATATAGTTATCAGAAACTCCATCTACGCTAAGAAAAACGCAAGGAGCTTATGCAGTTTCATCAACTTAAATTTGTGTTTTATGAATCTTATAACCATAAATGTTCAACGCACTCCCCCAACTGGAGTAACAACCATAATACTTCTTATTCACCTCATAATGTGACACTATAAAAGAGAATAAAAGGAAGGATTCAATTTGGTACATACAGTGTCTAAAGGCAAACAGAGAACAGTAGCAGTAATTCCAGCAGCAGCTCCAGCAATAAACCTTTCAACATTTGCTCCCTCAAATAGATGTAATTTGCGTAATTGCTTACTATATGTATCATAAGCGCAAAAATTAATCGCCTTGAAAGGAGCTGTGCGTAAAATATTAACCAAATTCCCTTTCCAAAAGCCCCTCAAGCCCTGAGTGACAGCAATTGATCTAACGAGCTCCAAGATATGTTTCTGCTCACCACGAACAATATATTCTAGCTTCAGTCTCTCAAGTGGGGCAACAACAGTTCTGAAACAGTGGAACTCACTTATAATCCATAAATCGAAGTTAATAAAATGTAGCCCCATAATAAAGTCATAGCTCAAGAGTTGAAATTATTCATTACTATCCGCAAAGGGATACGAATACGAGTACCATACATAATCAGGAATCTAATGTAGTTAATAATCTCAGACTCTATAGCATTAGATCAGCACCGAATTCGTCAAGTTATCATCTTGATGATATTAATATGCACTTTATGCTAAGAATTTGGATTTGGATAAGGTATTACATGAACAAGCAAATACACACACATCAATCAAAAATTCCAGTAGAAGGAAACTAGTGCAAACATTACAACATCCTACAGATGAATGGTTTAATGAGTTCAAATAACAAAAGTCTTAAACATCCCATATAAAGTTAATCACACTTATTACTTTTCAGGAGTTAGGATCGTTTTAGATCAACTATGCAAACAGCCTTACACTGATAAATCATGCTGAAAAATGTTGAATTTGAAGGAAAACCGGCATTTTCTCTAATTCGTTTAAATCAGTAATGGAATGAGAGTATGTGACACCAACTTAAAAGGAAATACGTCTTTTCATACAGTTTATTGAAAAGAGCTTCATGTGATTAACATCCTCACATGAAAACGAAGACTCTACACTACAGATGTCCTGTGAACATTTCATACAGCAATGAAACAGTGGTGGCTCGAAGACTCTACACTAAAGAGCTTGATTGTGCTCTTTGTTGAGCTCACATTGTACACCCCGACAACAACCATTTATCATAGCATTCAAAATCAAGCAGCGTATAAGTTCCACTACATCATCATCATACCCGGTATATCCTGCTCACACAAATTATGATCAAGGTCTAAGGATGAATGGAAGAAGGCATACCATATCAGTTCCATTACATAGTGGTTAATTAAGACTTAAAATTTATCCTCAATTTGATGCCCATTCACAAATCATTTGGTCCAACAAACATAAGAGAAGGGAACATTTAACATTATCGAGTTTTCCTTCCAAATCTTTCCAATGGTGGACGGACTTGTTTTGGCATAATTAGGAGTTATTTCTTGTATTTCCTATCTTCCCTTATAGTATCCAAATGAGAAATGCCATCCCTCCATTTCCCTCAATAAACCACAAATTTATACCAAACAATACAGAAAAATTCACAACTATTTGAAAAAAAAAAAAACCAAATTGCAAATTAGCTTGCATAATTTTCCCTGCAATGATGTATACCAATAGAAAATTTTCAATTACTAAGGGGAAATACTCCTGATTGAACATGAAAAAAATAAGGAAATGTAAGGAAACCTGGCAACCATAGCAGCAACAGCACCAGCCCATAAATGCTTAGAAGAATTCATGGCACCGCGTCGTCTGGTAGATTGAAGGTTCCTTTTCTCCAAACCCATATCTTTAATGTCCACATTTCCTTCTTCTTCTCCATTATTGCTATAATCCTTGAGACTAACACAAGAAAAAACACCCTTAAACGATATTGATTTCTTGCCTTTAAGAGAAACAACACAATTTCGAGAAGAAAAAGAAGGGGACTTAGAATTGGTTCTAATAATTGAAGGGGAAGAAATGCAATTGAAGAATAAAGGGGGAATAATGGGATCTAGAAAGAGTCCACCATAAGGGGAGGATTGAGATGGGTGAGGAAGAATTGGAATGTATTCAAAATTAAAAGTATCGGAATTTGACATTGAATGAGAAGGAAAAAATTGATGTTTGAGATGAAATTGATTGAATATTTGGGAGAGATGGATTAAGGAAGGTTGTTAAAGATTTGGAAATGAAGAAATGAATGAATGAAGAAACAATGGTGGAAGTGTGCCTTGTGGGTGAGGCCATAATTGTAATTTGGAACTTTAAAAGGGGTGTTTTGGGTATGAAAATTTGTTTACTTGTGGATTGCATTGGATTTGGAGCGTGATTTGAACCCCTGTCTAATTGTTGATATTTGTGAAAAGACCACATGTTTATTCGGGTTATTTAATCGATTTCAGATAAGATCTTTTAAGTCGATTTTAAATTAAATTTTATGTATATTGAAATTGTTAGTCCATTTTAATGTCGAGTCAAATAGATTCCATTACAGCTTACAGATTGAGTAAATATCAGATTATCAAATCTATCTTTAATATCTCTAACAAAAACATAATGGATTAAGATTTGATTGACATTGATTAGAGGGGTTTGGATACTAAGGACAAGTTATTAACCGTCTAAATAGTTGTAGTTGTGGAGATTGTTTTTTATATTTGTAGTTGTTATATTCTTAGTTGTTCAATCAATTGTGTGAATTAATATTATTTGGTAAAATAATGGTTATTGTAGTCGTTAAAATATATTTTCTCTATTTTTTTATTCTTCTTGTTTACTTTTTACATAATTTTCAAAGCAAATTTTAAACCTCAATATCTCTAAATATGCATAATAAAAAATTATAAAAAATACATAATAAAAATGTATATGAAGCCGAATATAACAAGATTTCACATGAATACATTTTATCTTTTAAATATATCTCAAAAACATTAATTAAATTTCTTCCTCCTTGAGGTAGAATATTCCAGAGGGAAAGAACCTTACTACATTAGACAACAAAGGGAGTAATTTGTTATCAAAAATTGTCAAATAAATCATATAAATCATTACTTTTGATTCTAAAATGCTTTAAGTTGCTTTTTAGCTTCATAAAACCTCTAATAGCTACTTAAATTACAAGCTTTTTGTATAAAGAAGAAACGCATTAACTACTCCCCGTGCACCTCGCATGTAAAGAAGACACATGCGAAGCTTTGCTTATTTGTATGTAGTTAGACGTGTTTACTTGGGTTATCAAGTCAATTTCAGGTTTATTGTTTTGAATGGGCTCAAAATCAAGTATTGTGTCCACATTGTCTAAATTCATCTTAAAGTCAAGCTAGAGTCGAATTCAATTTCAAGGTTAAATAAACGTTAGATCATTCATTATGTTTTAAACCCGTTACGTTTTTGTTTCATTTTTTCATTTTCTTTTACAAGAAATAGATTAACACTACATTCCAAGCTTAAAACTCTTAAAGATGTTTTTTTAAGTGTGCAATTATTCTTAGTCAGCAACTCAACGTTCAAAGACAGATCACAGATGCATAGCGACTTGCGAGTCATTATTGAGGTTAACACATAGAAACGCAATACTGTTTCTTTGTTACTTCACGTAGAACTCTATGTCTGCACTGCCCAACAAGTTGAGGTTACACCGAATTCACTGACTACTTCCACATTCATTGACGTTGAGCGCTGCAGTGGATAAAAATACAACGGAAGCTTGCAGCGAAATTTCTCAACATGATGTAGAAGGACCTTGTTAATTTGGATCAGGTGCTTTAAAAGCTTCAAGTTATATCCCACGTTTAGTAAAGGCTTTATTAATACAAGGTTTATTTTGAATATCGCTATCTTGTACTGCTGAGTTCTGAGCTCAAGGAATCGATTAGAAGAGGAGAACAGTAGACGATGGTAATTTAAAATACGGCATCAAGATGATTACAAGGACTGGGTACTCATAGTTTGCAGCATTTCTGTAAAACATGACACTGATTTGCGGTTGTGCTGGTTTAACATTGAATACGATTTGGGGATTCTATTTTCTATATTTTCAATATATCAATATCATAATCCATTCGAATCAACAGGTTTATACACTTAATAAGAAGCTCAGGCTCTAGACTAAGGCTTGTTTCAGAGAGTAAGAATCAGCAAGATATTAAGACATTCATAGCTGCTTGCAGTTAGCAGTGAAACAATGTGTTCCAAAAATTGACAGGACAGTTAGTATCCGTCTAGCCACTGGATTCCTACATCATGTGCAGGACTTTTTTTCTTTAACCTGTAAAATATTACACGTAATCAATAAGCAAACGCGGTCCATCAGCTAAATCCATTGGTGCCTATCAGCTGAACCACTGTACACTTGTTGGCTTATCTTGGAATAATGCTCACTGCCTGCAATCATTTACTCCAAATAAGAAAAAACTGAATCAGTATTTAAGACATTTTTTTTATGTATCGCATAATACCTCGGTTATAAAAGGATACGGATGTAGGGTTCTCTTTGTTATCTTAGTGTAACACACAATACAAGTAAGCTATCAACACCTAGGAGGATTTCAGACCAAGTTCCGAACATTAGAACATGACCATCTCTACCTTTAGTCAAAGGCATAGGGATCGTCTCCTTCAGCATACGGATTTAGTGACCCTTCAGAAAACAAATCAACTAGATTGGTAGGTTGACTCTGAACGTATCCTGTTTTCCTACTTCCCTGCATTATTATGAGAAAAGGCCATGGACGACATCAGGAACAACATGAAATATTTGTGCATTTTGCTAAAGAATGCTACATTCTATAGATCTTGCTTATGGATTATTAATTTAATAAGTGATAAACCAATTTTTGTAATCCTCTTATTATTCAATGAATTTAATGAATGTGAATGGTACAACTTACAAGAACAGCTAGAACAAGCAACTATAGTAGCTTTCATATATTACCTTCGTAAAGCTCTTCGGAGTATTGGCCTTAGGATTTGAAACCTTCTTATGCTTCCTTGGATCCTAAGACAATGCGGAAGTTGATGTTTCAGCAATAAGAAATACTGATTATCTTTCCAACAAGCCACATCTTTGTAAGTTCAACTGTTCTTTAAGAGTAAAATGGGTGCATACCGCAAACATGACTGTACTCTTAGTTTTCCTCCTTTTGGTAACTGTGCCTCCATTTGTTGTTTCCTCTTCATATTCACGATGCGTTACCTGTATTGAAACAAATTTATATAAAAGAATGAATGGGCCAAACAGGAATAATCCTGCAAGCTGGCTTTTGTCACAGATGAAATATCAGAAAATTGAAAGAACTCATTGATGGAGTAATTTTCAGCAGCACAGTCAAGCAATCCTAATTTTTAATTACTTGTATAGTGGAAGGTTGGGGGGAGTTGGAGGGAAAGTATAAACAGCTTACCTTCCTTCCATGTTTGGATACGTCCATCATGCTTCCAGCATTCCCCTTCTCTACTTTCCTTAACAAGCTTGATACAGGAGATTGAATTACACCTCGGTAATTTGAATCCTGTAACCAAAATAAAATTAAAAAATTGTGTTAAAAGGTAAAGATAGCTTATCTTTTATCAACAGGGAAAAAACGCTTCTTCTCGCATTGCATCTGTCAGCTCACTCACCGGTGGTGCATGCATGCTTCTTTTCGTGTCGTCTGCATCTCTCTTTCTGATTGATGAAACAGAATACTCCTGAAGGATAGAAAATTTGTCATTAAGCAGATGCAATATACTTCAAGGAGCGAGCATAAGACAAGATGTGTCCCTTGTTTCTATGGGGGCCAAAGATTTAAAGTTCTTTGATTTCGAATTATAATGAGCTGTAGTAAAATGACTGATTAAATCATGTGCACCTCGTATTTATGTGAAGTTGAACATGATGTTTGTTAGCAAGGGCAATGGAAACAATCTCTTTGTTAGTATTATCACTAACAAGGTTAAGGTTCCGTAAATCCAACCCACCAAACTGCACCCTAGGTGGAAGGCTGGTAGTCACTTAATGACATCGGGTTAATGTAATGTAGCATAAGACGATACAAAATCAAACAGCCATAATGATATCCGCTTGTACCAGCTTTGATAGGTTGAATTTTTCTTCAGAAACGAGAAAATCCAGCCAAATAAAATAATAATGCGTAACATTTAAGTTGATGGAAAACTTCATGATACTTGCAAAATTTGGAGCATGAATATCATACTCAGCCTCGGTGGGTTAAAGAGATGGAGATTTAAAACCTTCTTTGAGTTTACTTCTTGGTCCTCTTGGGGTTTGTCACTCATCACTTTCCACTGTAGCTCCAAAAGAGCCCTTTGCCTTTCTTCCTGCGTACAGATCTCAGTTAACAAAAATCATAGTAGACCTCAATAATGAACATGACATGATGACACACACTTTAGATCTCTGAAGATCCAGCTCTTGATGAAGCTGTCTACATTCGTCTTCATTCTTCAATTTTAAAGCTCTTATCTGGGATTCATACTCATTTCTGAGTGTGGTTATTTTCTGGAAAACTAGAATTTGTTAGATAAAAGATAAATTTATCAATAAGAACTTGATGCTCAAAAATGCGAAGCTGCACGACCTCTCTTAAATCTTTCTCAGCCTGGAGTTGAATACATTTCAGTTCTTCAAGGTGGGCAGATTTGAGATTGAACTCTTCTCTCTCATGCTCCTTCTTCATGCGATCAATCTAGAAACATGGCATAAAGATAAAATTTATGCACATGTTGTTTCTATCACCAAAAAATCATTGTAACATGTGGCCTCCAGAATCAGATTCAATGACTTACCCCCTTCCTGATGACATAGAGATGCTTTCCCTATCACTAAATTGATGTAATACCTTAACTAAAAGCTTAACCTGATGGTTGATGTCCCAAGATATTACAATAACAATTCATTTTTTCTGGCTCCATACAACCTTGTTCATTTACAAAGAGTCTGTTTTGGCCTAACTTATTCACATGCAAAAAAACTATTATCATTGAAAATGTGAAATAAATGTAATGGAACATATATAATCTGGTCTACTTAAATAAAATATTTGAGAATTTTCAGCACAAGTCCTTCCTACTTTGTTGAGTATGGACGGCATTCATTGGTTATTTGATTGTACAATAAGAAGCAAAAAATTCAGTCAGACAAATCTCATAATCAAATGACTTCTGACTAGGTTGGAAATCACAAATTTCTACTAAATATATTAAGTTGTGATAGTCCAATGCTTTAAAAGCATACCAGAGCAACATGTTCCTCTTGTATGTGAGCCAGATTCTTCTTTGATTCCTCTTTACACTCATTAAGTTTTATCTCACAGAGCCTTTCCATCTCGGCAACTGCCTTGTCTGCCTAAAAGTACAAACAGAAATCAATATTTTCTTTCTTCTAAATATTGGCTTTATCCCAAAAGTATTAGTGAATTATAACAATTATGCCAACCTTTTCTTTCTCAAAATTAACAATATCTTGCTTCTCTACTTCATACTTCTTCCTGATGTCATTTATTGCCTGTTTCAAGGATTCAATGTGAACCAAAAGCACCATATCTTTCCAACAAATTCATTCGCATCCTGTAATGTCTTAGGTTTAAGATACTACCTGGTCATTCCTCTGGGAAATCTCCTTCAAATGCTTTGACAGCTCTAACTGTTTAGAGTCAAGCATAGCATCATACTGCTTTTTAGCTTCTCCAAGCTTGCTTTCTGCAGACACTAATTGTGCCTGAATCTGTGAAGACAGCTCATATTATTTACACACAATAACATGGTTTATGTCTACTCAAAATAAAAACAACGCTTAATGCAAGAGTTTCAGTAACCTCTGCATTTTGGCTTTCCAGTTGCTTTGCTTTGTCATCGTATTGAAGGATTAGCTGTTCCTTCTCCTCCAACATGGAATGAAGCTTTTTTGCTTGCTCCTCCAAAGACTTCACCTGCTCTGTGATTTTCAAAATCTCCTTCTGAAGTCCATCAATAGAATCCTCCTTTTTCTGTACATCTCCCTGGAGCTTCTCCATATGCTCCTTCTTTTCTAACTCTAGCTCTGACAATCTAATCGTCAGATCCTTCTGCATATTTTATACGGGGCATTGAGAAAATGATTGATGCTAAACCCTGGAGAAAAAACACGGATATCCTGCAGATAAGTCAAAACCTTCTCGTTCTCAGATGAGCCTAAGCTGTCTGACAGGATGCGAATTTGCTCCTCCAACTTGGCAATGATCTTTTCTGCTTCAGAATTCTTGGAGACAAGAACCTCTGCCTCAGACTCTAACTTCCGTATCCTCTCTTCTGTTAAGCGGCATTCATCAGCATGCTGCACCATAGCAGACTCTTGGGCTTGATGAAGTTCATCTACCTTACCCTTCAACTCCTGATTCATGGATTGTAGCTCATCTCTTTCTGCTTTTAACAGCATGTGCTGATTATGCAGATGAGCAAATTTCTCTTCAGCACGTTTAGCAGTGAGATCCCTCTCAAGTTCAACCAATTTAGAACAGAAATCGTACACAGAGTAGAGTTGAGAAATCTGTTTTGATACTGACAAACTGTGCTCATCCAATTCAACCAGTTTTGCAGCAAAAATACCTACAACATCTTTTAGATTTTTTGTTTCCTGCATTGATGTGGTTAATCTTTTTGCAAACTCATCACTGCTACATTGAAGATTAATTTTCTCCTTCTCCATGTTTTCAAGAGAAACTCTCATTTTAGCAAGAGTCTCCTCTTTCAGTTTAAGTTCTGTATCTGCATCATTGAATGCTGATTTCAAATTCTCACCAACCAATCTGCTTTTGGCAAGGTCCTCTTCAAGGCATTTGATCAAAGCATCTGCAAGCATTGCAGTACAAAATGAATAATTTGGGCTATCTTCATTCCATGGGAGGCAAAAAATTTGAACTCGTCTCGATAAAAATTCACACCGAACAGTCATAGGAAGTTGTATCAACCGTTCCAAGAAATAATATAACAGCCAAATATAGTAAAGTTGAGACCAAAAACAAAACAGGAATCAATCAACAAAAATTTGCTAGTTCCATAAACTAACTAATAAGGTATTAAATAAATTCCTAGGAATTAATATTAAGTACTCTCAGATTTTTTTGTTCTTCTCATTTGGAATATGGGAGGAAACATATATGTAGGCTTAAAGTCATGATTTTTGTTGCTTAAAGTCATAAAAAGAAAAAGTTATGTTGAGGAAAGGGTACCATTTGTATGACAGAATCAAGTATTTATAGGGAGTAAAATGAAAGGGAAATCCATATGGTAACCCTGAATTATCGACTTTTCCAAGTGGTAGGCAAACAACTGTTTTAATCCACATAGTGACCTTAAGCTTACAATTTTTCCATATGGTAGACAATATGGAAGTGTTTTTAACTATACACTATTTTTGCCGAACATAATGACTTTTTTCCAAAAAAAAAAAAAGACATTGCTATCACCTTAATTGGCCACATATTTCGTAATCTAGTAGAAATTAGTACTTAATTTAACCAAAAATTAACATATTTTCTACTACATGAAAAAGTTAAAAGCTTAGCTTAGAGTCACCACGTGAATTTATTGTCTACCACGTGGAAAAACCAAAAAACTCAGGGTTACCTTGTAGAATTTTCTAAAATATAAATATATGATGTCTTTTAATAAAATGTGTTAGACAAATAAAGTCATTTTTGTCCAAAAAATATTCTGAAATAGAAAGAATCTAAAAACTTTGTGACATTTTTATTTGGAGAAAATGGAATAACAAATAAGAACATAGTGACTAATATAGTATAGTGAAAATACCCATATGGCCATATCATTGCGTACAACTACGCTAAATGCCTAAATTGTGTTACATAACTACAAGTATACAACAATGCAACTACAATTCATAACGTCAACTAGTGAAATTTGGCGGGTAGAAGCTTATAAACACTATTGATTCTTGTTTCTTATATTGGCTACGCTCTATTGATTCTTATGCAACTACAATTCATAATTTTAGTTTTAGTGTATTTTTAGTTTGAATACCTTTTTCCTCTATAATTTTGGTACTTTTGGACCGTTCATCCTCATGAAGTGCCTGTTGTTCCTCTTTCTGCTCTTGGATCTCCTTAAGTGCCTGATTACCTGGATAAAGAATTCGAACTATACTTATTTTTTTTCCTAAAACAAGCTAATACAATGCAAGTACACAAACTGTCATTTAACCAAAAGAAAAAAAACACTTCATATTTTACATAGTAAACGCTACGTTTCCGAATTTGTGGAACCAATCAATCATCACACGCACAAAAGAATACCAACAGAATCAGAAGCTTACGTTCTCGGATATTTTCCTCCGCGGACTCCAACTTAAGAGACAAACTCTTCATTTGATCATTCAAAGCATCCAATGCAGCTGAATTTGCTGTTAATTTCTCTTCAATCAACTGCTTGTCCTTCTCTGCTGTTTAATTACTCCCATTTTTGGTGAAAATTCAAAACACAATTGAAAAATAAATCGTGGAAAAAGCTAAAATATAGGTAATCTTACAATCCTGAACTTGACTGGCCAAAAGCTGCAAGGTTTCGGTGAGCTGATCGCATAAGGTTTTTGTAGAAGAGAATTTGGACTCGAGACCTTGCCATAGCTTTTCGTCTTCCTTTTGTTTTACTTTCAATCTCGCGTTCTCATTGCAAGCTGCTTGTAATTTCTCTTCTAGAACATGAATATGCTCCAGATATTTTTTCAATTTCGAATTCTACAAAAGTAACGAAAAATCAAGTTGAAGAAGATGCTTCAGCATAGCAAGAACTGCTATTACAGATTTGTACACAAAATGATCATGAGAGGAAGAAAGTACCGCCAAATCGAGATCTGTTCTCACTGAAGCTTGTTCTTTGACCAATTTTTCTGAAAATTGCACAATCAAAAACAATTTAACACAGAGAGATGACGATTTTCTAAAAATAAGACTACAAAAAAGCTTAGATGACGACCAGCAGTGAGCTTCAAGCTCGCAAAACTTCCTGAAGTAATGGAATCGGAAGATGATCGCGAAGAAAGTGCTAAGGTTTTGGCTGTTCCTGAAGCAGATCCTGTCAAAGATTTAAACGGATCAAAGCTTTTCAAGCCTAGAAACCCTAGTTTTTGCATCGTAAAATGATCGATTATCGCAAATTATGATCAAAATTAGGTATTCGCGATTTCGAGTTTCTATGCAGAAGACGGATATCTACTGCAGGAACTTCGAGTAGCTTTGAGTTCTTTCACTCCGTCGTTCGTCTTTTGTGCGTCACTCTCTTTCTCTCCCCTTTCTTCACTCAAGTATGAGAAGAATAAACATTTGAACTGTTTTTCGCGGCATAATTTATAGGTTTCGTTTAAGTGGCGTTTTTTTTTTTAATACTACCTAATTCATTAATAGGGAGACCTACGACATCTACATCAGAGATAAAAATTAGCAAGTACATCACAACTTTAACCAAAGATAATTCAAAATTAATAAAAATATGATTGTTGTATATGAGATCCGACAATTCTGAACATCCTCTTCCACATCTTTGTTTGACACAGTCTTCTACGAGGGGGTCTTTCGATCTGTTGTAGTCTTGAGATAGAATTGAATTTGATGTAGTTGATGGTAATTGCAATTTTGGTGTCTGCAGCATTATCGCATTAATCTCTACCCACAAATCAATTACAAACCAAACTTCATAACTCCAAAGTCTCACGAAGCGAGATCAAAACCCAATATATGGGTAGAATCAACCCAATGAATGGATAGAACAGCTCTCCTGCAGCGAGAGCACAAATATTTATTCTAATCATATTCTAAACGCTTAAACAAGACAAATTTAGAGGCTACCATTAACCAAAAGCCCCAAACCAACTAGGTTAGATTTTTTTTTAAAAAAAAAAAAAAGAAGACAAAAAATGAGAGGGTAGAGGGAGTCGGTTTTCTATTTATTTTATTTCGTTTAAGTGGCGTTTGACTGACATATTTTTTTTAATTAATTCTTTATTGTCTTGACTTGCTTTAAGTTGGTGAAACGATATCTTATGGAAAAGCAGAAAAAAAGGATGATATGAAAACTAAGTTAAAAGTGTAAATAAACATTAAAGAAAAGTATAAATAAAAATTGAAGAAAAAGTTTGAATCATGATTACAAATAGAAATAAGATAAATTTAATTCGATAAATTAAAAAAAATTATTTAAATTTCGTGTGACAGACAAGTAGTGTGAAATTCTTGAATGGTTGCTTTGGTGTTCTTATAATTGTATGTTTTGAAGTTTGATCTAGTTTGAATTAAAAGTTAGGTTAGAATGAAGATTGAGGTCTCAAAATTTTTCTCAACCTGAAAAAATTGTTCCAAGCCTCAAATCAAATCAGTTTGCAGTTTTTAGTATCAACATTCACAAATTATGCTTCTTAAGTACCATTACTTATATATAATGATTTTCCCAATGCAACTACCTTAAAAAATAAGATGAGAATACACCCAAACTATTTTGGGTGAATTTTAGTGAAAAGTGAAATTAAATTGAAAATAAAACAATAAACAAGTAGATGATAGAAATAAGTTCGTAAGATAAAGAAAGAGAATAAATTTGTAAATGAGATTTAAAGAAAAAAAAAGGTAAGGTTCAAAGAAAAGGATGCAAATGAGTAAAAACAAACTAAAATGAAAAGTGATGCAAACTGAGAGAGACAAAGGAAATTGTAGATTCACTAGCCTGGAAATGACCCCAAACACATTTGTAATAGCATATGACAATCGTATTTACACTGTTTAGAATGAAAATATTTTTAAAAAGGAAAAAAAAAAGAATTCAGAGGAATGTAATTTTCTTTCTTTAAATACCAAATTTGTAATAAAGAGATTTAAAAATCTTCAAAAAAAGGAAAGAGATGTAAAAACATTAATTCCCTTAATTTTATTGATGATCAAATATCTCCAAAAGAGAAAATATATGAAAGAAAAAAAATTTTCTTCATTACCTTTCTCTCTTGAACAAATAAGATAAGTTTTTCTTATTATTCACACCCTTTGATTTCTCTTCTATCTCCGTACTCCCTCCGTTTCCTAATGTTCTTCCCATTTAGAATATTCTGTTTTGGAAAGAGAAATTTGATTAAGATTAAGACGTATATAGAAGACAAAATATATCTATGTTAGATCTCGTTAGATTCGTCTTAATGTATACTTTTTTATTATGTATTTTTTACAATTTTTTATGATGCGTATTTGGAAATATTTAGGCTCAAAATTTACTTTAAAAACTGTGCAAAAAGTATAGAAAGAACATTTAAAAACGGAGGGAGTATTAAAAAGGGGAGAGGCTCCCCCTGCCAACGCCTATGTTTAATCTCCATTTCATGAAGCATTGGCTTCCATGGTTACGATATCGTGTCACAAAAACACCGACAATCATGATCCATCAAGCACATTACATCGCTACTAGTAGAAAACGTTTTACTCATTTTGATGTCCAGTAATCAGGGTTCATCAGTAGGATAAGAACACAACTACACAAGGTATTCATACAACGGGTACCAAAACTGAAACACCGAAAACTGGCTTTGCATTATTGATTGTTTCATTTGCCGAGCATGCTTAACTAGCTGGCACAAAGCACATAATATTAACTCTGCTTTCGGCACAAAATATATCAGAAAATCTTGACACAAAAAGAACTTTTTAAAAATCTAGTCATATTTGATGATGAGATCATTCTGCTTTCTGCTGGCTTGAACCAATATCCTTGAGCTTTTGCTCCAATTCACCAGTCTGAGCAGAAAGAAAATGTCAAGAAAAATTCATATATTAACATAAGAGTTCAAAATTTCATTAAGAAGTTACCTGATGCATGTTGAGAATGATATCTGATCCTCCTATGAACTCTCCTTTGATAAATATTTGTGGAAAGGTAGGCCAGTGGCTACAGCGATAAAACAAATCATTAGGATTCTTATGACAGAAAAATAAACGAAAAACAGCAGCAGCTAATAGTATACTATGTACACATCAATGTTTCCGGATTCTTATTGCAGAAAAAGACCCCGCGATTCTATTTCTACACTATTGTGAACAGCCCAGGGTTCGTGTCAGGTTTCACATACTCGCACTAAAAAACAAAGAGCCCAAATGAAAGATACATACAAGTATACAAATACCCCTATGTCAATACGTCTTTAGGAAAAAAAAAAGAAAGGATAAAGAGACAATGGCCTCAAAGATTCAATATAACCACCTAACTCTTGCTATGTTAGGAGCAATAATACTCCCTCCTCAATTTGATTTTTCCCCCTCAAGATTTGTCGATGGAGAGTTTTTGCTCCAAGTGGTGCAATAGTAAAAAATCAAAGAGTATAAACCTAATAGGAAAAGCAACAGGTTATAGTCTGTCTATTCAACTACCATCTGGGCAAGACTGTTTTAGAACCAAAAACAATAGGTTTAAGGGGTTGCCTAGAATGGGAGTACTAGGGAGTAGGGGATAAAAAGCAGAGAAGTAAATATTTCAGAAATTTTTTTAAAACCTGGATTAAGAAAAAAAATACAAGAGTATTTTAATACCCCAATTAGTGGGTAAATATTTACATTAACCCCCCTGGAGTAAAATTTTTCCTTTTCAAAATTGACTTGCAGATTCAAACTCTTCATCCTTTTCGTTTTACATCTTTCTCTGATCATTTTTGTAGTTTATTCAATCAAAACCAACCCTAAAATCTCAGATAATAAAATAAAAAAGATTTTCAAATCACATTTCATAATATTGAAAAAGAAAATTGAAAAAGTAAAAGATCAAAAGAGTAAATTGAAGAACTATGTGGTGGTTGGAGGTTGTAATGCTTGTGAAGGACAGAGAAAATAAAGATCTAAAAATGGAGGTTTGTTGGAGATAAATCGTTGAGAAGAGATCTAAAGATTTTCATACAGTAGTTCAGCCATCTTATACATCTAAAACAGTATTCAATAAATCTGTAACTTCATAACAGCAGTCAACTGGTTTTGTTTACCCTTTCCAAAAATCTTTAAAATTCAAGCTAATCGTGGCTCATGTTCTTCAAAAGTTACTCCTATATTATACTTGTTCACCGTGTACAAATCTTATATTAAAAGAGTCAGCATGCTAAGGCAAGTGAAGAACTTGGAGCACCTCTCGATATACTCAGCTCTTTGGATAAAGTTAAAATGTTCTCAATAGTACAATATACCTGATTTTCCACCCTCCCTCTCAAAAAACAAAAAAAAAACTCAAAATTATTCATGAAGAGCATTTATTACTGTGCCAATCACACTAAGTATTCTTGCAACAACGCAAGACGATGCAATATCAGAAAACACCATAGAGCAGCAAGATGTAAACGCTATGACACGTCACACAAAGAACCCCAACCAAAAGTAAATTATTCAGTTCTTTCAATCCACATCATTTACGGGGCAACTTAACTAATTACATGATGATATACTCCCTTTATCCATCCTAAAAGATGACAGTAACTAGATGCACCTATAAATGACTTAATAGAGTCTTCCATAACTGCAACCAAAGCTAATAAAACAAAATTACTAAACAAACAAAACTATGGCTCCCATGTTTCCCTGATTAGTCCAAAATATGCTTAAAAAGCTCTAATGACATTGCTCACCTAGCAACTGCATGGAAAAGGTGAACTAGAAAACCCAACATAAAGAAAAAACAACCTACGGTGCAAGAGGGGAAAAGATGTCCTTAAAGTGAAACAACCTTAGAAAGAGATGAGCATATGGTGTTCCATGGGTTCTGTGATGAGAAGCCTATCAAGAATCAGCATAGCCCAAATTGAGCCTTAGATGTGACCACTAGAAGCTTCCTGGTATTCTAACCATGCCCAAAGACAAGATCAAGAGAGAAAGAGAGATACTATAGGAGTGCTTTTTTGTATAGTACTCTATAATTGGACCGAATGAAAATCCCCCATTCAGATTTTTTGGAACACCTATCAATTACTTCTTTAACAAAGCTAAGATTACAAACACATGCCATACTGACAAAAATCGAGATATTGTTAAACAGTGAGCTTAGTCAGTAATATCTTGACTACATGAGAGACAAGAAGCAGTGGCTTATAGGTCACTAATACCAATACCAAATAAAAGGCTACGCCTGCACTAAGTAAAGGACCCAAAAATCATGATGACGCATCTTAACAACAAACATCAACAATGTCCAAGGGATTTCCCAAAACCATTATTTGGTTGTCAGCTTTATATTTTTGTTCTTGAAAAAATCTGGAAATTTATCCCATCAAATCTCTATCTTTCTCCTCCCTCTTTCCTTTACCCCACCCTAACATGCCAATGTCTTAAAAAGCAACTCTTCCTCCACGGAGAGAGCTTGTGGGGACGTAATAACTATAGTCTATAGCAGCTGAATCAGAAAACGCGCACTAGGACCAATATTAAAGAAAATTCTGTAACGCATCAAGCAGCAAGAATCATTGTCTAAAAGGTGAATTAGAAGGCTCCTAAAACATGCCATTATGCAAGGCACGGACTCCCATCAGAGAAAAAAAACATCAATAAAATGCAAACAGTAAACATTTCAACAAAACAAAACAAAAAAAGCTAGATGATATGTATTTGTCAATTATTGTAGAAAAGCAAACTTAAAAGTACAAAAACATGTGGCAACGCACCTGTAAGCTTTGACAGCATTCTTCAACTCCATGTCTTCCAAAATATTTCTTGAACTAAAAGGAACACCTGCACAAACCAAATTCAAATGGGAAGACGAAACCAAAACAAAAACCTAATTACATACAACAAAGGTATAAATCACGAACATAACATGAAAAAAGATAGCATCTTTGTAGCTACAATCTTTCAAAAATACAGAATAGCAAAAGAAAAAGTGTCTCAGCAAACAAACCAATAATAAATTTCACTGTATTGATGGAAGACATCAAATTCTGATTTGAACAGGTCAACAACATAAACACATACAATATTGAGCTGCTTTAAACTAAAAAATGTATAGCTATGTACACAAAAGTTCTCATTTCACTAAAATATCAACTAAAAAACTAAAGCCACCAGTACGGAAACTTTTAAACAGAAAAAGGTAGAAAAAATATAAGATGAGAGGAAAAGAAAACAAAAGGAAACCATGGGAAGTTAAAAATGTAATAATAAATAGACGAATTTTTAATGATCGGTTATTACAATTTGATATCATTTGGGGAAAAGCTAAGTTCTTAGTGTCTCTGTGGGAAAGAGCAAATGGTCTTTTTGAAACACTACTCTAAATGATATTTGTAGGATTAGTTGGAGGATTGATCTTTTTTGGGATTTCTCTTTCCTAATTTCCATTAATAAAATTTTCTTTATCAGTAAAAACATTTATTAATGAAAGAGACTTCCAGTCCCATCATTCAATCTTCCAAAACATATATAAGTAACAAACACAAGAAGCAGTGTAAGATCATAGTAGATTTGAAAGATTTATAAACATTATAAAGGGCCTCAAAAAAGCTAAATGACCCACATCTTTAATAGTAGAAGCAATCATAATTTGGACAAAAAAAAGACAGCAAATCAACCAATACTAGAAAATTACCATACTCCTTCAGCACCCTCACTGCAAGTGAACTAAAGCCGCATCTAGGCATTTCTGGAACCCCCTTCATGTATATCATAACTGGATTCTCCTTCACATCCTGAAATACGTGGTCAGGTTTTAGTAATATATATAATGCATTAATAAGATAAGGTACATTCCAGCAACATACAGGCACACAGGAAAAATTCAATGCAACAATAGTCACAGAAAAATTAAAGATCACCTGCTCAACAATATCTTTAGTAGTAAGGCCTGAACTCTCAAGCTTACTGGTTGGCTTGAAATCTTCATGTGTGTCAGGATCGTTTGATAAAGTAGTTGAGAATCTCATTGCATTTTGATAAGAAGACACGGATACCTACACAAATGAAGTCAGAAAAGCACTCAAAGCAGGACTATATCTAATGAAGGATATAATTGAAGAACAAATACAGAAATTTGGAAACCCAATGGTAAAGAGGTTAAACAACCACTTACTTCATCATTTAAGAAGGATAACACTATAAACATTAAAAGGATCTTAAACAAACTACGCCACTATAAAGCTGGCTTTGGAAATGAAAATAAAAATTAAAAAATACAGAACTTAATATGATACCAAATGTGTTATGTTCAGATTTCAACGATACCCTTGGCTTATGAATTACTCAAAAAGTGGGTATACATTATACAATTAAATCCACCCCACCAGATTCTTCACCAACAAGCAGGTAAGCAAAAAAGAGTATAAGAGTACAAGTCTAAAATAATATTATGCCAATGACTAAAGCAAAGAGAAAGAATTATATTTATACAACTTACTTGCTCATCCCAAATTGACCATCCCATTCGATTATTTATAGATACTAAGTGCAACTAAGAGTAAAATCATATCACCAAGAGTGAGAAAGGAAAACATGATTGATCAAAGACTACATAAGTACATTCATTATGCGGAAGAAGTCAAAATTCAAAAATTATACTCCCTCCATTCCATTTTATTAGTTACATTCCCTTTTGCGCTGTTTTTAAAACATAAATCGAGTTTCAATTTTTATAAATACATCTCATAGAAAGTTAGAAATAATATACAATTTATTTTCATCACAAATCTAACAAGAGCTCTTATAAATATATTTTAACTTTTATATTTCAATGAAAAACCAGATTTAAATATATCTATCTTTGTGTAGTATATTCTAAACGTAACAAACAAAATGAAATGGAGAAAGTAATAATTAACAACACTATTATAATTTATTTGCAATTACAAATTTCATACAATGTATTTCAACAAGTGTAATTTTCATACATTTAAAATTTTTATTTGATAAGTACAATTGTTATTGATAGTACGCCATTCTCATTTCCACAATTCCAAGTGATTCCATCATAAAACCAAACAAAATTTCTTCATTTTGAGAAAACCAAACAAGTTGTTTAGATTACAATGATAATGTCCTATACATCACTTTGTTTGATTATATTGCAAGGAAGATTGTAAAACAAAACAACGACATCCACTATAATTGGATCCCGCCTAGGTAAGATTTGGCGGTTAGTATGAATTGCCACAACCTATCCTTGTAGAAACAAATACGTTATTTTTCACTGACCATTGATTGCAAACATCATATGCAACTTCAAACAAAAGAAGCACACACGTTTTAGTGAGCCATGTTCTATAGTTTATCATACTCCATATGGACAATACTGTAAAGATAAAAAATTTACAAAAACTAAACAATAAGGTCCTTACTTGAGTGCTCAAACGAGCAGCCGAAAAATTTGCAAGGTTCCTCATCAGCATATAAGATAATGACTTAGCCATGACGTTGCAAATCTGAATTATGAATTCAACCTTATCACGTACTATGGATAGACTAAAATGATATATACTACACTTGAAGAGCTTCCTGAAATACAACTCAAAAGATGTGAGCTGGTTAGAAGCAAGGAAACCTCAAAATAAGTATCCAACATACTAAAGTCTTCCGAAAAAACAATTTTATGACAATAGTACAAATACAAAATCATGGAGTAAGTCACAAATTTCCTGGTTGTTAATCCATTCACCTATTCTTCTCTTATTTCATTCCCCCAAGTTTCAATTATCTTGAAGTACTACATAGTTCGTAAGGGAATGCGTGGTATGAGAAATGGAAACATAATGAAAAGAAAAAGGATAAGTTTAGGAAATGGAAACTATAATTGTAATTGTCCATTTGTTCGGATCGGACTATTTAGACAATAAAATTCGCTGAAAACAATTACTCTCATTTTCTATTCTCTCGCCACCACTTTTCCTCACAATCATTATCTCTCCTCTCTCACCACTATTTTCGCTCACAATCAACGAGTCTTTCTTACCATAGAATCCGTTCTTGCTCAGTCACTCTTTAAAGCCCGCTAGTTGATAATCAAACTTAGGCTTTTGACCTTACCCATATTCAAAATGAAAATACAAACACTGATTACTCTATTTCTGATCATTATACCACTCGTTTTAAAGAACACCAAACAAAAGAGTGTTTGCCAAAAAACAAAGCAGATTCAAAATGGAAACACTACCCCCTGCAAATTCATTCAAAATACTAAACAAACATATAAGAATCAAAACATTAAATAATGCTTATTTAACCCAAATTAAACGCAAAAACGCAAGATTTCGAAATACCTAAAACATAGAACCCTAAACTAAAACCACGAGAAAAGCAAAGAAAAATGAGAAGAGAAGAGAGGATACCTGGAGGCTGAAAGCAGATTCGGTGGGCCTGTGGCCGGTGTTAATTGCCGGCAGCCGGAGAAGCAGACGGGGAGAGGGAGGGCGAATTTAGGTGACAACAAACTAAAAAAACAAGGAAAAAGAGACTAAAATTAAGATTTTGGTTATTCAAAAAAAAAAAGGAAAATTCCACGTGTAACCTTGAGGTATTGGGTTTTTCATGTGGTAACCAAAACTTTTAAAAAATCCACGCGGTGACCCTGATGTTTACGTAAATGTTCCATCATGACCTTTTTGCACATAAAAATGTTAGTAAATGTTAATTTTGAAGCTTTGTGGCTGTTGTATGTATATTTATGCGACTCACCATTCGAAATGCAATCAATTTGAACCTTTTTCCCTAAAATATAACCCTCAAATCTACCATTTTTCATCCAAATCATATTTTTTTCCCTAAATCCAAATATGGTAGAGTTTGGGTTTATATTTTGGGGAAAATGGTTGAGACTGATGGCATTTAAAATGGTGAGTTGCATATATAGGCGTACAATAGCTTTAAAGCTTCAAAATTAATGTTTCTTAACGTTTTGCTAACATTTTATGTGCAAAAAGGTCATTGTGGAACAATTTGGTAAACCTCAGGGTTACCATGTGAATTTTTTAAAAGTTTTGATTACCACGTGCAAAACCCAAAACCTCAGGGTTACCATGTGGAATTTCAAAAAAAATTTAAGATTTTGGTTGATCTTAATCTTAACAATAAAATATCACATAATGACTATCCTTAATCAAATGCACTAGATTTCCATTTTAATTGTTCACTTGTTTTTTATTAAAAGCCAATAAGTCAACAACTAACAATTAATTGTCAAACACTGTTATTATGTTTTTGGCAATGATTACTCTTTTTTTAAAATTTTTACACAAATATAGTGGTGTTTATTCGGGTTATCGGGTTGATTTCGGGTCAGGTGTTTCGGATCGGTTCAAAATCGGGTTTTGTGTTCACATTGGTTTTTACATAATTGTAGTTGTAGATCTATTTTTTAAGTCGGGTGTCTATTAGGTCATCGGGTCTATTTTGAACACCTCTACACAAATATATTCTCAATTTCTTTCTCATTTCCACTATATTTGACCTTTTACTCAATCCAATATATTATTTTGATCATTTATATATTGAATTATGAATCCAAAAAGAAAAAAAAATAAAAAAAAAAATCATAAAGAGTTAATATTATAAAATATGCGATTGGATAATTTAAACTAGATTTCATTCAACTATATTGTTTCTTACACATTGGCCATAATACTTCCTCTGTTCCAAATTAGTCGCAACATTAGAAAAATGACGCTATTTATTCATTACTTTTATTTGGTGATTAGTTTTTAATCTATAGGTTAAAACATAGTTAAGTGAGATCTTGTTTGATTCGTCTAATTGCAAAGAATATTAATTTTAAATTTTTAAAACTTTTAATTCTACATAATTAGAGATATTAAGAATTGATATTAATTGTAAATTGGAACGGAGGAAGTATATATAAAATAAACTATAATGATAAATAATATCAATTCGTAATGTAACAAGTATTTCATAATGGAAGTATAATAAATTTTACTTCACATTTTATCTTCAAAATTAGAAATCAAAGATAAACTTTGGCATGAAGTTTGTTAATATTTGATTTTATTATATTTAAGTAAGTAATAATCAAGAAAACTCTAAAATGCTTGCAATTTTCTACTAAAATAATACATCAATAAAATTGCTCATTTTCTCAACCAATTAAGATGGGATCAGGGCAAAGTAAAAATGGACAAATAAAAGACCCCATGCAATTTTATATTTTTACAACAATTTTGAATCTTTTTTTGGAAATAAAGACAACCTTGAATCTTTAATCACTTAATATATACTATGTAATTTAGTACTAAAACCCTTAATTTTTAAGGCCTTGTACGATCGAACATGTTGAGCCCTGAACCCCCTAGGTGCTAATTGATAGCAAGAGAGTAACTATTATTCAGACTAGATATAATAGGAATTGAGCATCTATATAACTCAAATGCTGTCAATTGACAGTATTGACTAAATATAGATCCGCCCCTGATTAGTCTATTAAATCTATGCCCTATTTGGTATATAGTAATAAACGGTGATAATGAAAATGAAAAACTAGTGTAATTTTGGTTGAAAAATCTCTTATTTACCTTGATGGTCATGCTTGTCCAACTTCAATGATCTCATTTCTTCATAAAATTCATTCCAAGACATTACCATGGGAATGATATGATACTTTTAATGAATTTTACAATTTAAATTATTCTCATTACCATCATTTAATACCATCAACTAAACGGACGCTAAAATTCTAGTAAGTGGCTAATTGGGGGTCGCTGGTCAATGCAGAAATAGAAGATGCAAGCTGGCAGTGTACTTGTTAGCCTACTCTTCTTCACACTCCAACCCGGCATTATATAATTGACCATCTCTTTATTATCTCCTTATTACAGAAATAGAAATTAGAAGTATAATTAATTACCAGAGAAATTAAATTTAAGGCATTATTTTTAATTTAAACTATAAAAGGCGTTGCTTTAATTATCAATGGAAAGGAGGAATTATATATATTTTCCTTTTTGTTTAATTGTGTTTTATGTTCTTTTGCTTAGCTTTCCTTCAACTTGTGCTTCTTCTATAGGTATGCTCAACATAACTTGCACTTTTTTTTGTTCTTTCTTAATTCTGATATCACACATCCACTTCATTATACTTTCTCCGTTCTATATTATTTGCTACTGAGTGTGATATATTATGTGGGAAAATTTCACGATCAGTAGCAAGTATTATGGAATGGACGAAGTAATTTATAATGATACTAGTATGTTTTCACTAGAGGTGTTCATTCGGACCATCGGGTTGATTTCGAGTCAGATGTTTCGGGTCGGTTCAAAATCGAGTTTGTATTCAATTGGTTTTTCACATAATTGCGTAGATCCATTTTTAAGTCGGGTCAAATCAAATTCGGTTATAAAGTCGGGTGTCTATCGGATAATCGGGTCTGTTTTGAACAACTCTAGTTTTCACTAATACTTCCTCCGTTCCATAATACTTGCTACATTTTCCATTTTGGGAAATTTCATATTACTTGCTACATTTCCTTTTTAGTAAAAAATCAATCATTTAAAGTTATACCTACTTCTATTTTTATCCTACTCTATATCTAATTACTCTTATTTTTCTTTTTTATTTTTCAACAAATAATATTAAAAAATTCCAAAAAAGCAATTTTCCACCTATTACTCATCATTGCACAGTAACTTCTTAATCTTTGTGCCCATGCAATGGTAGCAAGTAAATCAGAACGGTATGGTAACAAATAATATTATACGCCACATTATATGGGTGCTTAGGTACTTAGGTTTATATTGATCAATTGTGTTAAGACTGCATATATGTCGTAAATCAAAGAGATGTCATTCCAAAATTATATGGTAATGGGAGAAAGAGTTTCAATGATTTATAAATTGTACACACTATCTTTGATTGATCGGTGTGGGACGAACAAACCATCACAACACCATCCTCTCATGTGAACCTATCAAGTTCGTATGTGGAAGTAAGCAGGGTGGGAACGTCGTTTTTTCGAACATATCATTTAATTTATCATTAAACTGTTGGCTTTGATACCATGATAAATTGCGTTGAATGTATTATGAATGCAGTATATAATTGGAAAATACGAGGTGTACATACTTTATACACTAGGGCAATATCATACGACAATTAGAGAAATGATTACTAGGACTTATAAAATTTGCACATTATCTTTGATTTATTGAAGTGGGGCAAACCATCCTAACATATATATAGACTTTTTAAATATAAGGGCTTTTTGTCGATTGATCGTCAACATTCTGTGAGAGAAAAAACTTATGTTAGAATTCGACTCTCGATCACTAACTTTTGAAACTAAGAGTATAAGTCAAAACTAAACATATTCTAATGCCTCGACACCTCGTACAAATAGTTTAAAATTTTTGTTGAGTTGTTCTCCTGACATAATATTAAAAGCTAACATTTCTAAAAAATCACGAATTTAAATCTCATCTAACGCTCTATATTTCAAGCACAATGTTTTGCACTATCATCGAGAATTCTAAGCTAACAACGTATGTGAGAAGACGTAATATAATATAAATGACTATGACATCCCATAGACTTAACAAGCTAAAACTATATTGGTGCTTTCTTGAGAGACCGTCTTTTATAAAGACGACTCCCAAAAATCTAGCCCAGATCTATATTTAGAATTGTAATAATATATATTTAGAATTGGATTGAGCTTTTAAGAGCCGTCTTGTTTTATCTGACAGATCATTTGCAGCTTCCTGGAATTTCTGTTGGGCGTAGTCTTCTTCAAGATGTCAAAGGTAATCATCAATTTCTCACCCATTGCTTTCACTTTACTGATAGAAAATTCGACAAGTCTATTTGGAGAATAATCATGGAAATTTAACATTGTGCACTTGTGCTAGCTCTATAAAAGTCGTAATTACATAATAACTACTTGCTATTTATAGAGGATTTTTCGTTCATATCTATCTATAACTATTACTAAAACAAATTACTGATGATATCATTACTTTTTAAATTTACTTAGGTGTCACAATCTTAAAAATTAGGGTATACTTCAAAGAAATAAAGATCACTTGTATACTTATTTGATTGACAGAACAATAGCTAATAAATAAATTAAACTTCCTAGCAAAAATTTACATATTTGTAAAATGAAAAAAGTTAATTACCACTCATTTTCAAGAAGATATATTTTTATACTTCCTCTTATTTATAGAAAATGAAACATTTGTTTTTTCACACTATCTAATACAGTTATTCAATGCGTAGTATCTTTTATTATACATAACGAAATTATAAAAAGTGAATATTAATAATCTTTGCATTGAAACGAATCAAATAAGATCTCACTTGACTATGTTCTTATTTATAGATCAATAATAACATATAAATTAAGAGTAATAAGTGAATAGTGTAAAAAAAATGTCTCATTCTCTATGAATAGAAGGGAAAATATCAACTTTTAAAAACCACTAATTTTTATGTTCAACCCAAGGACCTCACAATCTACACAAATCTAAATAGGAGAAATTGTTTAATAAGAAAACGTTTTGTACACGTTTGAATTAGAGTTGACAAGTTTATGTCATTGCCACACTCTAAACTAGAGGTGTTCATTTGAGTCATCGGGTTGACTTCAGGTCATGTATTTCGGGTCATTGCCACACTCTAAACTAGAGGTGTTTACTATCAATTACAAGTATACCTAATTTATTTAAACTACAATGTTAATAAAATTAATATCCTTGCTTTTTTGTCAATAGTTTTTGTATAAATCTACATAAAGTAATGTAAAGTAGTAGAGTACATTGTGGATATGAGGATATGAGACTCAGCGGATAAGACCTCATATTCACCACTTAACCCATGGCGGGTGAAACTTTATTTTCATATCCATTATACCCATCAAATTCATACCTATATCAGCACCAACTGAGGTAGATACGCAAAACCCGTATCTTTTTACTTGTCTATTATCATTCCTGTTTCCACCATTTTTGTACATGGACTAGACTCTTTGTTTCGAAGACATCTGCGTTTTTTAATAAGAGCTTTTATAAATTTACGTCTTGTTTCAAAGTAGTACATTTAGCGCTATATATGTATCATGAGTATATAGCATATTCCAAGACTTTTATTAGGTTATATTTTTAAGCTGGTTTCTTAACACAGTATTAGAAGCTAATGTGACAAAATGTCACAAATCTAAATCCCATCCACTCTCGTTTCAAAGTGAACATTTACGGCATGTTTGGTAAGTGGTAATAAATCGCGGTAATGAGAATGAAATACTAGTGTAATTTTGGTTGAAAAATCTCATGATTACCTTGATGGTCATGCTTGACAACCTTCATTCATCTCATTTTGTTTATAAAATTCATTTCAATGCATTACCATTAGGAGAGATGGTAATAGGTGGTAATGGAAATTTGTGAACAAAAAAACTTTTTTGTTTTTTTGTGATCAAAGTTTCATTACCATGGGAATGACATGAAAGTTTTGATGAAATTTTACACTATAATTCATTTCCATTACCACCATTTAGTACCACTAACCAAACGGGCCGTTAGCGTTATGTATCATAAGTAAAGCATATGCTACATTTATACTTCTAACTTAAAACGCTCTCGTGCCAACTTGATTTTCAAATTTCAAGATTGCCAACTTGACGTTCAGAATTGGAACTACAGTGTGATAACAAGCAAGTGCAAAGGACCAAGATATCCTGCAAACAAATGTTGTGATGCTTTCAAGGAATTGGCATGCCCTTATAGCGATGACTTGAACGACGTGACCAATAATTGTATAACCACCATGTTCAGCTACATCAACCGTTACGGCAAGTACCCGCCTGGCCTATTCGCCAATTTATGTCGTGACAGTCGTAGAGGTCTCGAATGCACCCAAGCCCAAAAGTCTAACTACACTTCTAGTACTCGTCGTACTTCCTCTGCTACCAACCCCAAGTATTACCATAGCTTTCTTATTTCTTTTAGTTTTCTACTTTCGCTTGTGTTAGATATATAAAAGAATATATTCAACCAACAGATTAAGCTGATAGTTATGTTATTGAAGCCCCAAGAAATGATTTATATTTGATTTCTTTGGTTTCTACTTTTTTTGACGTTGTAGTTACTTGTTCGACTCTTGGGTTTGTTCCATAGTCCATATACACGAGAAATGTACGAGTTAGTGTATGTGTATATCTACTAAAATTTAACCTAGAAACTTCATTCTTATATTACTATGTATAAAAAATACGCAGAAATTCAATCAAATAATATAATAAAAAATTTGAAAATTTTCAAATTGAAAGTTGAAGCTTTGCCAAATGGATCATATTTACATATGAAATTGTGATTGTATGACACAAAAAAAGATTTTTCTTCAATTATGATTTATCTTAAGCATTAAATATCAGTTTTCAAAAACATTTAATTTTATTAAATATGTGTTTAACCAATCAAATTCTTTTTGAAAGTTTACATAACATTGCATGATTTGATGATAAAAAAGCAATAATTTATTCGATGATAATAATTTGCAATTGCATATCTTTGATCGAAATTTATATTACTACCAAAATCTACATTTTATGAGTTTTTATACTAATACTATTATAAAAAAAAGTCATCTACTAAAACTAGTTCCTAAATGAATATATGGAAAGAAAGATAAAATCAAAACACAGGACATCCATCAACAACGACACCTTTAGCAGTCGGACAAGTAGCAAGATCACAATATTCGAATCCAGAACCACCCCACCAAGAAATGGTTGTATTTCCAAGTGCTAAATAAAGAAGCACAGTCATAAAAGCAACCCCAGCATCCAAAGCAGCCGAAAGAACATAGTTATACTTCTTCCACCAATTCTTCCTGTAACGTAGAATAACATAGTTGAATATAAACCCGACCACAATCCAAGTCGTAAAGTTAATCGATGAAGCCGGAGGCATAACTCCTGTTGCACCAAAGATTACCGGCAAGTTTATGAGCTTGATCCATTTCTTTTCGGGGAATATCTTGTGTAAACACCATATCAAGACTGGACCTATAAACCCTACTAGGAAAAACCAATTTATTTTCGAGTACGTGCCCAAGGGTCCGAACATTCTTTTTGGTCCTATTAACCCCCAAATTACGGATGCATCAAAGAATACGTTATCATCCGGACATGTCCAAGTGCTGCCTGGCGGTAAGAGGTCTTGGTGGCATATATTCTTGATCTTGTTTAAGAAATACCATGCTGTTATTAGGTTCGTTGTCCCTGCTAGAATAGTTCCAATGAACTATATACATAGAAAAGATCATGTCACTACATTAAATTCGATATTGATTCAGTGACATTAAAAAATGCCATAAATTAGTATTTTTAGTGTGATAAATATTGGTTTTTATTTTAAGTTCCACTGTAAAGTCGTTTAGCGACACTTTATTTTGTTTTTAGTGGCATATGTAATTAGTACTATAGTCTATAATGACATTTATGAGAATTGTCACTATATCCTATGTCGTAAAAAACATTAGTTTGATTATTTATTATGTTGCTAACTAGTGGAAAAATCCTCATTTGCTGCGGCTTTTTGCCCACTTAATATTGCGGTTTTGAACCCAAGCATTAGTGGTGGCAGCAGATAACATATACTCCCTCCTATGCAGCTCAAATGGGACATTTGACTTTTCACTGATTTTAAGGTGAGTCAAAATGGGTCCTTTTAAGTAGGAGAGAAAGTGATATTATGGGACATTTTGGGTCAAAGTGGGTCCCTAGGGAAAAATTAGATAAGTTTATTAAGGTTAAAAAGTAAATAGGTAAAGTGAATAAGGGTATAAGGGTAAAAAAATCCATGCCAAAAATGAAAATGGGACATTTTGGATGACTTGACCCAAAATAGAAATGGGACATTTTGGTTGAATAGGAGGGAGTAGTAAATACCGCGGTTGTAAAACGCAGCACAAAATAAACTTATATGTTGCGGTTTTGGGAGACAACTGCAGCATATAGTATATTTTTTGATTTGAAGTAACGATATTTAAATATATAAATGTCACTAAATCTTCAATATATACTATTAGAAATTTGAAATAGTGACATTTAAATTAAATATCGCTAAATATATCCCACTAAAAGTAAATTATGTTTAGTGTGTAATAAGTCATCAACTAGTTAAGAAATAATAACCAGTCGAGTTATGTTATATACTCTATCAATAACTATAAATATATAGGAGTATTGAGTACCTGAACCAAGAACATAGATCGTGGAGGAATCTTCATGTAATGACCGAGCTTGAAATCGTTAAGGAAAGATACAGCCTGTGTCATACTCATATAACCATATGTTTTGAAAACCACATTGGCAATTGGTCTTCCTGGTAGAATCAAACCCATGAGATACTCTGTGATGATGTTTAATCCTGGTGTCTGCATGGACAACAGTAATAACAGGACACAGTTCATCTCATCATCAAACAAATCTAGTAAAAGCGAAAAATTAAGTGTGAACTGCAAAATTTGATTGAAAAAACATCTTGAAACTAATTTGGGCCCCTAATTTTTAGGGGCACCTCAAATGTACTTAAAACCGTCCATGTCTACGCATATATCAATACTTGAACCTTTTTATATTTTACGCCATCAAATGCGTTATTCAATCCTTAATCTATTGACTAGTTAGAGTTATGTATATAATTAAAAAATATACAAATATTATTACTAAAAACATATGGTTAGACGACTAATCATTCAAGGTCTCAGTTAATTATATAAAGTATTTTTTTACATATTAGCAACAAATTATATTGCTCGCCACTTAATAATGTTTGATTAGACAAAACAACATTTGGGTTAATTAATGTTATAAAAATATTCGATTAGACATTGGTCAAGCTAGATAGAATATCAAAAAAAAATAAATTTAAGATGTTAATATCAGAAATATTGACCTCTCTTCATCTAAAATTCTGACTTCGCCTCAGAATAACACTAACCTGATTAGTGGTAGCCGTTATGATGCTAACAGGAAGGGTGAACATGGCAGCAAGGCCAGCAGCAAAAATGAGACCCCACCATGGCATTTGTACTTCATTTTGCATGAATATACAAAGCACCAAAGAAAGAGCAAGTGATCCAATTAGTAGCACGTAAAACCACCACCCTGGAATGTCCTTGTATTTCTTCATTAACTTTGTGTGTATATCTACTTTTGCTCTTGATGTTGCTCGGAATGTTTTGTATATCTCTCTACATCAAAATCACAAAACATTTACTCAAGCTTTTGATTCTAATAACCACACTAAACAAAAATTCTAAAAAAAAAAAATCGAAATTCATGTTACTTAGACTCTTGATTTCGCCTTAAAAGTACTTATGTCAGATTCTTTGTTAATGTTTTAGATGTAATTAGCAAAATTTTAATTTAATTAATAGTCAAATATGAAAATTAAGTACATATCTGAATTAAGTTACAAAGCTAAAAAGACAGACTAAGACAATTTATAATAGAAATCTAACATGTATTCATTCATGCCATATATACCACATGCTCTATTGAATTGAATGCTAGCAAAATTTGAAAACAATTACACAAAAACAATTATTAAAATATGAATTAAATAGACTAAATGTATCCGATTGCTGCAACCATTATCAAGTGGATGGTTGAAGCCACAACATTTCATCTTATATATACTCAATCAAAATTTATATTTTTTGTTTACAAAATAGTCGAGCTCAGCACTTGGATACGTTTAGGTGTGTATCTAGGACAAAATCATATGATGTCGATAAAATATTTTAAAAAAATGTGGTAACAGAGGTTTGAAACTAAGTCAATGCATTCAATTAGTAAAATTTCTACCAACTTAATTACCATCATATGATATTAGTATCTTTCAGCATATAATTTTATACGTAATTGTCACTTGACTAACCCTGAATCCGATACGTTAACCTAACATAGCACACAAAAAAGTACAAGAAAAGTTGTAAAAAAGAGATAGTGATAGTAGTAAACTTACTTGCCATTGAACAAAGCAACTTGAGTAAGTGTAGCCACAACAGCAGCAAATCCAAGACCATACGTAAAAGCAAAGAACATACTCAAATTAACACGTCCTTGTTTAGCATATGCACCCAAATCAAGCTCAAACTTGTCATTAACAATCCCTCTAACATCATACGTCGTTCCATTAGAGGTAAACAAATGCGACGAAAATATAGGAAAAGTTTTAGCGTCAAATAAGTTTAAACCCCAATATGAAATCGGGATAAAAACATACATGATCGCGAAATAGCCAATCGCAATGTTAGCAATAGCGAAAAATGGTGTAACGAGTGGGCTTCCGTTAAAGGCGGCGACAATATTCCAATCAAAGCTAAATGTAGCAATCCCAAGTCCTTGCATTCCGGACCCAATTTGATGGGCTAAGACTGATTTTGGGTAGATTAAACATATTATTGCTAGGCTTGATATTGTTGTGAAGAGGTAACTTGGGACTAGTTGATAACTAAAGCTACATATTAATGCTATTACAAAGAATTGGGCTTTTGTTAAGGATTTTGATGATTTTCTGTCTTCTTTTTCGTGTAGTGCCCTGCAATTGAACAAACCATACTTAGAATTTGACATTTAGTTATTATAAATCAAATGCTAACAGATGTTCTGAGGGCGTTTGTTAACAAGAATGATGTTACTCAGGGGTAAGGAAAGTGCAAGTTTATCGTTATTTTAGTAATGACACTAATGTCATTTGAAATTGACTGTCATGAGCGAAGCCACAAGGGGTTGGCAAGGTAAGGCTTGTGGCCTATTTTTGTGGTCTCCTACATATGTTTTGATTATATAATAGTTGTATATAGATATTACAGTACGTTAATTGGTTGTTGGTACTAAATTGTATTGATAGTAGCGACAAAACTTTAATCATAGAAAAAAATTTGTTCACAACTCCCTATCAGCATTTTAATTTTAATATGTACAAATGACATGCTTTATAATGAAGTTTGTAAAGAAAGAGCAATTATTGTCGTAAAATAACCATTAGACTTGTCGAGAAATCTTTCTACCAAAATTGCACTAACTTTTTATCAACATTTATGCCATTTTGTTTCATACTCTAACGACCCGTTTAGTAAGTAGTAATAAATGGTGGTAATGGGAATGAAAAACTAGTGTAATGTTAGTTGAAAAATCTCTTGACAACCTTGATGGGCATGGTATTTCAACTCCAATCATCTTATTTTATTCATAAAATTCATTTCAATGCATTACTATTAGGAAAGGTGGTATTAGACGACTATTAGATAGTAGTTGAAATTTGTAAACAAAAAACTTTTTTGTGATGAAAGTTTCATTACCATGGGAATGATATGGAACTTTTGATAAAATTTGACACTATAAATCAGTTTCATTACCACAATTTAGTACCACTAATCAAACGGCCCGTAAGTATTACCACCAAAATTACATTAACTTTTTATTACCAAATCTATAACCCCGATTCAAAGTCGAATAATGACTAAAACTATTAAGGCTCACGTTCACCTAAATTTTGTCTAAATTGATTGATATTTTTGAACAAAATCCAACTTACTTTTCTAGAATTAAATTGATTTTTAACAATCAGATTTTGCTTTTTTGCACTATTATTTTTAAATATAATCCTGAAAATCAATTTCTCTAGCACTAAAAATTTATTTTAGGAACGTAACTAAATAGAAAAAAAAGGTACCCGAAAAGAGAAACTTGAACAAGACTGCTGGGCCACCACATTTCAGCTGGATCAACAACATACTTTCTTAGTATTCCAGCCCAACCATAACCAATTACCTGCATTTATTAGCCCAAATATAGTTGTCATTAACGTCACATAAGAAAACATCTATATTATAAATAATCCAAAATAAAAAATTAAATTTTGTTCACAATTTTTCTTTACCGATTAATATATATCAGTTTCAAATGATAATGCCTTGAAATAAAATTTGTGAAAAAAACGAGATGATTGGAGGAGAATACATAAAACTATTAAACTTGTCAAAAGATTTTTCTACCAAATTATATTAGTTTTCAGATATCATTCACGCCATTTGATACATACTAAGAAATGGGCCATAGGGTATTTGCTTTGAGGGACTTTAAAAGTTTCAGCAATAAGTAGGCATATCTAACAGATTAAGTTGTGTCGGGTTTATGTTCAGGTCATATATAATGGATTAGAAATCCTTTGATTTGAACCTAACTTGTTTAGTTAATTGAGTCAAAAATCAAATCATGACCTAGTTTGTAACAAATCAATCAACTTGATTTCGACCCACTTACTAGTTTTTTATTTCATTATTATAGGATTTTTAACATTGAAATCTTATTCTTTACTAAATTTAGTTTTTAGTTTATGAGTTATTTGTTTTGTATGAGTGTTAAATAAATAGGATAATATTAAATGATTAAATTTGAATTATGTTGATTGATTTGACTCGAAAATAATTCATATGGTTTAACGAGTTCATATAATTAAATGGGTTGTATATGTGTTTATTTTAGGTTTAAAATTTTAATCTTAATCTAATCAACTAAAATAGATGTTTTAACATTCATAATGTCAATTATCTAAAATGACGAGTTAAATATTAAACAATTAAAATTAAGTATTTTGAATACAAAAATAGATGTTTTAAAATGATTGGACTATTTAAACCAAAATAATTGGAAACAACCTTTAGTGTAATCACTAACCAGTAAGGTAACAAGAATAAAATTGTGTATATCCGACCCTTAAATACCACACTAAAAGAAAACTATTTAATAGCATTAAGATAATCAAAATGTTGTTGTTTTAGCCCAATTTAAAAATGTCTAATTGGTCTTATAACTCTTAAACGAGAATTTGTGGCACCTATATCCAATTTATATGATGTTTTTATATATGCAAATTGCAATAGCTATTAATATTTGCAATTTTATTTACTTTTACTTTTTTTAATCATTAACCTTTAATTTAAATGGTCAAAAATTGAATATTTTTTCTTTATTACTGAAATATACATAAAATCATAACTTACTAAAAATTCTAAAAAAATTACATCATTTTACACATTTTAAAATTAAATTTGATTTTGTCACACTCTATCTTGTATAAATCGAAAAGAACCGATTAAAGAGCAAAAACTATCGGAAGAAAACTAAATAGCCTCAAAATCGAAAAAATTGTTAGTCAAAAATTTTGGTCACACCTAAACTTGTGCAAACAGAATGCATAAAAAAATCTTTCCAAAAAATAAAAAAAAAAATTTGATACTAACAATCTAACAAAACAACAATATAAACACAGTTATGAATTAAACACAACACGTTTATGGTGAGACTATCTATTGAATTGACTCATGCATATATACGATAGAAATAGAAATTGTTCGCTTAAAATTTTAATTACAGAGATCGACTAATAATATAGATACATCTCATACAAGAAAAGATGTTAATTACCTTCCTTAAATTTATCATATTTACTTTTAAGCGGATTAAAACAATAATTAAAAATTTAATATTTTGGTTCCTTTATAAAAGATAACGCTAATATTAGATTTTTATTTATATTTTTGAGTTTGAGATTTTATTTATTAATATCAAATATTTAAATACAATAATCAAAAACTATAAAATTGCACTTTTCTTTATAATGATCATGACTTTTTCAAAATATAATTTTTTTGAGTAGAATTTTTATGTATTTTGATTGTTACTCTGTTATAGATATGACATTTTAATCAATAAATTATTATGCCTTAAAAAATAGAAGAAATATCATTTTTTTCCGAACAAAATCTTAAAATACTATCAAATCTCACGTAGCTCATCCCCTCTTTGCCTCTGCATACTTTATAATAATAACTATAAAAAAACTACTTTTTCTGTTTCAATTTACTTGCATATTTACTCGATTTACTAATTTCTCTTAATTTATGATTAATTTTTAATCTTTAAGGTAAAACATAGCCAAGTGGAATCTTGTTTAATTTGATTCGTCTCGATGCACCGATTATTAATATCAATTTTTTAAAATTTTTACCATACATAATCAGAAATGTCAAGGATTAAATTAATACATCGAACCGTGTAAAAAAAACAAATGTTGTAAGATGTAATTATTTTAAAACGAAAGATGTACTCCCTCCGTCCTTTTTGATTTGTGTCAAAGAGAAAGTAGGTAAATGTTAAAAAGTGGTTATAAATAAAGAGAGAGAATAAATTGTCTGGATGAAATTAAAAGAAAGGTAAAATACATGGATGCGATTAAAAGAAAGTGTTAGGTCATTATCCAAAAATAGAAATGATGCAAATCAAGTGGGACGCACCAGAATGAAAAATAATGCAATTTCAATGGGACAGAGGAAGTACTACTCCGTCCCTTATAATTTGCAGCATTTTCCATTTACGTCCGTTCCACTTAAATTACAACATTTCTATTTTTGGACTATGGCCCACCACTTTATTTTAATCCCATCCATACATTTTAACTCTCTTTCAATTTCATCCACACAATTCATTCTCTCCCTTCATTTATCACCACTCTCTTAACATTCACCCATATTCTCTTCGCTACCAACTCATCAGGACGGAGTATGAGTATAAAATAAAAAAGGTAGAATAAAGATTTATACCTGAGTAGTGATAATAAGAATCCAACTAGCATGAAAAGAAATCTTCCTCATATAAAAAACCTTAATAATATCAACAATTCCAATAGCATAAGCCGTACCACTCCCAAACGCCGCACCAGCATTCGCAAACATCGATATCAACACATGTTCTTTCACATTAAACGGGCCCGGGTTTAACGAAAACTCCCACGAACCGATCTTATACTTTCTCTCCGGCAGCACTTTCTCCATGAACCGTCCGATCGGCAACGTGGCAACTTGGACTGTGATCATCGTGATGATCAACGGTTGATCTTGATAGCTAAAATATGTGTTTAGAAAAGATAATAAGATACAGGAAATTGTTCCTAAGAACCACATCCTGAAGGTCCATACTGGTAGGGTGGGGTCGTCTGTAGTGGATACTGTTAGATGAACTTGTTCAACGGGTGAGATTTCGTCTATGGTTTCGATTTCCGCCATTGTTAACGGTGTTGAGTAGCTTAATTAATAATTAGTTATCGGGTAATGGGTATATATATAATTTTGGGAGTAGGGTTTGTGATTTGTTGGGTTTTATATGTTGTAAATTTTTTAGGGTGTTAGTTGATATTTTTTCGGATAGGAAGAATATATCTTATTTTGATACTTCTATTTCTTATTGTTAATTTAAAATATATTATTTCTGTTATTAATTTATATCTTATTAATTTATATCTTATCTAATTCAACTTTTTGTTTGTGTGTACTAATTATGGATCACTAATTCTTTATTGAGGTCGTGTACTCGTGTCATCAGAGACGGTCTCAGTTAGGTCAGTTAGGTTAGCCAAAAGTTATTAAGGATATAATCAGTCTTTTGGAAGATTGTCTTTTTGAGAGACGTCTCTAAGGCCCAATCCATTAAAACTTAATTAAACAATGGAATGATAATGTTAAGTATGGTGTTCCATAGTGGTATATTGAGCTTAAGGAAGTGTTGAGCTATACAGAACAACAGAAGCAGAAGACCACATCAGCCTTGGTTCAGCAGAAGACACTCCAACAGCAAGCAGCAGGTTTCCAGGTCACCAGCAGCTTTCAACAACAAGTCAAAGCATCTTATTATGAAGCACGTGTTTTATTAAGTGTAATTGTTAGATGCTGTGTAGGCTTAGGTTCTTGATTAGTTAGTTATAACTAATTCAGTTTAGGCTTAGGTTCTTGATTAGTTAGTTATAACTAATTCAGTTTCTTGTAAAAAGGTGTGTGATCAACACCTATATATATGTGTAAACTCTCTTGTTTCAAAGCAATGAAAAAGTTGTATCCAAGCTTTACATTCATCTTTCCATTGTTAGCATTTTATCAAGAAAATTAACATGGTATCAGAGCCATGATGCTCAAATCAGATTGATGATCAACCATTCACACAAACATCAATCCAGTAGTTTTTCAGAAACAAAAAATTCAAGAAACCCTTCTGTTTTCATTCTTTTTCTGATTTTGTTTGGTCTTTTTTGATCAAGAAACCATCTCTCTTCCTTTTCCCTTTCAAGATTCCCTAACATTCTTGAAGTTTTTTTTTGAGAAGAAACCATGGTGAATCAGAATTCTGCCACACAGATTGATCTTACTTCAAACCCAGCCTCAGTCTACTTCCTACACCCTTCAGATAACAATCAAAAGATTGTGAACATCGTTTTCTCTGGAAGGTGTTTTGCCAATTGGAAAAGGGTTATGACAATAGCCTTAGCAGGAAAAAATAAAATAGGGTTTGTGGATGGAACCCTTGCAAGACCCACAAGCAATTCAGCAGCTAAAGCTTGGGATAGGGTGGATAATGTAGTCATGGGGTGGATCATTGCTGTGCTAGAAGATTCTATAGCAAATAGTATTCTATCCTACAAGACCTCCAAAGCGATATGGGATGAACTTGGAGAGAGATATGGCCAAAGTTCGAATGCGCAAATGTTCTGCTTACAAGAAGAGTTAAATGCATTGCATCAAACACCAGAGATGAATATTACAGATTTCTTCAACAAGATCAAGACCCTCTGGGATGATTTTGATAGTCTGAATCCTGTACCTACTTGCAATTGCATTGCAGCATCAACATGTTCTTGTGACATATCCAAGAAAACATACAAAATGCAGCAGAACTTGAAGGTCATAAGTTTTTTAATGAAGCTTGACAAAAAATACAAACAAGTAAGAAGTAACATGCTTATGATGACTGAACTCCCTACTGCAGCACAAGCATACAGAATACTACAAGAAGAAGAGACCTACTTAAATATGAGCGCAAGTGGTGGCAGCAACATTGAGTCAATGGCATGCAAAGCAGAAAAAAGAAAGTATCAAGAAAGAAATGGAAACAGGAACTACAATTCAGAGGGAAATAAATCAAAGAAACCTTACCTATGGTGTGACCACTGTAAAATGAGTGGTCATGTGAAAGAAAAGTGTTGGAAAATTGTGGGATATCCACCCAATCATAAATTGCATAATAACACTTGGAGAAAGGAAAGCAATAATAGGAGTAGTGCAAATTTAGCCTTGGAAGAATCAGATGGCTATGTGAATGCAAGATTCACCCATGACCAATACCAACAAATCCTAGACCTACTCAACAAGAAGGATACTAAGACAACCAACACTCATGCCAATGCAAGCCAATTGACAGGTAATTTGTGTTTAGTTGCTTTTAATTCTTGCTCTTGGATAATAGATAGTGGTGCTTCAGACCACATGTGTAATGATATACATAGATTTGCAAACTATAATTTGATTGAGCAAGAAAATCATGAGGAAACAATTCCAGATGGATCAAAGTTGAAGGTAGAATATAAGGGAACTATAGTGCTGCAGAATGGTATTGTTTTACACAATGTTCTTTTTGTTCCCAAGTTTAAATACAATTTAATATCTGTTAGTAAACTAAGTACTGATATGAATTGCAAAATATTCTTTACCACTAAAGGGTGCTTTATACAGGAAACTTTGATGAAGAAGCCCTGGCTTCTTGGTGAAGAGAAGGATAACCTGTACCTAGTTCAAGAACAAAGGAAAAGTTCAGAAACATCATCTGTCAGTAGACATATCACAAATACAACAACAAATAACAATGCATGGATGAATAAAGTCAAGCTATGGCACCTCAGAATGGGCCATATACCAGCTCAAAGATTAGAGATCCTTATACCAGAATTGAAGAGCAACATGGTGAAAGACAAAATTTTTTGCACCATTTGTCCTCTTGCAAAACAAAGGAGAAATACCTATCCCTCATCTATTACAAAAACAAGATCACCCCTAGAGTTGCTCCACATTGATGTATGGGGACCTTTTAGGTATGTATCTAGGATGAATTGTACTATGTTCATCACCATAGTTGATGATTTTAGTAGGATGACTTGGATATTTCTTATAAAGAATAAATCTGAATTTCCACAAATCTTCATGAATTTTGTTAAATACATTGAAAATCAATTATCTCTTAAAGTAAAAGCTATTAGAACTGATAATGCAGGAGAACTTACAAAAGGCAAAGCACTTGCATTTTATCTTGAACATGGTATTAAACAACAAACAAGTTGTGCAGAGACACCCATGCAAAATGGGGTTGTAGAAAGGAAACAAAAGCATATATTGGAAACTGCAAGATGTCTTTTCTTTCAATCTAACCTCCCTATGAAATTCTGGGGAGATTGTGTACAATGTGCTGTACACATCATCAATAGGATGCCCTTATCAGTCATAAATAATATGGCACCATATGAAAAATTTTATGGCATAAAACCTAACCTAGATCACCTAAGGGTCTTTGGATGCTTGTGTTTTGTTAACACTCTTAAACAAGGAAGACATAAGTTTTCCCCAAGAGCACAAAAATGTGTATTCTTGGGATACTCAAATAACAAAAAAGGTTATAAAGTCTATAACCTAGAGACAAATACTGAAATCATCTCTAAAGATGTAACATTCCATGAAAGATTTTTTCCCTATCACTTCATGAAGACCAAGTCTCACATGAATGAGCTTAAGTCCTTCTTCTTGCCTAAGTATCAAGAGGCATCAGATAACATTGATCAAAGTATCAATTTACATGATTTTAATCATTTGCATGACTATACCTCAGTCATGACAGAAAATGATGATTTACCTACTGATCTAAATGATCAAAGTGAAAACAGTGTATCAAACACAGACACTGCTACATATACACCAAACATTCATGCTACTGAACATACTAATGAAAATCCAGCACCTACTAATCTTACAGACATTACTGAGCACAATATATCAGAAAATTCAGGACCTGAGAATGTCCTACAGAATTCACAAGCTCCTGAAATCATACACAGAACTTCCCAAAGGCCCAGGAAACCTCCTAGCTATCTTACAGACTACCAATGTCTCTCCACCAAACATTGGTGTGGCTTGGTAGAACACAAATATATTTCACATAATTTTAAAAAGGAAGTTCCCAATTCAAATACTCTCTATGAACCAAGAAGCTTTAAAGAAGCAATTATTAACCCCCTATGGGAAGAGGCTATGAATAAAGAATTAAAAGCACTAGAAACAAACAACACTTGGGAAATTGTCCCACTTCCTACAGGAAAGAAAGCCATTGGTTGTAAATGGGTTTTCAAAATAAAACAAAAAGCAGATGGATCAATAGAGAGGTATAAGGCCAGATTAGTAGCTAAGGGATACAATCAAAAACATGGCATAGATTATGATGAAACGTTTTCACCAGTAGTAAAAATGACTACCATCAGATGCATCATAGCAGTTGCTGCAAGCAAAAAATGGAACATACACCAGTTAGATGTTAACAACGCCTTCTTACATGGAGACCTTAAAGAAGAGGTGTACATGCAAATACCTCAAGGGTATACCAAGCATAAAAACATGGTTTGTAAACTCACAAAGTCTCTATATGGTCTCAAACAGGCCTCAAGACAGTGGTTTGCTAAGCTAGTACAAGAGCTTCTAAACCAAGGGTATACTCAGTCAAAAAATGACTACTCTCTTTTCATAAAAAGAAAACAAGCTGATATCACTATAATAGCAGTATATGTAGATGATATAATACTTACAGGGAGTGATATGAATGAAATAAAAGCCATCAAAGCACACCTTGATGCAACTTTCAGTATTAAAGACTTAGGCAAACTGCACTTCTTTCTTGGTATTGAAGTTTCTTACCTCTCTGATGGCATAGTTCTGTCACAACAAAAATTTACTAAGGACTTGCTCAAAGAGCACCCTCCTCAAAAGCATAGAAAGTCCCTCACACCCCTACCTATTCATCTCAAATTATCTGCTCAAGGAGGAAAACTTTTAGATGACCCTACACCATATAGGAGCATAGTAGGCAAACTTAATTATTTCACAAATACCAGACCTGACCTATCTTATGCCGTACAAAACTTAAGTCAGTTCATGCAAAACCCAACTGACCTACATTGGGATGCCTTACAACATACCCTTTCTTATGTGGACAACACTTGTGGTCAAGGTATCTTTCTCAAAGCTACCAACCAAATCACCATTCAAGCATTCTCAGATAGTGATTGGGGAGCATGCGTTGATTCTAGAAGATCCATCACTGGCTATCTCATTATGATTGGCCAATCACCAATATCATGGAAATCAAAAAAGCAAGGGACAGTTTCTAGATCAAGTGCAGAAGCAGAATACAGAGCCATGGCATCCACAGCAGCTGAAATTACATGGATAGTCAGACTACTTGAAGAACTTGACCTTACAAAATTGAAACCTGTAGTCCTACATTGCGACAATCAGTCTGCAATACACATAGCAAAAAACCCCGTGTTCCATGACAGAACAAAACATATCGAAGTGGACTGTCATTTCACTAGGGATAAGGTCTTAGAAGGACTCATTCAACTATCTTACCTACCAACCAGAAACCAGCTTGCTGATGTTTTAACTAAAATCCTACCCTCACCACAATTCCACACTTTACTAGGCAAACTAGGCATGGTGAATCCCCCATCCTAGTTTGAGGGGGGATGTTAAGTATGGTGTTCCATAGTGGTATATTGAGCTCAAGGAAGTGTTGAGCTATACAGAACAACAGAAGCAGAAGACCACATCAGCCTTGGTTCAGCAGAAGACACTCCAACAGCAAGCAGCAGGTTTCCAGGTCACCAGCAGCTTTCAACAACAAGTCAAAGCATCTTATTATGAAGCACGTGTTTTATTAAGTGTAATTGTTAGATGCTGTGTAGGCTTAGGTTCTTGATTAGTTAGTTATAACTAATTCAGTTTAGGCTTAGGTTCTTGATTAGTTAGTTATAACTAATTCAGTTTCTTGTAAAAAGGTGTGTGATCAACACCTATATATATGTGTAAACTCTCTTGTTTCAAAGCAATGAAAAAGTTGTATCCAAGCTTTACATTCATCTTTCCATTGTTAGCATTTTATCAAGAAAATTAACAGATAATGGGCTTACTAGATTAGGTGTGGTTTTCGAAGAGACCATCTCTCTCAAGAATTTATGATAATAAACTATTGCTTTGTACAATCACAAATTCTTGTGAGAGACAGTCTCTTTCAAAGACCATATTTGATAGGGCAGACTAATTATGTATTTTTTAAAGTATTGTTAGTAGGCATTAAGAATGATGTAAGTAGACATTTACGATATTGAAGGTAGACATTAAGGATAAACTAAGTGGGTATTAAGAATACAATAAGTAGACATTAAACTTAATGGGCTGAGCCTTAGAAAATTCTTTCAAAAAGACGGTTTTTCAAGAGACTAGCTGTTGTACAATTCAAATTCCATTGTTTTTCTTGATCATGTTTTTCCCTAATGGGCTAGCTGTATGGGCTTGTTTCACGATGAGATGGTCTCATACAAGACTTGCTAATTATGTATTGATATGGTATTATAGTGAGACATCTTATTAATGGACTGGTTTGGATAATTAATACTTCTAATAATTATTAAAAAAACAATGTCATAATTTCTAAAACTAAGCATAATATCCTGGAAACTCATCGTCGGTTAAATTTTAAATAGTTAGTATTATTACATAATTTTGTTGGATTGATACCGTTTCATGATGAGAGTTGAAACACCCTTATGCAAGCAGTCTAAATTATGAATTTTTAAAAAATATTAATTATTTAAACTTTAACAGACAATACATAGGTTTTTAGGAATTATAACTGGTACTTTTTAGTGTTGTTTTCGTTTTATTTACTATTATTTTAAAGATGTCTTACTAGCAGACCGTTTCAATCAAGATTCAAGAATTAGTGTTAAAACTACACAAATTTTTAAATAAGACGGTCTCATGGTGAGAAGATCTTTATTGAACTAACCCATGCATTTTGTTTTATTAAAGTGATCACTATAATTTTTAAATGATGAATTAAGAAAATAAGCTAGTTATATGAGCTCGTCTGATTCTCATACAAGAGGAGCTTATGAAAACTTGTATATTTGTGTTAGTTGAAACGAACAATTTTATGGACTAGTTTTGTCAATTTTGTATTCTAGAAATTTTAGACGACAAAGCCCAATTTCTATATTAAAAAAGACACTACTCGGTCTATTAGCTATAACAACTTGGGCAACTTCAACCCAGACAGTTTCTTGAGAGATTGTCTTTTCAAAAGACGTCTTTTAAGCTCAATTTATTAAAGTTTATTCTCTATATTTACTATATATTTTTCCTAATGGACCAACCCAATTAAAGATGGTCTCTCAAAAAGACCGTTTCTCAAAAAATTTGTGACTTCAATAAGAAAGGCAGCCCAAGTTGGGCCACTATGGTCTGGCCCAAAAAACGCTCTCATATTTTTGTGATTAGTTTATTTTGTTTATCACAAAATCTTACTTGAGACCGTCTATACGATAGACGTCTCAAGTTTTGGCCTGACCCAATTTATAGATTTAAAAAAAAAACAAAACTAATTAGTGGTTTTGTAAGTTATAAGGGAGATATGGGCTGAGCTCTTGAAAAGCGTCTATACTATAGACGGTCTCTCAAGAGAGAGTCTGTTTATTTATTTTATTTTAAGTATATGTTATGATTAATTGGTTTAGATTAATAAAGATTTTAGGAAAATTCTTTGTTAAGACCATCACATCGTGAAACAACTTAATATGTACTGATACAGTATTTAGTTTAGATAAACTGAAAAGAAAAAAATGGATTTTCATTTACTTACTAATTCAAAAAAAAAAAATTAATTGAGCTGCTTGTATGGACTCATGATGAGATTTATTAATATAATTCCTGCTAATTGTATTTCCTATCAAATACCAATGACTTATCCGTCAATAATTTTTTCGATTATAAATAGTCGGTATTTGGGCAGAAAACTATCGGTATACTTGTAGTGTGATACCTAGGAGTGTTCACCGGTCCAAACCCCGACCGGAACCAATTGGATCAGAAGACCGGAGATTGGACCGGTTAATCGGTCCACTTTCGGTCTAACCTGGATTCAATCCGGTCCGGTCCGGGTTTGGACCGGTTAGACCGGAATTAATTTTTTATACCAAAAATAAATTAAAAAAATGGAAGATTTAAAAATAATTTAGCAAAATTAAAACATTTGAATACTAACCGTTAACTTACCATTCTACCCGATAGCATGATGTATGCTATGGTGAGTAGTAGATCCGACATTATTCTAACCGTTAGCATGGTTAGTAGATATATGTCAAAGATCCAAAGAGGCGAAGCGAACAAAATGATTGTTGACATACTTAGAATCGTAACTTTTGCACAATGCTCTAGAGTTTAGGATTCCAAAGCTGAAAGCATGTACGTATATAATAATACCCTCATTAGAAAATAATCGGTCTCCTGAGAGAGCGTCTTTCTAAAAGACGTTTATATGGATCCAGCCCATTAAATCTTAGTGTCTACTCTAAATTTACATTTTTTATAGATCAGTTCAATTAGAGATTGTCTCTTCACAAGAATTTGTGATTAGGAAAATAGTAAGGTCTCAATTGATCGATAAACATTGATGTGGATTTTTCCACATAAATCATGCATTTATATCGTTTAGGTATATATTGATGATATGATCATTAGCTACTATAATTAGTTCTATTCCTACCCTTAGTTATCAGTGGGGCTACTGCTTGCTAACCCATGATAAACATTAACTACATGCATAACAATTATTTAATTTATATAATATAATACCCTCAAAACTTCTTGATTTAATTTTTTTCTAGGTGTTTACAATTTCTTTTTTTAACACTATAAAATGACCAAAATACCCTTGCGCCTTAATATTGGACTATTCAGCGCGTTTGGTTATTGGTACTCCCTCATACTTAAGAAAAAGGAGGCAATGGTCAGATAATGAGAGCACATAAGAGAAGTGAATAAGAGAATAAATGATAATTTATAAGTATCGTAGATAGGATCTTAATCTGGTTGCTAGAATCGTGCGATCCTACTTAGCTCAATAATTTTAGGTGATAGGATCATAACACTATTCTACGATCATACGATTTTACGATCCGATCCTACATGGGTTGTTTCAAATGTAAAATATTTTCATATAATACAGTTTTTACTTACGTATAAATATATAGTTAAAATAATAATTATATTAATACCGTTATAAAATTCAATTTTTTCTTAATTTGCTATTTAAGATTGATTTAAAAGTATTTTTTGTTCAAAACATAATAGATGAAGTCAAAAGAGTTTTTACTTGCACCTTAAAACTTAAAAAGATTACAAATATAAATGATAATAGTAATTCAAAGCACATTGGTACGCATATAATTTGTAAGATCACATGATCCTACGATCCAATTCTACCAATTTCGATCCTACCCCTCAACGATCCTTAGTGGAATCCCGATCCTAATAACCTTGCTAAGGCTCATAAAATTGACCCTCGTCTAACATCATTAATAATTAGGGTAAATCTATTTCTTTATTGGCTATGTTGTGATCGATCTAAATTCAAAGTCCTGACTGTAGAATTGATAATAATTAATAAACTTTTAACATTTATGTTGGCCAAGGATTATTGATACTTTAGAGTTTAGTGCATATTTAAGTTACGACTTGTTTGATTATCACTATTAAATGATGGAAATGATAGTGGTAATTATAATGGAAATTTGATATGATTAAGCTAAGAAAAACTACTTGACTAGTAATACAATTATATTTGTCATCCTACTTTTATTATTAATTTAATTTTTTTCACAAAATCCATTTTGTTTCCTTTCTATATTTGGAAAGGTGGTATATATTAATGGTAATGGAATATTATAATGAAATAAAACATGTTTTCTAGTAATAATTCAAGTGATATTGAAATGAAGAAACATATTTTATGCAAATTAAAAGTGAAACTCTTTATTTTCATTACCATAACCTAATTAATATGTTTGAAGTGCCTCTATGTTACCCACATGTGAATTGTCCTACATCGGAGAAAAAGAAGAGTATGTTTCACTTTATAAACTCAAGAAGTAATTCCTACTAACACCAATTGGTTTTAGTAGTATACCTTCTTTGGGTTTATGAGTGGACTACTTCTTCTTCTCCTTGTTCGGGTTGCCCAAACCCATTTTCTAAATTTTATCATAATTATACTCCCTTCAATTCTAATCAAATGTCTCATTTTCTCTTTTGTCATAATAACATCAAATATATCTCATTTCATTATTTTATAACCTTTTAGCTTACCTATGTGTGCCCCAAATCTAACTTTACATAATGATCTGGATCGGTTGCCCATTTTTAGATCGTAAGATTAGAATCGGAATTCTAATAACTATGAGCCTTAGGCAAAATAAAAATATACATTTTCTATAGAGAATCAATTTTGATATTTAATGGGTGTTTGTAAAAGTTTACAAGCGATATTCTACATTCTACATGACAACATTACTACATTAAGATATTTTTCTTTTTCTAACTCTGGACTCTAGGCAAACGTCTACCTTCTCTAAAATTTAGTAATTCTTTATTCACAATATTTAAATTTGTTCCTTTTCTTAGTATATATCTATGAGAAAGTTCATCCACTAACTCGCCCTTTGGGAAGAATTCTAGAGCATATTAAATTTTTTCTCTTTGTTCTAATTCGGAGAAACATGCATAAAAAACTTCACTTTCATTCATTCAGTTTTTCAGGTAAGTGTTTGGTGAATGTACACATCTATAGTCATGAATGTTGTTAGCTAGGTGGGAGTTGGGTGTATTAATAAGCATATATTAATCCTTCCCTTCTTTAGTGAAGAAACAATAGCGGTTAATCACTAGTACAAAAATGGCTTATCGTCCCTAGTCTAACCATTACGGTCAATATAATTTGTATCAACAGCAAGTCTTCTGAGAGATAGTCTCTTTGAGAGACGCCTCTCAGGCTCAATCCATTAGAGCTTAATTCCTACTCTTACTTTTATAATTTTATTTATGGGCCGACCAATTAAAGATGATCTCTCATATAGACCGTATCTCACAAGAATTTGTGTTGTATCAATAAATTATCTTTAATGTAAAAATAGAACTCAAATTTTTGAACATTGATTATGATGGCTCCTTAAAACACATTTTTTCAATTTTCTCCACTTAACTTTTACATGCTATAGCATTATGGCCCCACCATATTTACACTTGTAATTTCCATTTCAAACAAATATACAATTTAACCAATTAAGAAGCCAACTAACTAGTAAATTCGAGATCATTCTTATACCTAGCCAATAATAATCTATATATTATATATATTTAAAAAGCATACTAGTAAAATAGTAATATTCTTATTATAATTATTGCCCCTTAATTAAAATAGATATTAACACGTTCATTTGTTGCTCTTACTGCTAATTAATTAATTAATTAATTATTATAAAAAAGTAACACGTTAAGAAGCGTTTTGGCTTGGTGGGTGTACATATTTGCAATTAGGGCATGTTGGTGAGGACTTGCAAAGCATAACAAGCATATGACACCGGTTACATGCGGTGGCTACCATTTCTCCGGCATCCTCGTCTGGCTCGATATCGACAATATTGATTTTTCCGATGGAGAAACTCCTCGCCGTGGTGGGCGTTGGTGGTGGTGAGGTTGTTGGTTTGGTGTTCCTTTGGGAGGTTGATTTAGAGGATTTATAGTTGAGTGAAGCACAAGGTAGGTTAAGTTGAAGGTCTAAGCTCATGTGATGAGAATCCCTAGGACTTGGTGGGTCTGATTCAGTTTCCCTTGGATCTTTCAGTGTTCTTTTTTGTGTTCTGGTGTTGTAGAAGTGTATTTCTCCTGACTGCATGCAAATTGGAATATATACAGAGTTAAAATGAGATTTTTTTTGCGAGAATTATTATATGAGACTGTTTTATAGAGTTTAAATTTAAAATTGAGAGGCACGGTAAAAATTGAAAAATGTTCTGAAAATCCTGTGTGATTTTAAAAATTATCATGTTTTTCTAACAATTTTGTATTGTTAAACATTTAACATATTTTATGTAATTTAATATTAAGGTTATTAATTTTTTTGAAGAGCTTTGCGATCAAATATATTCAGGGCCGGCCCTGAGTTTTCGGGGGCTCAGGGCGAAATATATTTTGTGGGGCCCTAATTATTTATAAAAAATTTAATGTCACGAAAGGAAAATGTATATGAATTAATATAGAATATATAATATAAAATCAGATAAAAATATTCCTACGAGCATTTTTTGATGCAAAAAATCACTAATAACAGTGTCGAAATCAAGAGACTTAGTCATATTTTTCTCAATGCACAGCATAGCAAGACCATTCAAGCGTTCTTGTGAAATTGACGATTTTAAGTAATTTTTTAATATCTTCCATGTTTTGGCATCATCTTATTAATTCTCAATAAATTAAACAATTATATTAGAGACTCCCCTTAAAACTATTACTCTTACTGAAATTGTAATGATATGACATCAATGGAGACTTATAACTTCAAAAATTTTAACAAAATTAACACAATATTACTAAGATAACACAAAATTATAAATTATAATCGTCTTTCAATTTTTAAAAAGAAAATACATGTAATTCATTGAATTGTGACAATAAAGAAAATATATCCTAATCTTAACCACCGCATGTATTTTTTTTATAAACTTCATGTATTTTTTTTAGTTTTATTGTAATTTTTATAGCAAATATGGGGCCTCTATTTTAAGGGGTTTTCTAACTTTTGGGAATGGGCCCTGGGCGCAAGCCCACTTCGCCCCCTCACTAGGCCGGCCCTGAATATATTAGACTTGTTCAGAAGGTCCCTGAAAATGGATAGTTTAATTAATTTGGTTGAGTTATTTTGCCCCACTTAAAAACTATTTTGTGCACTTATCTTAAAAACATTTTTAACCCTACTTAAAATTAATTCAAAATCTATTCAAATAAAAAATTATTTCATTTATATTTTGTAAGAAAATTAGAAGTAGTAGATTTTCCATTGGCTTTAAAAAGTCAACTTTTACCATGATGCAATCTTAAGTGTCGTTGAACTTCTATTATGGAAATTGCGCCCTTGGTTTTCATAAAACATGATTAAAATGTTAAAAATTTGTTTAAAAATAACAATTAACTTGTAAAAAAATTTTGAATTTCGATACAAATAAGAATTATATGATGCTCCCTCCTATTCAGCCTAAATGTCTCATTTAGTTTTTTACCACTTGATGAGGCAACATTTTAACCCTTCATACCTCAAATTATTCTTAATTAAAAATTAAAAAAATTGATATTAATAATCCTTGTATTGAGACGAATTAAACAAGATCCCACATGACTAAATTTTAACTTATAGATTAAGAGTAAAATGCAAATTAAAAGTGATGAGTGAATAACATAAAAAAATGGGACATATAGGCTGAATAGGAGGTAGCATTAATATCGACTTCAAACATAATATTAAGTTTAATAAATTAATAATTAAATATGTGTATTCATTTTGAAAGTCAATCACTATAAAATTATTCCATCTGATCAAAAAAGGAAAATAATATATACCTGAATATCGAGGCAGCGTTGCCACTCTGATGGCAACGGTGTCTCGAGATGAAGTTCAACATCAGTAAAAGAAGAAGATTTATTAGTTGGAAAATTAGGTTTAGGATTTTTCCAATGTTTGAAAGGAAGAATGATTTCATCTTCTTGGGTTTCATTCCATTTCCTTTTAACATTCTTTGAATTTCTCTCATCATTTTCTGAAATCATGTTATTGTTTTGATCAATAAGTTGAAGAAAAGGGGCTTGAAAGGATACCATGGCTTATTTCTATCTCTCTCTAAAATCACTTATCTGGGTGTGTTGGTGAAAAGATCAAGTGGGGATGTGTAAATGTTTTCAAGTTTAAATAGAAGCTAAGGTCAGGCAAAAGAACTGCAAGGAAGAATCTAAGAGGCCAAATATAAAGGTGGATTTGTGGTGGCCCACATACTTTAATGAGTTTAATGTGGGTGTCTGGCAAAATAGCTTACTGTTGGATAATTTTAGCTTATTTAGGTACAAACAGATGACGTTTATAACCAAGGTTTAATTATATGCGTTTTTTTTTTATTTATGTGAAGTTGCAGATGACGTTTATTGTTATTGATCACTTGTCAATTTAAAAAACCATATCTTTTTTAGTTTTATCATTAACAAGGGTAAGATTGTGTATATTCGATCTATCAAACCCCACTCAAGATTGAGTCACTTAATGACATTGAAGCAATATTTATTCTTTTCATTTACTTTTTGCTCAATTTTCAAAGAAAATTTTAAGTCTTAATATATCTAAATACACATCATAAAATTATATAAAAAATATAAAATAAAAGGTACACATTTAGATGAATCTAACGAGATCTCACATGGATATATTTTATCATTTATATATGTCTTAAAAATCTTTATCAAATTTCTCTCTCTAAAATAGAATATTCCAAGCGTGAAAAACATTAGGAAATAGAGAAAGTAGAATAATAAAGTCAGGTACATATAGATAGTTGGATATACGTTTAAACCAACTAATACAAGTATTTTACGCATTAGCTGATTGAAATAACTTATTTTTCTATAAACTTACTAATGTATATATTAGCCAATTAAATTAGATATATTTCGCTATGATCAGCTATCAGCTATCAGCCATCAACCGTTTGTCGAAATTTAGGGTGTATATTTTAGGGGGTCATAAACACCCCTTGGAGCATTGGTGTGGTAAAGCAAGTAGAAATAAAAGTTTCGTAGAAGTGGTTGAGATAAATAGGTATTGTTGAAATAAGTGCATTGGTGGTGCTACATGTACACCCTCTTAAATATAGTTATAAAAGCATGGATGGCGTAGTCCTAACCAACTTCTTAGTAGTAGTCAATAAGAGTATTTATATTAACGCTCGCACTAAATTGTAATACCTGATCCTGCTGCCTCTCTAGCGCTCGCAATTTACTCCTCTCATAACACACCACTTACGTACCTGCTTCTTTATTATGTACTCCTCCATCTACACATTTTGGGTCATTCCTTTATTACTTTACAAAAATAAAATAATATTATATCCATGCGGAGTATTTTGTAGAATTCATCCCAAATCGATGAATTGTATAAAGATGGCGCATACACTTTATAGATCATTAGAGCTCATCTGTCCATTGTTATATGATTTTGGGATAGTATGATTGATCACCTTGACTAGCTTATGGAGTGTGTTCATCTTGCGTTTTTCGATATTGTGTTGACATTCACAATAAGTTCAGCCTAATTTAGCACTAAGGTATCGGATTAAAACTTTGGCGTTGTTGTTATTGTGTGTGAAATATAGATATTAGATTGAATTTTGAGTAAAAATATTTTTGGACATATTGATTTAATTTTTGAAGTTAGGATAATTTACATCCGATGGATCATAACATGTTGAAAATAAATTAAAATTGGCCTTATTTAGTTTAATTATTGTACCAGTTGTTTATGTGTGTTATGTGTACTCTCTTAATTCTATGTGAACATTTTAATTAGATTACCTTGTCTTTTAGCTTTTTTTTTTATATTTTTTTTTTGGAAATAGCACCTATTATATTTATATCGATAGAAATTCAAAGAACATCAAAGATTCTTATACTTGTATTAAGGTTGCTCATCATCTCTCTAGGACTGTATTTTTATTCTTTTATACGGAAAAATTTATTTCAGATTCTCTTCCAATTAGAAATTAATAAACTAGTGCAATATACGAATTTATGAGTATGAAATATATAAAAATATAACTTTAAAGAATAATACAAGTATATATTATCGTGATTATATTTATCAAAGACATGACTTTATTAAAGCAAAAATTAAAAATTGATTTTTTAAAAATAACTTATCGAATACATTACTTTTCTATTCAATTAAATAAAATTTAAATTAGTTATGTAGAAGTGCTATTATAAATTATACTCTATACTATACCTAATTTAACTCCGATTTAAAAATAATTAAATTTTAAATTAGGTAAATATTGTTATGTAATCAACTATCAATCTATCATCCACTAAAGTAATTATATTTGTCATGCCTCCTCAAAGAATAGTACTTAGAATTTTTCAACTTTTTTATAGTATTATATGATATGATATGATATAATATGATTTGCAATTACTTCCGTGATCTTTAACAGAGATATTATATAAAAAAACATATTTATTTCTAATCGAATACCACCTAATGTTCCTTCCACACAACTTTAGGATCATAAATGATCGAGAAATAAGACATTGAGAGTATATGATCACATTTTAATTAAGTCTATGGCTCCAAGTAAATGCAAAGATTAAATTTTCATATGATGATATTATAAAATAAAATTGTTGGAAAATAACAAGTGTTAGTTTCTGGGTTAAGTTTTATATGATTATATTAAAGCAATTCTTAATTAATACCTAAATTAGAATATATTGTGTTCAATTAATTGATTTTATTAAAGCAATTTTAAATTATATCATATCAAACTTTTGGTTGAAACTTTGAAATATGTTATATACTCTATCATATTCAAGAACCTTTCATGTTAAAAATGTAGATTCGATCAACACATGTTTTACTTATACATAACGCTAATTATTTCACTTTATATGGTAGATGAGATTCAAACATGTGATTTTCCTATTATTTTAGCTTTTGATACCATGTCAAAAAGTCAAACCAACATAAAAGATAGTTGAAACCTCTTGATATGCTAAACTATATGCCCAATCAACATCAAACGTACTACTTCTTATACAATGATTGAGCAAAAATTAACGAATTTTTTGAAGGTCCTGTATAGTTTCAAAAATTATAATGTTTTTCAAGAAATTTTGTATTTTTAAACACTTAACATATACTATGTAATTTGATATTAAGGCTCCCAATTTTTTGGGGTCATATGGAATCAAACATGTAGAACATACTCAAAACCTCACTCTATTCCCGGCAATTTATGGGCCCTAGGTAGACTGAAAGAAATGGGCCCTCTTTATAAATGATCGGTTAATTATGAACTTTAACGGATGTTTGGAAAAAAAGACTGATGACCCTATATAATATAATTATCATTATATATGTAGACGTGTCATATGCTTCTTAATTGATAAAAAGAACTAATTATAAATTCATCATCATCATACATAGTGTATCCCGCTCATAGAAAACTATGATCAAGGTCTAGGGAGGGAAGAACAATGGCAAGCTCATACCCATAGAGGAGAGTACGATCAAATAAAGAACTGATCATAAACTATTGCAAATTTTTTAATGTCTACTTCATTAACCAAAGTTCTAAGATACAGAGGTCCTTGCTAATCAATGGCCCTAAACAAATGCCTATCTTGTAGCTAAAGTTAAGAACGTCTTGTCGAAACCTCTTCAATTTAATTATAATATAATAATAATTTAAAAAATGGAAAAGTGTATAGATAAAGATAACTTGAGGAGCACTTAACGTGGCAGAATGGAAGAGAAATAAAGATATTAACAACATATTGTTGGCATGTACGTACCCACAACACAAGCCTGGGCTTAGGTGTGTTAATTAAAAGGAAGAGTGAAAAGAGTTATTAGAGGCGGTGACGTTTTACTATTAATTATGGGTCTGCTATACAGTTGAACCTTCAATAAGCTCCTCTTCAATGCTCATTGTTTTTATCTTAATTCCACTTTCCCCAATTGGATTTTTGGTGTGCTCATTCAACTTACTAATTTTATCTTTTAATAATTCTTACGCCAGAGAATCGAGTCTTGTCTTATTTGGAATAAATATTTATTTTTTAGAATGCATTTTTGGGTTTGATTTTCACCTAATTAACCTTTTCCTGTTCAGTCTACTTATATATGTGATTGAGTCTTGGGAAGGAAGGTAGTGGACAGATCCTACCCATGGTCCTTCAAGAAGTGGGCAAGGAGAAACGTGCGCACTGATCATTTTATCCCCCCTAACCATAGGTTCATTTAAAGATAAGGGTGAGTGGCACACAACACGCCTGACATTTAAGGAGACTCCTGTAACTTACAACACACATTAAAATTATAACAAAGTCGTCATCATCATCATCCTAACCAGTGTATCCCGCTCATAGAAAACTATGGACAGGGTTTGGGAAGGGAAGGACAGTAGCAACTCATACCCATGAAGAAGAGCGCGACCAAAAAGGAGTCCCCGGCTCGAGAAAGACTAAGGGAAGCCCTTGCGACGTGAAGATAAAAACGTAATAGATACAATAAAAAGATAACACAATAAAAAAAACTAAAGAAAAACAGTACAAGAACCAAAAAAACTAATAAAAACTAAAACAGCGAGAGAACAGACTCCAAAAGCAATTCTAAAATTGTAACAAAGTCATGATTGCAAAAATAAATAAGAAATACAAAGAGAAAAAATAGTTGAATAAAACTATGAAAGAAAAGGAAAATTATACAAAAGCTTTCAAAAGATATATGTGATTGTGATCATGTTGGACTAGATCGTAATTTAAGAGTTTAAGTATAATAATTAGAGATCCTATGTGTCAGCATCAAGTTAGATGAATGAAAGTATAGCTCACAAAAATATGATTCGATATTATGATTCAAACTTTTAAAAGGACCTTTATTTTAATGATATGTTTCAATTTGATTATATACTCATAAAAATAAAAAGAGAAAATTATATAAAACTATCTTATATATACCCCTTTTTTTAAAAAACTACCTTATGTAAAAATTTTTGCAAAAAACTACCTTATGTAATACTTTTTTTTCAAAACACTGCCTTCTTATGTTTTTCGTTAGTTGACAGACAGAATTGACGTTGACCATCCCACCTCCCAGTCATGCCCCAAGCACGTGGTCAATTAAAACTCATCCTCCCTCTTCAATAACTCCCTTTTGTCGACGTCAATTCTGCCGGTCAACTAACGAAAAACATAAGAAGGTAGTGTTTTGAAAAAAAAGTATTACATAAGGTAGTTTTTTGCAAAATTTTTTACATAAGGTAGTTTTTTAAAAAAGAAGGTATATATAAGGTAGTTTTATATAATTTTCTCAAATAAAAATGTGGAACATATTTTTGAGACCAGGCAATATGAGATTGGACATAAAACCCAAATTTTATGAGACCAAGTATATATCATAAAACTTTTTCATCACCCATGGCCATTATAGTCATCATTATGCTACCCAGTGTATCCTCCTCATAAAAAATTTATGTATAGAGTCTGAAAAGGGAAGGACGACGACAACTCAAACTTGTTCATTACCCACTGTAGTATCAAACTAAAACTATTGTACTTAATTAGTTATAGTTTCTTATATAAAACATTTACGTGTTTAGATGTTGGTAAGTTATCATTTTATAACTTTATTATGAAATATAAATATATTTATATAATATAATTTATCTATTGATCATACTCATTGATCATCACTTTATATATATATGCCTGACTTTTTTATAAGTTCAAAATATATTATTAAGTTTCTATAATAAAAATATATTATATCAATATGATTTCAAATTTTGAGTCAACATAAAGTTTTAGAATCTGAATTTGGCTAGCTATTTCAGAAAATTGATTAATATTTGATATAAGATATAGCCATTGCAAATAATATATATTGGCGAGGTTGTTGAAATTAAAATTATGCTTTGTATAGAAAACTTTTTAGAATTTAAGCGTAAAAATTTTATTATAGATTTGTAGGATATAAGAATTTCATAGCTGAGTTCTTACACTAATTAATGAGATCTTACACATTATAAATGAAAAATTTTAATTATGTATGTAGTAAAGTCTTAATAATACTCATTCATAATAAGTTTTTTTTCTTTACGTAAAAATGTTGCATAGAATATCAATTATATTACGAGAATATTATTAATTGACTTAGTAACTAAAAGTTTTTTCTTTTCATCGTAATGATAAGATTTAATTATTATTATCACCGCATATACTATAGATTAATATATATCCCGTTATTTTGTAGGGTAATTCTCTTGGCCTTATAACCTATAAAAAAATACTCTTTTTAATTCTCATATATATGCATATATAATACTACTTCAGTTTATATTTATGTGCAACTTTTGTCATTTTTATCCGCTAAAAATTATGTGCAACTCATTTTTTTCTTTCCTTTTTTAGTAAAAAATAACTTATCTAAATACATATCCCATCATTTTCTCTCTCCTTTAATTACCTATCACATCATTTTCTCTCTCCTTATTTTCCCTAATTACCTATCCCTACTTCTTTTCTCCTTCTTTCTCTTACTTACCTATCCCTACTTTCATCATTTTCTCTCTCCTTCTTTCCCTTAATTACTTATACCTACTTCCTCTAATTTCTCCCTACAAAGTTTTGCATTGGCAACCGTGCTTGGGCTAAAAGTTGCACATAAACGGAGGTAGTATAACATGTGGCTTGTGGGGGGCTACCATTTTTATTATTTTCCATGTATATTTTTTTAATTATGAGTACTATATTTGGGATGTAAATATATAATATAAATATGCATGTATGGCAAATGTCACTAAATATATATAGATAATTACAAATAAATAAAAAAAAGAAGGAAAATTAAAAGCACGCACCCAACAGTATTCCCATCGTCAGCTATAAATAACAACCACATCCCCATGACCTATGAATCCAACACTTTAAATACTCCATCCTTTCCTATAAAATTTATTTCTTGTCAACACCTCTGCCTTTATTAACTACCTATATTTATTTATATTTATTAATTATTTATCAGCTCGTCTTGTATGAGGCCGTGTTATCATAAGATATAAGTCCATTATAACCAGCCAATTTCTTCAATTGATCACTTTAAAACTAAAAGTAATCACTTTAATTAACATACTAATTGTAAATAGGTCAGTTTAATACAGATGGTTTTACCATGAGACGGTCTTATTTATGAATTTGCGATTATGATTATTTATTTATGATTATTTATATTTATATTAATATTCATATATTGGCTCCATGTCCCTCTCCCCCGGCCCGTTTCCTCTCATCTTATTTGTTTTTAAGCTAGCTACTAGTACAAATTATTTCATTTTCTAGTTTTGTTCCACTAGATTTTTAATGGGCTTACATTTATTATAAAGTACAATTAAGGCAATAATTAATATACAAGAAACGAATTACTCAACTAGGAGTATAATTTTCACATGCATGTGAATGCGTGTTAGGTTTGTAGAATAATGGATGATGCTTGCATTCATTTATCATTTATCGTTTGACCATAGAGGTCCGAAATGACGGTTAAATTTGAATTTAATTTTAAATAGACTCGATTTGAAAAAAAAATCAATACAAAGCTAAGAAAAAACAATTAAACTTCGGGTCTAATATATTAGTTAGATCGAATTAAAATTCAAGAAAACTCTCACTTTGACTTATTCACAATAATAAAGTTTTTTCTATGTATTATTTATCAATCATTCTTAATTTGCATTTTATTCTTAGCATATAAGTTGAACCATAATTAAGTGCATGGGCGGTTCTGGGCCCATGCGAGGTGCCCAACCGCACAGGGCCCCCGAACCTAAAAGGCCTCATATTAAAAAATTATTGTAAAATAACATATTATTGTAGTAGAGTAGGTGGTAAGAGTTTTACTTAATATATCAATGGTCATAAGTTCAAAACTTATTGATTACATTTTTCTCTCCTTTTTATCTCTTTCCAAAACAACTCTTAATTTTCCAAATATTTTTTCTTACCTTATTTAATGTTTACACATTCATCAAATATCAATTATCACTAACTTAATTTATAAAAATAATCAACTAAGTTATTTTTAATTTTTCAACATTTCAAACTTTTACTCTTTTTATTATTAGTCATCAATTTATTATTATATTATTTTCTCTTTCATTTTAACATTAGAGAAGAAAGTTTAATTTTTAACAACTTAATTTAAGTTTAAGAAATATAAATTGTATTGAACTTTTATTTTGTTAATTTTTTTTAACTATAAAGCGGCCCAATTTCCGAAATCCATAAATAATAAACAGGGCCTCGGAATTGTTTGCTCCGCCCCTGATTAAGTGAGAATTTCTATGATTATTAACGCAAATAATTTTTTATATAAATTTTTTTTTATTTTTATCAATGCTCAATTAAAGATTTGAATTTGTGCATCAACAAGTTTGCAAGAACTATATGATACACATGAGCCAAAGCAGATTGAGTATATTTTAAGATTGATAGGGACATATTAATATGCTTTTTTTATTATTGATTCTGAGCTATATATTTATATTAGTTAAAGAGTTATTAGACCTCATCACAGAAGACTTAGATCATTTGTCAATTTTGTTGAATCTTAAGATACGTATGATGCATGTTTACTTGACTTTAGATTTTTTCGTATGTGTACCATTTGTGTAATAATAGTGAGTCGTTGAATACGTTATGATTGTAGAAATATAACTTGGACATTAAAGGTTCACTATATTCCTATGACCATGTATATTTGTTGCATCATCATCATCATATTCAGTATATCCCGATTATAGAAAACTATAATCAGAGTTGGGGAGAGAAGGGCAGCGGCAACTCGATCATACCCAAGTATATTTGTTGAATATATACTTGTATTGGAGTATATTGGATTGTGTATGAATTATTTATGCAGTATAGTTATATTGTATATAGAAGTTTTTAAAAATAGGGATATTTATAAACACAAAAAAAAAAAAAACCAAGAAAAAACTTACAACAGTTCTTGAAAACCGACGTCCTAAACCTGCCCAAGGCTCTAGTTTTGGTCAGGTTTGTGGCGTTGATTCCTAAATATTAACGTCAAAAATCTTACTTAAAGCTAATGTCTTAGGACCCCTTTTAGCGTTGTATTTCACAACCGACGTAACACTACGCCTCTAGTATAGCGTCGATTTACAAATGACACAACAAGCCTTTTAAATGTTGACTCCAAAAGTGGTATTATGTACTACCTAGTCGAATAAATTAATATTAAATATTGACTAGAATATAATTAAAAATAAAAATAGAAATAGGACAAAATGTACATTTTGTACGTTTTGTCTTATTTTCACGACAGTATGAAAAAATCAAGCAACTTAAAAAAATTTTGCTTAGATTTCTTACGGAAAAATTCATTTATGATGTATTTAAAGACGTATTGAAAGTGTTGAAATTTAAATTTAAAGAGAAAAGGGAAAAATTGGAAAAAAAATTAAAAAAAAAGGTGACTCTATATTTCTATAATGAGTTCATCATATTTTTGCACAAAGTTAACATTAATTATTATAATATTCTTATTTTTAATATCTATGGTATGCACTAGCATTATTTTTTGTTTATAATTATGATCATCATATGTTTTTTCACTAAATTTACTTATATAAATATCTTTTAATTCTCTTCCACTAACATTTATTTATTCCACGTTTTTTTATTAGTGCTTATGCTGACCACATTTTTCCACTAGTTTTATTATTCAATAAAATAATATGTTCAATATCTGTATACTCTTCTGCAAAAGATTTTCGTTTCCTTAATTTCTTTACAAATTTAATATTTAATATTTTACCATGAAATAAGAACATTAAGTAATTACTGCTAAACAATTTAAAAACAAAATTAAATAATTACTGCTTGCTCAGCTTTGAGTCCATTTATGTAGCCGTAAGGAATGTTGAACAATTAATAGGGTTATTTGAGGTAAATGGTGGCCACACAGACTTAATTTATTTTTTTGAAGTAAGTGCAATTAATTTAACCAATTTCTATTAATGTTATAAAACTTTAATAAAGCAGCTGGGATCATTTAAAGAATTTTATACTTTTTCTTATAAAAAAATATAGCATAATTCGTTTCTTTTGTTGATTTTATAATAGTTGATGAAAGGCTTCAATTTTCAAACCATTAAAAAAAAACTCATTTACTTTTTACTCCGCTCCTTTTAAAAATAGATTTTTTTAAAATGTAAAAAAGATTACACTCACAACTCACAACTCACAAGCCATGCAAAAATGTTAAAGCAAAAGTGTCCTTCCCCATGCAGCATATATACATTGATGTATAAGATTATGCCAAATTAACAACAACAACAATAATATATATATATATATATATATATATATATATATATATATATATATATATATATATATATATATATATATATATATATATATATATATATATATATATATATATATATATATATATATATATATATATATATATATATATATATATATATATATATATATATATATATATATATATATATATAAGCCATTAGAGGGATCAAGCCAGGAAACAGGCCACCCAAAACAGCATAGGGGTGGATTATATATATATATATATATATATATATATATATATATATATATATATATATATATATATATATATATATATATATATATATATATATATATATATATATATATATATATATATATATATATATATATATATATATATATATATATATATATATATATATATATATATATATATATATATATATATATATATATATATATATATATATATATGGTTCATGCTATGTCAAGTATGGATTTATATATCAAGTAGGGTTTTATGATATGTCAATGCAAGTAAGTGATTAGGGTAAGTTAATTAGGTGTTTAAGGTTCGTCAAGTAAGAGTTTAGAGTGTGTCGAGTAGGTGCATAGGGTATGTCAAATAATCGGTAAATTGTCTTAAAATCTGATGGAGTTACACCTTCCTTCTACTTTTTGTTGATTGTTAATGAGTGTTAGCTGATACATATTCGATCCCCGGAGAAAACAAAATAATTCTAGAAGTTAGCCATATATATCCATGGCTATAAGAAGACAATCTTATCTCTTTGAGGACATTAATACTTTAAACAATCAACATTGAAACATAATGATCTAACTGCATGGTTTGTTTGAAATTTAGATAGAAAGAAGGTGACATTATTGGTGGTTAGTCGTTAAGATAAAATGGTTGATTCATAATTAATTTTTTGGGAAATTTCACGATGATTCCTATGATTTTGGGTTGCTCAGGCTCATTTTCTTAATTCTATCATGAATCCAGGTGGGATTGTGTAGCTTAATTTTATACTACTACGTACTAAGCACAATAGAACTAAAGTCTAAATTCACATTAACAAGTATATAAAGCATATATTAATTACAAGAAAACATACATATAATGAAAATGCTAGCTAGAGAAATTATGGAATAAATAATTTATAAAAATTTAAAGTCTATTATATATGATGTTGAGCATTCAATTATTTATACAAATAGTTTCACACATCAAATTAGCGGAAATAAAGATTAGACTGAGATGAAATTTTAATGGATTTACAAAGAAAAAAAAAATACTTCGTGAAGTTAATTCGCTATAAAATGATTAAAGAATAGCTAAAAAAAGAAACGAAACAAATTTAATCTATAATAAAAGAGTATCTGTATCATATAAAATAATAATTTTTTATTTTTTAGTGATGCTATTTAATTTATTATCATTAATTGTTTGTAATTGTATATGCAATCCTGTGTAATGATCAGCTAGGCGCTAGGCCGACCAATGTTTAGAGCAATAAGTTTGTTGAATTATTACATTTAAAGAGAAAGAAACTTATTACGTGATTGCATATGAGTTATTAATTACTTGTTATATTTGTTAGATTTGTTTAGATATAAATTTTAATATATATATTTTTGATAATGTTCTATAAAATATATTTAAAGATATTACAACTACTTATATTCTTTTAGTTTTTTGTTATTTTTTTAATTATTTATTTTTATTTACATATTTATGTATTTTATTTTTATTTATTTATTTATTGGTAATAGTTAACATGTGTTGGAAGTCGCAGGCTTTCGGTAGTTGCTAGTCTCACACTTTCACTCTCATTGAAGATCTTTCTTTTTTATGAGTATGATCAGTTGCCATCTTTCTTTCCTCTCCATACCTAAATTATAGTTTTTTAATGAGCGAGACACTACGACAAATTTAGCCTTTTGCGACATTGGATTTAGTGGCATTAAAAAAATGCCACTAATTCATATTTTTAGTATCTTAATTATTGATATTTATTTTAAGTTTCACCATAAAGGGATTTAGCGATACTTAATTTAGTCTTTAGTAACATATGTAATTGTCACTATAGTCTAAAGTGGCATTTGTGAGAAATGTCACTAGATCCTATGTCGCTAAAAGCTTTAGTGTGACTTTTTAATATGCTGTTAAAGGGTCTAATAAATGTTACTAAATCCTCTATATACACTATAAAGAATTTGAAATAGCGACATTTAAATTAAATGTCGTTAAATTTTGTTGTAGTGAGATAAATCGAATACAATGATGATGATGATGATAACATACTTATATATTAACACAAATTCTTGCCATAGACCGTCTATAGCGTAGACGGGTAAATATAGGTCAACCCATTTGTTACATGTGTAATTGAATAGTCTTTTTAGCCATTGGGCTGGACTATTGAGAGAGTCATTTATGTCATAGACGATCTCTCATGAGACAGTAATTGCAACAATTTTAAGAAAAACTGGGTGGAAAGTTGGATGATGAAATGTTAAGGAAAAAAAGAGTGAAAGAAAGTGAAAGATGGAAAAAGGAGAGTAAGATATAATAAAGACATGTTTGGTAAGAGAAAGAGAAAGGAGTTAAAGGTTTTGGGCAAGTGAGTGTACCTGCCTTTCATTAAATCCTGATGATCTTCAATTCAATTTAATGCTGAATTTAAGGATGAGCATTCAAACGCCTCGCTTACTACAACCACAACTACTAATACTAATACTCCATATTTTAAGTACTTTTCTTCATGTACTCCTACTACTTCTATATTTTTATTTTTATTTATATTTATCAATAATGCAATAAGTGTAGTATCAATTGGATATGTAATAAATTATTTTTCTTTTTTGAGAATAATTAATAAATGAGTTACTTTTGTAATGAAAGTGCTCATCATTTGAAAATAAAAAAACTTGCTCTCATAAATTTGAATAAGATAAAAATACAATACTTGAGTAATACTCCTAACTAATAACAAATAAAGTTTCTATAATGCAAAACAAGATCATCATAAATCTATCCAAGGAAGTTGATGAGGATAGTGAGATCATGGGCTTGTAAAAAAACCCAGACAAGACAAATAGTAAGACACGACAAAGCTGACTGTTTTGATAAGAAAGTATTGGGTCATAACTTTTAAATTTTGACACATAATGCGAAAATGATCCGAACTAAAAATATCAGGAAAATTGGGTTAAACTCGACTGAAGCTTGTATCTGATGATTTGATATGATTTAAATTCCACGTCAATATTTTGTCGGGACCCACCATATTTCTTGATCATTTTTATATTTTTAGTTGATTTTTCTTTATTGTAGCCTATTTTTTAAAGGTATATTGGTCTTTTTTAAAAATAAAAACAATATGTGTGCGCGCGTGTGTAAAAATCGATGAGAAGATATATATTTTTATAACCCTTAGCCCGTTGGGTTGATCGTTCAAAACTTGGCAAGATATAACCCAAAAATGACAAGAGCCTGTTGGGTTGATCGTTCAAACCTGACAAGATATAACCCAAAAATGAGAACAACCCGTTGGGTTCATCGTTTAAACATGATCCAAACCTGGCAAGATATAACCCAAAAATTACAATCGAAATTGATCCAATCGAAAGTGACTTTACTCGGAATCTATCCAACCAACCGTTTTTACAGGTCTAATTGTATAGAACTAACGCTATTAATACATGTTAATGTTCAAAACCTAGGGATATTTTTATAATTATTTATTATATATTATAGATACTCAATTAATATGATTTTTTTGAATTCATCTATATCTTAAATTCATAATTCATCACACTGATCACCGGTTTCTGTTAAATGCTCCCAACCCACCTTCAACTTCCCTTCATTTAAGCCCTTCTCCTGTCTCCTTCCTTTTCCCCTGCCTTTATTTCCTGTTTTATTACGTAAAGAAATTTACATACATGCAGTACATTACATTATATTTATATATTTCCATGCACTTCCTAGCTACTTCTGCAACTTAATTAATACATTCAAAATTGATTTTTATATTAATTTAATTTGTTGTTATTATAATATCAATTTCCTTTTTTCTTACAAGTTTATTTTTTTTATTAGAAGATCATACGATCAATTAGGAAATCTAGGTGAGAAACTAACTCAAGATCGACATTATCTGGAAAAACTGGTACCTGCTCTAATTAATATATGACTCGATTCTCTACTAACTATAGTATCATGTATATAATGAGTTTGCTTTCGAATAACATTTAAGACTATTTAATTTATTGTTTGAATAAAATTTTTATTTTTTGGGAATAAGATTTTTTTTTTTTTTTTTTTTTGAAGTAATTTTTTGGGTATAAGATCTTCTCTGTGTCTAAACTAATTAGATAAAAAAAATGTACACAATTCTTATTTAAATTTGTTGATCATTGTTTTAACTTATGATAAATGAGTAATAAAAGCTATAAATAATAGTGTTCCCTTTATATTTAATTAGTAAATTAAATATAAACTTAAAACTAAAATGATACAAATGGTACAAATGGACTAAGGGTGACATATATTATTTCAGGATATATATCTTGTTAGAAAATTGATATGTATTTTAAGTCAAAACTTCTACTAATAAAAAAATCACCCCAAAACTAATTATGCCGCACTTCTTTCGGTTACAAGGGTGATATTTATATTAATTTAATTATTTAAAAAGAAAAATTATCAAGAATAATCTAATTTTTTTATAATTTTTCATATAATAATTCCTCACATATTAATTAAATATGAATAATTTCAATTTTAAGGGGTATCTGCTTAGAATAAACTTGAGTAATCAAATGACTTGCTATAGGTAATTCACGAAAAAAGTAAATTCAAAATTAATGTAAATTGAGAGAAAAAATTTTGAAATTTTATATAAATTAATTTAAATAATAAAAAAATCATAAGTTTTTTTTTAAACATTTTTTCAACTTTTATTTTAATTTATCTATTTTTTTTTTTAAAAAAAAGACATAAACTTGCTATAGAAATTTATGAGGGTACCGGGTTTATTTACTCTAAAAAAATATTTCTCAAAATTAAAATTATTTATAATTAATCAATAAATGAAATTATTTGGTAATTTTACCTTATAATAAATGTGAACAATTGCGTGCGGTGGAATATTTGTGATCAAATGGAATGTAAAATCATTTAAAAGCTGACTCAATAGTCTATTGTCATTGTCTAAATCTGTCACTCTCTCCATCTTACTTAGATTTATCAAACTTAAAAGGCTTATAATCTAATTAATTTTATTAAATTGAATTTACCATAAAATATTATTATTGATTATAGTTAGCTGAAAACATATTGACCCTTGCACTTATATATTTATTACTATTTTTTTTTTCTAATTTCTTGTCAATTATTAGCAAAAGCAAATTGTAAAGTATCGCTCAGCGCCTCTAAGATCATGGATCCAGATTCGACTCCAATCCTTGGGGTCTAAAATAGGTGGATGACAATAATCTTAAATTTAGGGTCTAATAGGGCCTAGACCCTTAGGATCCAAGACCTGTGACTTCATATTTTTAGAGAAAGATGTTCGGAGCCGTCTAGCCTTGAAATGAAAGATTATTAAGATTTAATAATGCAAATACAAATTACAATATTCTTACATTGTACTTCACTCTACTTTTAAAAATTTTTAAAATTTATACAATTAAAAAAAATTAAAATTTAAAATATTAAGCGAAATTCCATGTGGTAACCCCAAAGTCTTGGGTTTTCCACATGGTAACCAAAACTTTTAAAAAATCCACGCGGTAACTTCGAGGTTTTTCAAATTATTTTACCGTGACCTTTTTGCAGGTAAAATGTTAGCAAACATTAATTTCGAAGCTTTAAAGTTGTTGTACGGCTATTTATGCGACTCACCTTTTCAAATTTCATCGGTTTCAACCTTTTCTCCAAAACATAAACATAAACTCTAACTCTATCTTCTTTCATCCAAATCACATTTTCCTCCAAGTTTAAATATAGTACTTGAAATGGTGAATTAGGCTTTATATTTTAGAGAAAAGGTTGAAATTGATGGAATTTTAAATGGTAAATAGCATAAATAGGCGTACAACAGCCTTAAAGCTTCGAAATTAGCGTTTGCTAATGTATAATGTGCAAAAAGGTCAAGGTGGAACAAGTTGTTAAACCTCGGGGTTACCCGCGTGGATTTTTTTAAAAGTTTTGGTTACCACGTGGAAAACCCAAAAGCTCAGGGTTACCATGTGGAATTTTTCCAAATATTAAAATTAAAAAACTAAAAATTATAAAATGCAAAACGGAAATTCTACGTGGTAACCTTGAATTTTCGATTTTTCCATTGGTAGACAAATATTTTTTTAATCAATGTGGTAACCTTGAGCTTTTAACTTTTCCACGTTGTAGACAAAAGGGAAGTTCTTTTATTAACTTTACGCTACTTTTACCCAACGAAATGTTTTTTAAATAAAAAAATATCGTGATCATCCTAATTGATCACATATTTTAAAATTCAGTCGAAATAAGTACTTAATTTAACCAAAAACTTAACATTTGGTCTACCACATGGAAAAGTTAGAAACTTAAGGTACCATGCAGATTACAAAAAACATTTGTGGAAAAGCCAAAAACTCAAGATCATCACCCCCAATATAAAATTTGAAAAATTATAAATTTTTTAAAAATTTTAAAAATTAAAATAAAAAAATTAAATTAATTTTTTTAAAATGTTTTTTTCGTGTGCACTAAGTCCATAGAAGAATTTTTATTTGAAAAAATTAATATTAATAATCTAACCTTTCACTCATCCGCTATGAATAATCTCACCTATGCCTTATTACTAATTATAGGTAATAATAGAATATGTTGTCAGCAAACTAAAATAAAGATTGAATTATTCATGATGAACTAAGGGCAAATATTAAATTATTTAAAAATAATTAAAAGGTTGAATTATTCACGACGAATGAGCAAAATAATTAGATTATTATATCAATTTTTCCATTTTATTATTACATTCTATCTTTCCTAACAATCCTCTTACGTATAGAATTACCAAAACCCTAAAACCCCTGTTGCTACCCACACCACCACCGCCAAGACTGCCCCTGCGGTGACCCTTGACAACCGGCCGGTACTAGTCAGCCCACCGATAGCACCAACAACCCCTTTCCCTCCTTTGTGCGTCATTCCTTCTTCAAGAAACAGCCCCCTGCCGCTCATCATAGGAGACGTTTCTTCCTCGCCGTCTGACAGAAAACACAACAACTCACGTAATCACGTTCAATCTCCAATCCAACGTGAGCCCTCTTTCTAAATTCTACCATTAATTAAAGCTTGTTTTAGATATTTATTCAATTTATTTTGGGTAATTCCCAAATTGATTTTATTTATGATAGTTTAAAATTAAATAGGTTAATTGGTAACCATTTGTGTCAATTGATTAGACTGAAGATGAAGATGTGTAAAGAACGTTTTAGATTAACCATACATTGAAGGATTGAGCATCTAAGGTACACTCCCATCTAAAATTTACTTTTATAAATTCCATTGCGTGTTTAGTTAGGGTATTAATACAAGATTGATTGTTGTTTCTATGATGATTTAATTGAATGGGTAAAAAGAAATTATTGTTATATGGTAATCTGCTTCTAAGTTCACTAACAATTTTGGGTTTCTTTGACTAGGTTTAAACTTTAGAAATTAACTTTGGGCTATTGATTAGAAATGTTGAAATTTGTTTTAATCTTCTTGGTAAATTTGTATAATTGCCAAGTAGAATTTGGGTTGGGTTGTGTTGTTTAAATTGAGTTCCATCAGATTGTTGTGAAGTTCTAATGTGTGGTTATGGCCTTATGGGTGTGCCAAATGGCCATTTAGGGTTGTTGGAAGTTGGAACTATAAGAGTAATGTAATGTATGGTTATCAGATGTATTAAAATTGATTTTGAAATGTAGTATACAAATTTGATATTGCAATGAATTAAGTTTAAGCGTAAGTTGGAACTTTAAGGTTGATTTTGGAGGAGGCATTATAATTGAATCGGATATTAGAGACAAGCTGATTTTGAATTTGGAAAGTGATTAAGAAATATATGTTTAATTTGGTGTTTGATAAGTTGATTATAAACAAGTAATAATAGTGGGAGTTGATTATGTATAGGTATAAGAATATAAGTTTAAATAGTAGATTCATATTAATGAATTGATATGAACTTAATGTGTCAAGTTCGGTTGAAAATGTAACGTATTGTATTAAGTTGTCTGTTTAGTTTGGTTGATTATGTTAGAATTTGATTCTAGTTATGGTACTAGCAGTATTTGAATTTACAATTTAAGTTGTGGTTTCTGTAGTAGTAACAAAATTAAATGATTAAAGTTAAGGAAAATAGATTTGGGCAATGAGTATGAGATTCATTAGAAATTTAGTATTCCGGTGATTTGATTGTGAGTAGTAACAAGTGTTTGATTATGAATATATGTTGTGTCTTGATTGTGATTTTGGAGTTCATAATTGATTATGGAATTGGAATTTGAAACTAGATTGTGGTTTGTGACTATTGCATAAGAGTTAAATTGTAAGTTAGGGATTAAGAATAAGTTAAGGACTTTTTGTTATAAGCTAGATTCGAATTTGGGAATTAAATAAATGTCATGGATCTGTTACACGTTGTAACATTTCGATTGGTGGTGTTTGTGTTGGTGGAGTTAGGTTGTCGTCTTGATGTTCAAAAGTAGTTGTTTACTCGTTTAGGATTCCAAACAGAGTTGTATTGGAGTTTTTTTAAGAATATCTTGAGGGTTTTAGTGATCATTTTTAGGCGTTCTTCATAGTTAACTATATATGTTTGATATAAAATATGAGGTTGACTATGATTGATGTTTAAAAATTACAAATTAGGCTAGTTAAATGTTATTAATTTTGAGTCTTCGTGAAGGAGATTTGAAGTGATAATTGTATTGATGTTGGACATTGAAGTATATACATAATTGTTTAGAGATTGTTAAGTGTTGATAAAATAAAGGGCGTAAGGTTAATAGCTAATACATAAGGATTTGAAATCATATTCGAAAAGTTGGCGTTTGGAACGTAGATATGCAATCTTTTGAATTGATATAATGAAGTAAGAAGTATATTATAATTATATGTGACATGGGCGGATTCAAAGTTCAGAGTCCTATAGGGCACCAACAAATGGACAAAATTTCGACAAAGTTTTGTTTGAAAAATTATTAACTAAAATATTTTTTATTTCCGTAAAATGACATGTAAAAGCGCAATAATCCCAAGCCAAATCAAAGTAATATAAAAGCGGTCAATTAACATCATCCAATCGTAATACCACTCTTCAGCTATTGTTGATACTACCGCTCTTTGATCATTTTCTCCACTTTTATTGTTTATACTACCACTTTCAACTTGTCATTTGCTTGATTTTCATCTTGAACAAATATGTTAGAATATTTAGCATTTTTTTCAAGTGAAGATGGTAGTGATATTTGCTATTTATATTGTGTGTATTTGACTATTAACCCTTTCTTAGAGAGCCTAAGAAGTTATTCAGTAGTAGTGGGAACACTAAAATGTTGCTATTGTAGTTAGAGTTTTCCTCAACCACAAAGCTTAAATAAAATCTTCAATGAAATTCAAAATTCCTTATTTTTATTTTACTTCATCTTTCAAAATAATCTATGAATTTCTCATGACTAAATTCCCAAGAAATAGTTATTAAAAATTATACTAATCTCCATATTAACCCAAAACAAATCACAAATTCTTGTGAGAGACGGACTCTTTGAGAGACCATCTTTAATTAGGTTGACCCAAAAAGAAAAATATAGAGTAAGTTTCTCGGTAGGCATTTAGAATATTGCAAGAAAGCATTTAGAATATTGTAAGTACTTAAGTACTTACTCGGTGGGCATTAAGTGGAGGATTGAAAGAACCTTTAACTGAAAACTAAGAACTATCTAGTATCTATGCTTAATATAAAGGGGTATTGGGTAAATACACTGTGTGAGAAAATATTTTAAATACTAAAGACTTGATCTTAAAGAATTTGTAATCAAGTATGAAACATTATTATTGTTGTAGAATTGAATTTAAGTCAAAAATAAAGAATTTAGGCAAATGAAAGTAGTTCTTGAGCCATAACTAAAAGACAGATTTAAGCCCAATTATGCCTACATAAAATTTGCAAGTTGAAATTCAAGTTAACCTTTTAAGTCAAAAAGAAAGATATAAAGCATAATCATGCCTACAAAATATTTGTATAGGAGATTATTTTAAATTCATGGAATTTAATTAACTTATCATATGTTATAAAAATTTCTTATATTTTAACCTCTGATTGCTAAATTCTTTAATAGATGTTTTGTGGATGTATATAATCTGTAAAGTAATTAATTATATTATCGATGTTTTGCATTGGTTCTAAATAATCTTGTAATTAGCTGGTTATTTCATCCAAAGCTAGCTCTGTTTTCCCTAAAAATAAAGTAGCAATCACATTATTATATTTCTTTGGTAAAGACACCAAAGGAGAATATATGTCTTTATCCTTGAGCTTCTCATCTAGGTTATTTTGTTGGGTGATCAATCCATAAAACTATCAACATGATTTCTCAAGTCTCCATCTTCTTCCATAGTAAGCCCAAACAAGTCTTTATAAACAACTTATCAATCAAAGACTTTGATTGATAAGTCTTTGTTAATTGCTCCCATAAAATCCTAGGGTTATTTAACTCAAGAGCATCATACTTGATCTCAGTGCAAGTGCTAATCCAATAGTTGATGACGCACGCAACTTCATGCCAATCCACTTCTATTCTTCAATGTTTGTGGGCTTCTTATCCTCAAGAGTAACCTTTAATCCTTGCTAGATCAATAAATCTTTCATCGTAATTAATCTTACCATTTTGGCTCAAACTGAAATTTCCCACCAAATAAATTTTCCTTCACTACAATCACGAACCTTGGCTGTTAATACCACTTGTTAGGACAAAATAATTACTTTTCATCAGATACCCACAACAATATGGCACACAAACACAAAGATTTATATTTTTAGTAAAAGAGTTTTTTCACACTTATATTATTAATAATGACAAATGATACAATACGTTTTGGGAACTCTCAAGCTCTCCTTGAAAACTCTCACTAATCTCACATAGGCTATCTCCTAAATTTTGGGTTTAAACTATCCAATTTCCTAAATTTGTAGTTGGGCCTACATATGCTAATGATTAGCATTAGTATGATATTGTCCGCTTTGGGCCGAGTTGCACATATTGGTTTTTGGATACCTTCTCAAAAGTACTAATTTGAAGTTTGGTCACTTACGGCCCGTTTGGTTGTTTATACTAAATGGTGTTAATGAGATTGATTTGTGGTGTAAATTTTCATGCAATGTACCATGTGATTTCAACGGTAATGAAAAGTTGATAAATGCAAACCAGATATAAAAGGAAAATTTGAAAAAATCAGCTAATTTTTAAAAAATTTTCAAAATTAACATTAAAAAATTTTAATTCCCAAAGGAAGGGTCAACTAAAATCAAACATTTTTATTCAAAATTAATAACAATGAATAATGTGAAATATATTTTAACAGCAAGTGCATGATGTACATGTAGTTAACATGACGATCTCCGGAAAGCTAGTAAATTAAATTGCCTAATTCTAGCTCTCACGCGATGCAAAGCAAAATTTGTGACTGGAATTTGTCTACAAATACTCAAATTATAGGTTTAATGAGGCAAATATATCTCTAAGATAAACTAAGATAGAAAATTTGGGGTTTAAACAATAATAAAAGAGTTTGGGATATTTGGAATCATCGAATTCTCGTATGAAGATCAATTATTCTTCTAATTGTATGAAATTAAAACTTAATATGTTTTAAAATGATCTAATTAATCTTGATCTTCCGCTATACGGAATAATATCTTTTAGGACCTTACCTATTTTAATTCTCAAACTTCCGTTTTATTAGCTTCCGTTTCATTGGCTAAATTAGTATAATTTAACCTAAATGTACCTCAATCGTGAATTTTTCTTAAACTCAAACTTTCATTTTATTGAAAAGGTTAACAAAGATATTTAAAAATTCCTATTCGCCACGGGATAAATTAAGCCACAAATCCATTTCTTCCTTTGCGCTAAAATTAGTAAACCTTGAGTCGAAATGGCTAAATTAGTATAATTTAACCTAAATGTATCTCAATCTTGAATTTTTCTTAAACTCAAACATTCGTTTTATTGAAAAGGTTAACAAAGATATTTAAAAATTCTTATTCGCCACGGGATAAATTAAGCCACAAATCCATTTCTTCCCTATTTGGGCCAAAATTAGCAAACATTGAGTCGAAAGTTTAGCTCCAAAAATTGCCATTAAATCTTCTTTAACTCCTTAAATCATTTCTCCTTCTTCCAACTTAGCACTATACAAGTGTTCTGTGATATCCTTGGTTTGCTCTAAGGTAGAAATTACTTCATTTTATGTGTTTTTTTTTCTCATTTTAGGGTTTAATCTAATTATTTATGTTCATTTAAATGTAGGTTTTGTATTTGCAATTTAACACTCCACTAGTTCATCTTCAGCTGACTAAGGTACTTATTATTTGATTTTAGTACTTAATTTTGTTTTTTTTTTTTTGAATTATAATTGGTGATGGTGAAATGTAGTTGTCCATGATTGAAGTACTTTAATTAATTTTGTTTATGGAATTAAAACTTATTGTTTATGTTGAGTGTACTTATTTTTGTCATGAACTTCATAATAATGGTGATTTTATGTACTTGTGCAGATATGGAATCATATCGTGTTACTATACTATGTTTTTGGAATGGTGAAATTCAAACAAGTAACAAGAATGTTGAGTACATTGGTGGTAAACATAAACTCTTTGTATGCAACTCAAACATGGACTTGAATAAGTTAAAACTTCATATATGTTCTAGGATTGGAATTGACTCAACAACAAGTACTGTAAATATAAGTTTTAAATATGGGATGAGTGGACAATTCTTAGCGTATTCCATTGAGGATGAGGATGCATTAGAGGCTATGTGGGAGTATTCGAAGTCTACCCCTATTCCCTCTTTGGAGTTGTATGTAGAAGAGGTGCCCTTAAGGAATCGAGATGTGAATATAGTAGAAACAGATCAAGTGAATGTAACTTCTACTCCTTCCCCTGCGCCTATGCCTTTTTTAACCAAAGAAACTCAAAATTCCTCTACTCCTTATGAACCTCCTCAAGTGCAAGCGTCAAATGACATAAGGGTTAACCTAGGAGCAACAAATGAGGGGATATCTTGGGAGTCTGATAATGAAAGTAATGAATTTGTTGATGCTCAATCTGAGGACGATGTAAGGGTGAATGAGGATGCCTTAGGCAATGACTTGACTCCAGGCAACATTCCTACAATTGTTCCTCCTACACCTTATGCTCTAGTTCCCCCTTTAGATGAACATATAGAGGACAATTCTTGGAGGTCTTGGGCTTGTGAAAGCACTTTCACTGAAGAAGGGGAGTTTCAAAAGGATCAGATGTTTGATAATAAGGAATCTTTGTTGGAAGTTGTTAGATTATATCATATACGTAGAAATGTGGAGTATAGAACTGAGACTTCAAACCAAACTGTCATTTCATTGAAGTGTAAAAGGGGATGTTCTTGGAAACTAAGAGCTAAAAAAAAAAATCATTCATCTGCATGGCACATTGTAACTTACAAAGGGAAGCATGACTCTTGTGTAATAGGTAGTGACAGCGTGTCAGCTGGGCGCATTCATTTGACATCCTCTGTAATAAACAATTTGATAAGAAACAATGTTGTTCAGGACCCATCAATTAAGGTCTCTATGGTGCAACAAATGGTGAAAGACCGATTTGGCATAGATGTTACTTATAAGTTGGCATGGTGTGCAAAGCAACAAGCCCTTCAGTCCATTTACGGTTCATGGGAAGACTCGTATCCTCTCCTTCCACGCTTCTTGAAAGCTATGCAACATTCTAATCCGGGGACAGTAGTGGAGTGGTTTTTCAAGGAAGACAATGATGTTAGTTTGTCCGTTCGTAGTAATACTAGAACTTTCCAGCGGGTGTTTTGGGCCTTTAAACCTAGCATTGAGGGGTTTAAGCATTGTAAACCTCTTATCGCCATTGACGGCACACACTTGTATGGTAAGTATTGTCATACCTTATTAACTGCAATTGCCCAAGATGGTAACAAGGGAATGTTTCCACTTGCCTTTGCTTTGGTAGAAAAAGACTGCATAGCTGGATGGTCTTGGTTCATGGCTTGTATTCGTAAACATGTGACGCAGAGAATGGGCTTATGTATAATTTCTGATAGACATGCGGGCATTCTAACGACCATGGAGGAGCCAGAATGGCAACCTCCTCATGCCTACCATAGGTTTTGCATACGTCATTTGCTTAGTAACTTTAACCGTCATATTGATGATGTGAATTTGAAGAAGTTGTTCGGTAGAACTGCAATACAAACGCAACCACCTAAGGTAATCGAAGGCTTGAGGGAAATTGGCGCTATGAAGCGAGAGGCACTTTTTTGGATTGATCAAGTTGGTGAAATGTCTAAATGGTCCTTGTGTCATGACGGGGGTCATAGGTATGGTGTTACTAACACTAACTTAGCTGAAGTGTTCAACACTGTGATGAAGGGTGTACGTTTCTTGCCTATGACTACACTTGTTGAGTTTTCCTTCTATCGCGTTAATGATTACTTTGTTAAAATGCGTGAAAATGCAAGTGAATGGATAACTGGGGGACACATGTACACCTCGCACGCGACAAAAATTATCACACGCAACACTGAGAAGGCAAATTTCCATGAGATTATTGCATTCGACGATGGACGAGGTGTTTTCCAAGTTAAGACTGGGCAGGGAAATAGAGGATCATCCAAGGGAGGTAAGATACAAATTGTAGACTTGGGAGAGAAGAAATGCACATGTAAGAAATTGGAGATATACCACTTACCTTGTTCTCATGTTCTTGCTGTATGCATCAAAAGAGATTTATCATATGAGCAATTTGTGGACCCTTGTTACACAACTGAGAGTTATGCAAGTACATATAGATCTTGTTTCATGCCATTGATTGATAAGAGGGCATGGCCTCAATACTCTGATTTTGAATTGCGACACGATCCAAATCAAATTCGTGGAAAAGGAAGACCTAAGTTTAAGAGGGTTACCAACGGAATGGATGAAGGGATCACAGCTTAGAGTTGCAGATTATATGTCGTTGGTCGATAGATAACACCACGGTATTCTTCCAAAATTAAAAATTTAATCTACTATTTTCATTAGTTAGAATTATTTTAATTTATTTATGAATACAGGCACAAGGCATGACGGTCGTTATTCACTTTAGTCCGGAGAAGCCAGTGAGGGAGATTTTACAGGGCATACTGCCACAATTTCAACGCTTTATTCCAGAGGTTGCGGATCAGGCACCTCTTACTATTTCTATTGGCGAGGTACAAACCTTGTCGCCCTAACGTTTATTTGGTGGAGATGTTCATGTCATACCCCAAGATGGTGTGAGGTCCTCCTAGATTGCGCCATCACAGTATTGCTCACCTCCCTCTCTAATCGTCACATGACTGCCTATTAATATCGTCAGAGGCGTAGTAAACCATCGAATATCGTCAGAGGCGTAGTAAACCATCGCAGTTAGATACGGTATAAGAGGGTGGTAAGCATTAGATTTCTATATTTTTTGTTTAACATGTGTATATTTGTTGAATATTTGGAGGATTTTGGACATTTGTATATACTTTGTTTGACTATTGCGAGTGACGCTTTGGCTACATCCTCCTTATGAGTCTTGTCCTCCTTAAATTCTGATTATAATTCTAATGAGCGGGATACTCTAAGTAAGATGATGATGAAGATGGTGATGATATCTTTATTTTGTTTATTATATTGCCTGACCTATGAATGCTCAAAACTTTCGGCAATAAATCAATGCACCATAAATCATGCATTATGCATTGGCCTATTACCGCTTAGTTTAGCTTAAAATGGCATATTTAATGTAGTTAAATGAAACAATCTAAATAAAATAGGAAAGTATTTCCAAAAATGCGGCACAATTTTTTTTAAAAATGCAACCATTGCAATGCAAAATATATATAGTTTATTAATGAAATTAAAACATTATACCTGTTTATTAAACTTTTTGATTATTTTTTTTTGTCTTTTCCCTCCTATATGTTGCTTCTTTGGTTGATTTTTGATGAAATGAGACATGCCATTTGATGTGTATATACAGTACACTTGTAAAAAAACAAACTCTAAAAAGATTAGTTATAACTTATAAACATAACAAAGTAATAAACATAACAAAAACGTAATAAAAAAAAGTCGGTCTGTTATGTTCGTTGTTGTTAACAATGAACTTGGTCAAAGAAGGTCAAAATTCTATTGATGATAGTAACTGCGAACAAAGTTTAATTTTGTTTGACTAGGTCTATTTTGTTTGTCGTTACAAATAGCGAATATAACAGGTTGCCTTTTTTTAATCTTTTTTTTTACTAATAATATTTGTTTGCTGTTAATAACAACAAACGTAATTTAAATTTTAAACCATAGTTTTGGACTGAGAGACACTTATTTTAGAAAATAAATTTATTCAAAGCTTACTTTGGGAATAAAAAAAGGCTTATTTTATCCAAATTGTCATATTAAAGTAGGGCTTTAAAAGAACTTTTAAGTTTGAATAAAGATTTGAAAATTTTAGCTTTTTTAGAATTCAACTCTCAAATAACTTTTTGTATGCACGAGCCTACGCTTTATTTGCTGTTGATAACAACAAACAAGGAGTAAAGTTGGTCAAAATGACAACAAATTTATGTTCATTGTTGTTAGTAGCGAACAAGTATTCATTATTATTTTTTATCAAATAGTCATGATTTGAACAGTTATAAAATTGTATATATTACTTGTTAGTTGTAGGTCACATCGAACAAGTGGGTATATAATTTTTTTAACAAAGTCAGACCGTGGACTCGGGCATGGAGATTGGACACTTATTTTCGAAATTAGTTTCTAACTTGAATAGAGAGAGGTTGGATAAATTTGTGGCTTCTGTAGATTGGAAAATTCTATTTGATTCCGTCGATGTTTGCCATTTATCTATATATAGGTCAAATCATACACCTATCCTTTTGTGCACAAATAACTCAGGTCACTTCTTGGGCTGAAAAGACTTTGGGGCTCTGAAGTTGAGGATTCAAGATGCTGAGAAAAAGTTAAAAGCAGCACAGAGATGTCATCTGGATGCGTCAATGTTAAAAACATGCAGGACTATGGCTGACCAACTAGCTGCTCTACACAATCTTGAGGAGTCCTATTGGCACTTACGATCGAGGGAAAATGAGCTCAGAGATGGGGACAAAAACACAGTATTTCCACCATAAAGCTAGCTCTCGACGATGCAGGAACTTGATCAAAGGGCTTTTTGATGAGAATGGGGTCTGGTTAACGAGCAAAGTCAATATGGAGAGACTCATTACAACTTATTATAACAACTTCTTTGCTACCAATTTGCCAACAAGTTTCAATGCAACTTTGGATAGCAGTCTTTCAAATGCACCCAATAAAGGCTGCAGGTACTGGGCTTTCATGCATTATTTTTTCAGAAAATATTATTGGGGTTGATGTTGTGTGCCTAGTGAAGAGATGAAGGAGGGGTTTATTTGATCTTAAAAGTATTAACAAGATTTATATGAAGTCATACAAAATTATTTCAAAAAAAAAAGTCATATACAAAATTGTGTCTAAAACTATGGCAAATAAGCTCAAGAGTATGCTGGGAGAGATAACGATCAAAGTGCTTTTTTTTCCAGGATTAATCACAAAAAATGCTCTACTAGCGTTTGAAGCTTTTCACTCAATAAAGCGAAAAGAAAATGGGAGGAATAATTCGCTTACTTTGAAGCTGGATATGAGAAGCTTAAGATAGAGTTGAATGGAGTTTTTTTGAGTGAATTATGTTGAAAATGGGTTTTAATGATGGATGGATTCGGAGAATTATGAGTTGCTTCACAAGTCTATCTTTCACTTTCAAGATGAACGGGTGCATTCATGGAGAGGTCATTCCTACATGAGGTCTTAGACAAGGAGACCTGATTTCCCATACCTTTTTCTTTTGTGTGCAGATGTCTTTTCATCTTTAGTCTCTAGAGTTGTGCAAAAGAAAGAAATACATGGTATTAAAATCTGCAGGGGTTATCCTACATTATCTCACTTGTTCTTTGCAGATAACAATATTCTTTTTGCTGAAGCCAATGTTCGAGAATGCTCGACGGTAGCTAACATTAAAAAGAAAAGAGAAAGTATTGTATTTTTAACACTTTTTGGAATTGATAAGCATGATTCTTAAACAAAACAAAATAAAATTCTCTCTCTCAAAAAAAAAAAAAAAAAAAAAAACACTCAAAGCTCTTCTTTCACAAAGGAGTGCCAATACCAATGTTGTTTCCAAACAACATGCATAGAATCCAAAGGAATACCCTTGGTTTCCGGCACAAAAAGGGCTACAAATAAGGTCATTGTAGCTATCCACCCTGCATGGAAGAAGAACACACCATATTTGAAGTTGCAAAGCATTGCCAAAAATGTTTGTGAAAGTGTAAAACTTATTGCAAAATTCATTGCAACACTTATGCTTTGTCCTGTTGGCCTTATCTTCATTGGGAAGATTTCACTTGGTACTAGCCAACTTAAGGGACCCCATGACCAACCGAAACCGGCTGCGTATATGCACATTAGCACTAACACTAACGCTGCGTTTCCTTTCGATATGTGCTCCGTTCCTGATACGCCTGTTGCGACTATTAGGACTGATGCCACCGCTATCTGCAATAGGACTCGTAAGTGTTAGGATTTACGATGATCAGATGTATATGTCGAGGAACCATCTCAAAAGGAAAATTTTCCTAGAATATAACTTTTACATGATGTTCCTAAAATAGTCTCATCTATTGATTAATCATTAATAATCTCAACTTTAGGAGTATTTTCCTATACTAAACTTGGGTAATTCGATAACCTGCTATAGTAGGTTATTCACCACAAAAGTAAACTGAAAATCAATGTAAATTAACCGCACCCAAATAAGATTACCTGACAAACAAACATTTGAACACCGCCTTCAAGAAACAAGAATCTTCGACCAAATCGATCAACCAAAAATGTAGACACCATAATCGAACAGATATTAACCGCACCCAAAATGATTGCAGCGATCAAAGCAGAGTCACTCCCAAACCCGACAGATTGAAACAACACGGGTGCATAAAACGCAATCACATGAATCCCGGTTATCTGCTGAAAGAAAGGGATCAACAAAGCCATCACCAAATGTGGCCTATATTTCCTCTCAAATATGCTCTTAAACGGCTCTTGGTTAGCTGATTGCGCGAGTTGTGTAGCCCTAACGAGCTCATCGAATTCAGCTTTCACGTCTACATTATCACCTCGTGCCTTCACCAACGATTTCTCAGCTTCTTCGAGTTTACCTCGTTCAACCAAACTGCTAGGAGTGTCACGTATGATCAGAGCTCCGACAGTCATTACGAGTGCAGGGACTATTGCAAGGCCTAAGGATAGACGCCAACCCCAGGGTTTCCTTGCTGCAGCATAGTTTATGCAGTTGGCTAGAAGTACTCCTATGCCTATAAAGAACTGAAACCCACTTGTGAATGCTCCTCTCCACTTTGAGGGTGCTACTTCTGATAGGTATACTGGTGTTGCCTGTGTCGTAAAAGTATTGTTGCGCGTTAGATAATTGGTGGGCGCGTTTGGTAAATGGCTTTTTATTTCATTGGCGCTTTGATTTTGGGTTGTTTGGTTGGTGGAACAGTTAAAAATAGTGTTTGGTAAATGATTTTCAAGTTAGTTAAAAAGCTGGTTTTTAAGTCGTAACTATTAGGAGTACTTTTCTTATTATCTTTTTGCTTTATACTTATTATTTTTATAATAAATAGCAACTGTCAACATTGATTTTTACCAAACACTTTGTAATAAGTGGCTATACGTCAATCAATCAATACTTTCAGCTAGTCAAACCAGCCAACAACTCTAGCTAAAAGTCAATTGTCAAACAACCTCATTACAATCATGAAATCCTATTAAAATTAAAGGTGTTTGGTTCATCTACGCCAAACTATTTAACATCCCCTATACCATTTAGTGAATAAATGAAAATTGAACTTGCCAACCAATTATTCCACTTACATGTCAGATTAGGAGTATAAAGTGATTGTCACATTCCCTCACCCAGGTCCTATTTACAGACGGGATATTGGGTCAATGATGATGACATGTCAGATTACGAATAGATGGTCTAGGAGATGTTACATACATTGGCGTAGAGGATCCGAAATGAAAACATAGATGGTGCAAACCTGATTAGTAAACCCAACTCCAAATCCCAACAAAATGCGACCAATGATGAGCATAGCGACATTTTGGGCAGCACCATTGAGTACAGAGCCAAGAAGGAAGGTGCAGCCACCAAGCACCATGGTGAACTTGCGGCCGAACTTGGACGTTACATGGCTGGCTACAAGTGAAGCCACTAAACCAGCAATGTAGAGGGAAGATGTGAAGGATGTCAACAATTGGCTATCATACATACAATACATATTTGTGTTCACATCTCCTGACTTCTCCAATACTGATGGGAAAAACTTCTGTAAGAATGGCACCATTGTGGTTACTCCCCCTGAAACATATGTTGGAACTTAATTAAGAATGCAAATTTATAAATGAGATCATCTCTGTTAGGCTGATTCGTGTACGTTTAGTGTGTTTTAACGTGATTAAGTATACTTTTAAAGTGATTAATTATAAAATTTGGCTAATCATATGGGCTCGTTAATAGTGATATGATCTAGGTAATGTTTTATTCAGGAAATTTTATAAAGATCTAATAACATTGTAACATTTGTGGAGTATTAGTATTAGATCAAAGGTACTTGCTCCTTTCTATAACACGATTCTAAAAACTTTTTAAGAGTTAATTATCGTTTGCGTTTTCCATTTATGGAAAAATGTTTTCCTTGAAAATGTTTGTATGTAAAACCAAACATTTCCGAGTTAACCAGTATTATTTGTTTTGTTTCATTGAATTTGTAACATTTATACTATGCTTGTTTAACAACTTTAAAGAGAAAAGAACGAAAGCGAAGGGGAAGGGAAAGGAAGCCAACTTTTGTTTGTTTAGGAGGTAAGTAAAGGAAAAGAAATGGAGAAGAAAGTTCTCCCTCTAAATATTTTCATATTTTGAGAGATTGAAACCTTGACAAAAATTATTAATCTAGTCCCTACGCTCAAAAACGCATCACTCTCATTTTGTTACCTAAGTCCATCATCCCCATTAAACTCTCCCTTCCTTCACTATTTCTTTCCATTCAAACCCACTTTTAAATTTTCCTTGCGAGAGCTTTATGAAAGATATGGCGCAAACTCAATGAAACAAAGAAACTTTATGATTTTGAAAATGTTATCTTATACATATTGTATAATGAATACATTAAGATGAATCTAGCGAGATTTCACATTAATATATTATATATTTTATATATATTATAAAACTGTAGTCAAACTTTTCTCAAATGAAATATATTAAATGAGAAAAACATTAGAAGACCAGAAAGTATAACTTTCAATATACAAATGGATTAATGATTAAGAGTCAATTTAGGAAGTGAAGTTGGTATTGCAATTAGAATGCATTTAAGTTTCAATAAATGACGTTCTACTTTTAGTATTTTGATATGCTCATAACCAATAAGATGCAGTGCTCCTTTACATAATTGTGATCTCAAGAAGTCTAATGAATGAAAAGTGGTTGCCAAACGCAACAAATACTCCCTCCTATTCAGACTAATTATCTCATTTTTTATTTGGAAAATTCATATTAATAGTTTCATTTTCTTTTTTACTAATGATTTTTTTTTTACCTAAATACCTCATTTTCACATAATTAATGATCAAAATACCATCACTTTTACTACTTAGTACTTACAAAATTACAATACTCAAACTATCACATTTATAATTAATTTAATCAATTAAAAAACTCCAACTATCACCTTTTTGGTGGACCCCATGTCACTCTTAATATATGTGGCCAATCAAATAGAACAATTACTCTGAATATGAGGGAGTAGTATCTCAATAGTTAATTACTCCTTTTGTTTCATTTTGTACTTCTTTTGTTTACTTTTTGCACAAATTTCAAGCAAATTTCAAACTTTAATATCTCTCTAAGTGTACATAATAAAAAAAAAATATACATTAAGACAAATCCTCTAAATTTGCGTCAAAAACACTAATGAAACTCCTCTCTTCTTAGAGTGAAATATTTCAAATGGAAAAACATTAGAGGACAGAGGGAGTAGTAAACAAAATAAATTGATAAAAATAATATATAATATATTTTAACATCTAATTTGATAATAAATTTCAAACATTATGCTATATCAGGTATTATAATTAATACTTGTGTATATAAAATTTAGAATATACTCTAATTTAATTTATCCATTACGTGTAAATAGGGATGGTCATGGGGTGGGTCTGGAGCGGGTCCAACCAGACCCGGACCCAGACCCTCTTAATTTTTTGAGATCCAGACCCGGATCCGGACCCTAAGGGTCCAAAATTTTCAGACCCGGACCCAGACCCTCCGAATCTGATGGGTCTAGGGTCCTTAATGGGTCCTTAGTGGGTCTAAAGAAAATCTCTTTGATTTGTCAAATTTGAAACATTTGTAAGTCATTATATTTTTCGTATATTTGTAAGAGAGTTATTATCGTATTTTACAAATATTTAATACTAATTTAACATTTAAACTCGCTTAGCGTCACCCATAAACGTTGAAATTCTATTTATAAACACTAGTTCGAGTCCATGAAATTATGATAATTGGGTTAGCACTTAGCAAGTAGCATATATATTATTTATATATATTATGATTATATGAAAAAAATAAGTTTTGGGGGCGGAATTCATACGTAAAAGACAAATAAAAATGAACAATTTAACACTTATAAGGGTCCAAGGGGCGGGACCCGGATCCGAAGGGTCTCAAAAAATAAGACCCTTAAAAAAGGGGCGGGTCTGGGGTGGGTCCAACAGGGTCCTAGACCCGTGACCATCCCTACGTGTAAACCATGTAACACAACTAAACCATGATGAATGAGTATTGCAACTCAAACTGAAATTATAACCAATGCAGCTATAGTGATATAATGATTCTTTTTTTTTTCTACTTTGTTTGCACAATTTTCTTTCACACATTACTTGCCAATCATTTTTTCTTTTTGAAGTAATTACTTGCCAATCATTAAATTATAGTCAATTATTTTTACCCCTTTTCTTATTATTTTTCTTATTCTTTTTCTGTTATATGATTATTTTGATAGGTGGAAAAACATTAAAATAAAAAACTAATATTAGTAATTCAATCTTTTACTTGTACGCTGTAAAAAAATTTCAACTTTAGATTATTTTAATAAGCCAATATTCATTTTTAGCTTGTTGTGAATAATTAAACATTTATATTAGTTTGTTGTTAGCATCCTATTATTACCTATTATTATTAAAATATAATTTAACTGTGAAATTATTACAACTAATGACTGAAAAGTTCAACTGTTAATGTTAATTTTTTTCATTAAAATAAGAAGATGATACTTTAAAATATGAATTCTTTTAGTTGGATTAATTTTAATCTCTCCATTATATGTTATATGTAAAGGTGAAATACACTTCCAGTATTCCGCACGAGGCAGGTTTCAGGAGAGGTTTTTTTTCTAAAAGATGTGAACAAACCATACTTATTCCCTTCAAGAAGAGAGCGCTAGTAAATAGAATGCACACAGTTAAGAAACTCCCATCTAATTATACCTAAGCTCAGTAGGGGTCAAACCTCAAACTTCTACGTTTATCTTATTGGTAATTGAAGTGATGATAAGACTAAAAGTGTACCTGAAATGCCAATATCATAGCCAAAAAGGAGGCCACCAGAGGCAGCAACGATACATGTTATGACGACTGCGACAGTTATCCGACCACTAAAGTGACCTCTTGCTTCTCCTTCTCCAACTATATTTCCAGCCATTTTCTTCTTCTTGTGATCAGCTACTCACTAAGAAGAATAAGAATAAAGGGTTAGATATTTGGATTAATATATAAATAGCAAACAATTTCTTTATTAAGATCATCTCACCGTGAGACAGCTTAATATAGACCGATCAAATTTTAAATTTCTTAAATTTTAATGAGAAAATTTTTTATCTAGTTAACTCTTACGTAAGTTTAACTTTGAACTATTTGTATGGGCCCGTATCATGATAAAACAGTCTCATACAATACTGAAGCAGGTTAAGAGTACTTTGGACCTTAATAAAAAGTAAGGAATGCACAAGTATTACGTTGTAGTCCACCTGTACCTTTAATTTGCAATTGCACCACTTTATATTTGAATTTGTTTTACTAATTTTGCATTCTTTTTTATTTAACAATGGTCTGAATCCCTTTTTTTAATTTTCAATCACAACTCGTTATTTTAACCATTTAAATCTACTACTTATTTGTTTTATTTTTCTATTTATTTTTCCTCTTTAATAAATTTCACTCATATTACAACCAGTATAAAATAAGAACGAAAGAGAGTATTAACTTTTGTATGGTGCCAATCCACTATATGTTGACAATAGTATATTGGGGCTCTTTTCCTTTGCAATTTATAATATATGAACGTTCTATAACTATTAATATTGTTTTTTTGACATGGGACCCTGGTCGACGGTCCCTATTACCTACCTTTAAGGTATGTTGAGTAGTTGCTACTTACTACTAGTAGTTACATATCTATATCACCCATTCCTTTACAACTTTATTTGATCATCTCATCAATATGATATTTTTTGATTCATCTATTCATGAGATCACTCAAAACTACTTATTTTAATTATTGCTCTCAGAGTATAATTACCACATTGACGAATGTGTTTAAATAGAACACTTGAACTAAATGGTTTTTATTTAAATTTACAAAATGAGAAGTTTCTTTATATGAAAATGAACTTTATTGTAATTATTAAAAATACATATCTTAATTTTTAAAATAGTTGTGGAATATGGAGAAGTAAAAAAATATGGTTAAAATATAAAACATAAAGATAATAGATGTTAGACAAAAATGGGTAACAAATGATCATATTATAATATATACACCATCATTACTTTACCCAATGCATTTTGTTAATATAAAATTATAATCACGATATAAGGAGGAATAAAAGATAATTGTGAAAAAACTCTCATTTGTAAGAATTTGGATCTAGAAATGATTTATTTGTCTGAACTAAATCATTTCCTCAAGATCTAAATAATCTAAATAATCAAATATAATGAATCACAAACTTGTTTATGAGATTTGTTCCAAACATATTTTAAGATTGTATTACTACGATCTATCACAAGATCGTACCTAATGAGAAATTGCATACAAAAAATTAGATCGTCGTATATACCTGTTTGACACAATTTTCGACAATGAACAGCTTTGTATTATAGACAATCTGAAGGCTATAGGAGTACAAAGAATACTTCCAGTAGATCGCACATACACCTTAAATCGGATCGTGTATATACCAAGACAATGCAATATTCAAGAAGAATTTGTATTAATCGTAGCGAAATGTAAATGCGAATTCTATGTTTAAACACGATCAAAGGACAAGGAACACAAGAGCGGAAGGGAATGTGATTAGTGTCACACTCTCTCCTACTCCTTATCAAAGTGACTCTTAAATTACTATACTAGAGCCTTTTATAATAACCAATTATTTTTTTATTTTTTTATTTTTTTATTTTTTATTTTTTATTTGATGGTATTGGATATGTTGAAGAAAGTTGAGGCTAGGAAAAGGGCAACAAAAAATATTTTCAGAATGTATGTTCCAAATGAAATAAAATTCGATTTTCATAAAGTCGATTAATTTTTTTATTTGATTATTTTTTTAGTATCAGGTAAAAGGACGGAAGTTGAGGTGTAGGAGAGGTAGAAGCAAGAATCAAAACCAGAATATTATCATAGAAAAATGGTATATGCTCTAACTAAGATAAAACTCGATTCCTATAAAATTGAAATATTAATACATGAACCAAATTAATTAATAAATAATCATCAAATTAATTTTGATTAACAAAAATTAAGGTTGGACCTACTTTTTAAGACCTCTAGTAATAATTAGCAAAGCATATTTTTTTTGTGGTTGGCGTGTGATTAGCTCCAAAGTCACTTAATTACTATAATTATGAACCATTTTTTGTCTTTTGCCAAATTGATCTATTCTCTAACCAAAAAAATGGAAAGAAAATTGCATCCCCTTTGTTTAGCTTTTTACTAAGAAAAGAAAATTAATCAAAAAATAAATAGGAAAGAATGGCTACTAATTACTCCACGTATTAGGAGAGCTAGTAAAAATTACTATTCCCAAACTTACTATTTAACCAATAAAATATTGTAGTAACTGAATGGTATCTTTTATACATATGAATAGTGTAGATTGAAGAGAAAATTGACCGTTTTCCTCTGGTAATTCTCTCTTAAGGAAGTATATATGGATATGAATTGTCTGTCAACTTTCCTCACTCAAACCCTATTTTTGAGCGGAATATTGGATTGATGATGATGGTAAGTAACTGAAATTCAGGATGAATTCACTACAACATAATTTTCTTTTAGTGAGATAAATTTAGCGAAATTTAATTTAAATGTCGCTATTTCAAATTTATTATAGTTTATATAGAGGATTAAAGACATTTATTAGAGGTTTTAGCAGTATATTAAAAAGTCTCACTAAAGCTTTTAGCGATATAGGATCTAGTGACATTTCTCACAAATGTCACTATAGACTATACTATATAGGCCATATGCCACTAAAGACCAAATTAAGTGTAGCTAATTCACTTTATGGTGGAACAGAAAATAAATACCAATAATTATTACACTAAAAATATGAATTAGTGGTATTTTTTTAATGCCACTAAATCCAATATCGCAAAAAGCTTATTTTGTTGTAGTGACTTTAACAAAGCATGCTATTAAAATGACTATAATAGAAGTATAATAAAACCATGTACCCAAATTTTCTAGAGGTGTCCAATACAAATGCCATTTAGGTTGATTTTGACTTTAAAAATAAATTTAAAATAATGAAAAGCTAATATAAACACCAAGATTGGAAGCAAATAGGCCTCTATGGGTCATTTGACTCCACTTGACTCTTTCGAGTGTTGAAAATATTTGTATAGTGGCTATATATAATAAAGAAAAATAAAAAAAATGTAATATTGAACCCGCTTAATATATAAATAACATGAAAGAGTATCTAAAATTGAAACCAGAATACAATTATAATTTAACAATTATTTTGAATGAGTATAAGTGTATAATTTACAACGACTTTTTTATGTTGGATATAACTTATGGTTATGGTGAACGCGGTCCAGTTTGGTCTGATCTGACATTAAAATCAGACCAAACCAGAAATTCCGGTTTGGAAATTTTTCAGATCGGACCGGACCAAATCATTTACAACGGTTCGGTTCGGTTTGGTCTGGTCTATGATTTTTCGTTTTTATATTTTCATCCAAATTAATACATGTATTTATGCAAATATTCACATTTACGTTTAATAAATATAATAATTTGTAATTACTTGATAACATTAACATCATTTAAGAATATATTGCTATATAAAAATAACTACATCTTAAAATATCTAGGTAACAACTTAATTTTTTAAATACAAAATTATGATTTTCAACCATAGTACGGTTTGCGGTCCGGTCTTATCTGAAAAATTAAAAACCGAGACCATACCGTAAACCGTAATTTAATTTGAAAAAAAAAAAATTAGACCAGACCATTTAAATCGTACATCAGACCAAATACTAAAATTCCAGTTTGATCCGGTTCGATTCACGATTTAGACCAAACTTTGTTCAACCCTACTTATGGTATGTGCGCATATAATTTGCAAATTTTCATAAAACATTAAATTTTTATAACAAATTCTAATGTATACGATATTTATTTCCATCAGTGGTTGATCCTGAAAAGACATTTATTTTCAATAAAAAAATAGTTCATTGTTCAACGTTTCTCGATCTCAACAATCTTCATTTCACTTTTGAAATATCAAACTAACCGGTGAAAATTGTCCATATAATTCGATGAACTAATTCAATCTTCAATGTCTCTATTTGTGTGTACATAAAATTTATAAAAAATTGATATTAATAAAATTCATATTGAGTCAAATCAAACAAGATGTTACATAATTGTATTTTGACTTATATTTTGTTGCCAAGGAAAATAGCTTGAATGAGGAAATGATAGTAAAGGGCGTTCTCATCCGAACTAGATAAACCATTGAGCTCGTACCAGTTGTATGGTGTCTTTACCAATCCATCCTAGACTATCCTGTACCATTAATAATTTACTTTAAAAATATTTAAATGTTGTCAACTGACAGTATTGAATAAAACTATATTCACAACCGGAATTTTCATCATGATGAAAGTCTTTAATAAATTCTTCATATGTATGGCATTTAAGGGGTGTCAGGAAAGATTTGTAAATCACAAAAACTTGGTGAGACTACCTCATTTGTAAGACGCATTTAATTGGATCGGTCCAATTGTACAATTTCCTTTTATAAATTTCACAAATTAAAATGTCAATTTTAAGAATTTAAAATTGACATTTTAAGTCATATAATTTGATAATCTTAAGACTTAAAAGGTCAATTTTAATACTTTAAAAACCAATTTCAAAACTTAAAAAACCAAATCCAAAACATTAAATTCTCATATCAACTTTAAAATAGGATTTTTTAAACATTATAGTTAATATTTAAAACTTGAAATTGACCTTTTAAGTCTTAAAATTGAATTTTTTGAGTCTCGAAATTGTCTTTTTAAGTCTTAAAAATAGTATGTCAAAATATTTTTAAAAAGTTATTGGGCTTGAATACTTGAAGTGGAAAAAAATGATGGTTCTAATCAAAGTCACATATTTTTCCCAAAAAAAAAAAAAAAAAAAAAAAAAAACTAAAAACATGCAATTCAATTCAATTTGTTTAAAAACTAATAAGTACCCCTAAGAATTCGAAATTTATACTTGAATCCAATACTTTAGAAACGAAAAAGTAGCAATTAAAGCTTCAATTCAATCCATGTTATGATTGAGGTTGAAGGTTACCTAAAGAAGCTTTCTATATATAAAATTACCAAAAATAATACTACTTTTTTCTTATTTTTCTATAACAATATTAACTTTTAATTAACTATAAATATTAGCAAATTAAAGAGTATTTTTCTAAAATATATAACACATTGAAAATCAAACTATAGCAAATTATATAAATAAAATCAAATAGTAAATTAGATGATTAATTAACGTTGGTATTTTTCGTAAAAATAACCACCAAAGTTCATAAAAGATGGTATTATTATAAGCAAAATAAACAAAAGGTTGTATTTCAGAAATTATTCCACTTGCAAATACACAGACAAAAAGCAGGCATCACAGCTGAAGTTAAGCTTTCGTTTCAAGACATTTAGGGGGTGTTTGGCAATTAAATGTCGATATGTCGACTTTTTACATGGCATTTTAATTGTCTTGTTCAATCAGCTAAAAATTTTGGCTGTAAAGCTTTTAACTAACAGAAAAGGCCAACTATTTAAGGCGAAGTTTACCAAGTCAACCAAAAAAGCTAAGCAAAAACCATTTAACCAAACACATCAATAACAAGTAAAATCTTTACATAGTGTATCGATAGAAAGAAATAGAGGGAAGTCAAGGAAATAAATTTGAAAGGATGATGCATCTACCTCCTTAGTACTTACCCCATTCCTTCTCTTCCCCTTCTTTCTAATTTGCTATTCAAACACGGTGTTATAGGAAAATTGCTATTGAAAAAAGAAACAACGAAATCATGATTTGAAAGAATATAACAAATATAATGAAAGCTTTAAGTTCAGACCTCCCAGAAAGATCAGAATTTGAAGTGGTTTTTCCTCGGCATGTCAATCACAGCAACCAAACTAAAAACTACCATTTTGTCAGCAAACAATTTTGGTCCGGTGGAAAAATCAGCAAGCAGGTCAAAAGAAGGTATTTAGGATCGACTGCAAAAGATAAGCTACAAATCCGGTGCTACCCGCAGCAACTGCAGCATTATACGAATCTACATATGAATTTGCCTACCATTTTGTCATCTACAGCCACATCGGGATCACACGAACCACTACTGTCAAGAGCTCAGACCCAATAACAAAGATGCAAAACAAATTTAAACAGATGTGGTATGTTGCAAGCAGAGCTAACAGAAATCCCATTAAGACTTACTCATAATCAGGAGAAAGATTTAAGCAGTAAATGAGGAACCAACAGCGGCATTAGCAGGCATAATTGTCTAATGAGTGTATTCCTATCCCTCAACCACGGCCAGAGCAACGAGCTCAGGTTCACAGCCACAGGTACTATAGCATAAAGCGGGTGGTCAAAGAAAGCAGCCGTGTTCAGCTACCCAAGTTCACGAACACCAAAAATAATACCAACAAATCAGGCGCGCAGCCACAGCAACGAGCTCATGTGCTCAGCTACAGCCGCAACCATACATGCTGAGATATAGTGAAAAGGATTAGATCATACTTTGACCACGGAAACTTTTAGCAACTACGCGTTCCCAACTGAGGACATGCAAAGTGATAAGTATCAATTACGAACACACCAAAAAAAACAAGATAATGTACTTGCTGACCTTCCAATGCATACATACAGTAGGATGGATGCCACAGTCAAAGTCAAAATACCTTGTAACATATTCCGTGTGAAAACGAATACTAAACACCTTCACTGATCCAGTAGCCCAAAAAACAAAGTCATGCAACAAAGCAAACAAGAGCAGAATTCCAAAATTACTCTAACCTAGAGCGGTAGAGCCAAGGAAAATAAAAGAAAATGAGACCAGAACTTCAGAATCATCATTTATGTCAACAAGAGAAAAGCCGGTAAGGTATCTTACGATAAAAAAACATAAGAACAGTAAAGGATGATAATTATCATAACAGGCACGACGAATACTAACTAGTAAATCAATAGTGCAAAATGACACAAGATATTTTCAAGACTGAAAGGCTATCCAATCTTAAGTTCTACAACAAACTGGCAATAACAACAGGACCATACCAAAGTTCAATGGAGCATGAAGTTCAACTAACGAAAGTTTTTAGCTTTCGACCAAAGCTTTAATTCAAGCCAAGCACGGAACAATAACATGGACATGCAAAAGTCTTCAGCAGAATGCACGCAAGTACCAGACGCACTCTGATCAAAACACCAGCCACGTACTGCAAGAATTAGCTGATTACTCCTGAAAATACAAAAAAAATCATCACAACTTCCATAAATATTCTTGAACTTATTTACAAAGCAGAGATATAGCTGAAAACTCACATCTACATCAGACTTGCGAGGAGATTGACTACGCGAACCAGCTGGCTTCACGCGTGGTGATGCACTCCTTGGAGCTGGAGATCGGTCCTCGCGAATATGTCCACCAGGACTTTCATCCCTAGGACTAGCTCTTGGTGACGGGCTTCTCTTAGGACTAGGACTGCGTCTACGAGGTGAAGCACTAGCATAATAAACCAGGAAAAATTATCAGAACCTCTATAAGGATTTAACAGAACTAAGCTCGGCGAAGACAGAACAAATATAATACCTTCCACGTGATCGGCTGCGGCTGCGGCTGCGGCTTCGGCTACGGCTTCGGCTTCGGCTCCGCCTCTCATCATCATACCTTCCTTTACCATTATCTTTGTGGTCATTAGGGCTTCTGCTATAGCTCCTGCTTCGACGATGGTAGTCTCTGTCTCTCCCACGGTACCTATCAGATCTATCTCTGCTCCGACTGCGGCTTCTCCTCCTGTAATCTCTGTCCCTATAATCATCCCGATGTCTAGAACTAAAAGAAAAGCACACATCACAACTTTAAACTAATAACGAGTACAAACAAAAGCAAGTGAATTAGAGAGAGCTTTGATACTCACCTAGGACGAGGGCTTCTTGATCTTCCTTTTGACTTAACTGGCTCCATTATTTTTCCTTTGTGACTAAATGGAGAAAACAAATAACAAAAATGAACAACTTCTTTCAAACACATCCAATTTGACAAGCCAGAGGTAAACATCTATGCTAGTTTTTCAAGTGCCTTCACAAAAAGGTACATCTCATGCAAAAATGTGATCGAGAAGCGTGTAGAAAACCAAATAAATTAGACCGCAAGACTTGATTTTTGAAAAAAAAAAAAAAAAAGATTAAGGAACATCTTAAGCACCACACTACAGGTCATTTTTGCTCTCCATGCTAATGTTTATCACCACATGTATAGTCCTAAGACTTATTTTCCTATTCAAGGTGGCCATACATTACAGACTAAAGAATGTAAAACCATTACAATGACTCAAGTTAAAGAAACGCAATATCATCTAATACCTAATCTTATCTAACCATTTCAAGTTTTTTTTCGGGAGAGGTCAATAGCACTATAAACTAGCGTAGCATCATGAATCAAGATGCAAGAACACAACTAGCATAGATAGTCAGCTTTCCCAACACAGTTGGCAAAACACTTGGAGAAGACGAGAACCAAATCTTTGCAAGCGCCGCACCAACATAACCCATATTTTTAAAACATGCTCTACTTAGGCAATTAGTTTCCTATAAGCAGACAAAACCCATTGATTAAACAAATATATGTGGCTCAATAAATAATTTCGACCTGTATGAATCATAAAAATGCTAATTTATCACAATAGACTCATCCAAATCCAATCGACCAACACTCCACATCGACGCAAAAACTCCAGATCAGTCAATCAAACTTCCATCTATTCATCGAAAAACACAAGCACATCCAATTCTGAACTTATGGATATAAATAAACAGCAGATAGTATTGAAATAGAGCAATTCAAGTACAAAAAATAATCAACAAAATATTCTAATAAACAAGTAAAATTTTCACCATCACTTACATTCTCTCAGCATTAGGACCATACTTAGCAAATTGAACCATAATCTCTCTACCATCAACAACTCTTCCTGAAAACAAAAACTAGGCCCTATTCAATTCAGAATTAAAACTTGAAATTAGAAACTCGAAGAAAGAAAGAAGGAAAGAAACCATCAAGCTTTTCGACAGCTTTAGCAGCTTCATCTTGATATTTATAACGCACAAAAGCAAAACCCCGAGATTCACCAGTTCTAAAAGAAATAAAAAAAAAAAGTAAATACTCAAATAAAATCAAAAACCCTAAAAATAAAATTGAACCCTAAAAAATAAAATTGAGTAAATTGATAAAACCGAAACCAACCTGCGGTCACGAGGGATGAAGACATCGACGACTTTGCCATACCTATCGAATAATGGGTACAAATCATCCGCGGTGGTTCCTATCAATGGAAACAATAATCAATAATTGAACAAAAATAATCAAAAAAAAAAAGGAAGAAAGAGAGAAAAATACGGAAAGTGATGTTGAGGACGAGGAGAGAGTAGGTGTCTCGAATGTCAGGAGGACCAGATCTTCCGAAGTGCGACATTGTTATTGTTAATGGAGTACGTCTGCTGAAACCTGGGGTTCGGATTTCGGTAGGGCAAAGGACAACAAAGGGAAAGAGATTTGTTGAAAGGATGAGGATGTGGCGAGGTGCACATTGCACAGCACACACATATAAAAAACTAAATAATCTTTCTAGGGTAAACTAGTTTACAAGGCTTTGTTGATTGGTGAATAGTAAGACTATTTTACCCTTTTATGTTCAAGTTTTTGATAAACCGTCTTTCTGAAAGACGTATCTTAAATCCAGTATATTTATTCTTTTGAAAAAATGTCATTACGTTTGAGTAAAAATATCGCAAAGTCAACAAAAAGTCTTTTCTTTTGTCTAACATGTGGAAAAGGTTAAAGTCAAGGTCACCGTGTGGATTAAAAAAATTTATTTGTGTACCACGTGGAAAAGCCGAAAGTTCAGAATTACCACATTAAATTTTTTTTATTTGGTTTAGACTAAAGAACGAGAAGTCCTGCAACAAAGGATAATTAATTTATCTTGTAGGGCGTGAAAATCAAAATATTATTACTAGCGTAAAGTGAAAGCTCTCGGTCACTAAACTAATATATAATTGTCAATGTCCTAGGATTTTTTTGCTAAAAGTACATTTGGCCATTAAATGAATTATATAGAGTAGTAGCACTAGAATGTAGTAGTATTGATTTTTATCTGTTTAATTAGTATGTCAGTACAATTAAATTTGACGTAAAACATTATATAAGATTTGAATCGAGTATATCGTATTGTTCTTGTGTCAGATTGAATAATTAATTATGGACTAAGTCTAAATTCGTCAAAAATTCCTCACAAGATAGATCAACATGGGTGTTGAGGTTTGTTCTTATTCTTTAGCCAATCTTGCATTAAGGAGGGTTATGAAGGCCTAGAATGGTTTTCCGGATACATTCTTTGGAGGATCAATACTAAAACTTGTTTGTGGCGTGATGCCTAAGTCATGTCAACAAATCCTTCTTTGTCATATAGAATAAATTTGATTAATAATGAAAATTTTTTGTTTTCAATACAATTCCTTCTCAATAAAATATTACTTAAAGAGTTAAAGTACAATACGCATTAGAGAGTAATAAATGCTTGTACTATTAAAGATTATATACCTGATATCTGATGTCAAAGTTTACCATTTATACCTTGAGCTTATTGCAATTCTTAGCCCTTCATTGTCCCATAAAATGTCTGCTTTAACCTTCTTGATATTATCGTTATTTAGACTAATGTAAGTTCTTAGATTTCATATAAAACCGTGTATTTAATGTTAAGTTCACCTTTTCCAAATCTTGTCCGAATCTTTTTAGTTGTCCCATTTTCTTATTTGGCAAATTCATATCAATTTTCTCATTTTCTTTTTTGTCTATCTTTTTTTTACCTAAATACCCTCACTTTTACTACTTCCAATACCCAACTACCACATTTACAATTAATTTAATCAATTAAAATACCCAATTACGACCTTTTTAATGAACCTTACATCACCCTTAATAACCGTGAAAACCCAAATAGAACATCTAAAATGATTCGGAGGGAGTATAATATAGAATATCAGTCAGCCGGTTTGGTGATAATATTGCAACCCAGTTTTTGGGTAGAGAAATTTTTAAATGCCGATCAACTTTGCCATATTACAAACTAATTATTTTAGGACAAAATTAAGTCAACTTTGAATTAGATTAAATATTAACATGTCTAATTTTATCTTATCCATAAAGTATATGATCGAGTTTAAATCCCAAACATAAGACTATCCACCAATAAAAAAAAAACCTATAATACAATTTTAGTGGAAAACTAAAGTGATTATTGGTGAAGATGTTATCACGCAGATGACCGAACATAAATATTTAGAGGCTTTAATTTAGAGGAGGAGCTTTTGATGCAATGCACTGAAATCTAGTTGGATGTTTTAAATGGTGAGTAAATGTAGTGTTATGTGATAAGAATTTTCTAATTTGATTAAAAGGTAAAGTATAATGAGTTGTAGTCCACCCTGGCTTGGTGTATGGGACGGAAGGTTGGCTAATTAAATTAAAAGTATATATGAGCGTAAGAGGGTAGTAGCAGAATTGCGAATGTTAAAGTAGATGTGAGGACACACCAGTACCGATAGATTATAAATTGTGTTTAGAGATAGAAGAGGGGTTGCACTCATCTCTACATAGATGTATGCTAGTAGATTGAGATGGTTTGTGCATGTGCAGAGGAAGAACTCAACGCACCTGTTTGAGAAAGGAGAAAAACATCACGGTTGAAGAAAAGAGAACTTGTGATAGGCATAACAAAATATGGTCAGAATAGTTAGGATTGACATGACTCTCTTTAAAATGTTCACTAAGGATAAGGCTATTTGGAGGCATTGTAGACTTGTAGTTATGTCCAAATGTAGTTTTTTTTTTTTTCGAAAGAGTCCTAGATGTAGTTTTATTTCTTTTCCAGTTGGTTTATTTTTTATTAACCTTAATTAGGAGTGTTCAAAAATATCCGATATTATATTTTAAAAAAAAATTGAATAAATTACACGAAATTTGGAAACCAAAATGTTCAAACTATCCAATTTTTAAACTGGATACCAAATACCGAATCCAAATCAGCGTATTGGCAAAATTGAGTATCCATGTATCCGAAGTTCTACTTTTTTTTAATATTTTTATTTTTTATTTTTTTAAATATATAAATATATTTACATAAATTTTCTTGATTTGGTTGTTAAATTTAATCTAATAAACAATCAACTATAACTAAGTTGTATAACTTATATATTTTAATTAATTTAGACTTTTGAAAATCCGTTTATATTTCCAAAATGATTTAAATTCTAAGTTTAAAAAATAAGCCTTTGTTTAATGTTTTAAAAATAAGCTTGATCGAAGAAAGCGAACAAAGTGAAATTAAATATTTATGTGAAAAAAAACGTAAATTTATTAAAAAAAAAAAGACAAAAACATTAAAAAAATTTAAAAACCAAATATTCGATATTCGATCTGGCTGTCTATCAAGAATATATCTAACATTTTAAAAATCAAATTGTAGCAAATTATATGACATAATCAATTGGTTATTAGCAATTAAACAAAAGTTATAATGATAGAAAAAAACCCAACCAAGTTGGCATTATTCATCCTTGTTCAAAATTTGGTATAACTACAAAGAAATTAGAAAAAAACTTATCTTATTCATGATAATTTTTCCACTTCCTAATACATAGACAAAAGGCAAGCACCACGGTGAATGATTTTTGGTTTTAAGACTTGGGGGTGATTGAGAATTGAATGTTGCTTGTTGGTTTTTTAATTAGCTTGTTCACCCAGCTGAAAACATTAGCTGTTATTATTCGCTTTTTAACATATTTGGCAAAGTCAACCAAAAAAGCTTGGCAAAAAGCCATTAACCAAACACTCCTTGATGACTAGTTTATTAGCAGATTTATAACGATCAACTTCAAAACGCATCACTTACAAGTAAAATCTTAAATTGTGTTTAGATAAAGAGAAATAGAGGGAAATCAAAGAAATGAATATGAAAGGATGATGCATCTACCTCCTTAGTACTTCCCCTTCTTTCTAATTTGCTATTCAAACAAGGTGTTATAGGAAAATTGCTATTGAAAAAAGAAAAAACGAAATAATGATTTGAAAGAATATAACAAATATAATGAAAGCTTTAAGTTCAGACCTCCCAAAAAGATCAGAATTTGAAGTGGTTTTGCTCGGCATGTCAATCACAGCAACCAAACTAAAAACTACCATTTTGTCAGCAAACAATTTTGGTCCGGTGCAAAAATCAGCAAGCAGGTCGAAAGAAGGTATTTAGGATTGACTGCAAAAGATAAGCTACAAATCCGGTGCTACCAGCAGCAACTGCAGCATTATACGAATCTAGATATGAATTTGCCTACCATTTTGTCATCTACAGCCACATCGGGATCACACGAACCACTACTGTCAAGAGCTCAGACCCAATAACAAAGATGCAAAACAAATTTAAACATATGTCGTATGTTGCAAGCAGAGCAAACAGAAATCCCATTAAGACTTACTCATAATCAGAAGAAAGATTTAAGCAGTAAATCAGGAACCAACAGCAGCATTAGCAGGCATAATTGTCTAATGAGTGTATTTCTATCCCTCAACCGCGGCCAGAGCAACGAGCTCAGGTTCACAGCCACAGGTACTATAGAATAAAGCGGGTGGTCAAAGAAAGCAGCCGTGTTCAGCTACCCAAGTTCACGAACACCAAAAATACAACCAACAAATCAGGCGCACAGCCACAGCAACGAGCTCATGTGCTCAGCTACAGCCGCAACCATACATGCTGAGATATAGTGAAAAGGATTAGATCATACTTTGACCACCGAAACTTTTAGCAACTACGCGTTCCCAGAACAACGCTACTGAGGAAATGCAAAATGATAAGTATCAATTAAGAACACACCAAATAAACAAGATAATGTACTTGCTGACCTTCCAATGCATACATACAGACACAGTACGAAGGATGCCACGGTCAAAGTCAAGATATCTTGTAACATATTCCGTGTGAAAACGAATACTAAACACCTTCAGTGACCCAGTAGCCCAAAAACAAAGTCATGCAAGAAAGCAAACAAGAGCAGAATTCAAAATTTACTCTAACCTAGGGCGGTAGAGCCAGTAAAGGATAATAAGAGAAAAGCCGGTAAGGTATCTTACGATAAAAACACATAAGAACAGTAAAGGATAATAATTATCATAATAGGCACGACGAATACTAACTAGGAAATCAATAGTGCAAAATAACACAAGATATTTTGAAGACTGAAAGGCTATCCAACAATCTTAAGTTCTACAACAAACTGGCAATAACAACAGGACCATACCAAAGTTCAATGGAGCATGAAGTTCAACTAACGAAAGTTTTTAGCTTTCGACCAAAGCTTTAATTCAAGCCAAGCACGGAACAATAACATGGACATGCAAATGTTCTTCAGCAGAATGCACACAAGAACCAGACGCATTCTGCTCAAAACACCAGCCACGTACTGCAAGAATTAGCTGATTACTCCTGAAAATACAAATGTATCGTCACAACTTCCATAAATATTCTTGAACTTATTTAGAAAGCAGAGATATAGCTGAAAACTCACATCTGCATCAGACTTGCGAGGAGATTGACTACGCGAATCAGCTGGCTTCACGCGTGGTGATGCACTCCTTGGAGCTGGAGATCGGTCCTCACGAATATGTCCACCAGGACTTTCATCCCTAGGACTTGCTCTTGGTGACGGGCTTCTCTTAGGACTGGGACTGCGTCTACGAGGTGAAGCACTAGCATAATAAACCAGGAAAAATTTTCAGAACCTCTACAAGGATTTAACAGAACTCAGCTCGGCGAAAACAGAACAAATACAATACCTTCCACGTGATCGGCTGCGGCTGCGGCTTCGGCTTCGGCTTCGGCTACGGCTTCGACTACGCCTCTCATCATCATACCTTCCTTTACCATCATCTTTGTGGTTATTAGGGCTTCTGCTATAGCTCCTGCTTCGACGATGGTAGTCTCTGTCTCTCCCACGGTACCTATCAGATCTATCTCTGCTCCGACTACGGCTTCTCCTCCTGTAATCTCTGTCCCTATAATCATCCCGATGTCTAGAACTAGAAGAAAATCACACATCACAACTTTAAAAAAATTGGAAACAAGCACTACTAAAGTGTACAAACAAAAACAAGTGAATTTGAGAGAACTTTGATACTCACCTAGGACGAGGGCTTCTTGATCTTCCTTTTGACTTAACTGGCTCCATTATTTTTCCTTTGTGACTAAATGGAGAAAACAAAAAACAAAAATGAACAACTTCTTTCAAACACATCCAATTTGACAAGCCAGAGGTAAACATCTACGCTAGTTTTTCAAGTGTCTTCACAAAAAGGTACATCTCATGCAAAAATGTGATTGAGAAGCGTGTAGAAAACCAAATAAATTAGACCGCGAGACACACATCAACTATCAAACCTACAAGACTTGATTTTTGAAAAAAAAAAAAAGATTAAGGAACATCTTAAGCACCACACTACATGTCATTTTTGCTCTCCATGATAATGTTTATCACCACATGTATAGTCCTAAGACTTATTTTCCAATTCAAGGTGGCCATACAGACTAAAGAATGTAAAACGCATTACAATGACTCAAGTTGAAGAAACGCAATATCTAATACCTAATCTTATCTAACCATTTCAAGTTTTTTTCGGGAGAGGTCAATAGCACTATGAACTAGCATAGCATCAAGAATCAAGATGCAAGAACACAAATTGCATAGATAGTCAGCTTTCCCAACACAGTTGGCAAACACTTTAAGACGAGAACCAAATCTTTGCAAGTGACACACCAAGACTACCCATATTTTTAAAACATGCTCTACTTAGGCAATTAGTTTCCTATAAGCTGACAAAATCCATTGATTAAACAAATATATGTGGCTCAATAAATTATTTCGACCTGTCTGCAATAAAACCAGCAAGAATAAGAGCATTGAGCATCCAATGAATCATAAAAACTGCTAATTTATCACAATAGTCTCATCCAAATCCAATAGACCAACACTCCACATCGACTCAAAACTCCAGATCAGTTAATCAAGCTTCCATCAATTCATAGAAAAACACAAGCACATCCAATTCTGAACTTATGGATATAGATAAACAGCAGATGGTATTGAAATAGAGCAATTCAAGTACAAAAAATAATCAACAAAATATTCTAATAAACAAGTAAAATATTCACTTACATTCTCTCAGCATTAGGACCATACTTAGCAAATTGAACCATAATCTCTCTACCATCAACAACTCTTCCTAAAAACAAAAACCAAATTGAGGGTAATTAAAAAAAACCTCTATTCAATTCAGAACTAATCTTTGAAATACGAAACTCGAAGAAAGAAGGAAAGATAGAAAGAAACCATCAAGCTTTTCGACAGCTTTAGCAGCTTCATCTTGATATTTATAGCGCACAAAAGCAAAACCCCGAGATTCACCAGTTCTAAAAGAAATAAGAAAAAGTAAATACTCAAATAAAATCAAAAACCCTAAAAATAAAATTGAGTAAATTGATAAAACCGAAACCAACCTGCGGTCACGAGGGATGAAGACATCGACGACTTTGCCATACCTATCGAATAATGGGTACAAATCATCCGCTGTGGTTCCTATCAATGGAAGACAACAATCAAAAATTGAACAAAAATAATCAAAAAAAAAGGAAGAAAGAGAGAAAAATACGGAAAGTGATGTTGAGGACGAGGAGAGAGTAGGTGTCTCGAATGTCAGGAGGACCAGATCTTCCGAAGTGCGACATTGTTATGGTTAATGGAGTACGTCTGCTGAAACCTGGGGTTCGGATTCGGGTAGGGCAAAGGACAACAAAGGGAAAGAGATTTGTTGAAAGGATGAGGATGTGGCGAGGTGCACATTGCACAGCACACACATATAAACTACTAGTATTTACGGCTTTACGCCTATCAAGATTGTTCATAATAACTCGATCCGAAATATCCGATCCGGATTATTCGGTTTTCATGCCTGCATAATTTGCCCGATTTTCACACATCAGATAATTCAGGTCGGATACTCGATTTAAAAACCACATCTATATCCGGTATTCAGTTTTTCGTAAATATAATGATTATGATATCTCTTAAGCTAACCTTAGATTGAATATTTTTAGGGAGTTGGTATTTAAATTTTATAAGTGTTCTTGCTTAAACCAATGAACAATAATATTATTCTTTTATTTTCTTAATTAATCTTTTGACTAATTAAGTTAATTATTTTCATAGATTTTGTGTTTGATTTTTATATAAAAAATATTTTAAGTAAAATAGAGATAAACAAACGTATGATTGAACGACTAAAAGAGAAAAGAATAAAAAATAAAAAACATTTTAATAAAACCGGGTATCCGATATCCGAATACACGGTTTAATCCGGGTCGGAACCAGATCACACTTTTAGGTATCCTAAAAACCAAATACCCTGATTTCCTAATATGGGTCGACCCGGTATCCAACTTTGAACACCCACTAAACTTGTTTACAAGGCTTTGTTGATTGGTGAATGGTGAGGTTTCATTCTGACTATTTTACCCTTTTAGTTTTTTAATGTCAATGAAAAACAAAGGCATTGTTATACTTCGGAGCTTTTTTATTTTGTCGTCACCTTTTATATATTGAACTTTAAACTGCCTCTGGTTACTTTTCATATCTTCAATCTCTAACATTTCTCTAAAAACTCTCTTCGGACACTTATTCACTAGTAAAAAATTCCTTATATGTATCTTATATTGGGGGTTATAAACAAAAGGACTACAAATAAGACATTATTTGTATCGTTTGAAAACTAAATATACAAATAAGTGTTATTTGTATCGTTTGTTTGAAACAAACGATATAAATAACATGTTATTTTGTATCGCTTGTTTGAACCTATTATTTGTATCGATTGTTTGAACCTGAGATACAAATGACGTTTTTTAAAATTAAAAATAAATATATAATCCTACATATTTATACCGACTAGAATTAAAATAAGATATCTTTATAGAGGTCATTCGAGGCTATAACATATACGATTGAATAATATGTACATTAATTAGAACATATTTTGTTACATAAGTCCTACTATTACACGCACATATATATATATATATATATATATATATATATATATATATATATATATATATATATATATATATATATATATATATATATATATATATATATATATATATATATATATATATATATATATATATATATAGGGGAGGGATCCAATGAGAAGGGTATTGAAAATGAGAAGGGTAAGAAGGATTCTACACCCTTGATTTCACTTACATTAAAAAATCTATGGTCACGATCAAGCCAAAAACAAATAATTGTAAAAGTAACTATGTTACACAGAAAGGTAACTATGACATCAATTTTAAAATGTTCTTTTTTCATAACATAATAACCTTTTTTGTATACATAGTAACCAAAAGAAATAAACAAAAATCCTTCTCATCCTTCTCATTTTAAAATCCTTCAAATTTGATCCTACATCTATATATATATATATATATATATATATATATATATATATATATATATATATATATATATATATATATATATATATATATATATATATATATATATATATATATATAGATTTAGGATCAAATGAGAAGGGGTCTCAAAATAAGAAGGGTGAGAAGGAATCTCATCCGTCTAGATCAAATATCAATGGTCTAGATTAGCTAGCTCCTTGCACGCGGTTCATTCAATCAATTCACGCGGTTCAGCATATTTTTTTACCCAGTTTTTTTACACTTTATAAGGATACTATGTTCTTAGAAAAAGATACTATGTTATGAATAAGGGTTACTATGATTATGCATAGCTACTGTCTTCTCTTAATCTATACAGAACATCGTAACTTTTTAAGATAAACATAGTAACCTTTAATCATAACATAGTATCCTTTTCTAAAAACATAGTAACCTTAAATCATAAAATAAAATGGAGAAGAAATTCGATGAGAAAGATGATTTTCACCCGTTAGATTTTCATAAGATCAATGGCTATAAATCCTTCTCATCCTTCTCATTTTGAGACCCCTTCTCATTGGATCCCTCCCCTATATATATATATATATATATATATATATATATATATATATATATATATATATATATATATATATATATATATATATATATATATATATATATATATATATATATATATATATATATATATATATATATATATATATATATATATATATATATATATATATATATATATATATATATATATATATATATATAAGTTTTTTGGGCCCTTCAAAATCGGGGCCTTAAGCGGTAAGCCGGTAATCCGTTTTGCCCTTGTTAATCGACGGCCCTGGTTTAATGCTTGATTGCATTCTTTGCTCTTTTGATGCAGTGTTATTGATCACATATGCTTGATTGCATCCAGCGTTCCTCGTGTTTTCATCATTTACATTATACTTCTTTCCCTTTCCCTTTCCCTTTCCCTTTCCCTTTCTCCTTCCTCTTCCCTTTCTTTTCCATTTGCAAATCAATTATAAGACGTAGTGTGGGTTGTGCGAATTGGAAATTCGATAAAGTTGTGGTGGTGGTGGTGTTGATTCACGATTGGACTTATTTTGCTCGAAAATCACAGCAAGGGGTGAATTAAATTATTAATAGAAAAAATTACACTTAGTAAATCCTTTACTCATTTATCTACACAAAGACTACAATAATTCTAATTTTTGATTAATCTTATACTCCAATATAACTTTTAAGTCATTTAACAAATAATATTATTGTTAAAATGTTAACTTGTTATTACAGGTGAACTCTTTTAAAAATAAAGGAAGCGACTGATGAAAACCCCCTCGTGGCCGACATACTATTTACAAAAATGATGTAATGGTGGCGATTGTGGTGACCGACGAGGGATTGAGGGTGGTAGTGATTGTGGTCGGGCGAGGGGTGGGTGTAGTCGCCTAGGTTGTAAAGGCGAAGGGTGGTTGTTCCGGTGAAGGGAGGGTGGTTGTTGCGGTGAAAGGTTGGTGATTACGATTGTTGACAGTTTGGCCAAGAAATGGGAGGTAGTGTTTTTTTTAGGTTTTAATTTATTTATTTATTTTATACGACAAAGATGAGTTGATTAACAGGTCACGAGTTACTTAGGTGGACTCTAATCTCTAAGCAAACATTTCTTAAAGTTAAGATTATTCAGCATTAATTAAAAATTAGAATTATCACAGAAAAATGAGCGAAATGTTGGATTGTTTAGATAATTTTAATTAATATCAACACAATTTACTATTTTTCTTTATTTAATATCACATTTATTACTCAAAAGCATCAAACAAAAGACACTACTTGGGATGACAGACAGGTAAAATTAAATAGACTTCGCACCACATCCGCCCTAGTTGGGGCGGGTATGAAAATATTTTTGATAGATACTAGGTTGGTATGTGTATGAAAGTCCTACCCACCATGGGTAATGGATAGGTGGTGGGTACAAGGTTTTACCCGCCCCATACCCACCCGCCCGCCCCATACCTGCCCAACCTATATCTATAATGTACTTATTTATACTCCCTCCTATGCAGCTAAAGTGTCCCATTTGACTTTTCACGGTTTTTAAGGAGAGTCAAATGGGACCCTTGGGGTAGGAGAGAGAGTGTTATTAGTGGTTTTTAATTGTAGAGATTAAGGATTTAATGATTCTCTGATAACATTGGAAGAACAAGCTTAACTACCGAAACAAAGAAAACAAAATCAAACCAGAAAAATTAAAACAATTACCCATCTAAATACAAAGAAATCAAACAATAACAACCAGTAGCCACTATTATTCAGAAATCAAACCATCTAAATACAAAATCAAACCCATTCACAATACAAAGAAATCAAACCCATCTAAATACAAAATCAAACCCAGATCAAAAATTACCCATCTAAATACAAAATCAAACCCTGATCAAAAATTACCCATCTAGTTTACACAAATTGAAAAATAAAATACAAAATCAAACACAGATAAAAAATTACCCATCTAAATTACCCAACTTTATCAAAATACGAACAGTGATGAAGAGGAAGAACAATAGTGAACCCAGAAAAAAAATTACCCAGATCTAGAAAAAAAGACGTCATTTTTCATCGCCAGATCTTGAGGGAGAGGATGAATGTGTGTTCTTGAGTGTTCTTGAGGACGCCATTTTCCAGAAAAAAAACGTCATTTTCCAGAAAAAAAAACACCATTTTTCCAATGACGAAGAGAAACCAGATCTAGGTTTAATTTGAAGATGAAGAATTCTTAGAGTCGTCCATGAAAGAGAAGAGAGAGAAGTGTTCTTAAGCTTGAAGATGATGATTTGGGTATGGTGGGAATTAGGGTTCTTAGGTTAGGTTGAAGATGAACTGGGATGTTAAGGTTTTGAGGAAGAGAGAAAGAAGAGTGTAGAAGGCATATGAGAGGACGGATGAAATGAAGGGAAATGGGGTGGGGTTAAGTAATTGGGGTAAAAAATTAGATAGATTATGTTAGATTAATTAGATGTATTGGAAAAAATTAGATAGATTTAATAAGGTTAAAAAGTAAATAGATAAAGTAAATAAGGGTATAAGGGTAAAAAATCTAGGCCAAAAAAGAAAATGGGACATTTGAGCTGACTTGACCCAAAATAGAAATTGGACACTTAAGCTGAATAGGAGGGAGTATTAATTTTGTACTTTTTATTCAAAACTATTTATAAAATACTAAGAAAATTAATCTTATTTTATTACATTGTATGGTTTAAAGAAAATTATGCAAATAACCTTAGAGTGAATGTAAGACGTGTATAAAGTGGGTATACCCAGTTGACCATAGTGGGTGAGGATGAGTTTGAATGCATATCAGGTGAACAGACATAGATATAAAAATTTTACCCGTCATGGGTGGACACCACAGGACAAAAAACAAGTGTAGTTAATGGAGCCAAGGAATAAGGATCATGACACAAAGCAACAAAAGGTGCAATATTATACAGTGTAAAAAGTTGGCCATGCAAAAAACTTATAAAATTATCATTACGTTTAAAGTTTGAGTAACAGAAATCTTCAAAAAAGAAAAAAGTCTGAGTAACAGATTAACACAACTATTACAGCCCTAAAAAAAACTTATATCTGATCTGTTTGAAGTAGCTAGCAAAAATTTGTTTACCCCCTTATAAGGAGATCTTAACACGAATGAGTCTGCATAGCATAGCGTAGAAAACAACAACAATACTGCGAAAACAAACATACAAAAAACACATTATTACTTGTTTAGCAACCCTTTGTTGAATATATTCCTGCAATATGGATTGTGACGTAGTCTTGCTTGATGAGGACGAATAGCTGCAGCTAGTGCCTTGTAAAGGTGACCCTGTCACATATAAAACTACACCTTTCAGTATGCAGTCGAACACCTTACAGGGCTTTCAGTAGGGGTGTTCAAAAATATCCAATTCAAATATCTGGGTTTTCCCGGACCGGAACCGGATAGAATCGACTATCCAAAAAAGGGGTACTCGGATGGACCGGTATTCAGTTTTGAACACTCCTATGTTTCAGGACTCAAAATAAGTAGTTATGCAAAGCAAAGCGTACCTGGATGGATTCAAGTGCTCTCTGAATGACAAAGTTTGCATATGGATCCTGCAAAATTTGCTCAAAACGAGGAACTGAGAGCCATTCACGCACAATTCTTGGACGGCTTTCAGGAATAAAAAGTAAGCATTTTTCTACGACATGGCTGCTGAATTTTTGAGTGGACAGATTCACATATTTCCCATCGAAGTGATTCAGCAGATCTTCTGGCACTATTAGAAGCTTTTCCACCATGATGTACTGAACAGCATAATTTCTGGCAAACAACACAATACTTGGAATAAGTAATGTACAAATAGAATGCAACCATCCCCAATCACCACGAAACGCGACCTAATTTGCTCAAAGTGACATCCCAGTGTGAAAGACTTTTATTAAAAGGTATTTAGGTCTCAATCAAGGTGACGTTTTAAAATAATGAAAAAACATCGTTCACGAGTTAATTTAGGTTGCATTTCTTTGTTAAAACGTATTTTGGTCTTCATTTACAAATAAAAGAAAAAACAAGAAAAACACGTCGTTCCCAAGTCAATCTAGGTTGCATTCCTTGTTCCCATTTCCATTCACCGATCCAAAAATGTATGCAACTACCATTGTATAATTCCGAAAGCTTAACTCAATTCCATTCCCCCCAACTTATGGCTCCCACGTATGTGGAGTTTGGGGGGTCGGATACAACTATGTTCAATCCTCAAAGATGCATTAGAACTAATACTAATTGTGTCTAATTCCAATACAAACAGGTTTTATGGAATCAACAACACTCGATTAACGTCTGTTGGATCAACAAAGAAAACTAGTCGTGTTTATATGTGTATAAACAGAACGAGCATGTCGATGCAGAAAGGTGGTTGAGAGTTAAAAGAAATTGACAGTTAAGATTGTTACCCGAAAGGATCTCGAGCAAGCATAAGGGCATTGTCACAGATCATTTTTATCAGCCTCTGCTGCACTTCCGCATCGGAATAAGAAAGGCAACGTTGAAAGACAACACAACCAAACCGATGGGTTGCAATCTCAATACAGTGAGTGAGAGCAATAAGAGAGAAGACCTGCCACATTTTTAAGTTAATTCAGTACCAAGGAGCACAAATATATTATACATTCATGCTAAAAATGCACCAAACGACAATTCAATCAATTAAATGTTGGAAATACTTCACACGTGAGGAAAATTTGGACTTGAATATAACACTTCATGAGAAATCCTCCTATTTTTTGGGAAAGAGTGAAATCCATATAAGTTGTATGCAAGTCAACGCTCATTACTGGTGAGTTTATGGGTCTGAGCCCACAGATGACCTATGGGTGTGTCCACACTAGTGGGCCCATGGGGCAATCATGTGATGAATTGTCACGACCTAACATTAAACTGGTTGAAAGACTTAAGTTTTCAGCATGAAGCAAGAACTACAACCAAATGATACTAAAGCCAATATCACTCATGCCTCATCAAAATGATCAATCTCCTAGTAGCATACATGGGTGTTTCCTATGTTAGCAAATACCTTTCATGCTAAGCACATATCAACCATTTTAAGCGATGACAACTGACGCCATCAAAATGATCAATCTCCTAGTAGCATACATGGGTGTTTCCTAAGTTGCCAAATATCGTTCATGCTAAGCACATATCAACCAATTTAAGCGATGACAACTAACGCCTAAACATATTAACAAGCAACACAAGAACGTTTTTAGGCAACATAAAGGAAGTGACTAGTGAAGCTACCCTATTATCTTCACTACTAAGCTTTTCGAAGCAGCGCTGGCCGACATGATTGCCATTGGAATCTTTCATAAGATCAAGAAATCCAGGTTTAAGCGCAAGCACAACCCGCGAAATCTCAAAACTTGTTTTAATACACTCCACCATTGTCTGCACCACTCGCGTCCTGCAACACAAAAACCAATTCCAATCAAACAAACGGCAAAAACACAAGCAAGACAAGCAACACAAGCAAGGATCAAAAAGTACCCATGTGAATTCATGGCTATTCTAAGAAGTCGTCCAGGCTCTTCAGTCGCCACCTCTACAATCATGATTCTCTGTTCTTCAGTGGAAAAACACAACATTTTCTGGATAAGATAATTTGCAAAGGTATCCATCATCAGCTCAGTAATATGGTCAAGAACTTCATCGAAGATAGTTTGCCTGTCCTCTAGTGATCCTTTTTCATACACATCCTGCAGAAGCTGAGAACCTTCCTGATCTCTAGCCCAAACAAGCACATTACTCCTTAGGCTACGCATTTGGGGCGCGTTTCGATTGCTTAACAGATTACCATTTCTAAGTGTACCATTCAATCTCTTATGTGAAAAAGCTCTCAGTTTTGCCCTCTTTTGATTACAGACTGCATTTCTCATACTTATAGTCTGCTGAGAATTCAGACCAACATCTTCATTATAAGGATTCCTGTACATAATAATGTTCTGAGAATCTGCCTTGGAATTGCAGAAAACCGGGTAAGAATACATGGTACGAGGATCCAGTGAGTTCCCCAAAGAGTAACGCATAAAATCAACTTCATCATGCACTGAAATTCGATCATTCCTATTGTAATCCTCTCCTTGATGGATTGTCCTTTGTACAGGTAAATTGTACAGAGAGTTCTGATGATTTTGCATTAAATAAGTAGGAGGATTATACCTAAATGAATCAGAATGATGATCAAGAACTAAATAAGGATTACGCCCTTGATTAGCCATTGTTTGACCCAATCCATAGTTACTCTCATCCTTGACAGTGCCATTCCTTGTATCTCTACACACAGAGGATGAAAACCCAAAACCCCTAAAATTGTCAGCCATAGAAGTCCCAAATTCACCCACATTATAGTGAGATTCTGGGTTTTCATAAGATTGTCCAATTCCAATACCAGAAGAAACATCCGCCATACTAATCTTCTCAAAACCTCTGACTAGAGCATCTTCATCCATTCTACTTAAGTAAGACTCTGGTAAATTATAACCCCCATATGTTTGATTCAACAAATGGGATTTTGGTATGTGATACCTGGAATGATCAAGTGGGCCCACTTCTGATGAACCAACATCAGGAATACCATACCCATTTGAACTAGAAAATAGATTAGAAGCACCAACACTAGGATACGGTAAACCAGCAGCATTATGATAAAAACTATTACTATTTGATGTTGAAGGAGATATTTCATCAAGAAACCTTTCATATTCTCTTACACCCTTCATCTTCCCCTCTTTAAACATCAACAAACAACCCAAATTTCACCCTAAGACAACAACAGAGTGGAAAAAAATAAGTAATCTAAAGAAAAACAACACAAAATTCAAAGAAAAAGAAAACCCAGATCAAATTAAACCCAAGAACACAAAAACTTTATATGAAAAACAAAAAACCAATGCAAAAACATGGAAATTTTCAATTATGGAAAGAAAAGATTTGGATTAAAGGGTAAAAAGAAAGAAAATAAAAAAAAGGGTTTTTGATAATCAAGAATTGAACCAAGAATGGTAATAAAATGGGTGTTACTACTGTGCACGCTCACGCCATTAAAATGAAGAATTGAGAGTGATATTTAAATATAGGAAAAACTTCTACAAAACGCTCACACATATAATGAGCACTCACAAAGGTGAATTCTGATTACTGAATACTGAAGAGGGACTGTGTGAAAAGGTAACAAATGAGGGTTTAAGGACTACTATTTAATGATTTATAAATAAATAAAATTTTGATTTCAGTTACAAATTATTGAATAATTCTTTCCTTAAATACTTTTTAAATTTTGTAAAAATACTTTTGATTTGAATACAACTGGTCCTCCCTTTTTTACTCCTTAAATGTCTAATCTTAGACAAAATAATTTTTTGTATTTATCACATAATTTAATTTAATTATTGTTTTTTTAAGAGTTTGTTAATTTACATTTTTTTTTATTTTGGTTATAAGATTTGATTGGCTAAAAAAGCTAAAGTTACTGAAAATCGAACGTAAATTGCCGCGATTTTTATGTATTTTGTTATATTAATTTGTTTTTGGCTATAAGTTAAAATTGGCTGAAATCGCTAACTTATTACTGAGAAAATTGTCCACGTCCATAAGACTCATAATTATTCTCGCATCTTGTTTTTTTAAATAAAAAATTTAAGATCCGGTTTAAAGAGTTTGTTAATCTATATTTGACAAAGTACTTTATTAATTATTTTTATTTTTGCATTTTATTTTAAGAGTTTGTTAATTTATAATTGACACAGAAAAAAGCTAAAATTGGCTTAAATGCTGATTTATTGTCGCGAAAATAGTCTATGTCCATAAGACTCATAATTTTTTCCGCATCTTGTTATTTTTTTAAAAAAATTTCAGATCTGATTTAAAGAGTTTGTTAATCTACATTTGACAAAGTATTTTATTAATTATTTTTATTTTTACATTTTATTTTAAGAATTTGTTAATTTACGATTCACACGGTACTTTTGGGATTTGTTTCCTTAAATGTCACCATACATTTGCTACCCTTTCAAAACTTTCCAAATTTCCTTTTTACCGCAAATGTTTTCATTAATTTTCTGATTTACTTATTTTAATTTATTTGATTTAGCCCCCCTTGTAATATTCACCTTACCTTAAAATTTCGTATCTTTTACATATGGCCTTTTTTTTCTTTTTAATAAAATAATTCTACGTATGGACGGTTGATTATTCATCATACACCAATTTTTTTTTTTTTTTTACTACAATGGTTATGGTTATGGTTATTGTTGTTGTTAGTAGAAATATGGATAATTTAATGATAGTTTGATTGTTTAATTAAATAATTAATAAAATTAATTTGGACAATAATTAATAAAAGTTAATAAGTTTCATAACATTGGTTTATATTTATCCTCCTTGAAAAATAAATTATTATTGATGTTTTAATTCGGAGTAGGCTAAAAAAAATCTAACACATAAAGGAAATAGAAAGTTCATCATTCGCTTCTCTACCAACCCCATGTGATCAGTGCATAACATTCGTATTTTAAGTCACCGGTAAAAGAGAATACACTAAATGATAAAAAAATCAAACACTTCTCATAAAGATAAAGAAAAAACTTTAAACCATTAAGCAAAATAAAGTGAAGGTAAAAAATAAAAAATTACTAGAACGGAAATATGATAAAATAGTATGAAAACTCGTACAATAGAAGTTTGTTAGTATAATAGTATTGAAGTACATATAAATATAATTCTAAAGATCACAAATTCATGTGAGAGACGATATCTTTTAGAAACAATCTCTAATTATATTGGACTGGCCCAAATTGAAAATATAGATTAATTTTCTCGGTAGGCATTAATAGTATTGTAAGTAAGCATTTAAAATATTATAAGTACTTACTTGGTGGGCATTAAGTATATTGTAGGTAAGATTTTAAGATATTATAAGTAGACATTAAAGTTATGGTAAGAAGGATAGTAAGCTAAGTTTCTAATAGGCATTTAGCATATTGTAAATAGGCATTTTAAGTACTTATTTAGTGGGCATTGAGTATATTGTAAGTAGGTATTAAAGATACATTAAGAGGACATCAAGGTTTAATGGGCTAGATAGGTCTGACAGATGTCTCTCAAAGAGATGGTGTCTCAGGAGACCGATTGTTTAAAGATAAATGTAATTGCGTATTATCCTTGTCAATTATAATATTAATAATGAGATGTAATAATCGATAGAAATTGTTTATAATAACTAATAAGGCGATTTCCTAGGTCATTGTCAAGATTATTAGGTCCATTTTATGCAAATAAATTTATACACCTTAAATAACTTTTAATGTCTAGCACTAATAGTAAAAAAGGGGTCGATCTACTGGAAAACGACTATGAGACAATTAGCTCGATGACAATGAAGGTTTTTGTTTGGTTTAGTTTAATGAGTTATGGAACAACAAATCAAGATTCCAATTCAAATGTTAAGGGACTACAGTTTAAAAGATAACCTCTTTTAATTGTTAAGGAGATTACAAATGTCTTGAACATAGGTTTTTAACCAAGGTTTATTGCGATGCGTAAAGTCTTTCCACACTAGCACCACAACTTCCGGGTGTAGAAATTATATAGTACTTACTAATGTGCTTAAGGAGATTCCACTTTTGGGCATAAATATCGACCACACTAGTAACTTTTCATCATAAGCACATGACTTCCAATGCACATTGAAATAAGAAGAAATCATACAAGGGGTTCATGGTTCATCATCCTAAGGATGGGCTACGTCTTATAGAAATTCTAATAAAGTTAGCTTCTGAGGTACTCATTTTTTTTGAATATCAATGTGAGGCTATAATCTATATTATTACGATGAAAAATCAGATAGTATAATATCCGAGATCCAAATCGGACCTCCATCTAGCCAAACAGAGGAACAAATACTAGAACTAGCCCATTTAGCTAAACGATGGGCGACGACATTTGCCTCCCGAAAACAAAAAAGAAAATCATAATGATCTAAATGGGAAGCGGCAGCCAAAACATCACGAACCACGACCTGGGCGTTTAGACCTCGGGAAATCAATCTTTTAAGCGCTTTAACACCGAGCATTGCATCCCCTTCAAAAATAACGTTTGTCCAGCCTTGATCCTTAGCGAGCTCCACAGCTCAAAGGAAAGCTTACAACTCGGCAATCTCGATGGAAATAAAAGGCCAACTAGTCTTTGAACCCGCAAGCAAAACAACACCGCATGAGTTTCTCGCCACAACCCCCAGACCTATCCTTTCTTCCTTTGGGTTAACCGCTGCATCAACGTTGACCTTAATTACATGTGACACAGGAGGACTCCAATTCGCATGAGAATGACGATCAGGACTTTGATGGTGCCTAACGTTAGCTTTCTTAAACTTCACTAAGAGATCAGACGCTCGTTTGAAACATAACTCAGGAGAGATCGAAACTTTTTCAAAATAAAGTTCATTGCGAGCATTCCATATTTGTCAAGCGCACACACATAGCAAGTCCGTTTCCTCCTAATTCTTTGTAGATAACAAATACGCCAACCATTCACGAAAGGAAGACATATGTGGGACAATGTCGTTGCTCAAAGCAAGAGCCCAAACTTTTCTAGCCCAGCTGCAATCCAAAAGAACATGAGCATTATCCTCAATGAGCCCACATCTTTTACACGGCGGCACATCCTTTATGCTTTTCCTTCTCAAATTGACACCATGAGGGAGGATGTCCTAAGCGACCCTCCACAAGAACACTGTAGCTTTTGGATGAATATGACGGTTCCAAATCTTTTTCCGTAAAGGATCACTTCCATCTGAACTTGATGCAAAGGACTGCGACCTAAGAGCCAAGGAGTAAGCATTTTGAACTCGAAAACGACCATCATCACTAGCGAACCAAACTCTTTCATCTGAGAAATCCACTTTACTAATCAACACCTTCTTTATTCGGCCAATATCCACTTGCAAAAACACATCATTAATAACATTCATACGCCAACAAGACTGATCTTGATTAATAAGAAGAGCAGCAGGCGCCTCTTTGTCAAAAAGACGAGGCGGGGTAATAATTTTACCCCGCCCATCCCCGCCCAACCTAGCGTCACTCACAACTTAGTGGAGTTACCATTGCCAATTCTCCATCGAAATGAATTATCCATGTATAGAGATCGAAATGAAGTAGGCACACGCCACTACAATGAGCTTTCGATTCCCTACATGGGACTCACAAACTCAAACATACATATATATTCATCTCATCCATCCCATAAGCAAATCAATTTGTTATCTACATCCCTAAACCATAAAAATCAAACTACTTACTCATGTTTGAAGAATAACAACACACATTCTTAATCAAAACATTCGTGATTCTTATAATAAACTAAAAGTAAAGATTAAAAGAACTTACTTCCTCTAACAGTGATGAAGTTGATAATAATAGGAGTATTATAAGAACAAGGTCTCCAATGTGCAAGTACACCCACAAATTGAGACTGAATCTCTCTCTTTTCTTGGTAGTACTAATTTGGTGAGGCAAGTTGGTCACTCCCTCCTCTAGAGTTTTTTATTAGAAAGTAGGTCTGAGAAAAATTTTGCATATTTGAAAATTTGCTTCATAGTCTCAAGAAACTTCTTGAAATCGACTTTAAGTTATTTTTCACCATCTAATACGAAAAGGAAACTAGGGGCACATACACTCTTTCAGGTTCTCTTAATAATTAACCTCTTTTCCTTTTTTTTTCATCCTTTCATCTTTTTTTATTTTTCTCATATTTATCATTTTTTAATTTTCTCATTTTTAGTCTTTCTTTCTTATTCTCTCTCATCATTGACTCATTTTATCACCACTCTCACTTTTCTCCTCATTTAAGTTATCACTTCCCTTTGGACTATTGTAGTCATCTTCCTTTGACATTTTTGGTTGTTTATAGAAAAATCTCAAACCTTGGATAATTTTTTAGCTTATACATCCCCTTGCTTTAGTCCTTCCTTAATTGCCAATTGTGTGATTGTCAATACCCTAGACTCATTTTATTATTACTATTTACAACCATAATATTTGCCTTAATTTATTTATCAGTATTTTTTTTATTAAATTACATTTCTGCTATTAGTACTTTTAGCGATAATCTTCTTTATGTATTTTGTTTTTTTGTTGTATAATACTTAGAATAAAGTAGAATATATTAATGTAAGATTCCTTGTGTTCGATTTGTTAGTTACATGCACAATGTGTTCTTACAGTAAAATAAAATTTACACATCATGTTGTACTTACTAGAGTGGTGCTGAGAACAACCATCCAATAAGATTCATCTCTTCAAGACGAGTGATCTTGTAGTTTAGTAAGTGAGAAGTAGTGTTGTAGTTCATGCTCTTTTTAGCCTTGGAACACGCATGTTATTAGCTCATGAAGTTCAACGTACATCGAGAGAGAATTAAGAAGCAAGCTCACCCTATTATTACTATTGTTCGCCCCAGAAATGTAATATTTGATAGTAATAAATATTATGTAGAAAAACATTTATTTGAGTAAGAGTGTTTTGTTGCCACAAATGATTTCACAATTTTTTATAAATTTAATAATAAAACTCATCTCTATTATTATAAACCACAAGCCAAAAACAATGCTCCTCATTTCAAAAGCAAAAGTTTGAGAAAATGTTCCATTATAATCATATATTCCCTTCATTTTTTTTTCAAATATAATTTTTGAGTGACAGTGTTAAACTTTTACTATAAATTTTCATTAATCTATTTGAAAAACATATCCATGTGGATTGATCTTTGTATACATATTTTTAAATATACTTTTTATAACTTTACAAACTCACAATTTAAATTACTTGATTTTTAAGTTTGCATTGACATTTTAAAAAATAATAAAACGAATAAATAGAAACATATGAAGTATAATCTATAATCTATATCACATATATCTATTTATATTCTATAATCCATAATATTTCTATAATCTATTTATAATAATTAATTAACACTAAGAAAAACACTACACATATTGTCTACTTTCAAAATAGCATATGTCACACTGTTAGTTAAAATTGCCCCTTCAAATTGTTATGATGAATTGATGATATTATAATTGACTTTTATAGTATAATATTTTATTATTTTTGTAAAAAACTTAAGCTAACAATATATTTAGATAGTGTTTGATAACATAGTATATATTTGAAAATATGAAGTTTAATTTTGATATTTAAATTCAAAAATTGTAAATGACACCAATCAGGCCCAGTCCAACCCCAGGAGCACCATGAGCAATGGCTCAGGGCCCTATTTTGGGAAACGCCCAATATTCCGTAATTTCAGTCTATGATTTTCCAATAAACAAGTTATGGCTATTTTAGGTAGCAATAGCATTACAATAACATTCCTAGTAAACATATGAATTTATTCCTTTTGACTTTCCTTTTTTCTCTTCAATTCCCCAAAATAAAATCTTTAAATTCTCACTTTTACATTAATTTAATTTCAAGCCTTCTCCTTTTGTTCTCTGACATTGAAGACAAGAAGGTCGACTGGTGAAGGTTGTATAATAATAATAATTATTATTATTAAATAATAATAATAATAATAATAATACATATCGATTTTAAAGGGGCCTATGTATTGATTTTTGCTCAGGGCCTCTAAATTGTCCGAGACGGCTCTGACACCAATACTTGAAATTTGCAAATTTTCATACTTGACTAAATTTTACATTGTTATTGCAAAACTATGAAAATGACCCAATTTTAAGTTTCCACATTCAAGATTTGCCAAATATATTTGGCCCAATTCAACGTTTAGAAAATGAATTCCAAATTGCCAAACATTTGTAATCTAAGTTAAATAACCACAATAAATAAATTGAAAATCCACTCTTGTACTTTAAAGATACATTTTTAATTGTTTAATGTTCAAATATATTGTAAATGTCAAAAATTAACACTTTAAACATCAAAACACCAACTTTATTATTTGTTTAAAAGAGAACTTTAAACTTATTTTTTGAGCTGCTCATGTGAAAGACTGTCTCTCGGTGAGACAAGCTCAAAACAAGAAGCTCATATGCTAATAATTAGTAACAATAAGATTTTTTAGCGTATGTATGAGGTGCCACCCACAGTTAGACGATCTCTCATACAAGAATGTGTAACACAAATTCTTGTGTGAAACGATCTCACAGTGAAACATTCTCTATACATTGGTTGAATCGTCCAACTAATACAATCATTAATGCTTGAACACTTTATTTTAAAGGTCGTCTCACAGTTATAAGATCTCTCACAAGAGTACCTCTGAATGATTTTGACCAAACCCAAAAATTTGAAGTTTGAACTTGGGCGATACTGGGCTGTTGACCGGGCTGGCCCAATTCTATTAATAGTAAAAGAAAGCTACTCAGGCAATGCATAAAATACGGGTTATAGCCCAATTTGTGGCATGACTCAAGAGTGGGTCCACAAATACGCGGCTTCTATGAACTTCCTATCTTTGTGGATCGTGACAACAAACTAATCAGTCTTCTTCAACGTTCAAAATAGTACCTCAAATTATTCGTGTCGACGCTTGACCAAGGGTGCTAAATTACTTTTTCTTAACAGTAAGTCTCATGGGAGACGGTCTATTCTATAGACGGAATCCATAAAGCCCAGCCCAACATATAACATAGTATATTTGGGGTTATAATAACTTATATTTGGGGTTATAGAATAGTATATTCGAGGTTATAATACCTTACATTTAGGATTATAACATAATATAATTGATATTATAATATAAAAAATCAGTTAAGGAAAATGGGCTGGCCCAATTTTATGGTCTATACTATAGACCGTCTCTTGTGAGATTTTGTGTTTTCTTAAATAGGATCGTTCCTGATCATAGGCAAAATAGGCATTTGCTTAGGGCCCAGAGTTGGAAGGGGCCTTAGAAATTAGAAAATGTTAGTTAATGAAAGTACACACTTAAAAATTTGTAATTTATGAGTAGTTTTTTTTTATCATTTAAGAATTATATAATACATCTACATTTTTAATGCTAATTATAATATATAGGATCTACCTTTATTATTTTTCCAAACACCCATTTAAATATTTAAATTCAAAATCGACCCTTCATAAAGAGGGTCCATTTCTTTCAGCTTGTCTAGAGCCCATACAATGCCAGGAACGACACTGTTCTTAAACACATCACAAAATCTCACAAGAGACGGTCTATAGCATAGACCACAAAATTGGGTCAGCCCATTTCCCTTAACTGATTTTTTTTATTATAATATCAATTATATTATGTTATAATCCTAAATGTAAGGTATTATAACCTCGAATATACTATTCTATAACCCCAAATATAAGTTATTATAACCCCAAATAATTTATTATAACCCCAAATATACTATGTTATATTTTGGGCTGGGCTTCATGGATTCCGTCTATAGAATAGACCGTCTCCCATGAGACTTACTGTAAACACATTATTTTCAGCAAGTCTTCTATGAGATCGGTCTCATTGTAAGATGGACCATATAAATAGCTTATAGTTAAGCTTACGTAACAGTTAACTAAATAAAAATATCTTTCTTCATTTAATTTTAAGAATTAAATACTGAGTCAATCCATATTAAGTTGTCTCATGGTGAAACGGTCTTAATAAAATTAATACAAATACATATAATTTATCTGACTCTAATTGATGACAAATATAATTAAGTGTATAAGATTAAAAAGAAAAATGACTTTTAACATGAAATTAGGAGAGAAGTGTATCTAGTTAAAGGGATAGAGGAAGAGTGAGTTTGACATAGTAATTTAGGTAGTTGTTTATCACTTTCGTTAAAGTAGTAGGTTTTGGTGCTTGAGATGTAAATAACCTTTTTTAATAACATTACAACTTTTAGACTTTTAATTTAATAATAGCAATTTAAGATTTTCTTTTAAAAACGATTAATATATATTAATATTAATTTACATATAGTTAATTAGATAGTTATATATCTAATAACTATAATTGCATAGCGCACAATAGCTATTCACAATCATAACTTAAGTCCAAAGCAAAAGCAAAACAAGGAAAGGTTAAAACATAGACAAAGAGAATTCATGATTCGTCACCAAAATTTAGCGACTCATCGCTATTAAAAAACAAGCCATTGTTTTTCTTAAGAAAGTGTTATTCATGATCAGAATATGAGTTACAAGTAGAGACTCATCCCTTTAATTTGTTACTCATATGACTGATTTCTTTTAATTTTGACGGTTTATATGGTTATTTTAGTCATTGTATATGATTGAAAACTGATTATATGATTGGAAAATTGAGTACTTATCAGTTATACATCATATGGATTGTATGAAACTATGCAGCTCTATTATAAATAAAGGGCGTTGCATGTAAAGAAAATATACATGGATTGTATTTTCTGATTTTCTCTCTTCTTTTAAGAATACTCCATTCTTGTTGTTCTCTTCCTTGCATGAAGTATAAAGAGACTTTTAAACTCTGTGTATTTTCTAATTTCATAATCTACACAATGCATATTCATTTTATTCTAGCCTCTTTTTAATAGGAATTTAGTGTTGTTGTTTGTATCTCATTGTAAAATTTCAAGTATCTCATTACTAATTTAATCACAAAAGTAAAGTTACCATATGCTAACAACAAAGTATCGAGTTTCCAAGTGACACATATTGTTGCAAACGTATCTTCAAAGTTAAATACAATTTGGTGATCAAACAAACAAGAAAATTCATTGGCATTTACAAAGGAAATACAAATTTGTTCTTTTGTAAATTATATTGTATTTATACTATATTACTAATAATGTTTTGTGATATTTCTTACTACCAATGGCAAGTGTTAAGAATCTAACATTAAACTTCATCAAGTTAGACAAGTTCATGGGTGTACGATTCCGGAGGTGGCAAAAGAGGATACTCATGCAGTCATGCTCTTAACTTCTCTGAATGTTATATGTGATTTGTACGCCAAAATCGGAAGAGAAGGAGGATGAAACTTTGAAAGAACTAGGAGCAAGTAGGAAAACAATGACTTCGTATTCCGAGGACATATACTTTATGTTATGAAAGATTTTTAATTTGATGTATATCAATTTCATGAATCCGCTAAACTTTGTATGGGATAGTCTAGAGGATAAGTATATATATGGCCAAGGATGCAAGTTCTAAGTATTTTCTCGTTAGTAATTTCGATGCATATTGTAACACCCCGTGAATTTGAATGAATTAATGTTCGAGATTTAAACAAAATAATAATCAAATATAAGAATTTGAGTGACTAATTATGTGACAAACGATATCGGTAATTGTCGCGTAATGAGTTATCGTTATTTATCTGATTTAATGTTCATGAGTGGTAAAATTAAACTTAAGCAATTAATTTCATTTGGATTAATTAATTCAAAAATAATAATAATAATAATAATAATAATAATAATAATAATAATAATAATAATATGATAATAATAATAATAATAATAATAATAATAATAATGTAGTAATTATGGGGGTTAATGGAGGGTTTTTGTAACTCCCTTCTTAAGTGAGTTTTATGGCAAAATTAAGAGGGGGTTATGGGTAGCTTAAGGGTTGTTAATTGTGTATAAATTGGGTTGTTTGTAAGATAGTTTTTCCTTTTTGCCTTACTTTACAAATCAAACAAAGAATTCCCCTTTTCTTCCTCTTTGTTTTCGGCTGCCACTAGAAAAAAAAAAGGGGATTTTTGTCTTCATTCAATCTTTTTATTTCAAAAGGTAGGTGAAAATTCAATTGATAATATTAGATTTTATTTTCTTTTGAAGAAAATTATGTTTTCCTTATAAAATATGGTGATATCCTATGACTTTTTAGGAGGATTGAGTATTTCTATGTAATTTTTATTTATATAATCCTTTAACAAAATTAATTTGTTAAAAAGGGTTAATATAATTTGTGTAAAGTTTTTCATTTGATTTATATTCTTTAACAAATTCAAATTTTGTTATGAGAATAAAACCTTTTGATATTTAAATTTTATTTATGATCTTAAAATCCCTAGCAAAATTCCAATTTGCTAGAAGGAGTTTAGTTGTGTGAATTAAATGAAATAAACATTCATGTTTTGTATTTTTGTGTATAAATTCCTTAACAAAATTTGATTTGTTTTAAGGGGTTGAATTTATTTATATATGTGGTTAGAATCATATGGACGTTTGGCTTATGAATTCTACAAAAAAATATATAATAGTCGATGTGTGCAAAGATCAAGTATTTAATTCTATTATTTGAATTTATCGTTTTAATATGTGTTTGAATGGTTTCGTGTTCGATGGTGGATAAATTTACGTGTGGGATAGTAATTATATGTGGTTGAAATTGTTAAGAGATTGTGTATTAAGAATTTGGATTTATGTTGTTTTACGATTCGGTTTTTGTTATTTTCTTAGTTATGAATTGTAAAGTGGATCTTCCTTTTCATATGAAAGGAATGGTCGAAATGCGATATTATGTTATATGGAACGAATTTCCGGACAGCCATAGCTGTCCCGGAAGTGATGCCTCATATTCCTTTAAGAGGGATGTATTTTCGTTGTCGTTTTGTTTAATTGGCATATTAAAGTCGTTTAAACGCTTAAAATAATTAAAAATAGTAAATGGATTTTAGAAATTTTGAAAATTCGTGTCCAAGGTAATTGATGCGTTCCGGACGCAGTGGTGAAGTCGGATTTTTCATTTGGATTTTCTAAACTGTCCGAATTGACGGTTTAAGTTTCTGGTTTGAAATGGAATTTTGAGTTATTTGGAATTTGATGAAATCAATTAAATTACTAAGTCTTATTGATATGTTAGTGGTATAGAATGAGTTAGAGGTGAAAACACGTTCTAATACGTGTTCGTTTTGTGTGTTTGTTTGTTTAGGACCTCGATTCATAAGAGGGTGAAATTCATGTAGCATTTGAATTATCGTTGTTTGCTGTTGCTTAAAGGTACACGCTTAGACCATACATTATATGTGGTTATGCAAGTAATGTTGTTTCATTCTTGATTATTGCGTTGTGACTCACATAAGGATTAGACACCTCAAATAATTTGAAAGAAGTTTAACTTGGAAATTGAGGATGGATGTTTTGGTTATCTCAATGGGTTAATATTTTTGGATTGGATTATATATTTTTGTTCCCATGGCAGTTTTGGATCATTACGGTCACCATGGGGGTATGCATACTTTAACCTCTGACGACCCGAACAGGACGGGCAACGTCTTAGGTCGGTGGTTGCCTTGGGATTAGCTCTCCCAAGTGTATTCCTCCAAATGAATTGGATTATTACTTGGACGACCCGAATAAGACGGGCAACGTTTCAAGTGGGGGTTTTGAATAAATATATACATTAGAGCCTTTGCATGCTAGGGTGAACACATTGCTTGTTTTCCACTTGTTGATATTTTGTATGCTGTCTCTGACGTGTATTGGATTGTTCTTTTGAACTTGCTTCCGTTGTCAATCGACAACTAGCAGGTTGATTGCAGGTGGGAATTGGAGTGAGGTCGAAGTTAGGATCACGTCACCCAAGACCGCGTTTCATGTAATAATAAATATAGAAGAAATAATTTACACTTGTGTAATGAAATTTAAACCAGTTTGTTTTTGTCGTTTCGTTAGTAGAGGCCGTTGGGTTCTCAAGTTGTATTATGAACTTTACAATCCTGTTGCTACCATATGCTTTAATTTTCGCTTAGTTATATTCCTTTATCAATGGAACGTTGACGATCTTGGATGGGAATCTTCCCACTAAGTGTCCAGTTGTGAACCAGATTCATATTCTTATATGATTATCCGGCTCACGCGAACCGGACCGTTACACATATAAATGATAGACAACCGTCCTATATATAAATGATCAATGTCATGAATTGCAAAGGATGTACTTTATCTAACAAAATAATACAAGACATTAAAATGGATGAGATTTACATTGTGTCAAGCATAAAAGACAACTTATCATCTTCATTGTGGGATGTTAGACATGCCGTTAAACATAAGAAGGAAGAGATCTCTCTATCCCATCTTGCTCAACACCTTGTAGTTGAGGCTAGTATAAGGGCACATGAAAGACAGAAGGATGAAAATCCTAATGTGTCAACCATTAATATATGGTTGAAGACGAAGGGAAAGCATAATCTAGCGGAGATAAGAGAAAGAAACATACTTCTTTATGGGGACATCCAACTATACCAAAAAGACCATTGATAATGAATGTTGGGAATGTGGTAGACTCGGGCATTGCTAGAAAAATTGCTACGTGTACAAAAGAAAACAAAAGAAGGCAAAGAGTGATCTTGCAAGGTTGAATAAATATATTGTTTTGGATTTTTCTTCCAAATATTCTAGCTTGAATGTTATGCAGATATGATCCCTTTGTCTATGTGGATCGATTTTGGGGCAACGAGGCATGTGTTAAAACAAGTAAATGTTCAAGATCTTACACATGGTGGTTGATGGTGAGTACTGAGTAGAGGTGTTCAACGGGCCGGGGCGGGGCGGGTCGGGTCAAAATTTAAATGGGGCGGGGCGGGGCGGGTCATGTCAAATGATAAACGGGTCGGGGCGGGTCAAGCCCATTTAAATTCGACCCATTTTGACCCTTTTTTAAAAAGTTCATAGAATAGGTTTTTTTATTATACTTTATGGCCCGTTGGATCGACCCACTTATATATATATAATAATATCATTTAAAAAAATTTTAAAAAATTGGTAAATTTTTTTCCGCAACTAATACTTATAATTATTCGACCCGGCTCGGCCCGACCCTTTACACCAAGGCCCATTAATGACCCGCCCCATTATTGACCCGACCCGCTAATGACCCGTTAAAATGTGACCCGACCTTTGACCCGTTGTGTCGACCCACCCCATTGAACACTTCTAATGGTGAGTATCTCTATATGGGAAACAATTCATCCATCAAGGTCCATAAAAAAGGCAAGTTAAATTCTTGTTTATGTAGGAAAATTTATTAGTCCTAAAGGATGTTTACTTTGTTCCCTACATTTGTAGGAATCTTGTCTCGGGTTTCTTGTTGAATCGATTAGGCTATAAACTTGTGTTTAAATCCGATAGATGTATAATTTCTAAAAGTAATTTGTTTGTTGGGCATGCTTACTTAAGTTGTAATCTTTTTAAGTTGTCTTTTGGTGAGTAATACTAAAATCTATGTGTGTAATATTGATACTAGCAAATAGCAATATATCTCATGATTTACATTACTTGTGGTATTATAGATTAGGACATTTTAATTTCAAAAAAGTTTCTTTTATGTCTAAAAGTAATTTAATTCCTTTGTGTTTTCAACAATCTCATAATTTTGCTTAAGTATCAATAAAATTTGCGTTGAATTAAATAAGATCTCACTTGCTTATATTTCTACAATTATAGATTAAAAATTAGACATAAATTAAAAGTGACTAGCAGATAATATTTTTAAAGCAAATGAAATAGTTGTGATCACGAGGGAGTAATTGATGGGACTATTTCTTGTCAAGATGATCGTCATGAATTAAAAACAAAAAGTAGTCAAAATTGAATTTAAAATCTTGGATAACAACAATTAAATTCCCTTTCTTCATTTAAGTTGTTTTATTTGTCATTTTGAATCATTTTATCTTTTATTTTCGTAAAAATTCTTTATATTTATATCACAAAATTTGAATATAAATAACCTTGTTAATTTTCTTTTTTATATTTTATTAATTCTTCTCATCTCCACTCTCCACATATTTTCTAGGACCTTTATTTTAACATTTTATATTGATTATGGTCACCACATATTTTAATTTTAAACATTTTTATACTAGTAATGGTACTCATATTTTTTCCATAAAACTTTGTTTTCATATTTTTTAATGCTTATACTCTCGCCTTTTCTCCATTAAATAGGATCGCCACTGGCTTGACGATGGTGATCCCTCGTAGATCTCGAATATTGTTTCATTTGTTAAAAAAAAAAAATTAAAAAACAACTTAAGAAATGAAGAATATATTTACAATACATTATTAATCAATACCATCATTTTTTAAAAGTTAAAATCTTGAATGAGATAGTAACCGTTATACACGCAGCAGCAACACGGCAGCTTCCACCAACTGAAATTCAAATATACACACCAATTGAATCCTCACCAATAAAGATTCAAATCTACACTACTTAATTATCAATTTTTTTATTCTCCCCACCATCTCCCTAAAATATTTTTTTTTCGTTATATTTTTTATTTTGTACCACTTTTTATTTTATTTGTCTCTATGATTGTACATTATTTTCTTTTTTAAAATTATCCATTATCTTATACTTCATCTTCATTTTAATTATTTATTTTTACTTCTTCCGTTCCACAATACTTGTTACTGAATGTGACATATTGTATATGAAAATGTCACTATCAGTTCTTCTTAATGTAACGAAGGAAGTATCATTCACTTGTTTTTTTTCACATTCTCCAAAACAATAATTTCCCTTTTTAATAGATGCAAATAAGAGGACAAAAATAGTACTCCTTCTAATTCTTTTAAGTTGTCCCATTTAGTTTGTTGATATTATTTGTCGTTCACTCTTAATTAATTTGTATTTTGTTTTTAATCAAAAGTCAAAACATAGTCACGTGAGATCTTGTTTGATTCGTGTCAATGTAAATTTTATTAATAAGTATCAAATTTTTGTAATTTTTAATTATGCACAATTAGAGATATTTATAATCAAATTAATCAATTGGATAGTGTGCTAAAATTAAATGGGATAACTGAAAAGAATTGGAGGGAATAGTTAACAAATCGAATTATATCAAATATGGGCAGTTTTAACTTTTAACCACATTTTGAGTGCTCAACCGCTTAGATAGGCTCTACAATTGTTTTTAAATGCATCTTTTTAAAGCACAAATTTAGCAGTTCATACTTAATTTTTTGCCTTTCAAGATTATTAGATGAATTTAAGTTTTTATTGCACTTTATAAACAAATATTTAAGCATAAACTATTTAATTTTAGAACGTAATTATACAATTCATAGTAAGTATTATTCGATGGAATTTCTTTAATACTTCATTCTTAAAGGCGTAAGGGCCTCATTTCGTTAGAAGTTGCAAAAAAAAAGCTCCATTTCATAAGAGATTGCAAAATAAGACCTTTATAATTTTTGCTTCGTCTCTATCTAAAAGAAAGAATTAAAAGATCAAACATAAAAGTGACACATGTTAGAACGACAATAAAAGGAAGCAACAAAAATGGAACGCAAAGACTTGTTAAAGAACCAACTCAACCAAAAACTTAAGCTGATGGTTAAGGCTCCAGAATATGTTATATACTCTAATAACAAGACTAATTAAGAAACTAGTGCATACTTCCTATGTTCAATTATACTTGTTATACTTGACTTTTTACACAATTCAACGTGTTATTATAATCATTATACTTCCTCCGTTCCATATTAGTTGCACCATTTGCTTTTTCACACTCTCCAATGTACGAATTCAATTTTTAATATCTCTAATCATACATATCGAAAAATTATAAAAACTCAAAATTAATAAACTTTGAGTCGAGACGATTCAAACAAGATCTCATATGACTATGTTTTGACTTTTAGATTATCGACAATATAAAAGTCAATTTGCTTGATAAATAGTACCGCAATCAACAATGTTGCAAGTAAAAAAGAACGGAAGAAGTATGAATTATTAAATATACTAATAACTAAAATTCATAAAAATAATTTTATGGAAACATCCAATTAGACAATGCAAATAAGATCTCGTTCTATTATATTTTTACTTAAATATTACCTGTAATAGTATTAATAACCATAAAGTAACAAATATTTTAGAACGGTCAATGTACTTAATTAAGACAAAACCGAATATTTTTAATAAAAAATAAAGGCAAATTGAGAGTAGAGAATACGTCTTCTATACGTTGTGTCCATCAGTCATGTGTGCAGCTCAGAGTATGTTAGCTTAAAGCATCAGTATAATACTACTTGTAAACTTAAACGGCACAAAAGGGTATTTTCGTATTTTCATCCACTTTCCCATCCTTTTTTTTTCCTATTTGTTTCAAGAAGAGAGAGAAAAAACAAACCATAAAAATCATAAATTCTCTCTCTTTATTCTTTTCTTTATTACAAAGAACAGTAGTATAGCTAGCTGCTAATTTAGTGTAAAGAACACATTGTCAGTGAAAATTTCAAAAAGAAACAGATTTTTGATTTGTGGGTACATTTTTTTACGATCTAATTGTGATAATATTGAGGATTTCTTGTGATTTTTGAGTATAATTTGAACAACTCGTATAGAAGTAGTATAAAGGTACCCACTTTCTCTCTCTATATATATCTTGTTCGAGTGAATTTGGGTTTGTATTCACATTTTTGTAGTTGTTAGGTTGAGAGAGAAAATGGACCACCGTGGAACTCCGGTGAGGAAACCGCATACTTCAACTGCAGATCTACTCACTTGGTCGGAAAATCCTTCTGCTGATTCTGCTTCTCTCTCTTCTAATCGTCCTATTCGCAATGTTCAGGTCCCACTTTCTTGTTTCTTTTTATTTTTTTCTGATTTTTAAAAATATTTTTTGGGTTCTTATTTTTTGAAATTTGAATTTGAGTTTTGTTTGTTGAAAAGAAGAAGACTATTCTTGGGTTAAATTTGTTTTGTTATAATAAAACTATATTTGTGGGTATTATTTTTAACAAATGGGTTTTTAAATTCAAAAAAATTGATTGTTTGACTGTGATTAATAGTGGGGTTTGATTTGATTTTGTTGGGAAATGAGCAGCCATCAGATGGGATCAGTAAGGTGGTATTTGGAGGGCAAGTGACAGATGAAGAGGTTGAAAGCTTGTTGAAAAGGTAAGATCTGATTTTCAGTTCAGTATTTACCAAACTGATTGTTTTTCTCATCTTTATTTAGCTCAATATTTTCTAAATTGATTGATTTCATCCTGCACTAATGATAAATATGTGATTAAATTTGAACCTATTGGATCTTCAATCTTCCCATGTTGCATTTTACTATTGGGAAATTTGCAGTATGATCTGTTAGTTTAATTGATTCGGTAGTATACAAGGAAATTAATTACTGAATTAGTCGGTGTTAATAGTTTTCTGTAAAAGTTTTGTTTGCATTTTAAGGGAATTTCCTGTTTTTAGTTGCTCCATTTAATGATCTTGTTGTATAAGATTTCTATATCTATAATTCTAAAAGGTGTTGTATTTAATAAATAATCTAACATGGCTGTCTTGTTCAAATCCTACTCTTTGATGTTGCTCCTTTTGTGTAATTTTGCTTTCTTTACAAGCTCTGATTGATTTTGCAAGGGTAACCCATAATTTGCTAATCGTCTTACGAATTGTGAATTGAAAAAAAGCAGATCGTAGTCGTTTTTACGCTATGTTTGAATCATTTTGAGTGAATTGTGATTTCAAAAGATGAACTAATTAGTGAATCATGTTTCTCTTGATTTTCCTTAGTGTAGATTTGAGTGATTGATAAAATATAGATAATGTTGACCAATGTCACATGATTTTCTCATCGCCTCGCTAAATACGAATCGAAAAAAGCGAATTATGGTCGGTTTAAGGCTATTTTTGAACCATTTTGAGTGAATTGCAAATTCATTTGGCAAACTGCTCTTGACTTTAAGGATGTCAATGGTGTTCCAAGCATAATGTACTGACAAGGTTGCATCACTATAACACGACAATATTATAAAAAGTTTTTTGAGTTTACCGCTACCATAATACAGGCCTCATTGACCACAAAATCTGTTTTGTTAGTGTTGACTTAAAGGATACCAATGGTGTTTCAAGCATAGTGTACTAACAAGGCCACACTTTTGTATCGCGATAGTATTATAAAGGTTTTTGAGTTTAACGCTACAAAAATATAGGCCTCATTGACCACACAATTTGTTCCATTACCGTTAGCTCGACCAAAACCATTTTTAAGATTCGAAGTTTAATGCTTGGATCTGACTTGTAAGTGTGGTGGGTAGAAATGAAGTGTAAGGATTAAATTGCTGTATATCTCCTTTTCAAATACCTAGTGCATGTATGATACTCATTTATGCTATATGTTGTGTTAGGAAACCATGCTCCGAAAACAAGCTTAAAGAGATGACTGGTAGCGGTATTTTTGCAGCTGAACAAGAAGACAATGACGAAGAAGCTGAAGGTGCCTCCCAAACACCAAGCAACAAAACCGGTGTACGTATGTATCAGGTATATAATAAATCTTTCCCCTAGTATAAGGCTTTAGTATAGGAAATTTTGAGTATTGCCTGGTATAATTTGTTAAGAGATGCATAGAAAACAAGTTTTAGAAAAAGATTTCATTTGTTACTTGTATGTTTTGTCGGTTTTTTTATCTACATCAAATAACCTTTATGTATAATAAATTATACAACTAATTTTATATATATATATATATATATATATAGGGTCAAGTTCCAGTGAGAACCAAGCTTATATGAGAACCGTGAGAACCAATCGCCTTGATAAAAATGTGTTACTTTTTTATAGAAAATGTGTTACTTTTGAACAAAAAAATGTTACTTTTGTTTTAAAAAAAGTTGTTACTTTTTAGCATAAAATGTGTTACTTTCAGGAAAAAATATTTTTTTTCAAAAAAATAAAGTAACACGTTTTTTTCGAAAAGTAACACATTTTTATGTAAAAAGTAACACCTTTTTCTGTGTTTTTTTCAGAATTTTTTTGTTCAAAAGTAACACGTTTTTGCCCCATAGTATCATAAAATACAGTAGCACCTTTTTTCTATAAATAACACCTTTTTAGTAAAAAAGTAACACTTTTTTGTAAGGCTGATTGGTTCTCACGGTTCTCATATAAGGATGGTTCTCACTGGAACTTCTTCCTATATATATATATATATATATATATATATATATATATATATATATATATATATATATATATATATATATATATATATATATGATCAACTAAAAGATATCATAAAAGATATCATATTAGATATTAAAATTCTATTTCTATTTTCCAACAAATACTTCTAGTTTTTTAAGTTATCCAATGTAATATGTTCAAAAAAGTTAATACTATGAAAATATGCATTAAGGCGAATTAAACAAGATCTCATTTGACTATATATGCCAAATAAAATCAATTAATGAGCAATAGTTAGCTACAATGACTGCAACAATTACTAGAGACCGAAGGTAGTACATCTGAGCGCACGTAGCAATATTACACTAATTTTTTAAACTAATTATTAAAAAAATTTTGATGAACTTTTGGCGCTTAAAAATTAGTTAACTAAACCAAAACAAAAGTAATACTATCAATGTTTGAGGTTCCTAATTTATGTGTCCCTACGTGGTATGAGCACTTTGCATATGGTTAGAACTTCCCCTGAGTGCACGATATTATCAATTATGATCGTAACGTTGCAATGGTTTATCCCACATCGACAAACTAAAGATGGTGAACGCACTTTATAAGTTATGGGAGCCCTTCTTCCCATTGTCATATGGTTTTAGGATGGTATATATCTCCTTGGCTTATGAAGTGTGCGCAACTCGTGTCTCCTGTTAATGTGTTGAGATTCACAATAAGTCCAGCCTAATCTAACACGTTAGGTATATGAAAAACCGAGATCAAGTTACTTTGCAAGTGCTCTATAAGGCTAATGTAAAATGGAAGATTTTTAGATACAAATGACTAGATGAGCGTGCTATATAATTCTTCTCAATGAATTCAGCTAGTGCCTTTCAGGACCACAAAAATAGTGTATCTGCTTCTAGCAAAATGCCCCTATTTTCATGATGTGTTTGGTAACCTGTCTTATAGATGTTTCTTATTATGTTGTTGGTCCTTAATAGTTAGTTTTTGGAGTATAAGTAAGAACTAAAATAGTATTAGTCCTTTAGTTGGTTACAATATTGACATCTTGACATTCTTGTAATATTATATGGTGGTTTGGTGTACCAGCAAACTCTTACTGGAATGAGTCAAATCTCATTTGGTGCTGATGAGAGTGTTTCTCCAAAGAAACCAACCACTTTACCCGAAGTCGCAAAGCAGCGCGAGTTGAGCGGAAATCTCGATAGCGCAGCCGAAGCTAAGTTGAAGAAACAACTCTCCGATGCCAAGTGTAAGGAGCTAAGCGGGCACGACATATTCGCCCCGCCACCCGAAATCAAGCCTCGGGCAACTGTACGCTCGCCTGCATTCCAAGAAACCAACAGCGAACCAGTAGTTAAAACGGCGAAGAAAATCTCCGACCAGAAATTTGCGCACTTGTCCGGAAACAACATCTTCAAAGAAGACGCACCTCCGAATTCAACAGAGAAACCCTTGAGTAACGCCAAACTGCGAGAGATAAGCGGGAATAATATATTTGCTGATGGGAAAGTAGAGTCCCGAGACTACTATAGCGGGGTCCGAAAGCCTCCTGGTGGTGAAAGCAGCATCGCCCTCGTTTAATCGTGCTGGAAATCTTTCTAACATTGCTTCTTTTTTTAATCTTCACATTATTGATTCGTGTGTGTCATCGATCTTCGTTGTGCGTAATGGTTCTTGTATAACTTGACCTAGAAACCGCGACGTTTGGTCCATATTAGATGTTTAACTTGATGATCAGAGCTACAGACTTTTTGCTAATTGGGTTGTACTGTTTATAAAAAACGTTGGTGTTTCAACTTTGAAGTGGTTGGGGCTATTTAGTTTATTTAAATTTAAATCATAGACCCTTATTTTTGTTCATCTTTTCCCAACTTTCTTGATGGTATGCTTGTATTGCAAGTGATGTTTATAAAGTCCAATATATTGGGCTTCTATTGGTTGCAATTTGTAGCAATAGGATCTTTAGAGTTGACTTAAATGATGTGCTAATGCCTTTTTGAGTTTGAAAATATATTCTTGGGATTCTATTATAACCGAGTTGTCTCGGCTAGAGCATATATCATTTTTTTTAAGTAAGATTTTGAATTTAAACAGGAGAATGATGCAATTTATCGTAGCTAGACTTTGTAGCGTTTGAAGCAATTTTCAAAAGCATAGTTGGAAGTTCACTTGATTTAACATAACCTATGCAGTAGGAGTAGTAAGTAGTTTCATGCATAAGTCTTACGTTCAAAACATGAAAGTTGTTTACTATTTTTGAAATATCTGAAAAGAACTCCAAGTAGAGTTGTGTTTAGACTTAAGATGAAATGATTATTTGGATCATCACGCCTTCGTTGATGTAAACTGAAGATGATATAGAAATAATAGAAAATCTACTTCATGATGTTTCACCTTGGTTTAACTTGGAGAAGCATAAGGCAAAAGTAGTGGCATATACAACTGAAGCAGAGTTGAGAGGTTTTGCAAAAGGGATCACCAAAGTCTTATGGCTCATAAAGTTACAATCGAGTCGGGGGATTTCTTTAGGCCATGCTCTTCTTTATGGGTATGAGTTGTCGCGCCCTTCTCTCCCCATACCATGTCCATGATTTTCTAAGAGCGGGATACACTAGGTAGGATGATGATGATTCAACACGATTGGACCAAGCTTGTGGAGATTGATATACACTTCAATAAAGACAACTTAGAAATAAAAAATAGTAGGTCTTATGTTCGTGCGATCAAAGGATCAGTTGACTTATATTCTAACCAAAACAATATCAACTCAATTGTTTGAAGATGTCTTGTTCAAGTTGAGTATTAGAGTCCGGAGATTCTATGATTTACTATCCAACTTGAGTGGAAAAGTTAAAAAATTTAAAATATTCCTTGTTTATTTTAGGATAACAATTAATTTGCTTCCTTAATTGAATAGATTAGTTAGGAAACTCCTTTAATTTATAATTGACGTACTTTTTCTATTCATATTTTCAATATAAATACATAAACCTAAAATTTAAATTGTATCAATTCTTTAAGTGTACCATAGACTTAAATTTAAATTTAATATTTGACAAATTAAAAAAAATTCAAATTCAAATTTGAATTCGAGCAAATTCCACAATCATCATAACAAATTAATAAGAGTTGAAAATTCGAAAATGACTGGCCAAGTCTTCTCAACTCGTAATTAGTAACAATTTTTAAAATATAAGTATTTTATTTATGTTTATTTTAAAAAATACAGGTACAAATTTGTACACGTCTAAACGTCGGAAATATGATTTATCGTAAAATAATTACAGGTATAAATTTTTCAACAAAGAGTTCCATTTTTTTTTTCTAGAACTTCAGTTTGATTATATTTCGTCGTTCTCACCTCCATAGAAAGAAAAGGTGAAGAAAATGTGGAGCATCATAAGCACATTTTCTCCAGTAGTTTACAGGAGTCAACTCCACAATTATCATCCTAATTCTCTGAAGTTATTCAATTCTACTTCAATTCGAACTTTCCGACTTGCTTTTCCGACCTTCAGAGTCCGAGCTTCCTCAACTGCTGTCATCGAATCGACGACGGTTTGCTTCTTTTCTTTGCTCTGATTTATTGGTTATGGATTTCATATTAATCGTATTTGTCTGAGAAAATTTGCTACTGATTTTCTATTTCTTGTGTTTGGTTACCGGAATGAAGTTAATTGGTGCATTTGGGGTAGAATTGTGGATGAACACTGATACTCATTATAATTGATGTGAATTATTCCACTTGAATTTGAGGGCTACTTGATGAAAGGAACGGTGCCAAAGCAAGATTCTTAACAAAGTAAACACAATGAGAATAAAATGAGCAAAAGAAAGACACAAGTGTTTATGAGGTATCTTGGATACCTCCCCCTCAAATGTTGTTTATTATAATGAACTCAACAATTACAATTATAATAAACCTCCCAAGTCTTAAGAACAATCTCTTAAGAACCTCTCAAATACTAATGCAAAGCAAAGCACTAGTCTCTCTCAATGTGTGTTTGTGGTGTGTCTTACTCTATGAATTACACCCCCTTTTATAGTGTAAGATGGGTGGTATTCTTAGAGTCTCACATTAAACACCATAAACTCACTTGTAACTTCCTAATAACTATGCTAATAAACATTACAATTAACATAGAAATAAAGCTACTTAATTAAACAAGCCATAAAGCAACCTACTAAATGCACTAAAACAGAAACAGCACAAAAAGAATCCAATGAAGCGTTCTGACTAACTTGCTCGACCAAGGCCAGACCCGCTCGACCGAGCACTTGGGTCGAGCCAACTTCAGAAAGCTTCTGCCTGCTTCAGACCATTTTGCTCGACCAAACCTCATCCGCTCGACCCGGTCGAGCCACCTCTGTTTTGGTCGAGCGAGCACTCCAGAGGGCTACTGACTTGTTCTGACCATGTTGCTTTGATCCAACAACTTTTCATCAATTGTCCCAAACCTTAATCCCACACACTTTGACACATCCTTATCGTTATTATCCAAAGTACATTCTAAGGCATGTTCAACTAAGTGATTAAAGTTATTGTCATAGTCCCGAATATTGTCACTTGCTTTAATAATCTCCCCCTCAAGTGAAATATTCTTACCTTCATCAAAAGACACCTTCTTAGACCCAAACACACCATCACCAACATTTGTGTGGCCTAGGCTACCACACCCAACTTGTAGCTCATACAAGTTCCTCAAATTTCTTACTCCCTTCATGAGCACTATGCTCCCCCTAATGACTTTCAAAACCCCTCCATATGCTTTGAAAGTGCATCCTTTACTCTCAAGTCTACCCAATGAAATTATATTCCTCTCAAACTTAGGAACGTACCTCACATCACCGAGTCTTCTCTTGACCCCTCCGAGAGTCTCAATTATAACTTCTCCAATACCTTCTACTTTCACCTTCTCATCATTTGGTAAAGTAATAAGGCCATAATCCCCCACACTAAGCTTAGTAAATTTTTCCTTCTCACAACAAATGTGAAATGAGCAACCGGAGTCAATTACCCATTCCTTACTATGAACCTCTCCCCCATCAACTAAGAGAGCCCCATCATAGTCATCATCACTCCCAATGCCTAGAGCCGCGTTCCCGCTAACCTCATCATCATTTTTCATATTCCTCAAAGATTTCATCTTCCTAAGGTCTTCCTTAAATTCTTTACACATCTTTTGAATGTGCCCCTTTTTCTTACAATAGTAACACTCTTTGTCACTATAGTCACCCCTCCCTTGAGACTTTCCCCTATTTTTGTAACCTTGGTCTTTGGTCCTACCCCTTGAAGAACCCTCACCAAACAAGCCATCCCCAACATTCCTTCTCTCTTCCCCATCTCTTCTTACCATGAATCTATCATTCTCTCTCAACGCCGCCAATGCTTGATCAAGAGTGATGGATTCCCTTCCTAAGAGCAATGTTTGGACTATGTTTTTGTAGTCCTTGGGAAGTGAAGCCAAGAGTAGTAAGGCTTGTTCTTCATCGGTTAACTTTTCATCCGCATTCAACAATTGGCAAACCAACTTGTTGAACGTGTTTATGTGGTCTTGCATAGATGTATCCTCATCCTTCATGAGTTGATACAATTCCCACCTCAAGCATAGTTTGTTTGTTAGAGATTTAGAAGCATACACCGTTTGTAGTTTCTCTAACAACGCACCGGGATTTGTCTCCTTCAAGTAGTTGTACTTGATTTCGGGTGCAATGGCAAGCCGGATTGTGCTTACCGCCTTCTTGCGAATTTGTGTCCATTTTGCCTCCTCAATGTGAGTAGGCCTCTCTTGCAACAAAGCCTCATCAATGCCTTGTTGCACTAGGCAATCCTCCACGGAGCTTCTCCAAACGGCAAAGTTGATTTTGCCATCAAACAACTGAATTTGGAATTTCCCCTCACTCATTTTGTTTTTCTTTGTTCTTTTAACCTTACTTTCTCACCCCAAATGATCTTCCCGCTCTGATACCAATTGAAAGGTACGGTGCTAAAGCGAGGTTCTTAACAAAGTAAACACAATGAGAATAAAATGAGCAAAAGAAAGACACAAGTGTTTATGAGGTATCTTGGATACCTCCCCCTCAAATGTTGTTTATTATAATGAACTCAACAATTACAATTATAATAAACCTCCCAAGTCTTAAGAACAATCTCTTAAGAACCTCTCAAATACTAATGCAAAGCAAAGCACTAGTCTCTCTCAATGTGTGTTTGTGGTGTGTCTTACTCTATGAATTACACCCCCTTTTATAGTGTAAGATGGGTGGTATTCTTAGAGTCTCACATTAAACACCATAAACTCACTTGTAACTTCCTAATAACTATGCTAATAAACATTACAATTAACATAGAAATAAAGCTACTCAATTAAACAAGCCATAAAGCAACCTACTAAATGCACTAAAACAGAAACAGCACAAAAAGAATCCAATGAAGCGTTCTGACTAACTTGCTCGACCAAGGCCAGACCCGCTCGACCGAGCACTTGGGTCGAGCCAACTTCAGAAAGCTTCTGCCTGCTTCAGACCATTTTGCTCGACCAAACCTCATCCGCTCGACCCGGTCGAGCCACCTCTGTTTTGGTCGAGCGAGCACTCCAGAGGGCTACTGACTTGTTCTGACCATGTTGCTTTGATCCAACAACTTTTCATCAATTGTCCCAAACCTTAATCCCACACACTTTGACACATCCTTATCGTTATTATCCAAAGTACATTCTAAGGCATGTTCAACTAAGTGATTAAAGTTATTGTCATAGTCCCGAATATTGTCACTTGCTTTAATACTTGAGATTCTAAACCGTGACCTTCTAATACCAAATCAATTAAAAGTTTAAACTGATTATTGAGGCATCAGAACATGTTATGGACTCGACAATTGATTGTAGTTTGTGAATATTGTATTTTTACCCCAATATAGTCATGTTTTTGTGTTTTTATGTGTTATCTCGTATTTTGTGAAGTGGTACTTCCTGTGTCCAATTGAGAATGCAAAATTTAAGCTAAGTGTGAGGAAATATTTTGCATTTTCAAATGGGACATAGGGGTATTGTTTTGATTAGTGATAGGAGTATTGTTTAGATGACTAGTTACTAAATACTTTAAACATTTCACAAAATTGTTATATGATGTGGTCTCGGGTTGAATAGCCAAATTAATTCAAGTTATTAAAAAATGTGTTTGTTTTGAGCTTCTCCCGAGGGTAGCTAATTAGCTATTAAGGTTTTGAATCTTGAAAGTTAGTGGTTCTAACAAGGGTTGTAGTAGAACTTTTTGTTAAACAGGGAGCACTATGGCCTGCCTGAGGCATGATATCACACGACACTTTTCACGACACGACTTAGTACAATACTACAATACAATTTGTTTTAAGGCATGATGGGCACAACACACGGGTGGCCTAACACGACTCAATTCTCATGCTAAGAATTCATTTATAGGTAACCAAGCACTACATGATACAACATGATACTATTCATGATATGATACGATTTTGCGTGAGACACGACAGTCATGACATGTGGGTGACTCAACATGACACGATTTACTTGGTTACTCACAAGTACAGATCAAGCGACGTTCCCTCTTATAACATAAAATCTATCCTATTAAACTTCATGATTTTCTAACTATGTCTTACTTTGCCTTATTCAAGGAAATAAATTTTATCCTTACAGATAGGGATTCTACTATTGAGTGTAGACCTAATGGTTGTAGTTATTAGTACTTAATCTGAATAGTTAAATCATATCTACGATGGAAAGTGTATTCGGAATTTGTGAGTTACTATGTTAATTCCATTATACATATTATTAGAGATAGCTAAGATGCATATGCTAAGGTGGATGTTTAGACATATCCTAGATAATAGAATTAAAATGAAGACATAAGAAAGGATACTAAACTCAGAAATATTGAAGGCAAAATTAGAGATAACCGTATACATTGATTTGACCATGTGCAGAGAAGCAAAAAACACGTAAGTTTATAAAGTGAAATTTGATAAGTTGAAGAGCTTTGAAGAACAAGAGGCAGGCCATTGATGACACTAATAACATAAGTAAAAAATTACATGAAAAATTGAAATATGTAAGAGCATATGACATTATGACCATAGAGGCATAGATAAAATGAATGGAAGGTGAGAATGTATGTGGATGATATTTGGAATTACTATTCTTTGCTGTAAATTAATATTAGATATGGATGAATAAAGTATTATATTTGTTAGCTATGATCTCTCATATTGACGTGGTTTGTTTTTGGTAGCTGACCTCATATTAATGGGTCTAAAACATAGACATTGTTATGACATAGCTTTAGGCGCTAATTGGTTACTTTGACAGGGCTAGGTTGGGCGATTCCTTAAGTTGAACACTTTTAGAGCACCATTTGTGAGTGTCTCAGGGTATATTTGAATATCTTTTGGTCTTAGCTTTAGAAGAAGCCCATTTGATACATGCACCAAATATGTTTTCTCTTCTCTTCTAGAACCATAATTAGCTGGAAGGAAATGGATACTTTAGTGGTGTTGTCAAAGTTCGGCATGATCAACATTGATTCTTAACTTATGATGGACATCTAGCCATGTTTGTGCCTTGGCAGATGCGGGTCAGGGCATACCAAAATCAGACAGGTTGTACCCACAATTGGGTCAGGTTGTATTAATATTGGGCGGGGATTGTTATGGCCCATATTCCAGCTCAGTACATTGCAAGCTCTAGATGTACTTAGATGATAGTACTCTGAGTTCTGAGTTTTGCACTAATTATGGGCATTGGTTTGGGAAGGACATTTTTTCTTCTCGATCAGTATATTTCACCTTTATGTCTTGATCTAATTTAGGGGTTAAAAATTTATAATTAAATATAATTATGCATGTTCGGCGATTTGGTGACTGCCTTCCGTATCGTTTGACACCAGTTAGAGAATCAGACAGGGTTAGACTACAGCACAGTTGAAGTCATACCAATTCTTATTACAAGCCAGCTCACATCCCTTCTAACACGCTTCTGCAATATGGCACTCTTATAGGTTGCCTTGTATACTTTAGTCTCACCTTTGTATACCATGCATCTGTCTTTACCCGAATATTACTTATTGCTCATGTCTTTGAATTTACTTTAAAACCAATTAACCATTGTGGCAAATAGGGTCATTTTTGAAGCTCATGAAGTACATACCTCTAGCATGAATCTTATCAAGGCTTTGTGGGAAAGTGGGAGGTGAAATCTTAAAGAATTTAAATGCTAACAACCAGGAGATAGTAATTAGTAAATATCTTATCTGCATTTATATTTCTTTCCGGTTTATGTAATTTTGCATAGCTTAAAAACCAGTAGATTGAATTTATGCTGTCTCCTTGTGTTTTCAATGAGACCTGATAAATTGTACAGCCTGTCCTTTATAAAATGTGAATGATGACATTTCAAAAGTTGCACCTTCCTAATTTCGCGGTTAAATTTTTCAGGAGCCTGTTACCACTGATGAGAAAAAGCATACCAATGGTAGCATTTTAGGTTGCCCAATTTGTTATGAACCCCTAATGTGGAGTGGTGATTCAAGTTTATCAATGTAAGCTATTCTGAGCTTGTATATCCTATAACACTTTGTCAAATCTCTACATATCTGTTTTGTAAAAATTTTTCTGGTATCCTGTGGAAGTTAACAAGACATGACTTCTCATTAATGGATTTGAACGAATTTGCAGAGAAACTGTCCAGGGCACTACCCTAGAGTGTAACACCTGTAAGAAGACGTACTATGAAACTGGATCCAGTTTCAATCTGACTGCATCAAGTGGATCCAAGGATTATAGGGAATCAATGCCGCTAGTGACGGAGTTTTTTAGGTGTAGTAAATCTCGAAAATTATTCACAATCTTTCTCTTTCTTTCTGTTGTAATCATCATACAAATAGATTGTTTCTTTGAACAGTACTCCTTTTATGTCCGTTCTGTACGAAAGAGGCTGGCGCCAGAATTTTGGGCTTGGAGGTTACCCTGGTCCTGATAGAGAGGTGATGAAACGAGTTCTCCGTTATGATTTTGCTTAATTTTGCTAGAAATTATAGTAACTAGAATTGTTATCAGAATTAGTGTCACATGGATACGCTAATCTACTTGCAAATGGCAAATCAGGAAAAACGAATTATTATTGGTTTTGCTCTATTTTTAGGCCATTTTGAGCAAATAGCAAATTCAAATATCGAATTGGCAGTGAATTATGTACCCTGAATACTACTGCTGATTATTTTAGAATCTGCTGAATGTACTTTTAGCTTTGCAGTTTTTTCATGAGGGCAACACTATCTTGACTTTCTTTTTACCCTTTATTTCCCATACAAAATAGCCTGTGATACTCTTTGTTGGTGTGTGATGAATGCATTATTTATGGGTTCGATATAATATTCCTGTTTACAGTTTGAAATGGCAAAAGAATACTTCCAGCCCGTGTTAGGTGGAAACATTGTTGATGCTAGCTGTGGCAGCGGTTTATTTTCAAGGCGTTTTGCCAAGAGTGGACTTTTTTCTCGTGTTGTTGCTCTTGACTATTCACAAGCAATGTTGCAGCAGTGTTATGAATTCGTAAAAGAGGACGCAGACTTCCCCAAAGAGTAGGTTATCCCTTGCTATTCCTGTTTGTGTCCTTAAGATCAGTATAATCTCAAACTTCGCCTGGAACTAAGAAGTTGGCAATCTATCTCAACAAACTTTGCTTTGCCTCTCTGTCATTCAACAGGAAGCTAATTTTGGTCAGAGCTGATATCTCTAGGCTTCCATTTGTTTCTGGTTCCATTGATGCTGTGCATGCTGGTGCAGCATTGCATTGCTGGCCTTCACCGTCTAATGCTGTAAGTATGATTTCTTATGTACTGATGATTTTATCTTGCGTGTTAACTTTTCTGGGCTCCCGCTCTATATTGTTGTTGGTTCAGGGTGCACAAACCTATTGTGGTGTGTGTGTCAAATGTCATGAATGGGAATGTGTTTCACGGAAAGATTTTGAGAGATGCTGTTTATTATAATTTCAACCCTTTGAGTTTTATTTCATTATTAAGATACATTCTATTGCCTTAAATCTTAATGTTGTTTGAAAAGACTGATTTTGTTTCTACATTATACAAACTCTATGCTTTGTCAATTAGATCGCCTGTTTGTTCTGTTTATCCTTTAACCTTTATTGTGGTTGGACAATGGACACTCGCCTGTTTTCCATGTTTAATCTTAATGGTAGTTGGATTCTTGCTGGAGAAACATGCTGTGGAAAGTGACTTCATTTTACATGTAGCTTTGTTTTGATTAACCACACACAATGGTCAACATGTCTTGCAAAGAAGATAGGAGTGCGTATAAGTTACTGAGTTATATCCAAGTTTCCTTGATTTGTTTTTAAAAAGAGTGGTTTATCAAACTTGTCCCAGGTTTGATTTCAATTTTGGAAGAGCAGTTGCTTATTGTTAAACATTCTCTGCTTGTCGACAAGGTGGCAAAAAATGTTTCTTTACTTTCATAACAAAAGATGGCTATCCCCGTGGCGCTATATCTTCTGCAATGTGCTTCTGTGTCTTCGTATGAGCTTTACTTGTACTGTGCAAGATATATGTTTATTGTTGTTCAAAACTCAAAAGGCCCTCGTGACAATTAATATTCTTAGCGCCTTTGCTTGCTCTCAAAATAACACTTTTGTGGCTTAAAAGTTCAAAAATAATGCAGGTTGCTGAAATCAGTCGAATATTACGACCTGGGGGTGTATTTGTTGCCACAACTACCATAGGAGATGGACCTTTTTCTCTGGTTCCGTTTAGGAGTAATTTCCGTGAGGTAAATGACTACCTTTGCTATGAGCCTGTGATATATTCTATAGTTCAATTGTACTCAGGCATCCAGCTACTATTTTTGGGTACATAAGGTGAAATTAGTTAATAATGTGCTGTACTCATAGATTCTTGATTTCTGTGGTACTGTTATAGTACCTGCAACAATTTTCAGGATCACGCATATTCCTCTCTGAACGCGAGCTTGAAGATCTATGTACAACCTGTGGCTTAGTGGACTTTAGATGCACGAGGAATGGGCTATTTGTTATGATCTCTGCTACAAAACCCAATTAAGCTTTCAAATCCTCATCTTTGTTCATTTAACTTCATGCACTAGCATCAATGGTTACCATGTATTCACAGATGCAGTGGTTATATGACTAGCATGCAGGAACATTTTCCTGCATCATAGTGGATATCATTTTCCTGTATATTTCTGTATCATTCTTTCTTCTTGTATAGTATTGCTACGTTCTTGTTAATATCATCGATATTTGTTGTAAGTAACACTATTAAACTTGAGGCAATAAATAAAGTACATTTATATATTATCTGGATTATCTGGTTTACAGATATGAATACGACTGAACTAAAACTATCTGCCTCAAGTATCTCATTCTGGGCAAGCTAATTGCTCCAGGAAAGTCCATAAGTGCTCGTATTTTCTCCCTTTATTGCATTTGCTTGAAGGTGAATTTCTGGCTGTATTTTCGCTCGTTACCTTTTTCTTTACTCTCTCTTTATATGTTATTTTTATAAAATTTAAGTTTCTGAGATACTTGTTGCATGAACACAACCTTATATCTTATTATTACCACTGCATATTTATAATTATACAAATTACTATACGAATACAGACTTCTTATGCAGTATGCCATTTTGTACAGAAACAAATATAGATGGGAAAAATTAGGCTAGCCAAAAGTGTAAATTTGCTGTATTTTACATAGCATAGAATTTTTTAACCGCGGACTGTGCATTCCTTTGGAAAACCCTGAGGGAACCTTTGTCTATCAGTGCAGTAATTGTAAATCATGTAGTTTCTCTGTACCCATTGTAGCCTTTGCTGACTTGTGGTATCAAGTTGTTGGCCCATCCAGGCAGAGCTTGTGCCCGAGCTACGGCATGAAGATCTTCCGTTGATCCAGACACATGCATCGGCATTGAAGTTCCTGTATGAAGCCAAAAAAGGAGCCTTGGACCAGTCTGTCTTGATCCTTCCTCCTTGTGTTGCCCAGTCTTCAGCATCCCAGAGGCTAGAGTATAGCCTCATTGCCTGGTTTTTTGGGAAAGGGATTCCAATAGATTCCAAGTTCTTGAATTCTCTGATTGGTGTACCGTCCACAGAAAATCTGAAACCAACCGACTGTAAGGTAAGAACTAAGAAATACTCTACTTGTAGACAATTATGATCACATATAATTCCAGCTATTTTATAAATGGTTACTTCTAACAATGTGATTTTTTGATGACATCTCTAAATAACTGGTCAAACTTGTTAAATCATGTGTACTTTATATACGTGAAGTTGCTAATGATATTTGCTACTAAGAATCGATTGTAAACAACCTCTTTGTTATAACTAACAAAGGTAAGGTTGAATATATCTGATCAACTTCACCCTAAGCGAGAGGTATTCGGGTGATGGAATGTTGTTTTGTGTTGATTACTTACATGATTCTTTGGGGATTCCAGAGAACGGAATAGGTATGGAAGTCTTTTGTTGGGTCAAACCAGAGACGAAATTGTTGCTCTCTGTTACCTTTCCCTTGAGTGAAGACATTTGTGTGGAGCGTATAAGGCTGACCGGTGGTGTTGCCCAAGAATTCAAAATCTATCTCATCATGTGTAGGTCCTTGTGACGATAACTGATAATTCAAGAATTTATAAACATTAGCATATTTATTTTTTTAGAAGACAAGGTGTAAACTTCATTTCGAAAAATGAAAAAATAAAGACTTGTAAGGGATAATAAATTACATAGTAAGCAGTGACAGTCCCAGCAGAGTTACCGGGAACAAGCTTGATTTGCATATCAATCTTCCCAAAGAGGTATTCATTTTTTGATTGAAAGCCAGAGCCAGAGGCCCGGTCAAGGGTCAGTGTGAGGAGCTGACCGCCACTTAAAATCTTGGCACGGCCAGCTCCCCAAGTAATGTCGAAGTTTTGGGAAAATCCGCCTGCAGCCGCAGCCACTTCAATCGAAGATGCTGCGACGAGGACAGTGATGACAAACAGAAACAAGCAAGTAGCAAAAGGAGCCATTAGAGAACTAATAGTAGTGATTGGTAGGTGATTATATTTATGTATTTTAATGTTTCAATATTATGTTATGTTTTGATGATTTCTTAGTGTGCATGGGCAGGTGTATTTATAAGGGAAAGGAATGGTTAAAAGATGATAAAGGCGGCTGTTAAAGTTTGGGTAGAAAGACAAAGACTGGTTGACTACTACTGTTAAGTGTTATGGATAGGAATTAAAACAGGGATTAATGAATGGAGGAAGATTCAAATGATAAAGGTTAAACAGCTGGTGTCTGTACATGGAGCACTTATATTAGTACAAGTATGTTATGAGGATCTTTCTCGAGCCGAGGGACATTTTGGCTGCATCCTCTTTTATGGGTAAGGGTTGTCACCTTCGCTATCTCTCCAAACCCTGATCATAGTTTTCTAAGAGCGGGATATAATGAGTATGAATTATGATAACGATGATGATGTACTTAACAAAAAGTTGTTATCAGTCAATTAATTATGTTTTTAATATAATCCAGCTGGAAAAGTTATGAGCCTGGTGGAAGCTCTGTGCATTTTGTGTTACCACATACAGCTAGTAAACCCAAGGTTAGTAAGTCTTTAACCAACTGTTTAAGAAGCTTTCTAGCATGTTCGTATTTTACACTTTGAGTTCACGAGAACACAGGAAAGAAGTAAGTAGCTAATACTCCCTCCGCCCTCCACCCCTTTTTTATTGTCCACTTTCTAGTGGGCATGCAAATTAAGAAAAATGATAGTGGAGTATTTTAAGGAGAAGTTCTTAGTAAATAACGGTTATTTGTGAGGTTAATAAATCACCCTTATGTGGTAAGATGTGATAGAGTGAGAGTTTTGTTATTTTAATTTATCTTTTTTGATTTTGTTTATTTTAATATTATTCTTTTTGTTTTTTTATGGTGATTTACAAATCACGGTTATTGATTAGGATTTTTTGGTATTTTAAGTGTATAATAATTGAAAAGGTTGTAGGTGGAGTATTTAAGTGATTATAATAATTGAAAAAGTGATAGGTGGGGTATTTTAAATAATATAAGTTGGGATAGTTGGGGGTATTTAGGTAAAAAATCTTTGTCAAAAATAGAAAGTAGACAATTAGAGTGAAATGACCAAATAAGGAAAGTGAACAATAAAAAAGAAACGGAGGGAGTATTACTTTTTTTCTATTCATGGATAAGGACGGAGATTTACTCGTATGCGAAGAGGGGTAGGGAATCAATCTTTTTTATAAATGGTAAAAATCGAATTCTTTTTACAAGGATGGAAGTAAAATCCTTAATCACAAGACCAACTTATGATTTATCGTTATGAAATAAAACATTTCCCGTAAGAGATAACTCGTTGCAACTTGCAAGCAATACTAGGGGAGGCTAACAGTCACAACTCACTAACAATGTCTAATTTTAAGAATATGAGGTTGAGTAGATAAATATGAAACCGGTTAATATATGAAATTAGGGGTGAAGTCATGAATTTTAATTTGGGGTTAAACAATGATACTAAAAAAATTGTAATCAAATGATTATAGTGAAAAAATTATTTGTTGAATGACTGAACACAATCAAAATTTATTTTTGAATGATACACTAGCAAAAATTATAATCCAATGTAGAGGTGTTCATTCCAATTTTAAATCGGGTCAAATCGAGTTCGGTTATAAAGTCGGGAAGGGGTAAAAATGTCGGTTAGTGTTCCATGAGTCTATGGAAGACAATTCAGATCTAAAGTGTTATTTTTACAACTTTGACCGATGAATATTACTTAATTTCATGTATTTTATCAGTTCTTATACCATGTATTATGCATTAATATGGGGTTAGGATGTTTATCTACTAGTATAGTGTATGATTTGATAACAAAACTAGAAACCTAAAAATTGATTCGACACTGCAAAATTTTAAAAATGAATTCTAAGGCATTGAAATATTGATATACTAGACGCAAATTTATCAGTATGAGATATATTAAAATATAGTTTTGAAAAAATAATACAAGTATATATTATCGTGATTAAATTTATCGAATATATGACTTTTTCGAAGCAAAAATTAAATATTGATTTCTTAAAAAATTACTGTATTTATTAAATACATTAATTTTTCATTTAATAAAACGTTTCAAATTCTTAGTTAGGTATATAGTGTTACTATAGTAAATTATATAAATATTATACTTTATCTAATTTAGTTTCAATTTTGAAATAATCAAATTCTAAATTAAATAAATATCGTCATCTAATCAACTATTATCTAATAAAATAATTTCATTTTTCAAGGTTTTTTAAGAATGACATTTGTCATTTATCAACATATAAAAATGCATGATTTTCTTTACATTTAAGTTTAATTTAATGTTTATATGGTTTAATTTGAATTCAGAAAGGCTCGTGTAGTGGGCAATCAATCTATTTTAGGATTAGAAGAATGACTGAAATAAGTCTGTCTTAGTCATTTACTGTATAATGGAGTTAGAGTAGTTGAATATTTTTATTTAGAAATAAAAAAATATATAAAAAAATAAAGAAAAATCACCTAAAATAATCCAAACTATTCACAATTTTCCTACAATAATCCCACTATTGATTAACCATAAATAATCCCAACTTTGAGGGGCGAATTCATAGAGTAAACTGTTATGAACTGGATTCATGGACTAAAACAGTAAAATGAAACTAAAATGATAAAATGACAAAATAGAAATTATACTATTAAAATGATGATTAAAGAAAGATTACAAAGGAACGAAAGATAGATCAAGCACTTCGAGAAGCTTGAGGTCTCCTAATATGAGTAAAACCCATCCATAAAATGTATAACAAGATTGATCATGATAATGAGCCCCTAAATCCTCTTATTTATAGTAGAAACTACCTCTTAAGCTAACTTTTTCCCCAAGCTATTCTTAATATTATGATTACTATTTTACCCTCTCGTATGACCAATATCGATTTATAACAATACCGGCCGCCTGAAGTTCCACCTTGCCCTCAAGGTGGATAAAAATTAGCTTGGCCTTCCACAGTAGAAATTCCCCAATTACTCCGAAGTCTAGAGCTTGAAATGATTTGGCCCACTTTAAAAAAGAAATTGAAAAGCCCATTAGAGTCCAGTCTCCTTCCAGCTGTGCTGACATCAGCGGTGACGTCAGCAGTGACCTCATCCACATGCAATGGGTCAGCTTTGAACCCTAGCTGCCAGGCCCACTTAATATTGTCAAGATAAAAAATGGAATGAAGGTATTTTGAATGGTACTTAAAATTTGCTCTTGAGGTAATTTTAGTAAAACTACCAGGGGCCCAATACGAAGACCAATTGCTGCCCATCTTCATCAGAGACCCAAATATGCCTTCCCTTCTTATCAGAATCCCTAAATTCCCAAATGTTAATTCTCTCTCCTTAAAACCCCAACACCCAAACTGCATCATCCCCATCCCTGACTTCCCTTTCTTACTGCCAGCAGTTCCACCGGCACATTCTGACTCGCCGGCGACCCTATCGAAACCTCCGACAGTAGCTGTCTCCGCCTCAACTCCGCCGCCGCTGCCGTCTCCCTTCCCCTTTTTCAGTTCAACTTCTTTAACAAACCCAAGTAACATCATCGTGATATTTCCCTCGTCGGTACTACCATTTTTTCCGACCAGCTTCTTCTCCGACCAGGTATTCATGCCGCCACTACCACCTCCGTTTTTCTCCTCTCTTCTTGATTCTTCTTTCCCCATACTCAGATGTTTCTTGCCCCAGTCTTCCGCCGTCACTGCAGCCTTTAAGGCCCTTTTTCCTTGTTTTTCGCCCCCTTTGACTGCGCTAACCACCGCCTTCCCGCCGAAAGTGCATACTCCGACCACCTGTACTGTCCCCTCTGATTTCTCCTTTTTTCTTCCTCTTTTTCTCAGCATTAATGGTCTCGTCCTCCTCTGCCTAAGCCGCCGGTAGCCTGGCCCACCGCCGCTTCCGTTGCACACCTGAATCATTTTCACTCCTTGAATATCAAGCTCATTGGAATCCCACAATTCTCCTGTCTCTTTCCTTATTTTTTTCTTTTTATTGATTTTCACTTTTGTTGCTTTGTTCTCCATTGTTGATTTCTTTCTCCCATGTCTACGGTTGTTACTGATTTTTTCCACCTTTTTCTTCTGTTTTGCTGTATTTTCTGGCCTTCTCTTTCTCACGACTCTTCTTATTATTCCAGTTCCTTTTTTATATTTTATTTTCTCACCAAGATCTGTTAGTGGATTTTCAATCTTTCTCGTATCTCCAACCTCAACTTCATCGGCTTCTGTAAATGGGACAGGGGTGGGTATGATTTGTGGGTTGTTATGGGGCAGTGTATTTGGCTGATTTGGGATGAATGGGTTTATGGTGAATGGAACAGGATTGGGTGTGATTTGAGGGTTCTTGTATGGCAGTGTTTTTGGCTGATTAGGGATGAAGGGTTTTATGATGACTGGTTTGATGGTATATGGGTTGGTGAGTATTTCACTCAATTTTTCAACATTACTTTTAAGTTTGTGGACTGCGGATTGCAGATTCTGGGTAGAGATGGTTAACTCCGAACGGATCTTTTCCATCTCAGAGTTGAATATGCCGGAAACAGCCCGTATTTCACCGGTGTACGGAGCGTGGTTTAACATTGCTCTGATACCAGATTTGTTATGAACTGGATTCATGGACTAAAACAGTAAAATGAAACTAAAATGATAAAATGACAAAATAGAAATTATACTATTAAAATGATGATTAAAGAAAGATTACAAAGGAACGAAAGATAGATCAAGCACTTCGAGAAGCTTGAGGTCTCCTAATATGAGTAAAACCCATCCATAAAATGTATAACAAGATTGATCATGATAATGAGCCCCTAAATCCTCTTATTTATAGTAGAAACTACCTCTTAAGCTAACTTTTTCCCCAAGCTATTCTTAATATTATGATTACTATTTTACCCTCTCGTATGACCAATATCGGTTTATAACATAAACTTAGTGACCATATGACTTGCTATAGCAAGTTTTATTTTTTTTTAAAAAAGATAAATTAAAATAAAATGTCGAAAAAAATGTTTAAAAATTTTTCTTAAAAGTTTATGATTTTTTATTACTTGGAATTTTTTATGCAAATTTTTAAAAATATTTTCTAATTTTAAATTTAAATTTGATTTACTTTTTTGGTGAATTACGTACTATAGCAGGTCATCGGGTTAACCAAGTTTACTTTAGAAAAATACCCCTCAAAGTTGGGATTATTCATAGTTAATCAATAGTTGGGATTATTGTAGGAAAATTATGAATAGTTCAAATTATTCTAGGTAATTTTTCCAAAAATAAAAGCAGTTGAATAATGTTTAAAAATAAAAACAGAGCAAAAGTCATGGAAGTAGACAAAGATGAGAATATTTATTACTCCACCTTCTAAAAAAATAAGTGCAGCATTTATCCATTTTATTTGAAAAGGTACTTATTTTTGATTTGAAAAAAGTGAAGTTGTAACTATTATAGTTTGTTAATGGTGTTAATAAAAATGTGATGGTAGTAGGTGGACTATCATATTCTGTAGAAGTGACAAGTATTTGAAAAATAGGGCAAGTCCTTTGCAATTTTGAGTAGTTTCTTGTTCTAAGTGATCATATGTTCAAAGAATTGTTTGGTATGGAAAATACTAGTACCAACTACTATCCAACTTCACAAAAGAATAACATTATTTCATTATGGTACTTCAAAATTATTAGTGATAAGAGTATGTAAAATAGTATAGGGTTTCGACATTATCCTAAACTTTTGTATTGAAGTTTTGGGTACGCTGTGTTTCTTTTTGACTTTAGTTTTACGAGGTCAAAATTATTACTTTTTTTTGGTTTTCTAAAACGCAAATCGATTAAATATTTAACTTTCCTTTTCGAAAACAAGCATCAGGATCATCCTAATGGCTTATGGGGTGCCTTGTTTGAAAGTTTGATCGAAATCAGTATTTATATGCCAATTTTCACGACTGCAAATCGAGAAGATATTTAATGACTTTTTAACCGGTATTAACATATTTTTGAAATCGGACGTTGCAATCATCTTTCTGAGATGTCTATAATTCGATCATATTAAGTATTTTCATATTTCAAGAAGATATTTAGCATCATTTTTACATATTGTCACGATGCAATAAAAGGAGTAAGTGAAGTTAAGTGATTTCTTTTATTTTTTTTTTCCTAGGGAACTAGAAGTGGAGATAAGTTATAGAAATTAAATGGCATTCCTAGAAACCTTTTAAGATGTCATTTTCTCTAATCTACAACCATTAAAATCCGTCATAATTATCCTTTTTAGAAATTGGATGGCATGTTGTGTCATTCCAAAATTATTGATATGTTTTATCGACATCGTTGTCTAGGATAGTATGTTACGTTATTATATGATATATAATTGTTTTGGTAAATAATTTTTAAGTTGATTTTTTTTATTGATTTTTAATTTTAGCTGGTTAAAAATTAAAAACTATTTTTGGTAGATGGTTTATCGTTAACTGAAAAGTTCACTTTTTAAGCTAAAATAAAATAACTAATTTTGTAAATTTTTAAATACTTTTTGGCTTTTTAGTCCATTTTTCCTTTAAAAATCAACCAATACTCAATATTAAATTTACTACACATTTTTCAACAAGCTTAAAGGCTGATAAAAATAACTAACACCTTCAACTACTCAAATAAGCAAATTAAAAAGCCAACAGTCAACAACTAACAATTAATAACCATTTGTAAAACAAACCCAACATCTTTTGGATCATATATATTGTATTAAAAACCAAATTGATAGAAAGGTATATGTTGATCAAATTTTATTTACCTCTCATCTTAATTGAGATATCTAGCTTGGGGATCAAAGAGATTTTAGTGTCAGAATCAAAGAGATCATATGTTGCTTCCACACTTTGAATCCAATAATTCTAGTCAAAGTGATCATATATTTAGTTAATAGCGGTTTCACTCATATTAGTTTCGAATTAGATGTTTTGAAAACTTTATTATATTCTAGTTTTGTTTCATGTTTTAAACAAAATTGTTCAGAATAATTTTTATTTCTTATATTGATTTTTCAATAATAATATTAATAATTGTAACTTTAGTGTTGCTTACTTTCGAGTATAATTGTTCCCTAAATATTTATATTGATTTAAACCTATTCGGATATTTGCCGGTTCTTATTGTTGAAGACTCTTCTTGAGCCGAAGGACTCTTTTGACTGTCCTCTCCTTATGGGTATGAGACGCCATCTAGCCTCCTTCCCTAGACCCTGACCATAGATCTATTTATGTGCGGGAATACTGGGTATGATGATGATGATGTCTACCAATTAAAAAAAATAAAATTCACTTATTGGATCAGTCCATGTCATTGCCTCCATGCACATACTTATTGAGCTTATTAGCAAGATTCTTCATTGGCCAAAAAATTGTCCTCATGTAGGCATCTCTATTCTCTACAGCTGGCATTTAGCTAAGGCATTCTTAGTTTATTACATTCATTATTATCCAAACTCACCAATCACCCTTTGCTCTCTGTAGAGGTATTTAAAACAGATTCGATGATTTAATATTTACCCAATCTTGAAATCGAACACTAATTTACTTCAAAATGAATTTAAATAATATAAAAATCAATGTGAACACAAAAACCAATATTAAACCAATCTGAAACACTTGATCCGAGATTGACCTGATGACCCGAATGAGCACCTCTAGCCGTCGGCATTTGGTGATTAGTACTCCTTTTGTTATCTATTAATATTCCTATAAGAAATGCACATGAAAATTAAGAAAAATTAAATTAGTTATTTGATGAATACATTATTTTACTAAAAATAGAGCTAATGGAGAAAAAAATTATAAGCATTAAAAAATATAAAAATAAAGTTGAAAAAAATATTAGGACTATAATTATTATAAAAAATGTGTAAATAAAAATAATGGAAAACATATGAGAATCATAAGCAATATAAGAATGTTAATAGTTGATGTGATATGATCGAAAAATACATAGAGATCATAATACTCAATTATGTTAAAAATTTGTAATATAAATAAAAATATTTTTTAGAAAACAATATACTTCCTCCGTTCTTTTTTTATCTTTCCATTTGGAATTTGAGAATAAATTAAGATAAATTATAATTACAAAATAGATACTATGAGAGTTGAGTAAAATAATATAAAAAATAAAGATTCTATTGATTAAAGTGTAAGTGTAATAATATCAATAAATTTCGTATGTAAAGTAAATGCATTAACATGAAAATTAATTTTTATAGATTAGTGTGTAAGTGTAATAATTTCCTTGAATTCTATTGATTACTAAATAGAAAGATTCTAAATGGGAAAATATTTTGAAAATTTCCAAATGAGAAAAATGAGAACATATGAAAACGGAGGGAGTATAAAGGACATAAATAAAATATTTTTAAATTCATTTTGTTGGTTTTAAATGTAGCTTTGCGCGCCGCCATGTCAACACTGCAGCCCATATGATTGCCCAGTGGGATACCGGCAATGCTATAGAGAAAATATGTATGGAATCTTTTCCACCAAGTCTCCAAACTTTGGTGGCTCTTGATTTGCAATAATAAGCTGCAGATGATATTTAAAAAAAAAAAAAAAGTACTTGGGTCCACCAACCTTGAAGCATTCCACATTTCCATTTGAGCTGGTCTACTATTGTGTAGGAATAGGACATAAGAGCTTGAATCCTATCTATTAATTGCCCGTTTTTGACATTTGTCTTTTCTTTTTGTTGAAAATGAACCAACTCATACGCCAATCCAAACTTTAACTTATCGACCTTCTTATCAAATACAAATTGTTGTGTGAGACGGTGTTTTTGAGAAACGCATTAGGTATATGGGCTAAAGAGTCCAATTAATACAAATTAAAATGAATATATGAATATAAATTTTTTATTTTAAAGTTGTCTCTTTAAAAGACTGTTTATCTAATTACTTTGCATTCTATTTAACGACAATAAATATAGATTGAATCTTCTCACTTAATTAGAGTAGGGTGCACTCAACCTTGTGTGCTATGTAGACTTGTGTACCGGGCCAAGGTCTATTGGGGCTTTTAATATATTCGAACCTTAAATATACAGTTTCAAACAGGTGGTGTTTTAATTTATACAAATTTTTAATTACATAACTAAAATGGGCTGAAAACGTGTTCTATTTGAACTTTAAATGAGCCTTTATTAGAAACAGACCGTGAAGGTTTGATCCAACCCGATCCGACCCATTAGATCGAGTCGAGCGAAATTGCTCGGTTGAGACTATGGCCACAAATTGCAATAAATGTTGCCATGTAACATTCATTTGTTAATATCTTTAATCATACATGATAAAAATTATAAAAAATTGATATTTAAAATCTTGCATTGAGACAAAATCAAACAAAATCATACATAGTTCTATTGTAACTTATAAAACAAAAATAAAATATAAGTCAAGACCGATGAATAAATAGTGTCTACAAAGCAACTGTTGCAAAATATTAGAGACAAAGGAACTATCTACCAAGAATTATGGGTTATTTATTACTCCCTCCATTTCAACAACATTGTCTCATTTGTTTTTTTAACGTTATTTACAATTCAGTCTTAATTTGTATTTTATTCTTAATTTATAAGTTAAAATATAGTCAAGTTTTAGATCTTGTTTAATTGATTCGTCTCAATGAAAAATTTATTAATATTAAATATTTTATAATTTTTAAGTATATACAATTAAAGAAATTAAGGTTTCAATAATTATGTTGTTAAACGTGTCTGAACTAAACGGGACAAAAAAAAGGTAAAACAAAGAGATTATTTTATTTGGAAATTATGGGTTATTGTAATTAAAAGTACTACCAAGTTGAATAGAAGTACTAACTTTATTTTTGGGACGTTTTCACATCATTTCCTAATATATATGCTATTCTTTTCTGGAATTAAACATCGACACTTCTTTTCTTTAATTAAGATAGTGAGGTGTGATTATCATCATATTTAGTATATTTAACTTTTTAAAATTAGGATCAAATGAAGGCCGAACCATACTCGTACGAGAGAATGCAATCAAACAGTCGCTCGATTCGAAAAAGATTTACACGTAAACAAAGTAAAAGAATATAAGATGAGAAAAATAATCAATGCATACTAAAAATTAAAATTAATACACATAATTTTAAAGCAGGGCCGACCCTGATATTTTGGGGCCCTGAGCGAAATAACACATTTGCGTCTTTTTTCTTTGCAATTTATAACCTATATGGATCTTTTACGACCATTAATTTTACTTTTTTGACATGAGGCCCTGGGCGATGGCCTTTCTTACCTACCCTTTGGGCCGACCCTGTATTAAAGTTATCCAATCCAAAGTATAGTGACCTTTTCTTTTCAATGGAAATTGAGACCATTGATTGAGTACTAAAGACTGATGATGAATTAATTTACTTAATTACATTTTTAAAAATGGATGCACATAATTACACCCCCACTTATGCACGATCATCATGCCATACATCAATTGAGTTATGACTTAATGAGTATACACAATGGAGATATCTATATAACGGTGATTTATAATATTGACAAATTACTTTTGTATGGAAGAATTTTTTTTTTAAAGATGAGGCTTTTATGATTTTAATTTGTTTTTTTATATTTTATTTACTTTATTGTAATTTATTTTGTCTTTTTTTGTGATAAATTACAAATCATAGTGATTATTAGTAATTTCTATATATGCGTTAATGTCATGTTTGTTATATAACATAACAAGTTACCAACCAGATTTATTATCAAAAGTGACACAAGTGACAAAAGAGAAGATAGGATTGAATGTGATTAGAACTTGTTATGGCTTATTTAGTTGTATGTGTTCAATGGTGGAAATGATTATAGAAAATTAGTGTTATTTATGTAGATATATTACTATAATAAATTTAATTTTTTGCGATGTTGGATTTGTGGTATTAAGAAAATGTCACTACTTTATAATTTTAGTGTAATAATTATTGGTTTTTATTTAAGTTCCACTATAAAGTGATTTAGTGACACTTTATTTGGTCATTAGTGGCATATGTAATTGTTACTATAGCCTATATAGTTGCATTTATCAGAAATATCACAAGATCTTATGTTGCAAAAAGCTTTAATGCGATTTTTTTTATTATGCTTCTAAAGGGTTTAATAAATGTCACTAAATACTCTATATAATATATACTAGAAATCTGAAATAGCGACGTTTAAATTAAATTTCGCTGAATATATCAAACTAAAAACAAATTATGTTTTAGTGCATTTTTTGACAAATAACTTAATGGTCATGCTTCTATTACTTTAATTTTCTTATATTTTTTTACAAAATTTAATGCATTTTCATATTAAAAGGTGATATTATGTAAGTGTGCTAATAGAAATTTGTGAACAATTTTTCTATTATTAAAGTTTCATCACGTTGAAATTACATTTAACATTTCATGAAAATTTACACAACATATCATTCTCATTACGGTATCTACTAATGGAAATTTGGTCGCTACATGTAACTAGCTAGGGACTACAAGGGTTTTAACAATTAATTCCAAAACGATCTAGAGGTCTAGTCGATAGACAGTCGTTATTTAATCTGATCCTACTACCAAGTTAATAAATTATTAGTCGTCAACTTTTTTAATTATAAACCCTCAAACAATAGGATAACCCAATATTCTCCAAAATTTCGACTTTTAAACTTAATTAGCTCCATCTATGTTTAGCTTTCCTTATTGACTCTTGGTAGTTGGTAGTATATTCCTTATATAATGTTGCATTTTAAAGAAATAACCTATCATATTATTAATATATATATATATATATATATATATATATATATATATATATATATATATATATATATATATATATATATATATATATATATATATATATATATATATATATATATATATATATATATATATATATATATATATATATATATATATATATATATATATATATATTAGTATTAACAAAGATAAGGGTTGATGTCAAAGAAAACTCAGATACATAAATAATAGGAGTATATGTTTGATGCAATAAAAGAGTTGCTCTCTAAAAGTATAATTTATCTAGTTTCCCAAATTTCCATTTTTTTTTGTCTTACTAGCTCATAATAATTAGCTCATAATTATTAGTGTGTCAGCTATTTCGATAAGTTTAAAATTTATATTTCTTTTTAATTTCAAATTATAACGGACTTATGTGTACTCGTTAGTTGTTACTCAAATATGTGAAGTTGTACATATATGTTTTTACCAAAGGGTCAATTGAATACTACTTTTTTAATAGTGTTATAACTAATAAGATTGCGTATTTCACCCAAACTCCACCCTATGTGGGAAACATTTAATGTCATACAACATTAGCGTAATGAAATGTGATACTGACTCACAGTAATTAATAACATTAAACTTTTTTAATTAAGATTGCGTCCAATAAGAGATACACACATAATAACTAATTTTTATTGCATACATACTTGTTTGTTATACAAATTAAATAAATAATAATTTCTTTTACACACAATGAAATTAAATTTCTTACAAAAAAGAATCACTATATATATTAAAATTATATTACACTATCCAAGCATAAAATTGATTGTTTGAACTTATATAGTAGTAGTACACTCCTTAGGAAGACCTTGGGGGAACCTTTGAAAATCAGTGCAATAATTATAAATCATATAATTCTTTTGCACCCAACGGAGCCTGTTTTGGCTCGTACCATCGAGCAGTTGATTCATCCAGCTAGCTGAGCTCGCACGAGAGCCGCCTTTGCAAGAAGATCTACCGTTGGACCAAACACATGCATTTGCATTGTAGTTTCTATAAGAGGCTATAAATGGGGCCTTAGACCAATCTGTCTTGACTCGACCACCTTGTGTTGCCCAATCGTCTGCGTTCCATAAACTCGAGTATGCCCTCATTGCTTGCCTTTTGGGGAATGGAACTCCAATTGATTCCATGTTCTTGAATTCTCTTATGGGTGTACCGTCCACGGAAAATCTGAAAATAAAGAGTTACAAGAGTTAAGATTATTATATTAATCAGAGAAATTGTATGTCGAGGGATCAGTTAAATCAAAAGCTTAAAATGATGATTTAATTAGTTTCTTGACATAGTATTAGACCCAACATGACAAAAGGTTATGATTTTGCATCTCATTCACCATTTATTATTAAATCACAACTCTTAGGACATCCAGGTTTCCGACTGTGCGAAAACTAAAGGCCACAAATATTAAATGGTGCTGTTCAAACTCGGTTTTAAGCAAGACTTTTTAAGTGATTTGTTTGTAAACTCTTTTATATTTGAAGTGGAATAAATTTTATCTTTTAATATATTGAAGGGCGCTGTTCAAAACACATCGCAAAAATAAATAGGGCCTCTAAAATCTTTGCTCTACCCCTGCTATGTTGCATCTGCATTTATTCCTCAAAAGACTCCATTTCAACCAACGACTTAGACCAACTTAACCAACCAAAAACTTAAGTCGTTATTTGTTGAAGCGTCATGATATCCTCTTTTAGAACTTAATTTATTAAATGGATGAAAAATAGTGTTGCAAGTAAATAATTTAGTGAAGTTGGTGAACTTACATAATTCTTTGAGGGTTCCAAAGAATGGAATAGGTGTGGAAATTGGCAGTTGGATCAAACCAAAGCCGGAATTGTTGCTCTCGACCACCAATTCCATTGGCAAACACATTGGTGTGAAGAGTATAGGGTTGCCCACTAACATTACCTAAGAATTCAAAATCTATTTCATCGTGTGCTGCTCCTTGGGATGATAGCTGCAAAATTACCACAAAGTGTCAACAACACAACATGCTATTAATATTAAATTATCGGTTTAAGTTTTTGGTTGAGTTGGTTTCTTAACATGGTGCCAGTGTGATGAGAGGTAATAGGTTCGAATCTCAACTACTCCTCATTTAAATTGGAATATTTAGCCTTATGTACGTATGAGGAGGACATGTGTTGCATCGACTCTTTTTACCCAAATGACACTTATGTGAAGAGGCGTGTTAGAATCAAACTTTTGTATTCCAATTAGTCCAGCTTTTTGTAACTAGATAATTCCTAAAGGGAAAAAGGCAAGGAAACTTAATTCTTCTTATTAGTGGTGAGAATAAAACTTCTATTATAAAAGTGAAAGAAAAAAATTTTCGACCAATAGACTAACACATATAATTCTCCCAACAAGTTCAAATTTTGAAGTAAGAAATATAGTGTCCCTCCTATTCATAGAGAATGTGACATTTGGGTTTTGCACCAAAACCAAGGAGGGGTGGGGGTGGGGGACCACTTAAAAGTGAGTGAAAAACTCTATTTTCCATAAAGGGTATTGATCTTTATATGTTGTTGTGTTGTTGCAGTAAAGGTAAAAGGTAAAAAAAAATGACAAAAATAGAAATATGACATTTGAGTGAATTGACCTAATAAATAAATGTCTCATTCTCTATGAATAGGAGGGAGCAGTAGTTGTTAATTTATAAAGTAAATTACTATAAGTAGAATGTACATGGTTCCAAAAAAATGAAGGGTTGCTTGCAATATCATTCGTACAAAATAACAAAAGGCTTAGAGATATACTTACATAATAGGTGGTTACAGTTCCAGCAGAATTCCCGGGAACGAGTTTAATTTGCATATCAATTTTCCCAAACAAGTATTCATTTTTAGACTGAAAGCCAGAGCCAGAGGACTTGTCAAGTGAAAGCGTAAGGAGTTGGCCATTGTCTAGGATCTTACCACGACCATTACCCCAAGTGATGTCGATATTTTGGTAGAAGTTTCCGGTAGCAAAAGCCAAGGCGACTAAAGACAATAGAAGGAAAATATTGAAGAGAGTATTAGAAGTCATATCTATTGAGTAAGATACAAAGAGTTACAAATAAATGTAGGATATAAGTTGGTGTTGTGAGTAGTGTGCATGGAAGAAGGATATTTATATGCGTAATAGAATGGACTAAAGTTAAGGGGCGGCTAATGAAGTTGGTAAGAATGTGCGTCCGGATGTGCCTATGTAAGTATGTAATGACTATCACTCTGTCCCGCATAATTCGAAAGAACAATAAGACCAAAAAGTAATAGTGTAGGTAAGAAGTAAAAAAAAATGAATTTCATGAGGGAATTAGAAATAAAAGTTAAAATAATTGAAAATTTATGTAGTACATACTTCTGGTTTTTAATACACCTTCCGAATCATTTTAGTTGTCTCATTTCTTTATTTGGCAATATCATATCAATCGTCTCATTTTCTTTTTTGTCTATTTTTTTTACCTAAGTACCCCCACTTTTACTACTCCCAATACGCAACTACCACATTTACAATTAATTTAATCAATTAAAATACCCAACTACCACCTTTTTAATGGACCTCACACCACCCTTAATTAATAACCGTGAAAACCCATATGGGACATCTAAAATGATTCGGAGGGAGTAGTTGTTATAATTCTGTTTTTCACTCTATCTAATGCATGATTTTAATAATAAATATCTTTAGTTTCATATGATAAAAAAATTTTAAAAATTAATATTATGAAAATATACATTAAGACAAATCAAATAACAATTCACTTGACTATGTCTTACATTATACATTATACATGCATGGAGATATATATATATATACACCAAATAAGATGAGCTGATAAATAGTAGTTAATACAGTAACTGTAGCAACTATAAAAATCCATAGAAAATATTTGATTACTCTAATATAGGTATACTACTAGTACATACATAATCAAATAATCCGCATTGACCAAATAATCCGCATTGAGTTAATTTCAGTTCTTTAATATATGTAAATATTTTGATAATCTGATTTTGATTTTTACATACGGTCTATATTGAGCCGAAGGACTCTTTTGACCGCCCTCTCCTAATGGGTATGAGACGCCGTCGAGCTTCATTCCCCAGACCCTGACCATAGATATCTATGAGCGGAAATACTAGGTATGATGATGATGATGATGACATACGGTCTATATTGGGTCAAATCGGATCATACTTGATTTCGAATGATCAGGTCAATTTTGAACAATTATATTTTAAACCCATTGTTGCGTGTATAGAAGTATAAGAATAAGAAACAAAGAGTTGATTCACGTCTTGAAAAAGGAATATATGCAACAATTTCGCTAGAACGAATGAAATATAAAAGTATGACAAATAAAAAAATATTACAATTCTAACAGAACAAGTAAAACAAAAAAATATAGCAAATTTAAAAAGACAGGAAGAGATGACAAAACAGATGGTAGATTTGCATGGATGGGGCACCAAAAAGCAAATAATATAGTAATAGAAAGAGTTTTGAAAAAAATAGTGGTTGTGGGGATTAGTCAACAACCCCAAATTGGGGCAAGGGAGGTGATCAAAGTTGCCGCCTTCTTGCGCTAATTCGTAGGCCCGCGTGCGGATTTTGTGCGACGCACACGGCAAATGGAGCCAAGGTTAAAGGACGGTGCCTTTTATGGAAGCTTCAACAAACCAAATAATAGGACTATACTAAACTATTGTTTTTTTTTTACAATTGTAGTGATTACTATGCATCAATAAAAAAAGTGGATAGCCGTAAGGCACTCATTACTTGCTAAAAAAAACATTTGGATTAGTTGGGGGTGGGGGAGGGAAATGAGGGACCATTTGTAATAGTGCATACTAAAGGATGGGGAGAATATAATTTTAGGGAAAAAGATGATGGTTTGTGGTTAGTAAGCCTCACTTTACTCGTATAATGTATTAGACATTATCTTTATGGCATATTTTAGGTAACTTAAGTAAATTTAGTTTAGATATAGATTATATTAAATAATTAGTGTCTTTTCGGGTGAGATGTATTCTACTTATATTTTTCTACAAGGTTCATCCTTTTGGGAGATTATTTAAATGCGTCTGTTCTTTTTTGTCTTCTCCTTGATTGGAGGCGCGTGGGTATAGTTTGTCCACTATCTTTCTCCCTCAGATCCCGACCTGAGCTGAATACTGAGTTGCTGATCATGACTATGACTATGACTATATTATAACTATGATGGTTTATGCTTTAAAATCAGCTTTCCTTTTCCAACATTAGTTGCTAGTTAATTTTTAAGTTAGTGGTAAATGTTGGTGGAAACGAATAAGTTAGCGTGGTTATCTTATGAAAAGTTAGTTGTTTTAGAATTATGGTGTAGTGGTCAATTAGTAATGAGTCATTGGTCTTGTTTTAGCTAAGTAACAGTTTATTTATAAATTATCATTTTGATGTATTTTGTGAGAGTAAAATATAAACAAATATAGTCTTTTATTGTCGTAGTCACTTAGTATAACCTTATTATAAGCACTTACAATTTTAAAATGATAGTTTATAGTTTAAAAGTGATTGAATATAACTTTAAATTCATCACTTATAATCGTAAAGTAATCAATTAGATAAATTAGTTTTGCTAATTATATAGGTACGTTTTATAATATGACGGTCTCGTACAAAACTTGATATTTCAAATAAGATAATGAGGCAAATATAAAAAAACCGGAACAATAAAGTAGATGAAGAAGCAAGTTGAGAGGAATAGAAAGAATAATTAGGATATTCAACTATAAACAATATTAATTTCACAAAACTAAGTATATTACCCATCCTATGCTTCTTTGGAGTCTCATTTATTTTATTACGCATTCTATTAAATTATTTATTTGATTCTTGATAAATTTAATTATATTTAATTAAAAATTATAAAAAGCCGATATTACTAAACTTTACATAAAAACAATTCAAATACGATCGCATATAAGTATGTTTTAACTCATAAATTAATACTCTCTCCTATTCATAGAGAATGAGACATTTATTTTTTCACACTATCCAATACATTTATTCAATGCTTAATATCTCTTGTTATACATAACGAAATATTATAAAAAGTAAATATTAATACTTTTTGCATTGAGACGAATCAAACAAAATCTCACTTGACTATGTTCTAATTAAATATTAAGAATAATCTCACTTGACTTTGTATTAAGAATAAAATACAAATTAAGAGTATTAAATGAATAATGTCAAAAAACAAGTATCTCATTCTCTATAAATATAAGGGAGTAATAAAATATACAATTTAAGAATAATAGATAAATAGTGCGTCAAAAATAAATTAGACACCAAGATAAATGGAAGGGAGTATTCCATAGAGATTATGATTACAATAAAATAATTATTCATTCTTATTTATAAACCTTTTTGTACAACAACGAATCAATACCAAAAAAAATTGAACACAAAACATAAACTAAAGCATCAAACTTAAAAAAAAAAAAAAAAAAAAAAAAAAAAAAAAAAAAAAAAAAACATTTGGGACCCTAAAAATTAAGCGACGGTACATTCTTTAGGGAGGCCTTGAGGAAACCTTTGAAAATCAGTACAATAATTATAAATCATGTAGTTTTTCTGAACCCATTGCATTCTACTCTGTCCTGTTGTGTCTAATTGTTGGTTCATCCATGAAGATCCAGAAGTGCACGAAGATTTTCCATTGGCTACAACACAAGCATTAGCATTGAAGTTTCTGTAAGAAGCGGTAAATGGGGCTTTAGACCAATCTGTCTTAACTCGACCACCTTGTGTTGCCCAATCGTCTGCGTTCCATAAGCTCGAGTATATTCTCATTGCTTGGTTTTTTGGGAATGGTACTCCCATTGACTCTAAGTTCTTGAATTCTCTTATAGGTGTTCCATCTACGGAAAATCTGTAACCATAAATTAATTAATGTTAGAAAATATGGAAAATAGATTACCGGTGTTTCACAAATATTTGAATTTTAAAGTCAATCACTATAATAAATCTATTAAATTACATATTTTAAAAATTATAAATAATCGTTAAGTTGGGTTAAAGTATTTATAATTCAAAAGTTAATTACTTTTTTAATAATTTAATTGCATTTTATTTGATTGCTAAGAAAAATAAATAAAATCTATTTGGGGTCAAAGGTTTAAAATTCTTTTGTTTCCGCTTATAATGTATAAAATAACTCATTAAATTCTGTGAAATTACATAAGACATTTGCTAGCAAATAACAACGGTCAATCAAAAACAATCTTTTAAATTTATTAGTTTTATCTTTCACATTTTCAACTTTTTAAAAACCCACTCTAATGAAATTTGAGTAATAAAATATTGTTAATGAATCATAGTACGAAATAAACACTTAAAAGAATATTACTGTAAAAATCAACCACTAAAATATTACAGTTTAGATCGTTTAGGATTGTACTTAGTTTATGAGTTAATAAAGGCAAGTTTGTTAGTTAAAATAAGTGTACTTACACAATCCTTTGAGGATTCCAGAGGATGGAATAGGTGTGAAAATCCGTAGTTGGGTCGAACCAAAGGCGGAATTGTTGTTCTCGGCCACCTTTGCCTTGACTAAATACATTTGTATGAAGAGTGTAAGGTTGACCACTTACATTACCCAAGAATTCAAAGTCTATTTCGTCATGGGTTGGTCCTTGAGATGACAACTACATAAGATAAAACATTTGAAAGTGTCAACAAATTTAAACACCCAATAATGAGCTAATAAGAAAAACGAATAAGACTAAACAACCCAAAAGTACTAGGTACTTTAAATTGTAACTTTGTAATATAAAAATGAGTTGTAATAGAGTGTATTTTAAAAACACGTAAGTAACTACTGAATTCAGTATGATTTACATTTTATGTGGTTATACTTACGTAATAAGCAGTAACAGTTCCGGCTGAATTCCCAGACACGAGTTTAATCTGCATATCGATTTTTCCAAAGAGATACTCACTCTTACTCTGAAAGCCAGAGCCGGAGCCCTTATCTAGCGAAAGGGTAAGAAGCTGGCCGTTATTAAGAATCTTGGCACGACCATCACCCCAAGTAATATCGAAATTCTGATTCAAATCACCAGCAGCCGAGACCGCGGCAATCAAGGAAACAAGTAATACACTAAAAATAAGACAAGAGGAAGCCATTTTATTTTAGGGTATACTCTATAGAAGTATATTTTGTAGTAGTTGGTTATTAAAAGTTATGTTTGATGATAAAAATATGTGCATGGGAAGGGTATTTATAGTAGGAATGAAAAAAGAAGAAATAAATATCAATGTCAAATGTCAAAAAAGGGATAAGGGTGGGCGAGAAGTGAAGTTGGTAAGCAAGAAAAAGAAGAACGTAAGAAGGAAGGTTCAAGTAATGAAGGTGAAACAGCTGTTGCCTTTACAAAGGCCACTAAATTACATTTGACAATCATACATAAAACAATTCAAATTGTGACCCTATTAGCTTTTCTTCCACTCGTCTATTCCATCACTTTCTAGACCATATTTCATCATAAGAAATTTTATGGAAATAAAAAAAAATTATAAAATTATATAATGGATATATTATTTTGAATAATAAATTTGATTGAAAAAAAGTAGAATTTATAAACAATAAAAAATATTTAAAAATCTAGTGGAGAAAAAATGAAAAACACAATTAATAAAAAGAAAAACTGACATTAATAATCCAACCTTTTGATTATTTTTTAATAATCCAATATTTGCCCTTAGTTCGTTGTCAATAATCCAATTTTTATAAGATTTGCTAGCAGCATACCCTATTATTAGTAATAGGGTATGTTGTGGGCAAATTTTTTACAAAGGTTAGATTAATAGAAAATAATCTAAAGGTGAGATTATTCATAGCAGATGAGTGAAATATTGGATTATTAATGTCACTTTTTCCTTAATAAAACAAAATAATTTAAAAAGTTAGTGAGAAACATATGAGATAAGGTATATAAAAACGTTAAAATGAAGTTAGTGTAAGATATAGTGGAGATCATAATCATTATTAAAATATTGAAATAAGGATGAATAAGGTGATATAAATAAAAGATTCTTTATATAGAAACAACAAATAGAACACAAATAAGAACTTTAAGGAACAAAAGGAGTATAACATATTTTGTGGCTTCAACTATAAGCTTAACCTTTTGGTTGAATTGTTTTCTTAACATGGTATTAAAATTAGTGTAACAAGAGGTCATGAGTTTGAATCTCAGACACTCTTAATTTAAAATGGAATATTCAGCGTCATATATGAGAAGGGCTTGTGCTGCATCCACGCTTATAGCCCAGAACGTTATCGTGTAAGGGGTCGTGTTAGAGCATACTATACAAATTACAATATATAATGTAGTCTCAATTATCAGTTTAAATTTTTTGTTGAGTTGTTTCCTTAATACACTTTTGGTACAAAACAAGTACAATTCTTGTATAAATCTAGAAAAGAGTGAAAAAATTTTTTAAAATTGTGATTTATGGAAAAATAAAAAAAATTCATATTGTAAATAGAAACTAAATATTCCGATTAAAATTTGATAAAAAAGTATGAATTATGACAAAAATACTTCATCATATCAATAAATAAATATACTACCTCCGTTAAATGTTATCTGCCATTTTTGTCCGCTCAAGGTTATCTGCAACTCACTTTTTTCTTTCCTTTTTTAGTAAAAAATAACCAATCTAATTAACTATCTCATCATTTTCTCTCTCCTTTAATTACCTATCCCATCATTTTCTCTCTCCTTCTTTCCCTTAATTACCTATCCCTACTTCCTCTCTCCTTCTTTCCCTTACTTACCTATCCCTACTTCCATCATTTTCTCTCTCTTTCTTTCCCTTAATTACATATCCCTACTTCCTCTAATTAAGACCTACCAAAAAATGCATTGGCAATCGCAAAGTGTACTGCGGTTGCACATAACATTTAACGGAGGTAGTATATTGATTAAAAAGAAAAATAAGAGAAGCTGACCAAATGTTACTCTTATTGGTTATGAAGTGTAGGCAAGACGCGGTGTTTGTGTTGACCCCACACCCATAATGTTTACCAAGCTCTTGGTTTATGCCAAAATTCACAACTAATTATAGAAATTTTTTTGATTCATTTTATTTTAAATTTTGAGGCTATGGTATTTTCTTTTGAATTTAATATCTTTAGAAAAATCTTGGATTGAGTTTTTCAAAATCATATAATTATTTATTGTCCTTTTGTTATTGGTTTGTTCATTTGTTATTTTTTTTATTTTATGTATTTTCATTATGGAAAATTTACAGATTTTTATTTAACTATTTCTAAAAAATCAAAATTGAGATTTAATTATGATCCAAATATCAAACCAGGAATAGTCTTTTAACCAAGTATTGTATCTAGAAGTATGCTATATTTTACTTTACTTTAATAGAGTATTACATAACTTATTTATTACTCCCTTCATTCCTTAAATATGTTTTTCATTTGTCGTTCTTATAAAGACTTTTTTCTATTCATATCACAAATTTTGGACAAAAATAGTCTTGTTCATCCTCATTTTAATATTCTAATAATGCTTATAGTTCTCACATATATTTCACTAACTTTATTTTAACATTTTTATATTTCTTATGGTCCTATGCTTTCCGCTTATTTTATAAAAATAACTTTTATTAGTCCCCATATTTAATCTACTAACTTTCTTTTAATATTTTTTTAATGTTTATGATCCCTACTTTTCCTCCATCAAATTTATTATTCAATAAATTACACTCACTATCTAAAAGATTCTATTTTTTATTTTTAGTGAACATCTTTTGTGGGAACTTCATTACGCTTACTAAGGCCTAAGGGGTGTTTGGTTCCACAAGAAATATTTTTCTTAGTTGATTATTTTTTATGAAAATTATTTTAAAATGCAATTGATAATTGATTTTCTTTTGTTTGGTTCAATGGAGGATTATTAGAGAGAATGAGGTGTTAGATATGGAAGGGTGAAGGGAATGATTGGGAAATGTTTGAAAGTGAAGAATAACCTTTTTCAACCCAAGTGTTTTTAAATTTTCTTGTCAAACAAAACACTAGAAAATGAGAAAAGTAATACTCCCCTAATTCACTATCATTGTCCAATTTGATTTTTTGATATAAGTCAATTAATCAAATTTGTATTTCATTCTTAATTTATACTCCCTCCGTCCTACTTATATTGTCCACTTTGATGTGGACACGCAAAATAAGAAAGGGGAGGTAGTGGGGTATTTTAAGTGATTATAATAATTGAAAAGGCGGTAATGGGATATTTTAAGTGATTATAATAATTGAAAAGGTGGTAGTGGGGATATTTAAGTGATTATAATAATTGAAAAGGTGATAGGTGGGGTATTTTAAATAATATAAGTTGGGGTAGTTAGGGTATTTAGGAAAAAAGTCTTTGTCAAAAATAGAAAGTGGACAATTAAAGTGGGATGACCCAAAAAGGAAATGTGGACAATTAAAGTAGGACGGAGGGAGTATATTTTTAAAATAGTAAAGCAAAATCTTATTATTTGATTTGTTTATTTTAAAATTAAACACAATTTGAGATATTTAGAATTAAATCTATATATTACAAATGTGAAAAATCAAATGAAACAATAATAATAAATGGAATGGAGTAGTTTTCTAAGAAAGTTCTTTCTACTATACAAAACATCCTTAATACCTACATTGCAACTTAATTGGTAGTTGGTATATAACCTATAATTGAGAGATACAAGTGAAAAATATACTCTATCTATATATATAAAGTTTACAATTAAGAAAAACATTCTTTAAGAAGAATACAAAATGAAAGAAAAAGTGATTGTATGTCTTCACCTAAAAGATGATTTATTTCTCGGTATATTTTTTTCTTTGAGTTTGTACCATACGAGTATATGACTCAAATATATAAATATGATTTAAGTATATTTTTTTTTATCTTTTTGAGTTTGTATCATATAACTCAAATATATGAATATGATTTAAATATATGAGAGTTTTTTTTTTAATAATCTAGTGCAAATCCAAGACACGAACAGGGTCGAATTGAGGCCCTAAGCGAAATGGTGCATTGGGGCCCTTTTCTTTTGTAATTAATAATATATATAGACCTTTTACAACTATTAATTTTGCTTTTTTGACATGGGGCTCTGGGCGACAGCCCCTCTTACCCAACCTTAGGGCCGGCCCTAGACACGAAAGGAGTAATAATCTATGCTCCAATAATCTATAATATACCTTGTTGAGTAAGAAAGCGTGAAGTTGGTTGGATTATTTGGTACCAAGAATTCTTGGAATAGAAAAATCATTTTTTTACATATAACTGGTTTGGTTGATATAAGAAGTAAATTTTATCAACCCCAAGAATTAGCAATTGACAATATGAATTTAAAATTACCAACTCTCATCCTTAATTAGTAATTAAATAAATCCCTACAATTTGTAAAAACTTTCAATTCAAAAGAATTTTCTTTTCCTAAATCCTAATACACTTGCTCCATAAATACCAACTAAACAACGTAACTATGTAAATATACAATTTCTATGAGACCAAAAATTTTAAAAAATTAATAGAATATGCCTACACTTAAACTAAACATATTATATTATATTATATTATATTATATTATATTATATTAGTGAAATTTATCTAAGAATTATGGCTAGATTTATAAATTATAATAATCAATTCCAGCTTGCAGCATCAATACTTGCATAAGATGGGTGCATCATACAAGAAAAATTGGAATCTTTGACCTAATATAAGACATATATTTTCAATACGTATTTTAAATATTTTTTTCCATGTAAAAGGTTTTTTAGAGGTTTTTAATTAAAAAAAAGATCTTATTATATGAAATTATTGTTGGGTTTGGTTTTGATTACTCTTCCACAGTAGCTGATTATTCTTTTCATACTTAAATAGTGGATAGTACTTGAGATTACTACTTCGAGTTTGCAAACACAAATTAACGAAACGAATAACTTTTGCGAATTTCGGTATTTTTTAATTTTTACTATCATTAATTATTAAATTCTATAGCTTTAAAATCACAAAATTTCGACTACATACAATAAAATTTAGACCACTAAAATGATCATAATCTTATAATTAACTGATCTTGTAGATTTGATACTTTGGTAATTGTAATTCAAACATACAAAAAAAATTGAGACTGTAATTGAAAAAGTTCCGAATTTTAATGCTCTAATTTGCAAATTATTCTATGAAAAATGAAAATCGAATATTTTTGCAGGTCAAGCTTTTTAGTGAGCATTTATAGTTCTTCTCTTATGAAATTTTAATTTTACTGTCCAATATCATTAAACGGCTTTCAATCAAAGTGAAATTAAACAATCAAATCGAACATACGTACAATCCAAAAGATAAAAAAAAAATTAAATTTTAATATAGGCTATTAAAATTGTTATCATGACCAAACCATATGATTAAAAAAGTATGATTAAATTAGTGATTAGTGCAATGAAGGAAATGGCAATTGAGGTTCACAGAATAGACCATTATCTGATTCTAGAAAATTCATACGTGGGTTCAATATATCTGAAACTTTTAAATTGCGTGTATTGGTGTAAGATGTACAACAATACAATACAATACAATACAAGGATTATTAATTAAGGTAAAATAAAAGTCAATTCTTATTAACAACTCCTATTTATTAGGGACGTCTATCTGCATTGGTAATGACACATCCCTTAAATAGTTAAATTAGGTGTTCAGTGGCCTTAAAATGACTCTTACATGCATACTCGGTCTCACTTGCTCCTATTGGCCCATTTTTGGGTTTGTAAGGTACTATGTCACAATACACAATAGAGACTGTCTTTATAAAAGACATATAGATAAATGTTATACTCCTTCCTTCCGAATCATTTTAGTTGTCCCATTTCCTTATTTGACAAATTCATATCAATTGTCCCAATTTTTTTTTTGTCAATCTTTTTTTACCTAAATACCCCCACTTTTTCAATTTCCAATACCCAACTACCACCTTTACAATTAATTTAATCAATTAAAATATCCAACTATTACCTTTTTAATGGACCTCACACCATCCGTAATAACCGTGAAAACCCAAATGGGACATCTAAAATGATTCGGAGGGAGTATTATATTATCCTTAATGCTTACTTAGCGTATTCTTAATGTTTGCTTACCGTATCCTTAATGCTTACTTTCAATATGTTAAATGTCTACTTACATCATTCTTAATTAATGCCTACTAGTACAATATTTTGAAAAAAAATATATAACGAGATGGCCTAGTTAGAAATGTTTTCTTAAAGAGACCGTCTCTCACATCAATTTGCGTTGACAATTCATGTTTAACGCAAAAATGTCTTAGTAAATAACAGTAATTTGTGAAGTTAATAAATTATTTTTATGGGGTAGGATTTGATAGAGTGTAAATTCTGTGATTTTAATTTTCTTTTTTAAGTTTTTTTTACTATTATTCTTGTTGTCTTTTTGTAATGATTTACAAATCATGATGATTGATTAGTAAATTTTGTGGTAACAAATATTGTGGTTCTTCCATCTCATTTATATTTTAATTTGTCCCAATAAATATTATAATGAAAACAATTATGTTAAATTTAATGGCATATCTTGAGCAATTATTGTGAATTAGTTGAATAATTAAAAAAAAAACTCTAGGGGCCTAATAGGAATTTGACTTTGACTTTTTGAATCGTATTTAGTATAAAAGCTAAATCCACCACTATACAATACAAAGTAATTACACACATTTATTAAACCTCAAAAAGATCGATCAGTTGGACAAAGTAGGAAGAAGATCATAAAAATTACATACGATAGCTTCTAAACATGGATAGCTAGAAACTTCCTCTATCTCTTTGAGTTTACATCTTAAAACTCAAAAAGCTCTCACATATTGAGTTTTAAAATGCAAATTCAAAGTAACGGAGAAAATATTACTTTTTAAAAGATCTTTTACTCACGGACATGACATTCTTTAGGAAGGCCTTGAGGAAACCTCTTTGTATCATCACAATAATTATAAATCATGAAATTTCTTCGGACCCACTTTAACCTATTTATACTCGAACCATCAAGCTTTTTTGTCATCCAAGCAGTTGTTTGTGGGGCACAAGAAGTTCTCCCAGCGACCCTAACACATGCATCGGCCTTAAAATTCTTGTAAGCGGCAGTAAATGGCGCTTGACTCCAATCGGTCTTGACTCGACCTCCTTGAGTTGCCCAATCGTCTGCATTCCATAAGCTCGAGTAGAGTCTCATTGCATGGGTTTTTGGAAATGGAATGCCAATTGATTCTCTATTCTTGAATTCCCTTATTGGTGTTTCATCAATGGAAAATCTATAAAAATCGGAATTTCAATCAGACAAAAATATTTCTAATTAAACAAATCTATAAATTGATTACTCTAGTGACTTATTTGAATTGTCGGTACTGAATGGTTCGATTTTTATTGGAAATTTTTTGAGATGTTTAAGAATAGACATGTTTGTTAACTTTGATTATTTCATTTTCTTCGTAATATTCATTTTAATGCCATTTAATTTCAAGAAATTCAGCCAAAATAAAACTTGTAAATTCACACAAAATTACATTAAATGACAACCGAAAAATTTCTACTTATAATGTTTGTTTGAAAAGTTGAACTAAGAGTTAAAAATCTAGTGCAACTATCCGTACAATTCTGAAAAATTTTAATTTTGCATTTATGAGCTTGTCTTGTATGAGACGGTCAGATCAGTCTAAATATTTTTTATTCCATACATATAAATGATTATTTAAGATTGTAAGTGATTATTTTTACACTATAAAAAATGATCACTTTTAAAATTGTGAGTGGTTACTTTAAGATTATAAGTGATCACTTCAAGACAATAAATATATGACAAATTCTTTGTTACG